>OY740825.1:2968643-3567079 GCA_963514005.1 Raja brachyura | reverse complement strand
GGAAATCAGGGGAGCAGCCTGCCGCGTCACACACACACTAACCAACCCCTCCCCCTCTAACCTCCCACCCCTCTAACCCCCCCTCTCTAACCTCCACCCCTCTAACCACCCCCCCCTTCCTCCTCTCCCCCCCTCCTCCTCTCCCCCTCCCTCCACACACACACACACAGAGCGGGTCCGATCTAAGCTGTCAATTAATACAGCAATTTGTTTTTAAACTGTCTTTGAAATTAAAAGTTAATGTTAAGAATTAGTGATGTTAAGTGACAAATAATTTAAATTTTCAATGAAAACCAATGGAATCTACAACCTGGCAGCTGGGGGGGACCAGGACCAGCAGACAGGGGGGTGGGGGGGGTGGGGCCGGGCGGGGCCACCAGGCAGGTTTGGGGGAGGGGGGGAGGGCCGGGTTGGGCCAGGTGCAAAGGCATTGTGAAAGGGAGGGAGGGAGGGGGGAGACATCCCATTGTGATTAGATAGCTGTGAGACGGCGCTGTGACTCATGCAGAAGTTTGATTTTAGTGGGAACATGTGAAGGTTCCAATCTCCCTCACCTGTCCCATTGTGATGTCATATATGTAAATGAGATCCATTGTGATTGGACATCTGTGAGGTGGCACTTTTGCTGATGCAGCAGTTAGATTTAAAAATTTCTTGATGTTTTGTGAACAATTTTATTCAAAATCTGGGGAAATAATTGACGAAATCTAGAGAGGAGTGGATTTCTGAACTCATGTTAAATCCCTACCAAAATTGTAAAAAATCTCCACGTTTTTGCGTCTGGTTTTTGAGGAGATATGTAGTACACATGCCGTACACACACACACACACACACACACACACGCACACACACACACAGAGTTTTAATAGATACTAGACCAAGCGTGGCACGAGCGTACTTGTGCTGGGCCTCGATCGGTGGGAATGTGGGCATTGTGACGTCGCAGCTGGGCAACGGTCTGATTTAAGAAAACAGTACGTTTTGTGATGAATTTTATTGAAAATGTGTAGAGATAAAAAAGCAAAATTAATGAGGAGTGGATATCAGAATTCATAGGTTAAATCCCTAGCGAAATATAACAACAATTACAGCACGGAAACAGGCCTTCTCGGCCCTTTCAGTCCGTGCCGACCATTTATTTTCCCCATGTCCCATCTACCTGCACTCAGACCATACCCCTCCATTTCCTTCCCGTCCATATACCTATCCACTTTACTTTTAAATGTTAAAATCGTTCCTGCCTCCACCACTTCTGCTGGAAGATCATTCCACACAGTCACCACTCTCTGAGTAAAGAAGTTCCCCCTCATGTTACCCCTAAACTTCTGTCCCTTAATTCTCATGTCATGCCCTCTTGTTTGAATCTTCCCTACCCTCAATGGGAAAAGCTTATCCACGTCAACTCTGTCTATCCCTTTCATCATTTTAAAGACCTCAATCAAGTCCCCCCTTAACCTTCTGCGCTCCAAAGAATAAAGACCTAACTTGTTCAACCTTTCTCTGTAACTTCGTTGCTGGAACCCAGGCAACATTCTAGTAAATCTCCTCTGTACTCTCTCTATTTTGTTGACATCCTTCCTATAATTAGGCGACCAAAAATGGTACACCATATAATTAGGCGACCAAAAATGTACACCATAATGGTAAAAATCTCCGCATTTTTGTGTCTGGTTTTCGCGGAGTAGCGTTTCAAATGCTGAATGTTGTACACCCACACCCACACACACACACACACACACACACAATTTTAAAAGTATACTAAACCAAGTGAGGACCTGTTGGGTCTGTTCCCACAATGTGCGGTTGCAGGGGGGAGGGGGAGGGCGGGACAGCATGTCCCTGGGGGGGGGGGGGGTAGAGAGGGGTGGGTAAGGGAGAGGAGAGGGGAAGGTGAGAGGGGGTTATGGAGAAGAGGGAAGGAAAAGGAGGTGGAGGGAGAGGAGAGGGGGGAGAAAGAGGGGTAGGGGAGACGTGGAGGGGGAGGGAGAGATAGAGAAAGGGGAGGGAGAGGGGCAGAGTGGGAGTGAGGCGGAGAGGGAGTAGCAGGGAGTGGTGCAAGGGGAAGGGGGTGGGGGTGAAAAGGGGTGGGGAGAGAGGGGTGGGAGGGGTGAGGAGAGAGGGAGATGGACAGAGGGGAGAGGGAGGAGGAGAGGGTGGTGGGGGGAGGGTGTGAGAGGGTTCAGGGAGGGGGTGAGTGAGGGGTGGGGGAGGTGGGGGAGAGGGAGGAGGGGAAGGGGAGGAAGGGGAGAGTGGGGAAGAGTGTGGAGGGAGGGGGTGAGGGTGGGGAGGGAAGGGAGGAGGGGAGAGAGGGGTGGGGGAGGGAGGGCGAGAGGTTGGGGATAGGGGAGAGAGAAGTGGAAGTGGGGAGGGAGGGTGAGAGGTGAAGGGAGAGAGTGGCGGAAGTGGGGGGAGAGAGAGGGGGAAGGGGGAGTGGTGGAAGAGGAGAGAGTAGAGGAAAGGGGTGGGGGAGAGAGGGAGGGAGGGGAGAAGAGGGTGGGTGAGGGAGAGAGGTGGGGTGGGGGAAGGGAGAGAGGTGGGAGAGTGGGGAGGGAGGGGGGTACGGGAAGGGAGTGGTGGGAGAGGGACAGGGGTAGGGGGAAGGGGGCGGGGAAGAGAGGGAAGGGAAGTTGGAGAGAAGGGAGGGGGGTGAGGGGAGTAGGGAGGGGTGGGGGAAGGGGAGGGAAGAGGGGGAGGTGAGAGCAGAGGGGTGGTGGAGAAGAGGGGAGGAAAGGGAGAGGTGGCGGGGAGAGGAGAGGGGAGGAAGAGGGGGAGGGGAGGTGGAGGGGGGAGAGAGAGGAGAGGGAGAGAGTGAAAGGGGAGGGAGTTGACTTTCCTGCAGAATTAAATCAAACACAACGAAATAATTTAAAAGAAAACGGTGAAAAATGTGGGGAAATTTAGCGGAGCAAATAACAGAGAACTTAAAACTTAAAAATGCTGTAAATCGAAATAAAGAGAGTTTTTAAAAACGGATTTTTAATGGGTTTTTTAAAAACATTTTTTTTTAATTACTTTCTAATGTAAATTATGGATAACCAATGAAAATCAGAAAATGAAATAAAATTATCACTTGTCTAAAACAGCAGATGATATAAGCGCAAGGTTTTCAAAGACAATTATCTGTTCAAAATGAATTAAATTGAAAATAAAGATAACAATTGAAAAACACGGCTGTGGAAATTGGCAAAGAAAATAACAGAAAAGCAATGACCTCTTCAAAGTGGAGTAATGGGGTCCTTTGAAAAAAGAGAGAATATTAAAAAACGGGGGAAATGTGTGTTAATTTGGCGGAGCAAATAACGGAGAACTTAATAAAAAGAATTATTCAAATATAAATAAATATTGAAAACATCGTCTACGTTTACCTTTTGAAAAAGTGTAAATCGAAATAATAAGATTTTCAAAACAAACGTGTCAAATGAAAAATAAAAAAAGGGCAGAAATCCAGCGTTTAGATCGATCGCTGTCGAGAAACAAAGTCCGAATGACCGTTGGGGAAGAATGTTCTGGAAAAGGTTTCCAAGGCAACGCGAGCCGGCAATGTCGCTCCCAGTCACATACGGGGGGATGGACTGGGGCAAAGGCAGATGTAAATGAGACCCATTGCGATTCGCCATTTGTGAGGGATGGCATTGTGACATCATACAATGGAACGTGCTGGAACATCAGGCGGGGAGGGGGGGCTGGGGCTGGTGCGAGGGCAGATGTAAATGAGATCCGTTCCGATTGGACATCTGTGGGCATTGTGACATCACATGATGGAATGTTTACCAACATTCTATGGGTGAGAACAGTTTGATTTTTGAAAAAGTGGGGGGGGGGGGAAGGATTTTAATAAAAACGTTGTGCGTAACGACGTCTAAACGTAACGAGCGCCTTTGGTAACGTACAAGCGTAACGTTTGGCCAAGTGGGAAAAACGGCGGCGTCCGAGGGTCCGGTTTTGGCGGAGCATGAAATCAAACGGTGGAGACGCGGCAGCCGGATGTCGGCAGACACACACACAGTTTTAATATATACGAGACCAAGTGCAGACCCGTTGTGTCTGTTCCCCCAACGTGCGGTTGCAGGGGGGAGGGGGGGAGGACGGGGCAGCATGTCCCTGAGGGTGGGTGAGGGGGGTAGAGAAGGGTGGGGTAAGGGAGAGGGGAGGGGAAGGTGAGAGGAGAGGGGTTATGGAGAAGAGGGGTGGAAAGGAGGTGGAGGGGGAGAAAGAGGGGAGAGGTGGAGAGAGTGGAGGGGGAGGGGGAGAGAGAGAGAGAGAGAAAGGAGAGGTGGGGAGAGAGAGGGGGTAAGAGAGGAGGGGGACAGAGAGAGAAAGGGGAGGGCGACAGGTGGGGAGGGGGAGAGGGGCGGAGTGGGGAGTGAGGGGGAGAGGGGTAGCAGGGAGTGGTGCAAGAGCGAGGGGATGGAGGGGAGATGGGGGTGAAGAGGGGTGGGGGAGAGAGGGGGTGAGGAGAGAGGGAGATGGAGAGAGGGGAGATGGAGGAGGAGAGGGGAGTGGGAGAGGGTGTGAGAGTGTTCAGGGAGGGGGTGAGTGAGGGGTAGGGGAGGGGAGAGAGGGAGGAGGGGAAGGGGAGAGAGGGGGAAGAGTGTAGAGGGAGGGGGGAGTGGTAGAGGGATGGGGAAGAGTGGGGAGGGAGGGGGAGAGTAGAGAGAGGCAGAAGAGTGGGGAGGGAGGGAAGGGAGGAGGGGAGAGAGGGGTGGGGGAGGGAGGGGAGAGGTGGGGGATGGGGGGGAGAGAAGTAGAAGTGGGGAGGGAGGGTGAGAGGTGTGGGGAGAGTGGTGGAAGTGGGGGAGAGAGAGGGGGAAGGGAGTGGTGGAAGAGGGAGAGTAGGGGAAAGGGGTGGGGGAGATAGGGATGGAGGGGAGAGAGAGGGTGGGTGAGGGAGAGAGGTGGGGTGGGAGAAGGGTGGGGGGATGGAGAGAGGTGGAAGAGTGGGGAGGGAGAGGGGTAGGGGGAGTGGTGGAAGTTGGAGAGAGGGAGGGGACGGTGGTGGGGGAGTGGTGGAAGAGGGACGGGTAGGGGTGAAGCGGGCGGGGGGAGAGGGAAGGGGAATGTGGAGAGAAGGAAGGGGGGTGGGGGAGAGAGGGAAGGGGGTGGGAGTAGGAGGGGGTGAGGGGAGTAGAGAGGGGTGGGGGGAGGGGAGAGGGGGGAAGAAGGTGAGGTGAGAGCAGAGGGGTGGTGGAGGAGAGGGGAGGAAAGGGAGGGTGGCGGGGAGAGGAAGAGGGGGAGGGGAGGTGGAGAGAGAGTGGAAGGGTAGAGAGAGGAGAGGGAGAGAGTGGAAAGGGAGAGAGAGAAGGGAGGGGGAGTTGACTTTCTTGTAGAATTAAATCAAATAATAAGATTTTGAAAATGAAAAATAAAAAAGCGGCAGAAATCCAGCATTTAGATCGATCGTTGTCGAGAAACGAAGTCCGAATTACCGTTGGGGAAGAATATTCTGGAAAAGGTTTCAAAGGCAACACGAGCAAGCAATGTCCCCCCAGTCACATGTGTGGGGGATAGTGGTACAGTGTCCCCCTAGTCACATGTGTGGGGGATAGTGGTACAGTGTCCCCCTAGTCACATGTGTGGGGGATGAGGTACAGTGTCCCCTAGTCACATGTGTGGGGATATTAAGTGGCACAGTGTCCCCCTAGTCACATGTGTGGGGGGAAGTGGTACAGTGTCCCCCTAGTCACATGTGTGGTGGATGAGGTACAGTGTCCCCTAGTCACATGTGTGGGGGATATTAGGTGGCACAGTGTCCCCCTAGTCACATGTGTGGGGGATAGTGGTACAGTGTCCCCCTAGTCACATGTGTGGGTGAGGCGGTACAGTGTCCCCCTAGTCACATGTGTGGGGGGAAGTTGTACAGTGTCCCCCTAGTCACATGTGTGGGGGATGAGGCACAGTGTCCCCTAGTCACATGTGTGGGGGACAGTGGTACAGTGTCCCCCTAGTCACATGTGTGGGTGAAGCGGTACAGTGTCCCCCTAGTCACATGTGTCGGGGATAGCGGTACAGTGTCCCCCTAGTCACATGTGTGGGTGAATCGGTACAGTGTCCCCCTAGTCACATGAGTGGGGGATAGTGGTACAGTGTCCCCTAGTCACATGTGTGGGGGATATTAGGTGGTACAGTGTTCCCTAGTCACATGTGTGGGGGAAGTGGTACAGTGTCCCCCTAGTCACATGTGTGGGGGATATTAGGTGGTACAGTGTCTCCTAGTCACATGTGTGGGGGAAGTGGTACAGTGTCCCCCTAGTCACATGTGTGGGGGATGAGGTACAGTGTCTCCCTAGTCACATGTGTGAGGGATAGTGATACAGTGTCCCCTAGTCACATGTGTGGGGGATATTAGGTGGTACAGTGTCCCCTAGTCACATGTGTGGGGGAAGTGGTGCAGTGTCCCCCTAGTCACATGTGTGGGGGATGGGGTACAGTGTCCCCCTAGTCACATGTGTGGGGGGGAAAGTGGTACAGTGTCCCCCTAGTCACATGTGTGGGGGGGAAGTGGTACAGTGTCCCCCTAGTCACATGTGTGGGGGAAGTGGTACAGTGTCCCCTAGTCACATGTGGGGGGGAAGTGGTACAGTGTCCCCTAGTCACATGTGTGGGGGATGAGGTACAGTGTCCCCCTAGTCAGATGTGTAGGGGATGAGGTACAGTGTCCCCCTAGTGGGTGAGGGGGTTAGAGAGGGGTGGGGTAAGGGGAAGGGGAGGGGAGAGGAGAGGGGAAGGGGAGAGGAGAGGGGAAGGTGAGAGTAGAGGGGTTATGGAGAAGAGGGGAGGAAAGGGAGGTGGAGGGGAGAGGAGAGGGGGAGAAACAGGGGTAGGGGTGAGGTGGAGAGAGAGTGGAGGGGGAGGGAGAGGGAGTGAAAGGAGAGGGAGAGAGGTGTGGAGAGAGAGGGGGTAAGAGAGGAGGGGGAGAGAGAGGGAAGGGAGAGGTGGGGAGGGAGAGGGGAAGAGTGGTGAGTGAGGGGAAGGGTAGCAGGGAGTGGTGCAAAAGCGATGGGAAGGGGGTGGGGGTGGAGATGAAGAGGGGTGGGAGAGAGAGGGTGGGAGCGGTAAGGAGAGAGGGAGATGGAGAGGGGGAGAGGGAGGAGGAGAGGGGGGTGGGGGAAGGTGTGAGAGGGTTCAGGGAGGCAGATGGAATACAGCACAGTAAAGTGTATGGGCATGCACTTTGGTCAAAGGAATGCTGTTAATCTTTAGACTTTTTTTTCTAAATGGTGAGAGAATGAATAAATCTGAAGAAAATGCTGGAGTAACTCAACAGGACAGGCAGCATCACTGGAGAGAAGGAACGGATGACGTTTATGGTCGAGACCCTTCTTCAGACTGATAATAATTATGAGTTGGAAGTTTGGAATGTTGGTGCAGGATTCCCAATAGATTAACTTGCAGGTTGAATCGCTAGTAAGGAAGGCATTTGCAATGTTAGCATCCTTTTATAGAGGACTGGAATGTTAAACAAATTATATAATGCTGAGGCTTTATAAGGCACTGGTAAGACCAGCGGAATATTGTGGACACTTTTTGGACCCATATCTGAGGAAGGATGTGCTGACATTGGAGAGGCTCCATTTGTTTATATCAGTGATCCTGTGGATGATAAAGGATGAGGAGTGTTTGCTGGCACTGGGCCTGTAGTCACTGGAGATTAGAAGGACAAGGGGGATCATTGAATAATGAAAGGCCCAGGCAGAGTGGAAGTGGGGAAGATGTTCCCAGTTGAGGGAGAGTCTAGGAACAGAGAGCACATCCTGAGGATAAAAGGACGTAGCTCCAGCATGAAATTGAGGAAGAATTTATTCAGCCGTTGGATGGTGAATCTGTGAAATTCATTGCCACAGATGGTGCTGGAGGCCAAGTCATTGGGTATTTTTAAAGCAGAGGTTGATAGCCTCTTGATTAGTAAAGGGATTAAAGGTTACAGGGGAATGGCGATGAGAGGGGAGAATGCCATGATAGTAAATCATGCCCGATGGACCGAATGGCCTAATTCTGCCCCTATGTCTTAAGGTCTTCTGTTTGTTTGTTTGGGGTTGGATGTTCCTCCTTTAGACATTGGTGATGTTTGTTGTCTTGGTGACACCTCCCGTCTCTCCAGCCTTTTCCTTTTTCCCTGCACTCCTCAATTCTCTGCCAGATCTGCAGTTGGACTCGATAGACAATAGGTGCAGGAGAAGGCCATTTGGCCTTTCGAACCATTCAATGTGATCATGTCTGATCATCCCCAATCAGTATCCAGTTCCTGCCTTCTCCCCATATCCCCTGACTCCGCTATCTTTTTAGCTCTTTCTTGAAAGCATCCAGAAAACCTGCCTCCACCGCCCTCTGAGGCAGAGAATTCCACAGACTCACCACTCTCTGAGAAAAAGTGTTTCCTCTTCTCCTTTCTAAATGGTTTACTCCTTATTCGTAAACTGTGGCCCCTGGTTCTGGACTCCCCCAACATCGGGAACATGTTTCCTGCCTCTAGCGTGTCCAAGCCCTTAACAATCTTATATGTTTCAATGAGATACCCTCTCATCCTTCTAAACTCCAGAGTGTACAAGCCCAGCTGCTCCATTCTCTCAGCATATGACAGTCCCGCCATCCCAGGAATTAACCTTGTAAACCTACGCTGTACTCCCTCAATAGCAAGAATGTCCTTCCTCAAATTAGGGGACCAAAACTGCACACAATACTCCAGGTGTGGTCTCACTAGGGCTCTGTACAACTGCAGAAGGAGGACCTCTTTGCTCCTATATTCGATTCCTCTTGTTATAAAGGCCAACATGCTTTCTTCACTGCTTGCTGTACCTGCATGCTTACTTTCATAGACTGATGCACAAGGACCCACAGATCCCATTGTACTTCCCCTTTTCCCAACTTGACGCCATTTAGATAGTAATCAGCGTTCCTATTTTTTCCAGCAAAGTGGATAACCTCACATTTATCTGCATTAAATTTCATCTGCCATGCATCTGCCCATTCCCTCAACCTGTCCAAGTCACCCTGCATTCTCATAGCATCATCCTCACAGTTCACACTGCCACCCAACTTTGTGTCTTCTGCAAATTTGCTAATGTTACTTTGAATCTCTTCATCCAAATCATTGATGTATATTGTAAATAGCTGCGGTTCCTGCACCGAGCCTTGCGGTACCCCACTAGTCACGACTATCTCATCTTTTATAATTGACTCCAGCATCTACCCCACCACCGATGTCAGGCTAACTGGTCTGTAATTCCTCGTTTTCTCTCTTCCGCCTTTCTTAAAAAGTGGGATAACATTAGCTACCCTCCAATCCCCAGGAACTGATCCTGAGTCTATAGAACATTGGAAAATTATCACCAATGCATCCACGATTTCTAGAGCCACTTCCTTAAGTACCCTGGGATGCAGACCATCAGGCCCTGTGGATTTATCAGCCTTCAGTCCCATCAATCTATCCAACACCATTTCCTGCCTAATATGGATTTCCTTCAGTCACCCCAGATCCTCTGGCCACTACTATATCAGGAAGATTGTTTGTGTCCTCCTTAGTGAAGAACCACTCAGGCACCCAAAGGGAACCATGACTGGAGACCCTGGTCCCGGTTTGACCAACGCCCCTGCAGGGTCTGAAAGCTCAGGAATTAATATTGGGATGATTGATGGGAACGCCGCTCCCCATGGTCAGTCCTGAAGCTGGTCCCCTCTCGGACTGCCCAGTCAGACATTAAGGAGGGAGAGTCACTGGGGGAGACGGGGTCAGAGAGTGGTCGAGGTTTCTCTAGAGTATGAAGTCATCCATTTCCTACCCATCCTGGTGGCATATCTTCATGATTCCACTCTCACTCTCCCATCTCTTCACTTGTTCCAGGGCACAAGGGTGCTGGAGGTGAGGAACAGAAAGAGTCGACAACCGGAGAGCCCAGCGGGACACCGTCCCCTGCCCCAAAGGAAGAGACGTGTTCAGGTATCAGGTCTTGTGTGTGGTGGGGTTGTCAATCAGAGTCGGTGCCCAGTGTCACCCCGTGTGGTCATCAGTCAGTGTCCAGTGTCACCCCGTGTGGTCATCAGTCAGTGCCCAGTGTCACCCCGTGTGGTCATCAGTCAGTGCCCAGTGTCACCCCGTGTGGTCATCAGTCAGTGCCCAGTGTCACCCCGTGTGGTCATCATTCAGTGCCCAGTGTCACCCCGTGTTGTCATCAGTCAGTGCCCAGTGTCACCCCGTGTTGTCATCAGTCAGTGCCCAGTGTCACCCCGTGTGGTCATCAGTCAGTGCCCAGTGTCACCCCGTGTGGTCATCAGTCGGTGCCCAGTGTCACCCCGTGTTGTCATCAGTCAGTGCCCAGTGTCACCCCGTGTTGTCATCAGTCGGTGCCCAGTGTCACCCCGTGTGGTCATCAGTCAGTGCCCAGTGTCATCCCGTGTTGTCATCAGTCGGTGCCCAGTGTCACCCCGTGTGGTCATCAGTCAGTGTCCAGTGTCACCCCGTGTTGTCATCAGTCAGTGCCCAGTGTCACCTCATGTGGTCATCAGTCAGTGCCCAGTGTCACCCCGTGTGGTCATTAGTCAGTGCCCAGTGTCCAGTGTCACCCCGTGTGGGCATCAGTCAGTGCCCAGTGTCCAGTGTCACCCCGTGTTGTCATCAGTCGGTGCCCAGTGTCACCCCATGTGGTCATCAGTCAGTGCCCAGTGTCACCCCATGTGGTCATCAGTCAGTGCCCAGTGTCACCCCATGTGGTCATCAGTCAGTGCCCAGTGTCACCCCGTGTGGTCATCAGTCAGTGCCCAGTGTCCAGTGTCACCCCGTGTTGTCATCAGTCGGTGCCCAGTGTCACCCCATGTGGTCATCAGTCAGTGTCCAGTGTCACCCCGTGTGGTCATCAGTCAGTGCCCAGTGTCACCCCGTGTGGTCATCAGTCAGTGCCCAGAGTCACCCCGTGTGGTCATCAGTCAGTGCCCAGTGTCACCCCGTGTTGTCATCAGTCACAGTCAGTGCCCAGTTAGTACCGTGGGCCATGTCTATTCAGACTGGGTACCATAGAACAATATAACAATTACAGCACGGAAACAGGCCATCTCGGCCCTTCTAGTCCGTGCCGAACACTTACTCTCACCTAGTCCCATCTACCTGCAATCAGACCATAACCCTCCATTCCCTTCCCGTCCATATACCTATCCAATTTATTTTTAAATGTTAAAATCAATCCTGCCTTCACCACTTCCTCTGGAAGCTCATTCCACACAGCCACCACTCTCTGAGTAAAGACGTTCCCCCTCATGTTACCCCTAAACTTTTGTCCCTTAAATCTCAAATCGTGTCCTCTTTTTTGAATCTTCCCTACCCTCAATGGAAAAAGCTTATCCACGTCAACTCTGTCTATCCCTCTCATCATTTTAAAGACCTCTATCAAGTCCCCCCTTAACCTTCTGCGCTCCAAAGAATAAAGGCCTAACTTGTTCAACCTTTCTCTGTAACGTGGGTGCTGAAACCCAGGCAACATTCTAGTAAATCTCCTCTGTACTCTCTCTATTTTGTTGACATCTTTCCTATAACTTGGAGAGCAGAATTGTACACCATACTCCAGAATTGGTCTCACCAATGCCTTGTACAATTTTAACATTACATCCCAACTTCTATACTCAATGCTTTGATTTATAAAGGCCAGCACACCAAAAGCTTTCTTTACCACCCTATCTACATGCGATTCCACCTTCAGGGAACTATGCACAGTTATTCCTAGATGCCTCTGTTCCACAGCATTCCTCAATTCCCTACCATTTACCATGTACGTCCTATTTTGATTTGTCTTACCAAGATGTAGCACCTCACACTTATCAGTATTAAACTCCATCTGCCATCTTTTAGCCCACTCTTCCAAATGGCCTAAATCTCTCTGTAGGCTTTGAAAATCTACTTCATTATCCACAACACCACCTATCTTAGTATCATCTGCATACTTACTAATCCAATTTACCACACCATCATCCAGATCATTGATGTACATGACAAACAACAGTGGACTCAACACAGATCCCTGAGGCACCCCACTAGTCACCGGCCTCCAATCTGACAAACAGTTATCCGCCATTACTCTCTGGTATGTCCCATTCAGCCACTGTTGATTCCATCGTGCTACTCTTACAGACTGGGCCCCGTGGGCCTTGTGTTGTCCGGGTTCCTGCCCTTGTCCCCACCACCACTACCATCGCTCTGTCACAGACTGGGTCCCGCGGGCCTTGTATCCTCACACAGCCGAGTGACGGACGTTCTCTCCCACTTCCAGCCCCCTGGCTGCTGACGGAGGAGGAGTGCGATAGGTTGATTAACGAGGCACAAGTGCTGTTCGTGGGGGACCAGGACCTGGGATCGCCCGAGGACACAAAGGCCTACCTCCGGGAGGTGAGAGTTTACCCGTCGCTGCCCCCAGGCCCTCTCGGCACGGACTGGAATGGCCGAGAGGGCCTGTTTCCGTGCTGTAATTGTTATGTGGTTAACTGTGTTCACAGTGACCCTCTCTCCTCACTCAGTGACCGCCCGCTGGTGAACGCACCCCAGCCAGTCACCCCCCGTCCCCAGTCAGTCTCCCCCTGTCCCCAGCCAGTCTCCCCCCCCGTCCCCAGCCAGTCTCCCCCCGTCCCCAGTCAGTCTCCCCTGTCCCCAGTCAGTCTCCCCCCCTGTCCCCAGCCAGTCTCCCCCCGTCCCCAGTCAGTCTCCCCCGTCCCCAGTCAGTCTCCCCCCCCGTCCCCAGTCAGTCTCCCCCCCTGTCCCCAGTCAGTCTCCCCCGTCCCCAGTCACTCCCCCGTCCCCAGCCAGTCTCCCCCCGTCCCCAGTCAGTCTCCCCCCCTGTCCCCAGTCAGTCTCCCCCCCTGTCCCCAGTCAGTCTCCCCCCCCTGTCCCCAGTCAGTCTCTCCCCCCCATCCCCAGCCAGTCTCCCCCCGTCCCCAGCCAGTCTCCCCCCGTCCCCAGTCTCTCCCCCCGTCCTCAGTCAGTCTCCCCCGTCCCCAGTCAGTCTCCCCCGTCCCCAGTCAGTCTCCCCCCGTCCCCAGTCAGTCTCCCCCCCGTCCCCAGTCAGTCTCCCCCCCGTCCCCAGTCAGTCTCCCCCCCCCCCGTCCCCAGTCACTCTACCCCGTCCCCAGTCACTCTACCCCGTCCCCAGTCACTCTACCCCGTCCCCAGTCAGTCTACCCCGTCCCCAGTCAGTTCTTTGGTTTGAGGTTATGGGATGGGTGTATCCCCACTATGGAGGAGAGGTGTGGAGGAGGAGGAGGGTAAATATATCCCCACGGTGCAGGAGGTGGAGGGGATTCTCCAGGATGGAGGAGCGGTGGTTTTGGAATCCTTTGCATTCAGGGAGAAGCTGCTTCGTAGGTCCACTGTGGTGGGGGCGTGCGCTCGTGCGCGTGTAAACTTGTGGACATTCCCCTGGGTGGGGAGTTCCCCTTTTGTGTGGACGAGGGGATTTCCATGGTGGGTGAGGAAGGAGCTACCCTTGGTATTGGAGGAGGGGGTGTTACGTCCAATCCTGTGCTTGGACAGTGGGAGGCAGGACCTTTCCACAGTTTATGTGAGAGGTGATTTGGAAGGTTTGTGTGCTCCTGGTTCTTGGGGATGGGGTTGGTGCTGGGAGCAGGGATCCTCCTGGTGACGGGTTATGCTGGTGTTGTGGGGATGGAGTTGGTGCTGGGAGAGGGATCCTCCTGGTGACGGGTTCTGCTGGTGTTGTGGGGATGGACCTGGAGCTGGGATCCTCCTGGTGACGGGTTCTGCTGGTGTTGTGGGGATGGAGCTGGTGCTGGGAGCCGGGATCCCCCTGGTGACGGGTTCTGCTGGTGTTGTGAGGATGGGGTTGGTGCTGGGAGCTGGGATATTCCTGGTGACGGGTTCTGCTGGTGTTGTGGGGATGGGGTTGGTGCTGGGAGAGGGATCCTCCTGGTGACGGGTTCTGCTGGTGTTGTGGGGATGGAGCTGGTGCTGGGAGCAGGGATCCTCCTGGTGACGGGTTCTGCTGGTGTTGTGAGGATGGGGTTGGTGCTGGGAGCTGGGATATTCCTGGTGACGGGTTCTGCTGGTGTTGTGGGGATGGAGTTGGTGCTGGGAGCTGGGATATTCCTGGTGACGGGTTCTGCTGGTGTTGTGGGGATGGAGCTGGTGCTGGGAGCTGGGATCCTCCTGGTGACGGGTTCTGCTGGTGTTGTGGGGATGGAGCTGGTGCTGGGAGCTGGGATATTCCTGGTGACGGGTTTTGCTGGTGTTGTGGGGATGGAGCTGGTGCTGGGAGAGGGATCCTCCTGGTGACGGGTTCTGCTGGTGTTGTGGGGATGGGGTTGGTGCTGGGAGCTAGGATATTCCTGGTGACGGGTTCTGCTGGTGTTGTGGGGATGGGGCTGGTGGTGGGAGCTGGGATCCTCCTGGTGACGGGTTCTGCTGGTGTTGTGGGGATGGAGTTGGTGCTGGGAGAGGGATCCTCCTGGTGACGGGTTCTGCTGGTGTTGTGGGGATGGGGTTGGTGCTGGGAGCTGGGATATTCCTGGTGACGGGTTCTGCTGGTGTTGTGGGGGTGGGGTTGGTGCTGGGAGCAGGGATATTCCTGGTGACGGGTTCTGCTGGTGTTGTGGGGATGGAGCTGGTGCTGGGAGAGGGATCCTCCTGGTGACGGGTTCTGCTGGTGTTGTGGGGATGGAGCTGGTGCTGGGAGCTGGGATATTCCTGGTGACGGGTTCTGCTGGTGTTGTGGGGATGGGGTTGGTGCTGGGAGCTGGGATATTCCTGGTAACGGGTTCTGCTGGTGTTGTGGGGATGGAGTAGGTGGTGTTAAGGGGAGGGAATCCCTGGTGTTTAGTGACGGGTTCTGCGGTTGTGGAGGAAGGACTAGTGCTCCCCCATCATGTGCCCCAGCTCTGGGCCGTGATCCCACACATTGCGGTCTCACCCTCACCATCCACTGTTCTGGTCCACAGTTACGTCAGATGCTGAGGAAGCAGCTCCCCTGTAAACAAGTCAAGCCCAAGGATTAACAGACCGGAAAATGCCAGGTTCAGCATTCGGATCATCGACAGGAGATTGTGCGAGTGTGGGGAGGGGTGGGATGGGCAGGTGGGATGTGGGGGAGACGGGTGGGCATGTGGGTGTGGGGTGGCATGGGTGCGGGGGGTTGTGGGGTGATATGGGGCGGGTGTGGGGGGGTGTGTGGTGTGGGGAGTGTGGGGTGATATGGGGAGGGTGTGGGGGGTGTGTGGTGTGGGGGGTGCGGGGTGATATGGGGCGGGTGTGGGGGGTGTGGTGTGATATGGGGCGGGTGTGGGGGGGGTGTGGGGTGTGGGGAGTGTGGGGTGATATGGGGCGGGTGTGGGGGGGGTGCGGGGTGATATGGGGCGGGTGTGGGGGGGTGCGGGGTGATATGGGGCGGGTGTGGGGGGGGTGTGGGGTGATATGGGGCGGGTGTGTGGTGTGGGGTTGGGCTGTTGGGCAGTGTGGGTGGTGGTGGTTTGACAGGAATCCAAGCTAATAGTGTCGATGAGATATCTGTATTAACATCCATCTCATTATCCTTCATCATTTCTGAGTGTTATTGATAAGTTCCTCTTTCATTCTGTCAATTACACGGTTGATTATTTCTCAATGACGTGGTTGAATGTAATCATGAGTTTAATTTTATGATGTATTCCTGTAATGTCTCAATATTTCTGATGCATCTGACTGTACGGTTTTTTCAAGAAGAATATATTTCTATTTGTTTGTTCAGCTGTAATGCAACTTTAATTTACTAATGTTATTAAAAGTAAAACAATAAAAATGCAAATTGAATCCACGCATGTTCTCGGTTAACTTGGTGATAAAGGAGACGGCTGGAAATCGACTGCAGATGGCCACAAACCTGGTGGTGCTGCTGACCGTGAGGAGGGTTATCTTGGCTACAGGATGATGGTGATTAGTTGGTCAAATTGTCAGAGCAATGGTGATGGAACATAATGCTGACAATTCCTGTGTGAGTCCTGCCTTTTGGTTCTCCCTGCCTGTGAGCTGATTCAATGAGGGAGGATCAATAATGGTGGAACACACCTTTGGGCCTGAGATACGTGAGAATCACCCACACACCCACCACTAACCTTTGGGAGGATGAATGAAAGGGGGAGTGTGCAGTAATTGCAAGACCCTAAACCCCATTGATGTGCAGAGGGATCTTGGAGTTCAAGTTCATAGCCCGCTGAAGGTGACGGCACAAGTAGATAGGGTGGTAAAGAAGGCGTATGATGTGCTTGCCGTTACTGCTCGTGGCATTGAGTGGCAGAGTCACAAAGTTCTCATGCTGCTCGGTTGGACGTTTGGTGAGTTGCATTTGGAGTATTGAGTGTAGTTGAGGTCTCCCCATTACAGGAAGGATGTGGAGGCATTGAAGAGGGTGCAGAGGAGGTACAGCAGAATGATGCCTGGATTAGAGTGTTTAAGTACAGGGAGAGGTTGATTGCTTTAACTGCAATGTCAGAGGTTGAGGGGAGACTAGATAGAAGTATCTATAGTTAAAAGAGGCATCGGTTGTATAGACGGAACTGTTTTCCCAGGATGGAAGTGTCCAACACAAGAGGGCAGAGCGATTAGCTGGGGAAAGTGTAACAGAGATGTGTGGGGCAAGTTTTGTAAGAGGAGAGTAATGGAGCCTGGAGCTTCTTGCCAGGGGTGGTGGTGAATGCAGATGCGATAGTGGCGTTTAAGAGGCTTTTCGATAGGCACGTGGACGTGCAAGGAATAGTGGGATATGGATCGTATACAGGCAGATGAGATCAGTTTAACTTGGCATCATGTTCAGCACAAACACTGTGGTCCAAAGGGCCCGTTCCTGTGCTGTACTGCTCGATGTTCTTACACTGCTGCCGCTTAAGAGTTGTATGTCCATGGTTAGTTCTGTCCACAACGGACACTTGCAGAGTGAGGTCATTGACTGATACAGCACAGAAACAGGCCGCTCGGCCCAACTCTTCCATGGTGACCAAGTGCAACCTCAACAATGACTTGTCCTATTGGAACATCATGTCCAAATTCTATACACACTGTCCTTACAAGCATGCCAAGAGCTTCAGTCACCATCCTGTCAATGTTTGATGCCACTTTCAGGCAACTATGTACTTGTACTCCACGTTCACTCTGCTCTGCAACACTCCCCCGTCCCTATCATTCGTTGGGAAAGTCCTATCCAGGTTTGTTTTTCCAAAATGCCACACCTCGCACTTGACTGCATCCCTCTGCCCACATACCCAGCTGATCAAGACTACGCTGCAATTCACGCTAACTACAATAGCACCTATTTTATTGTAATGTGCAAACTTACTGACCCCATCTAATACATTGCCAGCCAACGTGGACCCAATATGGATCCCTGAAATACACTATTCATGGGCCACCGGTCCGAAAACCATTCTTCCACCATCACCATCAATTTCCTTCCATCACACCCATTTTATATCCCATCAGTAACCCTCTCTCAATCCCACACCATCAAACCATGCAGAATGATCTTCCATGCAGAGTCTTACCAAATGCCTTGCTGAAGCCCACACAGACTATGTACTGTCTAGCCGTTATTGTCCTTTCTTACAGCTTAAAACGAAATCACGTTTGTGGAACATGATCCCCCACACACTAAAGCTGTGCTTGCTGTCCCTATTCAACCCCTGTATTTCCAAATGCATGTATATATCTTCACACTAAAGATTTCCTAAGGACTTTACCTACCACAGATGTTAGGCTTTCTGGTTCATGGTTCCCAGGTTTTTCTTTGTGCTCCTTCTTAAATAGAGGCACAGCATCAGCATCCACCATCCTGCAGCACCTCCCTGTGGCTAACCTCGATGCCTATCTCTCAGCCAGCTTTTGTCTCTGGCTTATCTCTGTGTTTTGAATATACCTAATATATTCTGTAGATGGATCTACCTGCATACATGAAATCCAGCATCTCTACTGTGATACGGACAAACGCCCAGACATCATCATTAACTTTTGCGGGCTCCCTAGTCTTCATGTCTTTCTCCACTCTAAAGCAGCCAAAAGATTCAATGCGGGACTCTCCCATGTCCTGCGGCTCTGCACATAAATGGACGCGTAGCATTTAGAGGTGCCCTACACTCTCCCCTTTCCCCCCGTAAAATATACAGAATCTCTTTGGATTCTCTTTAATTGTCACTGTTAAATCTACCTCGTGCCCCTTTAAGCTTAAATATACTCCTTCCCCTATACTACCGAGATACACTTGATTCCAGCCACCTTTACCCAAGCCATTCCTGCTCCATTCTACTTACCCAAGACTCCATATCTCTTGCCATCCAGGGTATCCTAGTGTTGCCATTCTTGCTCTTCTCTCTAAAAGGAACATGCAGTTCTTAAATGCTCAGTGTTCCACTCAGACAGATCACCCACTTACCAGACATTCCTTTGTCACAAACGTAGAACAGGAGCACAGCAAAGTAGTGCAGGAATAGGCCATCTGGCCCACAACATCAATATCCAACAAACTAATCTCCTCTGCCGACACGTGATCCATATCATTTCATTCCATATCCACGTAGCAAATGTAAACACCTCTTAAACATCTCCAAGACCACCCTCGGCTAAATGTACCAGGCACCCGCCACTCTCTGTGTAACAACTCGCTCCAATAAGATTTAGCAGGATCCTGTCCAATAACATTGAAGTCCACCTTGCCTCAATTCTCTCTTTAATGTGAGGATCAGCTCTGTCCTTTTTCATTTTTCACTCGGCTTGTACTCACTGGAATTTAGAAGATTGAGGGGGGATCTCATAGAGACTTACAAAATTCTTATGGATTGGACAGGCTAGATGCAGGAAGATTGTTCCCGATGTTGGGGAAGTCCAGGAAAAGGGGTCACAGTTTAAGGATAAGGGGGAAGTCTTTTAGGACCGAGATGAGAAAATCATTTTTCGCACAGAGAGTGGTGAATCTGTGGAATTCTCTGCCACAGAAGGTAGTTGAGGCCAGTTCGTTGGCTATATTTAAGAGGGAGTTAGATGTGGCCCTTGTGGCTAAAGGGATCAGTGGGTATGGAGAGAAGGCAGGTACAGGATACTTAGTTGGATGATCAGCCATGATCATATTGAATGGCTATGCAGGCTCGAAGGGCCGAATGGCCTCTTTTCTATGTTTCTATAACCGTGTAAAAACAAATTTTACTCTGGTCACGGGTCCCAAAGTGCTCCCCAAATGAAAGCTCATTCATTTGCCCTGTCCCATTTTCCAAGATGAATCAAACTTTGATCTATCCCCACGGGGGCCTCTATTAGTCAACCGAGGGAAATTTTCTGAACACAGAGAAAACATTCTACCCCATCTAAGCCCTCAGCACTTTGGCCGTGCCAATCTTTATTGACGACCCCATTATTCTCACAATGCTCTGCAATCTCCCTGCATGTTTCTTTGTTAGTTCACATGGACTATACGCGGCCAGCAGTACAATCCCAGCAAATTGGTTGACCCCTTTTTATGTCTCATGCCTCACTAATTCTATCTGGAACTATTGCCGTGATCTTCTCTTGGATGTTGCAATCTAGGTTCGTATCTCCATGGAATTGGCAACACAAGTAGATATGTTTGTGGTATGCTTGCCTTCATCAGTTAGAACACTGAGTGTATGAAGTTATGATGTTGCTTTATAGGAGTTTGGAGTAATGCATGCAGTTCTGGTTGCCCCATTACAGGAAGGATATAGATATTCTGAAGAGGGTGGAGAGGCTCACCAGAATGTTGCCTGGATTACAAACTCCCCTGCAGAGGAGTCCTGGGGTATTTAATGTGTGGGGGGGAGGGAGAAGAGGGGGAGAGAGGAGCTGGGATAGGGGTGGGAGAGGAGAGGGAGAGAGCGAGAGGAGGGGGAGGGAGAGGGATGAGATGAGAGGGGGGGGGAGCCGAAGATGATCTGTGAAGATGTAAAATGTTTAAAGTCAAACAAACTCCTTGGAGGTGGAGTCGCAGGTAGTTAAGGTGGTCAAGAAGGCTTTTGGCACATTGGCCTTCATCAGTCAGAGTACTTTTTTGTACCCTATTGAGTATAGAAGTTGGGAGGTCATGTTACGAGACGTTGTGAGGCTGCAGTTAAGAGTATTGTGTTCAGTTGTGGGCACTGTGTTACAGGAAAGCTATTGAGAAGCTTGAAAGGGCTCAGACAAGATTTACAAGGATGTTGCCAGGACTCGAGGGCCTGACCTACAGGGAGAGGTTGGGGCAGACTGGGACTCTATTCCTTGGATGAGGGATGAACTTATTGAGGTATACAAAATCTCGAGGGGAATAGATCGGGAAGATGCAGAGTCTCTTGCCCAGAGTAGGGGAATCAAGGACCAAAGGACATAGGTTTAAGGTGAAGGGGGATAAATTAATAGGACCCTGAAAGGTAACATTTTCACACGGAGGGTGGTGGGTGTATGGAACAAGCTGCCGGAGGAGGTAGTTGTGGCTGGGACTATCGCAACATTTAAAAGACACTTGGAAAGGTACATGGATAGGACAGGTTTGGAGGGACATGGGCCAAACGCGGCGAAGTGGGACAAGTGTAGATGGGGCATGTTTACCGGTATGGGCAAGTTGGGCCGAAGGGCAGGTTTCCACACTGAGTGGCTCAACAGTTATTCCACATTTAACGGACTCTCTCAAAAGGACTCCATCCCCTACTCCCAATTCGTCCGTCTACGCCGCATCTGCACCCAGGATGAAGTGTTCCAAACCAGGGCATCGGAGATGTCCTCATTCTTTAGGGAACGGGGGTTCCCCTTTTGACTCTTGATGAGGCTCTCACCAGGGTCTCTTCTATATCCTGTAACTTTGCTCTCACTCCCCATCACCCCACTCGTAACAAGGACTGAGTCCCCCTTGTCCTCACCTTCCACCCTACCAGCCGTCACATACAACATACAATCCTTCGACATTTTCGCCACCTCAGATGGGATCCCACCACTGGCCACATCTTCCCATCTCCTCCCCTTTTGGCTTTCCGCAGAGACCGTTCCCTCCATACCTCCCTGGTCAATTCATCCCTTCCCACCCAAACCACCCCCTCTCCTGGCACTTCCCCTTGCAATCGCAGGAAATACTACACTTGTCGCTTTACCTCCCCCCTTGAATCAATCCAAGGACCTAAACAGACTTTCCAGATGAGGCTGAGGTTCACCTGCATCTCCTCCAAACTCATCTATTGCATCCGCTGCTCTAGGTATCAGCTGCTCTACATCGGTGAGACCAAGCGTAGGCTTGGTGATCGCTTCGCTGAACACCTCCGCTCGGTTCGCAATAACCAACCCGATCTCCCGGTGGCTCAGCACTTCAACTCCTCCTCCCATTCCAAATCCGACATTTCTGTCCTGGGCCTCCTCCATGCCCTGAGTGAGTCCCACCGCAAATTGGAGGAGCAGCACCTCATATTTTGCTTTGGCAGTTTACACCGCAGTGGTATGAACAATGACTTCTCCAATTTCAGGTAGTCCTTGCTTTCTCCTTCTTTCCCCTCCCCTTCCCAGCTCTCCCACAACCCACTGTCTTTGCCTCTTCCTTTCTTCTTCCTGCCCCCTCCCCCCCCCCCCCCCCCCCACCCCCAGATCAGTCTGAAGAAGGGTGTCGACCCGAAACATCGCATATTTCCTTCGCTCCACATAGATGCTGCCTCACCCTCTGAGTTTCTCCAGCATTTTTGCCTACTCTCTAAAAAACCTGTCAGGTTTTAATCCTGGCAGCATTCTGGTAAACTTCCTCTGCTCCCTCTCCCCCTCCCTCTCTCTCTCCCCCTCTCTCCCCTCCCTCTCTTCCTCCCCCTCCCCTTCTCTCCATTCCTCTCATTCTATCTCCCTCCCTCCCTCTCTCTCTCTGTCTCCCTCTCTGCCCTGCCCCTTTCTCACAATCAGTCCAGCAATTATGGAACTCCCCTTGAATTAATCTGGACTGGGCAAGTCCCCTGTGCGAGGGGACGTATCTACGCGATCTGGCCACCTCATTTGGTGTCCTGCCTCTGGTTCTGGGTGGGAGGTGGGGGGTAATGTGGCAGCACCTGGTGGTAGGCCACTGGCAGAGCGAATACTCGGCTCTGGAGGGAGGAGGTAGGCATTTCGGTGTGGGAGGCGCAGGTCACGGGATTGACCCTTAGGGTATTCAAGGTCGGGCATCGCCCATACCCATTTGAGGAGTAGGGAGTTGTATATTACCAATTAAACCACATCTCAAGTACACAACTTGTGTCCGCTTAGTTTTTTAATGACGGCTGCATTAGAAAAAGGTGACAGTGTTCACTAGGATTTGACCACAATTGAATCAATGGATCCTATTTTGTACAGCTAATCCATTATTTGTCAGTCATACCTTGCAGGACAAATCGTCAGTCACTTCATAAAGGCAAGAGTGGGCATATTGCTTTTAGAAACTCCTCAGAGGAAAGACCCTTGTAGGAAAGGAAATATTTCCTAATCTATTCAAATCCATTAAACAAATAAAATACAACAGCGGCCAAACGATATTGCCAAGTGCAGGAACTATCTTTCAAGTACTGGGGAGGTGTCCGACTGCCTACGGCTTCAGATATGAATATAGGTGAGAATAATTTCTTATCATTTCTGGAGATGGTTGGCATTTTCTTTCATTATTGATAGCGCAACATGAATACTGAAGAATTCCAAAGAACACAGTGAGGTCAGGAAGAAACTTGCTTTATTAAATAAGGCACGAATGCACCAACTTTCTTTAAAAAAAACACTTTAACATGCCTTTACGATTTGGGCCAGTGGCAGCCAACTGGTACTGTGAGCAGTCAGCTGTGTGCAGCTTGGTTCACTTTTGCATTTTCACTTGGGTACAGTATGAATGAGAAGATGCTTGTCTGCTCCTTGACATGACCAAGGAGGGTTTATATAGGAACACTTATCTATCCGTTTCCCACCACGGATGGCTGACCTGCTGAGTTCTCCGGCACTTTGGAGGTGAATGGACAATAGACAATAGGTGCAGGAGTAGGCCATTCGGCCCTTTGAGCTCAGCACTGTCATTCAATGTGATTATTGCTGATCATCCCTAATCACGTACCCCATTCCTGCCTGCTCCCCATATCCCCTGACGACGCTACGTTTAAGAGCCCTATCTAGCTCTCTCTTGAAGTATCCAGAAAACCGCCTCCATTGTCCTCTGAGGCAGACAATTCCACAGACTCAAAACTCTGAAACTCTATGTGTGAAAAAAGTGTTCTAAATGTTCCGTCTAAATGCTTACGCTTATTCTTAAACGTGGCGGGGTCTGGACCCTTCTTGGACTGATGGAGTTGGGGGAGAAAGCTGGAAAAAAGAGATGGGGTCGGGATAGACTCCAGGAATTAATTAGGATGGGGAGTCTCCTTAATTTGTAGAATTTAATGTCCAAGTCATTGGGCTGTAAGCTATGAGGTGCTGTTCCTCACAGTTTGTGTGTCACCTCATACTGGCAATGGAGGAGGCCCAGGACAGAAAGATCAGTGTGGGAGTGGGAAGTCCCGGTTGGCAACTGGGAGATCCAGCAGGCCTTGGCGGGCCGAGCGCGGGTGTAGGGTGAAATGCACGGCCAGTGTAGATACAAGGAACAGCAGATTCTGGTTTACAAAAAGAGACACAATCTCCTCGAGTAACTTGTACCTCTGGAGAGCATGGACAGGCAACATTCTAGGTCAGGACCCTTCTTCAGGCTGCTTTTTTTTTAATCAAAAAATGCATTCAATTATTAAATAATATTTACACTCCAATAAAACAAACCAGAACCCACCACCATAATACAATACAAACAAATATCCTTAATAAACTACTATACAACTATGTTACAATCCTTATTGAGGATGCATTCAACACCCTGCGGTCCCGGAACTCCCCCAGGGTACCCGTGGACAGGGCGTATTCCTTTCTAACCTCACCTGGGCACGGACGTAACCCCGGAATATGGGCAGGCAGCCGGCTCGGTTAAAGCCCTCCACCGCCTGGCACAGTGACTCGCGGATGACCAGGCCCAGGAGCAACTAAAACCAGGACATCTTCAGCCCTACCCTCTCCCCTACGCACAGGGTGTCCAAAGATGAGGATGGTGGGTTATTAATTGCAGCCAGAAGGCAAGGAACAGCCCCTTTAGGTATCGATACAGTAGCAGCTGCCTCACGCATTCCATACACACACGTGGTACATAAACTCCTCCAGCCCGCAAACGTGGCAGGCGGCTGGCGAGTCTGTGAACCACAAGAGAAACATGTTGCAGGTAACAACTCGGTGCAATACCCTCCACACCAGGTCCCCAATGTAGAGGGGGAGAATCCCTGCGTAGAGGGACCCCCACCGGGCCCCCCCACCCCCTCGTGATCGGAAGGCAACACCGACCGCCACTTGGTGTCCGGATGATGGATCAGGGCGAGGAAGTGCAGGATGTGGAGGAGGAGCCCGTACACGACACGCCTCCCTGCATCTTGAAAGGTGGTTCATGTTGTGTGGGACCGGCTCCCGGGAAGGATTACAGCGCCTGGGTCCGACGAATACTTCCGACTGAGCGGGGGTTTGCTCAACCGCAAGTACTCCACTCGTTTGAGCCCCCCCGACATCCGGTGGGGCGGGACGAGGGTCGGCTGCTCTCGCGCCCGGGTCGTTGCCCTCCGCCTGGTCGACAGCAACCAGGTTCCAGACTCTCAACCGGGCATCCCCATCAGGACGCCCACCATCGAGATCCACATACCTCCTTGAAGGCAGTGGCGTCGTTGGAAAAAGAGCGTTGCCAGCACGTGCAACCTGGGAGGATGCCCCGAGTACAGTTATCTCCGCACGGTCCTGAGGCGGAGAGCCGCCAACTTGGTGCGAATGTTCTTCAGAATGCTTCGTGTGGGGGGTGGAGAAAGTTGGAAAGGAGAGGTGGGAATGGTTGCCTAAGATTTCCTTCCCTCTACAGCGTTAGATGGAATGGACAGATGATGTTTTGAGTCAGGACCCTTCTTAAGACTGATTGTAGAGGGTGAGGGGGGGAAGCTGGAAAAGAGAGATGGGGGCTGGACAAAGCCTAGTAAGTGATACGTGGACACAAAATGCTGGAGTAACTCAGCGGGACAGGCAGCATCTCTAGAGAAGGAATGGGTGACGTTTCAGGTTGAGACCCTTCTTCAGAAGTGATAGGTGGATATAGGTGAGGGAGACACAAAAAACTGCAGATGCTGGAATTTTATATGGAACACAATTTAGTTAGATGCACAGAATCTCTTGCCCAGAGTGGGGGAAACGAGGACCAGAGCACATGGGTTCAAGGTGAAGGGGAAAAGATTTAATATGAATCTGAGGGTTAACTTTTTTACACAAAGAGTGGTGGGTGTATGGAACAAGCTGACAGAGGAGGTAGTTGAGGCTGGGACTATCACAACGTTTAAGAAACAGTTAGACAGGTACATGGATGGGTCTGATTTGGAGGGATATGGACCAAACACAGAGTGCTGGATTATCACGGCAGCATCTGTGGAGAACATGGATAGGTGACATTTCACAGAGTGCTGGTGTAACTCAGTGGGTCAGGCAGCATCTGTGGAGAACATGGATAGGTGACATTTCACAGAGTGCTGGTGTAACTCAGTGGGTCAGGCAGCAAATCTGGAGAACATGGATAGGTGACGTTTCGGGTCGGGGCCCTTCTTCAGACTGACACAATGTTACCATATGAGGGGGTGATCGGCAGAGGAGTGGAGTAAGTGACTGAGGCGAGAGAATATAAGGAGATAAAAGGGTTTGAGATAAAGAGAGAGGAATGTATATGTGCAGCCTTGAGGGACATTGGTCAGGTAGCATTTGGAGTATTGCAAACAGTTCTGGTCACTCCATTACAGGACTGATGTGGAGGCTTTGGGGAAGGTGCAGAGATGGTTAACCAGAATGTTTTCAAATCAAGGAACTGCAGATGCTGGTTTACAAAAAAGAACACAAAATGCTGGAGTATCTCAGCGGAACAGGCAGCATCTCTTGAGAAAAGGAATGGGTGACGTTTCGGGTCGAGACTGAAGAAGGGTCTCGAGCTGAAACGATACCCATTCCTTCCAGCATTTTGTGTCCAGCTAAACAGCGCTTATCCACGTGGCGGTGTGCCAGCAGGCTGGAGGAGCGGGCAAAGGCCTTGCCACAGAACGGGCAGGTGAAGGGGCGCTGGACACAAGGGGTAGACTGTGTTCCAGCAGGTGATCAAGGGTGAAACCCTTACCAAGGGACATGCAGGGGAAGGTGCGCTCACCGCTGTGGATATGCCGGTGCTGCCACAGGCTGGACATGCATGCGAAACCCTTGCCACACTCAGCGCACACAAAGGGTCTTTCTCCAGTGTGTATCCGCTGGTGCTCCCGCAGCCCCCGTGCTCTCTTGAAACCGCTGGGGTTGGGGGGGGGGGGGGGGGGGTGGAGGGGCACGTGGAGGAAACATAGACATAGCAAATCGGTGCAGGAGTAGGTCTGCACCATTCAATATGATCATGGCTGATCATCCAACTCTGTATCCCGAATCTGCCTTCTCTCCATACACCCTGATCCCTTTAGCCACAAGGGCCACATCTAACTCTTAAATGTAGCTAATACACTGGCCTCATCTACCTTCTGTGGCAGAGAATTCCAGAGATTCACCACTCTGTGTGAAAAATGTTTTTCTCATCTCGGTCCTAAAAGACTTCCCCCTTATCCTTAAACTGACCCCATGTTCTGGACTTCCCCAACATCGGGAACAATCTTCCTGCATCTAGCCTGTCCCATCTTATTAAGAATTTTGTAAGTTTAAATAAGATCCCCCCTCAATCTTCTAAATTTTAGCGAGTACAACCCAAGTCTATCCAGTCTTTCTTCATATTAGTCCTGCCATCCCAGGAATCAGTCTGGTGAACCTTCTCTGTTCCCCCTCTATGGCAAGAATGTCTTTCCTCAGATGTACGCAATACTCCAGGTGTGGTCTCAGCAAGACCCTGTACAACTGCAGTAGAACCTCCCTGCTCCTATACTCAAATCCTTTTGCTATGAATGCTAACATACCATTCGCTTTCTTCCCTGCCTGCTGCACCTGTATGCCTACTTTCAATGACCATGACACCCAGGTCTCGTTGCATCTCCCCTTTTCCTAATCGGCCACCATTCTAATAATAGTCTACTTTCCTGTTTTTGCCACCAAAGTGGATAACCTCACATTTATCCACATTATACTGCATCTGCCATGCATTTGCCCACTCACCCAGCCTATCCAAGTCACCTTGCAACCTCCTCACAACTAACACTGCCCCCCAGCTTTGTGTCATCCGCAAACTTGGAGATGTTGCATTCAATTCCCTCGTCCAGATCATTAATATATATTGTGAATAGCTGGGGTCCCAGCACTGAGCCTTGCGGCACCCCACTAGTCACTGCCTGCCATCCTGAAAAGGACCCGTTCACTCCTACTCTTTGCTTCCTGTCTGCCAGCCAGTTCTCTATCCACATCAATACTGAACCACCAATACCATGTGCTTTAAGTTTGTATACTAATCCCTTGTGTGGGACCTTGTCGAAAGTCTTCCGAAAATCCAGATATAACACATCCACTGGTTCTTCCTTATCCACTCTACTAGTTACATCCTCAAAAAATTCAATAAGATTCGTCAGACATGATTTACCTTTCGTAAATCCATCAATATCTACCGTCAACCCTTAAATTGCCAGTCTATCTTGGCCAATTCACGTCTTATACCCTCAAAGTTACCTTTCTTTTAGTTCAGAACCCTTGTTTTTGAATTAACTATGTCACTCTCGATCCTAATGAAGAACTCAACCATATTATGGTCACTCTTGCCCAAGGGGCCACGCACAAGAAGACTGCTAACTAACCCGTCCTCATTACTCAATACCCAGTCTAGAATAGCCTGCTCTCTCGTTGGTTCCTCTACATGTTGGTTTAGAAAACATTCCAAGAAATCCTCTTCCTCAGCACCCCTGCGAATTTGATTCACCCAATCTATGTGTAGATTGAAGTCACCCATTATAACTGTTTTACCTTTGTTGCTCGCATTTCTAATTTCCTGTTTGATGCCATCCCCAACTCCACTACTACTGTAGGTGGCCTGTACACAACTCCCACTCGTGTTTTCTGCCCCATAGTGTTTCACAGCTCTACCCATATTGATTCCACATTCTCTAAGCTAATGTCCTTCCTTTCTATTGCATTAATCTCCTCACTAACCAGCAACGTTACCCCACCTCCTTTTCCTTTCTGTCTATCCCTTCTGAATATACCTGGATGTTCAGCTCCCAGCCTTGGTTACCCTGGAGCCATGTCTCCGTGATCCCAACTATATCATATTCATTAACAACTATCTGCACTTTCAACTCATCCACCTTATTACGAATGCTCCTTGCATTGAAACACAAAGCCTTCAGGTTTGTTTTTACAACTCTTACGCCTTATACAATTATGTTGAAAAGCGGCCCTTTTTGACTTTTGCCCTGGATTTGTCTGCCTGCCACTTTTACATTTCAACTTGCTACCTATCGCTTCTACCCTCATTTTACACCCCCCTGTCTCTCTGCTCATGTTCCCATCCCCCTGCCACATTCGTTTAAATCCTCCCCGACAGCACTAGCAAACACTCCCCCAAGGAAATTGGTTCCATTCCAGCCCAGATGTAGACCGTCCTGTTTATACTGGTCCCACCTCCTCCAGAACTGGTTCCCATGCCCTAGAAAAGTGAATCCCTCCCCCTTGCACCATTTTTCAAGCCACGTATTCATCTGCAATATCCTCCTATTTCTACTTTAACTAGCATGAAGCACTGGTAGTAATCCAGAGATTATTACCTTTGAGGTCCTACTTTTAAGTTTATCTCCTAGCTCCCTAAATTCACCTTGTACTGGTTTAGCTCACCTTGTAGGACCACCTGAAGGGGGGATGGGTGAGTGAGGGGATGGGTGAGTGGGGGAAGGGGTGAGTGGGGGAGGGGGAGAGTGGGGGGATGAGTGTGTGGGGGAGGGGGTGAGTGGGGGGTTGGGTGATTGGGGAGGGGTGAGTGGGGGAGGGGGTGATTGGGGAGGAGTGAGTGGAGGGAGGGGTGAGTGGGGAGGGGTGAGTGGGAGGATGGCTGATGGGCGGCTGCATTGGTGGTTTCACCCGCCAGTGCTGCCACAGACATACTGGTGAAACCCTTGCCACATTCAGCGCACACAAAGGGTCTCTTTCCGGTGTGTATCCGCTGGTGCTCCTGCAGCCCCCGTGATCCCTTGAACTGCTTGCTGCAGTGGGAACAGCCGCTCGCCGGTGTGCGTCTGCCGGTGCTGCAGCACCCCTTGCGAGCTGTCAAATGCCTCACTGCAGTACGGAGAGTCGTAGGGCTGGCTACTGGAGTGCACACACAGCTGAGACAGGGGGTGGGAGGCCATGGCACTGCGCTCTCCACACACGGGGCTGGAGACGGGACTGCCGTCGGCATGGAGCCGCTGGTGGGACAGCAGGCTGGTAGAGCAGGTGAAGCCCTTGCCGCACTGAGCGCAGGTGTAGGGGCGTTCGCTGGTGTGGGTGCGCTGGTGCACCAGCAGGTTGCTGGACTGGTTGAAGCCCTTGCCGCACTGGGCGCAGGTGTAGGGGCGCTCACCGGTGTGGGTGTGCTGGTGGGACAGCAGCCTGGTGGAGTTGGTGAAGCCCTTGCCGCACTGGGCGCAGGTGTAGGGGCGTTTGCCGGTGTGGGTGCGCTGGTGCTCAAGCAGGTAACTGGACTGGGTGAAGCCCTTGCTGCAGTGGGCGCAGGTGTAGGGGCACTCGCCAGTGTGGGTGCGCTGGTGGGACAGCAGCCTGGTGGAGTGGGTGAAGCCCTTGCCGCACTGGGTGCAGGTGTAGGGGCGCTCGCTGGTGTGGGTGCGCTGGTGAGCCACCAGCCTGGTGGAGTGGGTGAAGCCCTTGCCGCACTGGGCACAGGTGAAGGGGCGTTCGCCGGTGTGATTGCGCTGGTGCTCCAGCAGGTAGCTGGAGCGTGTGAAGCCCTTGCCGCACTGGGCGCAGGTGTAGGGGCGCTCGCCAGTGTGGGTACGCTGGTGGGACAGCAGGTGGGTGGACTGGGTGAAGCCCTTGCCGCACTGCGCGCAGGTGTAGGGGCGCTCGCCTGTGTGGGTGCGCTGGTGGGACAGCAGGTGGGGGAACTGGGTGAAGCCCTTGCCACACTGGGCACAGGTGTAGGGCCGTTCCCCGGTGTGCAGTCGCCTGTGCACATTCAGGTCTGACGACGACTTGAAGCCTTTGCCGCAGTCAGAGCAGGTGAAGGGCCGCTCACTGCTGTGTACCCGCCAGTGCACCTGTAGACCCGACAACCGGGCAAAGCTCTTGTCACATGTGCACTTGCCGGTGGATCTTCAGGTCATACGCCCTCGTGAAGCTCTTGCTGCAGGTGGAGCAGGTGAAGGGCCTCTCGCCTGAGTGCACACTTTTGTGCTGCAGCAGGCTGCTGTAGCTGGTGAAGCACTTGCCACACTCCAAGCAGTCGAAGGGGCGTTCTCCCGTGTGCACCCGCCGGTGGGCCTCCAGATGGCTTGGGTGCTGCAAGGCCTTGCCACACACGTCGCACTCATAACGCTTCTCCTTGTTGTGCCCCGTCATGTGGTCCTCCATTGAAGCTCAGCCCACACACCGAGCAGATGGTGGGGGCTCACCAGCACCCTGGCCGCCCTCAATGGCCGCTTACACCCCCTTCTCTCCGTCCACTAGCAACGGCTCCTGAACCCTGCAGGAGGGGAACAAGAGGGTCAACAAGCTGGCAAACAGGCCATTCTAATGTTTGAAGGGGGTGGAGGGGGAAGGGGAGGAGATGAGGTGGTGAGGTTGAGGGGGTGAGAATGGGGGTGGGGAGGGAAGCGGGGTTAAAGGGGAGGGGGGAAAGAAGTGGCGAGGTGGTAAGGAGGCAAGTGGGGAAGTGCAATGAGGACAGTGGAAGTGAGAAGAGGAGAAGGGAGGAGAGGGGAGAGGGCGTGAGGTGACGTACCCACGCCCTGCACACGCACGCATCGGGACGCGCACGACCGGGCGCCCTGACGTCACCCCCCAATGCCCGCCGCCAGGAGGGCGCTGCAGTTGGAGTACCAGAGGGCGCCCTGACGTCACCCTCAATGCCAACCGCCAGGAGGGAGCTGCAGTTGGAGGACCAGAGGGCGCCCCTGACGTCAACCCCCAATGCCGCCGCCAGGAGGGCGCTGCAGTTGGAGGACCAGAGGGGCGCACCTGACGTCACCCCCCAATTGCTGCCGCCAGGAGGGCGCTGCAGTTGGAGGACCAGAGGGCGCACTGACGTCACCCCCCAATGCCGCCGCTAGGAGGGCGCTGCAGTTGGAGGACCAGAGGGCGCACTGACGTCACCCCCAATGCCGCCGCCAGGAGGGCGCTGCAGTTGGAGGACCAGACGGCGCCCTGACTTGACTCACTCGCATCCAACGACTACAGAGCTCCGCTCCGCTCCATGATCTTTGCTCACATCCCCCCCCCCCCCCCCCCCCCCCCCCCCCCCCACACACACACACCTCGGGCTCCGGCTCCTCGGGTCGGCGGCCGCAGGTTCGCTCTCGGAAAGGGATGAGGGGATGGAGAAAGGACGCGGGGCCGAGCGGCAGCGGCGATTGTTCCACCTGAGCTGCCGGCGAGGAGCGGAGGCCTCGTCCTGTCCAAAGATCCTAGAGAAAGTGGGACAGACCCTGGAGGAGCTGTGGTCCTGTCGGCCCGGCTCACGTGACCGCCGAAAAGGCCCCGCCCTCCATCTCCTCCCCACTGACGGGCAGCGCCAGCAGCCAATGGGAGCAGGTTCCGTCGACGTCATGGCCCTAACGTCACAAAGAACCGCCTCTCGGACAGACAGCGCCCTCCGCCCTGGCAACGGTTGCCAGGGACTGGTGGAGATAGAGAGATAGAGGGGGAGATAGAGAGAGGGGGAAAGAGAGAGAGAGAGAGAGCGATAGAGAGAGGGAGAGAGATAGATACAGAGAGAGAAACAGAGGTAGAGAGAGACAGAAAGAGATAGGGAGAGAAATAGAGAGAAAGAGAGGCAGAAAGAGAGAGGCATACAGTGGGAGAGAGAGACAGGGTCAGAGAGAGAGAAATAGAGAGACACAGATATATATATAGATAGAGAGAGAGAGGGAGGGAGGTGAGGGAGAGATAGAGCGATAGAAAGATAGAGCGATATATATATAGAGAGAGAGAGATAATAAAGAGAGAGATAGATAGAGAAAGGGAGAGATAAATAGGGGAGAGAGGGAAATAGAGAGAGAGAGATAGAGCAGAAAGATGTTGAGACATACAGAGAGAGATAGCGATAGAGAGAGAAAGAGAGAGTAGGGAGAGACATAGAGGGAGGGAGGGCAAGAGAAAGAGGGAGGAGGAGAGAGGGAGGGGGGAGGGAGGGAGGGATAGAGAGAGAAAGAGCGAGAGGGAGAGAGAGAGTGGGGGGTGGGGGTGTGAGAAAGAGACACACACAGTCACCCAGCGTGGAAATAGGCCCTTCAGCCCAACTTGCCGACGAACATACCCCATCTACAATAGTCCCACCTGACCGTGTTTGGCCCATATCTCACCATACCTGTCCTATCCATGTACCTGTCCAAGTGTCTCTTAAACGTTGCGATAGTCCCTGCTTCAACTACCTCCTCCGGCAGCTCGTTCCATACACCCACCACCCTCTGTATAGAAAAGTTTCCCCTCAGTTTCCTATTAAATCTTTCCCCCTTCACCTTAAACCTATGTCCTCTAATCTTTGATTCCCCTACTCTGGGCAAGAGTGCGTCTACCCGATCTGTTCCTCTCATGATTTTGTACACCTCTATAAGATCACCCCTCATCCTCCTGCGCTCCAAGGAATAGAGTCCTAGCCTGCCCCAACCTCTCCTTGTAGTTCAGGCCCCTCTAATCCTGGGAACATCCTCATGAATCTTCTCCGAACCCTTTCCAGCTTGATGACATCTTTCCTATAACATGGTGCCCAGAACTGAACACAATACTCTAAATGCAACCTCACCAACGTGCAACATGACCACCTAACCTCTATACTCAATACTCTGACTGATGAAGGCCAATGTGCCAAAAGCCATCTTGATCACTGTGTCCAACCTATGACAATTGTCCCTAGTGTGTGTAGGATAGTATTAGTATACGGGGTGATTGTTGGTCGGGGTGGACTCGGTGGGCCGAAGGCCTGTTTCCGCGCTGTATCTCTAAACTAAACTAGTGTGAGAACTGGCGATTGCTGGTCAGTGCAGACTCGGTGGGCCGAAGGGCCTGTTTCCGCGCTGTATCTCTAAACTAAACTAGTGTGAGAACTGGCGATTGCTGGTCAGTGCAGACTCGGTGGGCCGAAGGGCCTGTTTCCACGCTGTATCTCTAAACTAAACTAGTGTGAGAACTGGCGATTGCTGGTCGGTACACACAGTGTAGGCCGAAGGGCCTGTTTCTGCTATGTATCTCTAAGCTAAACTAGTGTGTGAATGGGCGATCATTGGTCGATGCGGACCCGGTGGGCCGAAGGGCCGTTTCCGCACTGAATCTCTCAACTAAACTAGTGTGTGAACGGGTGATCGCTGGTCGGTGCGGACTCAGTGGGCCGAAGGCCCTGTTTCCGCGCTGGACATCTGTTGTTCTTCTTGCAAGCAGATGAGAGGGTGCCCCAATTCTCGAGGCTGTTTCCGTCTTTGCGTCGAATGTTCGGAGTTTCAGCTATCTGGCAACAGGGAAGATGGAGGTTAAAAGACGCTCATCCCCTACACCAGCCCGCGTTTGGCCCATATCCCTCGAAACCAGCACGGAAATGTCTCTCAGCCCCAACTCTCTCTCCCCCCCTTTCTCTCCCTATCCCCCTTCTCTCTCCCCCCTCTCTCAGTACTTAAGAAGGCAGAGGAGGCCAATTCTATGGAGGCTTTCAAGAGGGAGTTAGATATAGCTCTTAATGATAGCTAAGTCAAGGGATATGGGGAGAAGGCAGGAACGGGGTACTGGTTGTGGATGATCAGCTATGATCACATTGAATGGCGATGCTTGCTCGAAGGGCCGAATGGCCTACTCCTGCACCTATTGTCTCTCCGCCCTCTCTCACTCTCCCCCCTCTCACTCAGCCATCCTGAGCCTAGTTGTAGCCAGTCCAGGCCTCCCTGGTATTGTTGAGCCGAGTCCAGCCCTCCATGGCCTGATTGGACCCAGGTTTGCACTCCCCGTCCTACCTGGGCCTACTTCAGCCCAGTCCAACGAATAATTTGGCCTATGTGGGTCATCCTTGGCTTAATTTTACCTAGTCAATAGACAATAGGTGCAGGAGTAGGCCCTTCAAGCAAAAAGTATTTCCTCATCTCCTTTCTGAATAGCTTACCATTTATTCTTAAACTGTGGGCCCTGGTTCTGGACTCCCCCAACATCGGGAACATGTTTCCTGCCTCTAGCGTGTCCAAACCCTTAATAATCTTATATGTTTCAATAAGATCCCCTCTCATCCTTCTAAATTCCAGTCGCTCCATTCTCTCAGCATATGGCATTCCCACCATCCCGGGAATTAACCTTGTGAACCTACGCTGCACTCCCTCAATAGCAAGAATGTCCTTCCTCAAATCTGGAGACCAAAACTGCACACAATACACCAGGTGTGGCCTCACTAGGACCCTGTACAACTGCAGAAGGACCTCTTTGCTCTGATACTCAACTACTCTTGTTATGAAGGCCAACATGGCATTTGCTTTCTTCACTGCCTGCTGCACCTGCATGCTTAATTTCATTGACTGATGAACAAGGACCCCAGATCCTGTTGTATTTCCCTTTTTCCCAGCTTGACACCATTTAGATAATAATCTTCCTTCCTGTTTTTGCTACCAAAGGGGATAACCTCACATTTATACACATTAAACTGTATCTGCCATGCATCTGCCCATTCACCCAACATGTCCAAGTCACCCTGCTTTCTCATAGCATCCTCCTCACAGTTCACACTGCCTCCCAGCTTAGTGGCATCTGCAAATTTGCTAATGTTACTAGTAATCCGTTCATCTAAATCATTAATTTATTGTAAATAGCTGTGATCCATGTGCCAATCGTTGTGGTACCCCACTAGTCACTACCTGCCATTCTGAAAGGGACCCATTAATTCCGACTCTTTGTTTCCTATCTGCCAACCAATTTTCTATCCATGTCAGCACTCTACCCCCAATACCATGTGCCCTAATTTTGCCCGCTAATCTCATATGTGGGACCTTATCAACTGTTTTCTGAAAGTCCAGGTACACTAGTACACAAAAATGCTGGAGAAACTCAGCGGGTGCAGCAGCATCTATGGAGCGAAGGAAATAGGCAAAGTTTCGGGTCGAAACCCTTCTTCAGACGTTTCGGCCCGAAACGTTGCCTATTTCCTTCGCTCCATAGATGCTGCTGCACCCGCTGAGTTTCTTCAGCGTTTTTGTGTACCTTCTATTTTCCAGCATCTGCAGTTCCTTCTTAAACAGTCCAGGTACACCACATCCACTGGCTCTCTCTTGTCCATTTCCCTAGTTACATCCTCAAAAAATTCTCGAAGTTTAGTCAAGCATGATTTATCTTCGTAAATCCATGCTGACTTGGACCAATCCTATTACTGCTATCCAAATGTGACGCTATTTCATCTTTTATGATTGACTCCAGCATCTTCCCCACCACCGATATCAGGTTAACTGGTCTATAATCCCCTGTTTTCATTCTCCCGGCTTTCTTAAAAAGTGGGATAACATTAGCTACCCTTCAATCCACAGGAACTGATCCTGAATCTATCGAACATTGGAAAATTATCACTAATGCATCCACAATTTCTAGAGCCACTTTCTTAAGTAACCTGGGATGCAGACCATCAGGCCATGCGTGTAGTTTGTGTGGAGGTTCACCTTCGCGTGTAGTTTGTGTGGACATTCTCCTGAGACGGGGCTGATTTGCTCCACGGCCGGTTTCTAACTTTATTGACCTCAGGCAGCAGCCTGCCAGCAGCGAGGTTTATTGATCACTAGATCGTACAGATTCATTGTGTCTTCTCCCCCAACGCAAGATTCCACCACTCACCCGTTCCCCCAACGCAAGCCGTTCCCCCAACGCAAGATTCCACCGCTCACCCGGTCCCCCAACGCAAGCCGTTCCCCCAACGCAAGATTCCACCGCTCACCCGGTCCCCCAACGCAAGCCGTTCCCCCAACGCAATATTGCACCACCCCCCAACTGCATAGGTGCGGCTCAATTCTCATCCCCCAGCCCTCCCTCCTCCTCCTCTTCACGCTCCCTCTTAAATCCCTAGAGAGGGACGGGGTATAGAGAGGGAGGGAAGCAGAGACGGAGGGGGCGCAGAGTGGGAGAGGGAGGGTGGTAGAGAGGGAGAGGTAGTGGGTAGAGCGGGTGCGGGAGGGTTAGGGTTAGGGTTAGGGTTAGGGTTAGAGAGAGGGAGGGGGTAGAGGGAGAGGGAAGGGGGTAGAGAGGGGGCATCTCCCTCCTCTACACCACTCCCCACTCCATCTACCTTATCCTCATTTCCCTCACCCTCCTCCCCTCACTCCCATTCTCTGCCCCAGGGCCTACCCAGGTCGTAGAGCAACGGCAGGGCCTGGTTCCCGGCCTGGTTCTCCTACTCCCCCCGGCACTGGCTGTGGACTCCAGCCGTCAGCTCGGCCGCCGCCAGGGCTATAGTGCAGGCTACGACTTCATCTCCGGGCTCGTCCCTCACTGTGGACCCAGGCTCGTCCTTGGTTCCGGCGGCAGCTTCTTTCTCGGCCCTGGTCACGGCCACATCCCAAGCCCCGGAATCGACTCTCACCTCAGCTGGAGCACCAGACTCAGCCGTGGCCAGGGCCCACGGCATCACCGTGACCACCGGGCGTCGGCAGCCACCGCCACGCCAGCGCTGGAGTGCCCCTCCCTCCCTCCCTCCCGGAGTGTCCCTTCCTCTCTTGCCAGTCCATTGTGATGTCACTCGGGGTTTTTGTTCTAAAAAGGGTGAGTGGGCTGTTTTTTCAAACTTTAAAACGATTAAAAACTTCAGAAGTATAGGTGGGAATGCGACAGGAAGATGTGAGAATATCCTAGTTAACAGTAAAATATTTTATTAAGTAAAAGATAAACTTGACTTCTTTGGGTGCTGAATAAACTGCATTTTGTTATTCTGTAGTATACCAGAGGAGCTTCCTGTTATGCCCAAGTAAAAGACATTGACAATAATGGGGGAGGATGTATTTCCTTGGGAGTTGGTAGTTTCTGTAAACATGAACTTCTGTGGGTAGCTGACATTGATGAGTACATTGTTCAGACGGAATTGCAAATATTGGGCTTTTGACTAAGTTCCTGTTGTTTTGAAGTTTGTGATCAACAGTTTGTGATTGATATAATCATAGATGACAAGTACCTTCTGCCACAGAAGGTCGTTGAGGCTAGTTCATTGGCTATATTCAAGAGGGAGTTGGATGTGGCTCTTGTGGCTAAAGGGATCAGGGGGGATGGAGAGAAGGCAGGTACGGGATACTGAGTTGGATGATCAGCCTGATCATATTGAATGGCGGTGCAGGCTCGAAGGGCCGAATGGCCTACTCCTGCACCTATTTTTCTATGTTTCTATGTGTTGTATCAGTGACAAGTATACTTTGAATGGGTAGAGCCCGTGATTGATTTGTGTTAAACATCATTGCTGCAACTCTGTATAAACATGTGACTACATTTCCAAAATACTATAAAAAGATGCTGAATGACTTTGTTCATTAGAGTGGTATCTTGGGAGAACCAGAAATATCACTGGATACTTCTGGATTGTAACATCTCCAGCCGCTCCCGTCTGACGTAAAAATAAAGCTTGTATGGTTTATCGCGAGTTGTCTGTTTTAAGAGATGAACCTGAACAGATTGTTCTTCACAGCGAGCCAGGCAGCATCTGTGGATGGAACGGCTGGAGGGCGTTCCGGGATGTGGCCCTCTTCAAACTGATAGAACACTTAAAGGTAAAGCACATGAATAGGTCCTTTGTCCAACAAGCTTTGTGTCGAAAATATTCCCAAGATTAACTAATCTCAACTGCCTGCACAGGTTTCATTCCACTCTAGTCTGTGCATATTCACTTAACGTCTCTTAAACGATGCTATCTCCTCTGCTTCCACCACTATCCCTTTCAATTCCTTCAATGATCCCGGTTTAAAAAAACGCTCTGTATATCTTGCCGGAGAAACTCAGCCGGAGAAACACAGCGGTTGAGGCGGCATCTATGGAGCGAAGGAATACCTGACGTTTCTGCAGAATTTGTGTCTACCTTCGACTTTTCCAGCATTTACAGTTCTTTCTTAATCTTGTACATTAATGCAGTACATCTTGTGATAGGATTAGGGGGAGAATTTTGGAAAATGTACGTGGGTTTGGGCAAAGTAATGGATGTATATGCGTGCAGAGAATGCAAATGGGTGGAGTTAGTATAAAGGCTGGAGGTGAAATGGAGACAAAGGGGTGTCGGATAAGAAAAGAAGAGGAGGACTTGCAAATTGCAAGGAATTAAGGGGAGATGTTGGGAAATGTGTGACTCGTGAAAGCGATATGAGAGTGCAAAGGTGAGGTGGGTGACTAGGTGGTCTGCGAAAAAGGGTGAGGGGATCAATGGAACGGGAAAGTATGCGGGGGGGTATTCCTTGAATTTACTTGAAGATTGAAACCTAGGTTGTAAAATACTCAAGTGAAACATGAGGTGCTTGTCTTCAGTTACGAATGGTGGATGGCCGTTTCGAAAAAAAATGCATAGAAAGAGTATGTGGGAGGCGCTGCATCGAAAAAAAACAGCTGATATCTCAAAGGACCAACACACTTCCATCTCCTTCCTACCATGGGGAAAAAGGTACTGGAGCCTAAAGACTGGCGTCTATTAGGTTTGAAAACAACTTCTTCCCAACAATCACATAAGACTGCACAGCACTAACCATAACCTTGTAGTGGCCTGGATGAGGTCAGTAAAAGGCCAGACGCCAGGCAGGTTCAGAAGTAGTTTAATGACTCGTCACAAACACACAGAACGCCCCCGAGCAGGATCTGGGAAACCCCTGTGGGCAGACGATCGTCCCTGTCCCTCAAGAGCCGAGGGGGATGATCCAAGAGTTGCCTAGCCCTCAGGGACTGCCACAGGACCCCCCCCCCCCCCCCCCCCCCAAGGACCAGAGGTGCAAAACGGACAGGCGGGTGCACGCGCCGACTAGCCTGCCCGGCACATAAACGGGCAACCGACCAACAGATGCAGGGGACGGGGTAGCCACTGGAGGAGGTACACTAGACGGAGGGCGCGCTCGCTTACTGGGCCGCACCACCAGCACCGGCCGATCAATGCCAATATGCGCCGGCTTCAGTCACGCAACCGAAACAGTCTCATGCCGCCCCCCATGTCCAGGAAGAATGTAGATGAGCCATGCTCTTAGACTCGGAAGGGACCCTCGTATGGCCACTGGAGGGGTGCCCTATGAGCATCCCTACGCAGGAAGATGAACTGGCAGTCCTCCAGAGGGAACGTGCGGATAGAAGGACCGATAACGAGACGTGGGCACCGGCACCAGCTTGCCCACCGTCTGCCGAAGACGATGCAGAGAGTCCGAAGGCTGCTCCACCTGGCCCCGTGCCGGCGGGATGAACTCCCCGGGCCACGTTAACGGAGACCCATACACCAACTCGACGGAGGAGGCGGCCAAGTCCTCCTTGGGTCTGGTGCGGATCCCCAACAAAACGCATGGCAGAGCATCCACCAGTCCATTTGCCTGTCTGATACACTGTCGTGCAGTGTAGGTGAACCCACAGGAGGCGTGCCATGCCCGACCACAGTTCCGATGTGAACTGAGGCCCCCGGTTGAATGTTATGTCCAGCAGCACCCCGAACCGGGCGATCCAGTGCGCCACCAAGGCCCGAGCACAAGTGGACGTTGAGGAATCAGGTAGCGAAATGGTTTGAGGCCACCGCGTGAAGCGGTCGACAACGGTGAGTAGATTGGTCAAGCCCTGGGACTGCGGCACCGGCCCCACGATGTCCACGTGAAAGTGGTTGAACCGCTGCCGAGGGATGGCGAACACCTGCAACGGCGCACATACGTTTTATTGCACCTTGGCGGTCTGGCACGGGATGCAGGTGCGCACTCAATGACCAACATCCTTGTGCAGCCCGTGCCACATGAAGCGGGAGGCTATGAGGGCCGTTGTCGCCAGGATGGAGGGATGGGCAACCATGGAGCATCTCGAACACCCTGTTGATGGGAATGATGGGTGGCGAAAATCCAGTGGAGACATTGCACAGCAGTGTTGAGCCCCCTGGACCACAGACAACATCTTCCAACTGCAGGCCCGATACCACCGTGCGATAGGCGGCCATTTCCTTTTCGACCAGCTGTGCAGCTGCTAGGGCAGAACAAGGGGTCACAGTCTAAGGATAAGGGGGAATTCCTATAGGACCGAGATGAGGAACACATTTTTCACACAGAGAGTGGTGTCTCTGGAATTCTCTGCCACAGAAGGTAGTTGAGGCCAGTTCATTGGCTATATTTAAGAGGGAGTTAGATGTGGCCCTTGTGGCTAAAGGGATCAGGGGGTATGGAGAGAAGGCAGGTACAGGATACTGAGTTGGATGATCAGCCATGATCATATTGAGTGGCGGTGCAGGATCGAAGGGCCGAATGGCCTACTCCTGCACCTAGTTTCTATGTTTCTAATAATCAATACCCCCAGCGACTTGGAGAACGGGGTGAACCGCAGGTCACGATAAGGCATTGGTAACCCTGTTGTACTTGCCCTCCACGAAACGGATGGAGGTGATGTACTCGGACACGTACGCCAACTGCCTCTGCTGCCACGCAGACCACGGCTCTGAAACCTTGGCAAACGCGAAAGTTAGCGGCCTGTGATCCGTGAAGGCAGTAAAAGGCCTCCCCTCCAGGAAGCAGCGAAAGTGGCGTATGGCGAGGTACTGGGCAAGGAGCTCATGGTCAAAAGTGTTGTAACAACGCTGAGCACCACTGAGATGTCTACTGAAGAAGGTGAGTGGCCGCCAGCACCCATCAACGAGCTGCTCCAACAGTGCCCCAACCACCACCTCAGAAGCGTCCACTGTCAGGGAGGTCGGGGCATCCTCTCATGGATGGACAAGCATCGTGGCCCCAGCCAGGGCCTCCTTAGCACTCTTGAAAGCTGCTGCTGCTTCATCGGACCACTCAACCTCCTTGTGATGACCAGCGATCAGGTGGAAAAGCGGGCGCATGATTGTGGCCGCCGCCGGCAAGAAACGGTGATAAAACGCAACCATCCTCACGAATTTCTGGATGCCCTTAACTGTGGTCGGACGGGGGAACCAGCGGATAGCATCCACCCTGGCCGGCAGGGGCACCACCCCTTGTGGAGTTACGTGGTGGCCGAGGACATCGATGACCGTCACCCAAACATGGCACTTGGATGAGTTGATGGACAACCCATAGTCACTGAGGCCTGAAACAGCTGACAGAGGTAGATGCAGTGCTCTTGCTGCGAGCGGCTGGCCACCAGTATGTCGTCCAAGTAGATGAAGACAAAGTCCAGGCCGTGGCACACACAGTCCATAAGCCGCTGGAAGGCCTGCGTGGCGTTCTTCAGCCCAAACGGCATCTGCAAAAAATCAAACAGTCCAAACGGTGTAATAATGTCTTAGGAATACCGTCAGGTGGACCAGAATCTGATTGTGCCCTCCACCTTGGAGAACACCGATACTCTGGCCAGATGAGCATTGAAGTCCTGATGTGTGGGACCGGGTACCTGTCAGCGATGGTCCCATCCCCACACGGGCTCCAGTTTCAGGGACCATGTGGAGCGGTGAAGCCCATAGGCTATCAGAGGGGTACACGATTCCCATCGCCTCCTGCAGGCGGAACTTCTCCCGAGCTAGACAGAGCTTGTCCAGCACGACTCTCTCTCTCTCTCTCTCGCCCTCTCTCCACACCCCTCTCCTTCACAGTCCCTCATTAGTCCCACTGTCTCCGCCTACATTCTTTCTTTGTCCTACCCCCTCCCCTGACATCAGTCTGAAGAAGGGTCTCGACCCGAAACATCGATAATTCCTTCTCTCCATAGGCGCTGCCTCGCGCACTGTTTGTCCAGCATTTTGTGTCTACCCATAATAATCTTATCTGTTTCAATAAGAACCTCTCATCCTTCTAAATTCCAGTGTATACAAGCCCAGCCGCTCCATTCTATCAATATATAATAGGCCTGCTATCCCGGGAATTAACCTCATGAACCTTTATGGCAGGAACCTCTTTTTGTCTCTTAGAATAACGTTCAGGCCCTGGCAAATTGAATAAAATATTTTGAAAAATGAAGTAGGCGTTTATAACAGCATGAAACAAAGGCAACATGCTGCTATAATGAGGAGCAGGACAATTCAGTGTGATCCTCGTGTTATATTGCTGGATGTACTAGTGGCTCATCAACGGATACAGAAAATAATTAAAGCAGTAGATAACCATATAACCATATAACAATGACACCAAGGAAACAGGCCCTCTCGGCCCTTCCAGTCCGTGCCGACCATTTATTTTCCCCTAGTCCCATCTACCTGCACTCAGACCATACCCCTCCATTCCCTTCCCGTCCATATACCTATCCACTTTACTTTTAAATGTTAAAATCGATCCTGCCTCCACCACTTCTGCTGGAAGCTCATTCCACACAGCCACCACTCTGTGAGTAAAGAAGTTCCCCCTCATGTTACCCCTAAACTTCTGTCCCTTAATTCTCATGTCATGCCCTCTTGTTTGAATCTTCCCTACCCTCAATGGGAGAAGCTTATCCACGTCAACTCTGTCTATCCCTTTCATCATTTTAAAGACCTCAATCAAGTCCCCCCTTAACCTTCTGCGCTCCAAAGAATAAAGACCTAACTTGTTCAACCTTTCTCTGTAACTTAGTTGCTGGAACCCAGGCAACATTCTAGTAAATCTCCGCTGTACTCTCTCGATTTTGTTGACATCCTTCCTATAATTAGGCAACCAAAATTGTACACCATACTCCAGAATTGGTCTTACCAATGCCTTGTACAATTTTAACATTACTTCCCTACTCCTATATTCAATGCTCTGATTTATAAAGGCCAGCACACCAAAAGCTTTCTTTACCACCCGATCTACATGCGATTCCACCTTCAGGGAACTGTGCACAGTTATTCCTAGATCCCTCTGTTCCACAGCATTCCTCAATTCCCTACCATTTACGTCCTATTTTGATTTGTCCTGCCAAGATGTAGCACCTCACACTTATCAGCATTAAACTCCATCTGCCATCTTTCAGCCCACTCTTCCAAATGGCCCAAATCTCTCTGTAGACTTTGAAAATCTACTTAATTATCCACAGCACCACCTATCCTAGTTTCATCCGCATACTTACTTATCCAATTTTCCACCCCATCATCTAGATCATTGATGTACATGACAAACAACAGTGGACCCAACACAGATCCCTGAGGCACCCCACTGGTCACCGGCTTCCAACCTGACAAACAGCCATCCACCATTACTCTCTGGCATCTCCCATTCAGCCACTGTTGAATCCATCTTGCTACTCCGCCATTAACACCCAAAGATTGAACCTTCTTTACCAACCTTCCATGGGGAACCTTGTCAAAGGCCTTACTGAAATCCATATAGACAACATCCACTGCATCTAATGACATTTGAAATATTTCTGTCATAGCCCCTGCTATTTCTACACTAACTTCCCTCAATGTCCTAGGGAATATCCTGTCTGGACCTGGAGACTTATCCACTTTTATATTTTTCAAAAGTGTTAGTACTTCCTCCTCTTTGAATCTCATAGTGTCCATAGCTACTCTACTTTTTTCCCTTACCTCACAGAGTTCAATATCCTTCTCCTTGGTGAATACCGAAGAAAATAAATTGTTCAATATCTCACCCATCTCTTTTGGCTCTGCAGATAGCTGTCCATTCTGGCTCTCTAATGGTCCAATTTTATCCCTCGTTATCCTTTTGCTATTAATATAGCTGTAGAAACCCTTTGGATTTACTTTCACCTTTCTTGCCAAAGCAACCTCATATCTTCTTTTAGCTTTTCTTATTTCTTTCTTAAGATTCTTTTTACATTCTTTATACTCATCTAGCACCTCATTTACTCCATGCCTCCTATAATTATTGTAGATAACTCTCTTTTTTCGAACCAAGTGTCCAATTTCCCTTGAAAACCATGGCTCTTTCCAATTTTTACTATTTCCTTTCAACCGAACAGGAACATAAAGATTCTGTACTCTTACAATTTCCCCTTTAAATGTCCTCCATTTCCCTTCTACACCCTGCCCATAAAACAAAATGTCCCAATTCACTCCTTTTAAATCATTATGCATTCCCTCAAAGTTAGCCTTTCTCCAATCAAAAATCTCAACCCTAGGTCCAGTTCTGACTCTCTCCATAAATATATTGAAACTAATGGTATTGTGATCACTGGTCCCGAAGTGCTCACCAACGCATACCTCCGTCACCTGACCTGCCTCATTTCCTAACAGGAGGTCCAGCACTCCCCTTTTCTGGTCGATACCTCTATGTATTGTTGCAAAAAACTATCCTGCACACATTTAACAAACTCCAAACCATCCAGCCCATTTACAGAATGTGTTTCCCAGTCTATTTTTGGAAAATTGAAATCTCCCACAATCACTACCTTGTGCTTACTACTAATATCTGCTATCTCCTTACATATTAGCTCTTCCAATTCACGCTCCTCATTTGGCGGTCTATAATACACCCCTAAAAGTGTTGCTACACCGTTCCCACTTCTCAGTTCCACCCAAATAGCCTCCCTAGACGAGCCCTCTAATCTATCCTGCCAAAGCACTGCTGTAATATCTTCTCTGACAAGCAATGCAACACCTCCACCTCTGGTCCCTCCAATTCTATCACACCTGAAACAACGAAATCCTGGAATATTTAGTTTCCAATCACAGCCCTCCTGCAACCATTTCATTGATTGCCACAACATCATATTTCCAGGTGTCAATCCAGGCTCTAAGTTCATTCACCTTTCTTACAATGCTCCTAGCATTAAAATATACACATTTTAGAAACCCACCATCCCTTATTCTCTGTTTATTATCTTTTTCCTCTTTCTCGCCTACATTTTGGGTCCGAGTGCTTCCCTTCTCTGTCTCTTGCCCCTCACCCTGTCCCCTAGCCCCCTCTACCTGAGTCCCTCCCCCCAGCCTTTCTAGTTTAAAGTCTCCTTTGCAAATCTCCCCGCCAGGATATTGGTTCCCCTCGGGTTCAAGTGCAACCCGTCCTTTTTATACAGATCATGCCTTCCCCAAAAGAGGTCCCAGTGATCAAGAAACATGAATCCCTGCCCACTGCACCAGTCCCTCAGCCACGCATTTATCCTCCACCTCATTCCATTCCCACTCTCACTGTCACGTGGCACAGGCAGTAATCCTGAAATTGTTACTCTTTTGGTCCTTCTCCTTAACTTTACCCCCAACTCCCTAAATTCTCCTTTCAGGACCTCTTCTCTTTTTCTGCCTATGTCATTGCTACCAATGTGTACCACAACATCAGGCTCCTCTCCCTCCCTTTTCAGAATCTTTTCAACACGTTCCGACACATCCGAGACCCTGGCACCAGGGAGGCAAACTACCATCCGGGTCTCCCGACTGCGTCCACAGAATCGCCAATCTGACCCCTAACTATGGAGTCCCCTATTACAATTGCCCTCCTCTTTTTGCTACCCTTCTGAGCATCAGGGCCATTCTCTGTGCCGGAGGCCCGGCCACTGTTGCTGTCCCCAGGTAGGCTGTCCACTCCAATCGTACTCAAACATGAGTACCTATTTTCCAGGTGTACAGCCATCAGGGTACTCTCTAGTCCCTGCCTCTGCCCCTTGCCCTTCCTAACAGTGACCCACTTCTCCGCCTCCCGTGGTCTGGGAGTGACCACCTCCCTGTAACTCCTCTCTATGACCTCCTCACTCTCCCTGACCAGACGGAGGTCCTCGAGCTGCTGCTCCAGGTTCCTAACACAGTCCTTTAGGAGCCCCATCTCGACACACCTGGCGCAGATGTGGACGTCTGGAGGGCTATCAGCTTCCCTGACCTCCCACATCTGGCATCCACAACAGTACACTGCCCTGGCCTTCATACTCCCCCCTTACACAGGATACAATATCAACACAATACAAAATACACTACAAACTGCTGGAATCTGACGGCCAATCAGCTACTTACCCTAGTCCCCTTCCCACCAATCAGCGGCTTCCTAAAAAAAACCCCAAAAAATCGACTTCTCCGAATGGAACGTTATGGATTTCGGTAAAAATCACAAGCCCCGCGCTGGATTTTTATCCTTACCGGTCGGGTGTCGCTCCTCCTCCTCCTCCTCCTCCTCTTCCACCGGCTCCTGTGGGCCTCTGGGAAGATGGTAAGTCATCATAAATTGCGAGGGCCAATCGAGAACAAAAGGAGGCAATTCATAAATATTTTAATTGAACATGTGAGTAGTGGCATCCGGAATAGCGTCATCAGAACATGGTCATCTTCTTCTACGGAAGAATGCAAGTAAATCACATAAAGTATATTCGACAAACCCCTGATCTTCTGAATGGCTATATGACCAATATTTAGGACAACGGACGTTTATTGTCACATATACCAACTAGTGTAGTGAAATTTGAGTTGCCATTGCAGCACACCAATAAAATAAACACAACATTATAGAATAGAACATTAAACATAACAACATCCCCCCACAGCGGGATCGACATTTCCCACTGTGAGGGAAGGCAGCAAAGTTCAGTCCACTTCCTCTATGTTCACCCGTGGTCGGGGCCAATTGAGGCCTCCGCAGTCGCCGCTACGGCAGCCCGATGTTTCAGGCCGTCTCATCGGGATGATGGAGTTCCGCCGTCGGAAGAACGCTCTCAGCTGCTTGGAGTTCCGAAACGGCCGCCTGCTACCGAAGACCGCGGCTCCCGAAGTCCACAGGTCCAATATTGGACACGCCACCCGTCAATCCCTTGTAGTTTGCGGGTGTAAGATGAGAAACCATTGAAGTTAATGAGCTATTGCGGGTATTGACACGGTGAATGTGGAGAGGATGTTGCCTCGAGTGAGCGGAGCTGAAGCTCTGGTCCATTTGTTCCCCCTCTCAGGTCATTTTGTATCGAATTAATTATCGTTACTTTCCGGGGAATTTCATGTCTATTACCCCTCTGTGCAGTGTTATCCGTGTCCTGGGTAATATAGCTACTGACTGGTCTGTTTGGTTCACCGTAACTTTCACCTTTGATCGGTTTGTCGCCATTTGTTGCCAGAAGCTGAAATTGAAACATTGCACCGGGCGAACTGCGGCTGTGGTTCTCGGAACAACCAGCGTTCTGTTTTTTCTGATCAATGTTCCCCGCTACTTCGCATACGAACCATGGTTTATTATTGACAATGTACCGTGGGGCTGTGACTCGATGGGCAGTTATTACACTGATCTCAGCTGGGTGGTATTTGACTGCCTCGACACTGTTTTGACTCCGCTTATCCCTTTCTCTATAATCCTGCTGCTCAACGCTCTGACAGTCCGGCACATTTTAGTAGCCAGTCGGGTCTGCAAGATGTTGAGGGGTAGGAACAAGGGGGAGCACCGCAGTGACCCGGAGATGGAGAGCAGGAGGAAGTCAGTAATTTTACTCTTCACCATCTCCGGCAGCTTCATCCTTTTGTGGTTGATGGCTGTTGGAGACTTCGTGTATTATCGAATTACAGACACGGAAACTGTAGGGAATGATTTTGAGCGGATCTTTCACCAGGCTGGGTATTTGCTGAGGAATATCAGCTGCTGCACGAACACCTTCATTTATGCGGCGACCCAGTTCAAGTTCAGGGAGCAGGTGAGGAGCGCAGTGAAATATCCAGTCACCTCAATGCTTCGAGTCATTAATACTTTCGCGACCTGAGCGCAATCCGGAGGCCGCAGCAGTCTCGCCAGTCCGGGCTCCAGCGTCTTATGGTCACTGTCGGATCATCCAGCTAAATCCTGATCGATGATCTCATCGGCGGCCCGCTCCTGGTCCTCAAGTCCGCCCCAGCGCGATATTTTATTCATACCGATCGTACCATTCCCCCTCTCAGTGTTTAGTTTAGTTTAATATGCTTAGAAATCTCTTTTGATTTTTTTAGAAATTTAGAAGGGGGGAGAGAGAGGGAGATAGGGAGAGAGTGTGAGGGAGAGAGTGATATAGTGAGTGCAGAGAATGAGGGATAGAGGTAGTTAGCACAGAGCAGGGAGATAATAAACCTTCGTTATCCTCTCGAAGAACTCAAGAGAATTTGTCCGTCACCTGATTCACACAAAACTATTATGATTGTCCCTAATTGCCCACTGCCATCTAAATTCGAGTAAGTCGTATCCCTAAGTGCTTTTTAACAATGCTCACCGGTGGATACTACCTGGTAGGAGTTTTGTAGGTCGGAGAGCAGCGATGTCTGTTTCCCGGTCCTCCAAGCTAGAGAGGATAACGTAATTCCCTGGTTGAGGTAGTTTGTGCTATTTTACATTCCTCAAATGTCCCTGGTCTAATTACATCCTCCTAAACCTCTCGTAAGATTCATTTCACTCCATGGTCTTTGCAGATGCGACAGACGGTGAGACGGAGTGATGGAGCAGGGCGAGAGTGAACGAGTAGCTGTGAAACAGTAAAGAATCGAATGTGTGGATGTGATAAATTAAGAGAATGGGAGAGATAGAAAGAGGGAGACTGGAAAATGAAACGAGAGCAGCATTGATGGGCAAAATTGAATGGATGGCGTCAGACTATCATAGTCCGGAGGGGGGGAGAAGAATAAATATAAGTGGTGACGATGGGAAAGCAGGATATAGTGAGGAACAAGAAGTATGGCACAGGGAGAAAGCGATGGATAATGAGAACATGAGGGAAGTGGAGAGGATAGAAAAAGAGGGAAGCGAGAAGTGGAGAAAATAGTGAGGATTGAGGGAGATGAGGAAGAAAAACATTGAGTTGGGTGAGAAATGGAGAGAGTGCATTGGCGTGAAAGACGTATGGTGGTTGGGTTGAAAGAAAGAGGCGAGCGCAGAGAAACAAATAATGGAGTGGGCAAGAGAGCAATATGAGAGAAGGAAGGGCGATATTGGGGAAAAAAGAGGATGGAAGCAGAGGAACTGAACGCAACAGAGTAAGGACAAAGAGATAAACATGGAAGGAGAGGGTTACGCAAAAGGCTGGAGAAACTCAGCGGGTGCAGCAGCATCTAAGGAGCGAAGGAGATAGGCGACGTTTCGGTCGAGACCCTTCTTCAGACTGGTCAGGGATCAGGGAAACGAGAGATATAAACAGTGATGTGGAGAGATAAAGAACAATGAATGAAAGATATGCAAAAAAGTATTGATGATAAAGGAAACAGGCCATTGTAAGCTGTTTGTGGTGTGAAAATGAGAAGCTAGTGCGACTGGGGTGGTGGGGGGGGGAGATGGAGAAGGAATGTCAGGGCCCGAGGGCTGAGGGAGAGGTGGGGAGGGGGAGGGGGAGGGGGAGGGGGCAGTCTGGGTTAACAGAGTTGAGAACATTCAATGTTTAAGCCCAGAGGATGCAGACTCCCCAAGCGGAATATGAGGTGCTGTTCCTCCAACTTGCGGTGTTGCTCACTCTGGCCGTGGAGGAGGCCCAGGACCGCGAGGTCGGAGGAAGAGGAACGGAGGAGTGCGCGATGAGAGACAGTGGAAGGGACAAGAAAGTGGAAGAAAAAGGATGGACAGAGATAGGGATGTGGGAGAGGGGGGAGGAAAGTGACATTCAGCAACAAATGAGTGAGGTTGGACAGAGGGAGATAACGAAGGAAGAGAGTGAGGTGGAAATATATATATAGAGAGAGAGGGATAAAGAGAGAGGGTGTGGGAGCTGGAAGCGATTGTGAGTAAGCGGACCAAAAGGAATAGGAGAAAATGAGACGTGAATGCGATAGGGATGAAAGTGAGATATCGGGAGAAGGCAGGAACGGGGTACTGATTGTGGATGACCAGCTATGATCACATTGAATGGCGGTGCTGGCCTGAAGGGCCGAATGGCCTACTTCTGCACCTATCTATAGTCTGTTGAGTTAATCAGAAAGGAATGTCAGGAGGCGGGAAGGGAGGGAGAGGGAGGCAATAGAGTGGGGCATAGAATGAGTGAGGGGAGATAAAAGAGAAAAGGAAGGTATGGCGTGGTGAGAGGATGAGGGAAACGGAAGAGATAAAGCGGGTTAGCGGGCGGAAGGCAAGGAGAATGTTTGCGGAGGGGCGTGGAAGGTGCGAGAGGATTGGCAGCGAGGGGTGCCGCGGGAGGGGAGTGTAGAGAAGGGAGAGAATGAGCGATAGCATGGGTACGTTGGGGTCGGGCCCGGCTCTCCGTTGCTGCGACTGCTGCTGAGTTGCTGTAGGGCCGTCACGTCCCCTCCCTTTGTCCCGCCTCTGTCCGGAGGTGTCCGGGTGACCCTGGGCTGATTCCAGCTCTGCCTGTCCCGCTGGGTTAGTCGGCAGCTCTCCACCTCCACCACCCCCCCCCCACCACCACCTCAGTCCGACACCACGATTCTGGTGACGATGGGCAGCCGCCGGCTCTGCTGGAAGACGGGCGACACGGAGCCGCTGCTGCTGGAGTCGTCCTGATCGGGGAGAGGCCTGTCCCACCAGCATGCAACTCTACGCGATTAGCGCGACCTAACGTGGTCGCTTGAGCCGTCCGGCGTCGCGGGGCCGGTCCCACATCGATCGCTGGAGCCGCGCGGAATTGTGCGGAGTTCGTCCCGAGTTCGTCCCGACACCGCGCGGGGCTCCGAAAAACCGACTATGTCTAAAAATCCCGCGCGACAACAGCTTGTCGGCTCGCAGTCGCCTCGACATTTACACACCGCCCGGACATCGTGCCTCCGTGAACTTATTTGTAAGTGCCTCCGTGACCCTCTATGTGTGTGGCTCCGTGGCCCTGTATGTGTGTGTGTCTCGGTGCCCCTCTCTGTGTACCCCTCTAAGTCCTGGCGAACTTACCTTGGACTTGCTTCAAGTTCGCCTCGCTTTGCGCCGCGTTGCGCCACTCACCCAACCTCCGCGCGGCCCTCGCTGCCGGTTTAGTTGCGCTTGCCGCATGCAGGCGCATGCTGGTGGGAACGGCCCTGTACAGGGGATCACCCGACCTCCGCGCGGCCCCCGCTGCCGGTTTGATCGCGTTCATCGCATAGAGTCGCATAGTGGTGCTGGCGGCAGCAGCAACCACCTCCCCCTCCCTTGCAGCACAAGGAATGGCCGGGGTGGGACAGGTTTTTGATTATATTGGCTGATTTTCCGAAGCAGCGTGGTATAGATGTTGTCAAATGTGGAAAGTTCAGTTTGTGCGATGGCCTGGGAGACATAGTGAACTCTGCAATTTCCTGCGGTCTTGAGCGAAACCACGCTCTGTTACAACCCAGCGTTGCCCATTTTACAAATGTTAAATGGTCAACTAGACATAGATCACAAGACCTACACCAACCCCAAACCAATTAGGAGCAGACGAGGGCATTCGATCCAATTTGTGGTCCCAGCCACAAAGACAGATGTGTACGGCAATTCGTTCTTTCCACGCACTATTAAAGCATGGAATAAACTCCACCAAGCCACGGTTGCCCAGCCAGATGCAACTACATTTAAAGTGGCACTTTCTTCCCAATAACCCTATCTGGCTAAACCCCTCCCTTCACCACCTCCAGTTTAAATTCCAGTTGGAATATTTTGGAGATCCAAGTAACCAAGAACCAGGCAGCATGCTGCCCATGTTTATTTGTAGAAACTTGTAACAGTATAATAATAATAATAATACACTTTATTGTCATTGTAAAGATATATAACGAAATTTCAGGCGCACTGCCCGAGCGGAGCTCCAACGTAACAGATAAATAATAACGACAATGGGAATAACAACAACGGCAAGAAAGACGTCGCCAGAATGTACAATATTTCACAGTATAGTGTTGTGGCAGTACAAAATATTGGCTATGGGACTGTGTGTTCAGTGTAGAGTTCGAAATGGTGATGGCCTTGGGGTAGAAACTGTTCGTTAATCTTGTGGTGTGTGATTTGATGGACCTGTGACGCTATCCTGAGGGCAGAAGGGCAAACAAGTGATGTGCGGGATGAGGCGAGTCCTTTCGTATTCGTGGTGAGTCATTGGTAACAAGCAGAATTCCCTCCGTCTCTTCAGGAAGTAGCCGTCCTGGCTGCCGCTTTAATGTAGATAGTCCACGACAGATCATTGGTAATTTCACAAAGGAAATTGAAGCTAACAATGATTTCCACTTCAGCGCATTCATGCTGAGTGGAAATCATCATGCTCCGTGGTCAATAACTGTCTCTTCTAAAACTAACAGAGGTTGTTTTTCGACACGATGGTCCGAAGTTCCCTAGCTCCTTCTTATACTTCGTCCCGTCATTGACCGTGTCGCCACACCACAATGGTAACATCTAACCTTTGGTGGTCGAGCCGAATTTTCCCACAGGTCGTAGGTATATGGCACGTCTACTAGTGGACGGACAACACATCCTTGTGGGGCATCGGCGCTGAGAATCATCGTGGAGGAGGCCTTGTCACAAAGCAGACTGAAGAAGGGTCATCTCTGCAGAGATGCAGCCTGTCCCGCTGAGTTGCTCCAGCATTTTGTGTCTATCTTCGGTTTCAACCAGCATCTGCAGCTCCTTGCTATATAGACAGCTCTATATAGATGGATAACTTGATAAATGTATAGATAGGTCTGTAGCTGGATAGTTATTCAACAAGTCAGAAAAACAGCAAGCGAGACCCCACCTCCCAAGCCCCGCCCCCTATGCTCCGCCTTCCTCCCTCGGATTGGCGGGACGTCAGGGCGCTGGTCGTCCGTGCGGCTGACGTCACGGCGCAGGGCTTGCGGGCGGCTGGACGTGATTCCCAGGAGCTCGGCGCGGCGCCCTCAGGTAGGTGCGGCCCTACACCCTCCCCCCCCTCCTTCCCCCTCGCTTCCACCGTCCTCCCCCATCCCCCCTCCGGGAGAACCGGGCCCGCCTCACGGGCTAGAGGTGTGAGCTACAGGGAGAGGTTGAGGACGCTGGGACTCTATTCCTTGCAGCGCAGCAGGATGAGGGGTGAAATGGGGCACGGGGTGAGCGTGACAGAGGAAGTGGGGGAGGGGGTTTTGGGGAGAGGGAGGGAAGTGGGGGTGAGGGGTTAAGTGGGGGAGGGAGTGAGGGGTGAAGTGGGGAGGGGGAAGGGGTTGAGGGGGCGCCGCACCGCCCGCACATGAGCCGCCCTGCACCGTGATGTCATCCGCACGCACGGCCCCCTGACGTCACGGCCCCTGCCATTGCGCAGATTCACATGGGGGGGGGTGGCTAAAGAGTTACGGCCCCAACACCGAGCCGTGCGGCACTCCACTCGCCACTGCCTGCCATTCTGAAAAGGACCCGTTCACTTTGCCAACCAATTTTCTATCCATGTCAACACCCTAACCCCAATACCATGTGCTCTAATTTTAGTTCCTAGTCTCCCGTGCGGGACCTTATCAAAGGTTTTCTGAAAGTCCAGATACACTACATTCCACTGGCATCCCTTCATCCATTTTACTTGTCCCATCCTCAAAAAATTCCAGAAGATTAGTCAAGCATGATTTCCCTTTCGTAAATCCATGTTGACTTGTACTAATCCTTTTACTGCTATCCAAATGCCCCATTATTACCTCTTTAATAATTGACTCCAGCATCTTTCCCACCACCGAAGTCAGGCTAACTGGTCTGTAATTCCCTGTTTTCTCTCTCGCTCCTTTCTTGAAATGTGGGATAACATTAGCTATCCTCCAATCCACAGGAACTGATCCTGAATCTATTGAACATTGGAAAATGATCACCAATGCGTTCACTATTTCTAGAGCCACCTCTCTGAAGACCCTGGGATGCAGACCAGCAGGCCCAGGAGATTTATCATCATTCAACACCAGTAGCCTACCCAATACTATTTCTCACCTAATGAAAATTTATTTCAGTTCCTCTACCCCCTTAGATCCTCTGTCCTCCAGTACATCTGGGAGATTGTTTGTGTCTTCCTTAGTGAAGACAAATCCAAAGTACCTATTCAACTCTTCTGCCATTTCCTTGTTGCCTATAATAATTTCACCCGTGTCTGCCTTCAAGTAACCCACATATGACTTTGCTACTCTTTTTCCCTTAACATATCTAAAGAAGCTTTTACTGTCCTTCGTTATATTCCTGGCCAGCTTTCCTTCCAACTTCATCTTTTCAGCCCGTATTGCCCGTTTTGTTTCCTTCTGTTGTCCGATGAAAGTTTCCCAATCCTCTGGCTTCCGGCTACTCTTTGCTGTGTTATACATCTTTTCTTTTAATTTTATTCTATCCCTAACTTCTCTTGTCAGCCACAGTTGCCTCCTACTCCCCTTAGAATCTTTCTTTCTTTTTGGAATGAAATGATCCTGCGTCTTCTGGATTATGCCCAGTAGTTCCTGCCATTGCTGTTCCACCATCTTTCCTGCTAGGATCCCTTTCCAGGCTACTTTGGCCAGCTCATCTCTCTTGCCTTCATAGTCCCCTTTGTTCAACTGCATCACTGCCACTTCCGATTTAACGTTCTCCTTCTCAAATCGCAGATTAAAACTAATCATATTATGATCACTACCTCCAAGCGGTTCCTTTACCTCGAGTTCCCTATCATAACTGGTTCATTGGGCAACACAAAATCCAGAATTGCCTTTTCTCTGGTCAGCTCCATTACAAGCTGCTCTAAGAATCCATCTTGGAGGCATTCTACAAACTCTCTTGGGGTCCTGAGCCAACCTGATTTTCCCAGTGTACCTGCATATTGAAATCCCCCATCACCACAGTGGCATTACCTTTGTTACATGCCTGTTTTCACTCCTGCTGCAACTTACACCCTACATCCGGGCTACTATTTGGGGGTCTGTAAATAACACCAATTAGTGTCTTCTTGCCTTTACAATTCCTCAACTCAATCCAGTGACTCTACTTCGTCAGTCCCTATGTCTTCCCTCGCAAGGGACTGAATTCCATCCCTCACCAGCAGAGCTACCCCCCCCTTCTCTGCCCACCTGCCTGTCCTTTCTATAGGATGTATAACCCTGAATATTGTTCCCAGGTCCGATCCTCCTGCAGCCACGTCTCAGTAATCCCCACAATGTCATATCTACCAACCTCTAACTCAGCCTAATGCTCATCTAATTTACTTCTTATACTTTGCGCATTCATATACAATACTTTTAATTCCTTACGCATCTCACCTTTCACATCGATCCCTATTACACTTGGCCATACTCTCCTATCCCCTTGTGAGCTTCCTTTCCCGTTAATTCTGGGGTCATTTACCATCCCTTTACTCTCTTTCCCTTTAACTCCATCCTCGACTATCCCATTTGACACCCCACCCCCCTTATTCAGTTTAAAACCACCCGTGCAGCAGTGGCAAACCTGCCTGCCTGAATACTGGTCCCCCACCTGTTAAGATGCAATCCATCCCTTTTGGACAGTTCCCCCTTACTCCAAAACAGATCCCAGTGATCTAAGAATCTAATTCCCTGCCCCCTGCACCAGTTCCTCAACCACACATTCAGGTCCCGTATCTCCCTGTTCCTGCTCTCGCCAGCACGTGGAACTGGAAGCAAATCGGAGATAACAACCCTGGAGGTCCTGTTTTTCAGCATTTTTCTAAGCTCTCTAAAGTCACGCTGCAGAAAATTCATCCCCTTCTTTCTGACATCGTTTGTGCCGACATGCACTACCACTTCCGACTGTTCACCTTCGCCCTTGAGGATTTTCTGCACTCTGTCCATGACATCCTGGATCCAGGCACCAGGAAGGCAGCACACCATCCTCGAATCCCGTCTGTTGCCTCAGAAACCCCTGTCTGTACTTCTCACAATGGAGTCTCCAACTATAATGGCGTTGCTTGACGTTGGCCTCTTTGGTTTAAGCTCAACAGCACTTTTTGCGTTGCCAGCCAGTCCGTCGCTCAGTGGGATAACGTCTTCTGTCCCGACAGCTTCTATGTGGGTGAACCTGTTCACAAGAGGTACAACAACCGGGGAAGGAAGTTTCCCTCTCTCACCATCACCCACTTTCTCTCTTCCAGTACCTTAGGTGTAATAATCTTACTGTAGGACTTGGCGAGGAATGACTCAGTTTCTCGGATGAACCTTTGGTCATCCACTTGTTTCTCCAGTTCCCCAACACGGTCCTTCAGGAGCTGCACCTGGATGCACTTCTCACATTTGTAGCAGCCAGAGGCACCAGCAGTGTCCTTGACCTCCCACATACTGCAAGCATCACACTGAATCAGCTTGCCTGACATCTCCTTCTTTCGTCTCTCCCTCTCCAGCATTTTGCGTAGCCTGCTCTCCTCAGCCTCCTCGCCAAAGACACACTTTTCTCACAAGGCCATTCCCTCACTGCCGTCTTGCTTATATTGACTGATAAATTGCCTAATTTACCAATTTACAAACCAAATTCCTCAGTTTTAAACTGCTTTCCCCCTCCTCCACTCGGGCTAGAGCCAGTCAGTGTTTTCTCCTGCTTCTCTTTGTTGCTGTTGCTTCAAAATCCACGGGAGCTCTGAGTAAAGTCTGCCTCTGCTTTGCCTCTCGTTTTCAACTGTTTTTCCCCCACTGACTCACTTCGAACTCTCCTCCCACTCGGGCAAGAGCCAATCAGTGTCTTCTGCTTCTCTTTGTTGCTGTTGCTTCAAAATCCACGTGAGCTCTGAGTAAAGTCTGCCTCTGCTCTGCCTCCCCTTTTCAACTGTTTTCCCCCTTTGACTCACTTCCAACTCTCCTCCCACTCGGGCTAGAGCCAATCAGTGTTTTCTCCTGCTTCTCTTTGTTGCGATTGCTTAAAAATCCACGGGAGCTCTGATGTGTTAGTAATGTCCTGTTTGCTGGCTTGTTGACCCTCTATGTTCCCCTCCTGCAGGGTTTAGGAGCTGTTGCTGTGGACAGAGAGACGGGGACGTGAGCGGCCATTGAGGGCGGCCAGGGTGCCGGTGAGCCCCCCATCTGCTTGGTGTGCGGGCTGTGCTTCGGCGGAGGACCACATGGCAGGGCACAACAAGGAGAAGCATTATGAGTGCGACTTGTGTGGCAAGGCCTGGCAGTACCCAAGCCAGCTGGAGATCCACCGGCGGGTGCATACGGGAGAACGCCCCTTCGACTGCTCGGAATGCGGCAAGAACTTCACCCTCTACGCCAACATGATGCGGCACTACCAAGTGCACTCCTTGACCTGCTCCGACTGCGGCAAGGACTTCATGACGACGCAAGAGCTGAAAATCCACCAGCAGGTGCACACGGGCAAGAAGCCTTTCAACTGCTCCGACTGCGGCAAGAGCTTCAAGACCACAAATGAGCTGACTATCCACCAGCGGGTGCACACTGGCGAGAAGCCCTTCGGCTGCTCTACCTGTGGCAAGAGCTTTTCCCAGTCATCTGGGCTGCGGGTGCACTGGCGGGTGCACAGCAGTGAGCGACCCTTCACCTGCTCTGACTGCGGCAAAGGCTTCAAGTACTCCACGGACCTGAAGGTGCACAGGCGCCTGCACACGGGGGAGCGGCCCTACACCTGCAGCGACTGTGGCAAGGGCTTCACCCGCTCTGACACCCTGCTGGAGCACCAGCGTACCCACACCGGTGAGCGCCCCTACACCTGCGCTCAGTGTGGTAAGGGCTTCACCTGTTCCACCAAGCTGCTGGTGCACCAGCGCACCCACACCGGCGAGCGCCCCTACACCTGCGCCCAGTGTGGCAAGGGCTTCACCCGCTTCACCAGGCTGCTGTCCCATCAGCTTGTGCACGCCGGCGACTGTCCCTTCCCCAGTCCGGTGTGTGGTTAACGCTTAGCCATGGCCTCCCATGCCCTGTCTCACTAGCACGTGCACACCAGTGGCCAGCCCGTACTGCGGTGAGGCATTTGACAGCTCGCGGCAGTTAGGCAGCACTGGCGGGCACACGCCAGCTAGCGGCTACTCCCACTGCGGCAAGCGTTTCAAGAGTGCATGGGGGCTGCGGGAGCACCAGCGGATACACACCGGAGAGAGACCCTTTGTGTGCGAGTGTGGCAAGGGTTTCACCCGCATATCCAGCCTGTTGTGGCACCGGCGAACCCACAGCGGTGAATGTCCCTTCCCCTGCCTGCCCTGTGGTAAGGGCTTCACCCGCCTTGACCACCTGCTGGAGGATCGGCGAGTCCACATCGGCCAACGTTCCTTCACCTGCCGGCTATGTGGCAAGGTCTTTGCCCGCTCCTCCAGCCTGCTGGCACATTGAAAAGTGGATAGGCACTGTTTAGGTAGACGTAAAATGCTGGAAGGTATGGGTAACGTTTCGGGTCGAGACCCTCTTCAGTCCCGACCCAAAACATCACCCAGTGTTTGTTTCCAGAGATGCTGCCTGACCCGCCGAGTTACTCCAACACTGTGAAACGCCACCTATCCATGTTCTCCACAGATGCTGCCTGTCCAGCTGAGTTACTCCAGCACTTTGTGTTGTAGTCCTAGAGTGATACAATGTGGAAACAGGCCCTTTGGCCCAACTTGCCCACACTGACCAACATGTCCCAGCTACAGTAGTCCAACCTCCCTGCGTTTGGTCCATATCCCTCCAAATGTGTCCTATCCATGTACCTGTCTGTTTCTTAAATGTTGGGATAGTCTCACCCTCAACAACCTCCTCTGGCAGCTTGTTCCATATAAACGCACCACCCTTTGTGTGAAAAAATTAACCCTCAGATTCCTATTAAATCTTTTCCCCTTGAACCCATGTCCTCTGGTCCTCGACTCCCCCACTCTGTGCAATAGATTCTGTGCATCTAACTAAATTGTATTCTAAGCAAGATTCCAGCATCTGCAGTTTCTTGTGTCTCTCACCTATATCCATCTATCACTTCTGAAGAAGGGTCTCAACCTGAAACGTCACCCATTCCTTCTCTCTAGAGATGCTGCCTGTCCCGCTGAGTTACTCCAGCATTTTGTTCCACCTATCACTTGCCAGGCTTTGCCCAGCCCCCATCTCTCTTTTCCAGCTTCCTCCCCCTACCCTCTCCAATCAGTCTGAAGAAGGGTCCTGACTCAAAACGTCATCTGTCCATTCCCTCTAAAGCGGTGGAGGAACTCAGTGGGTCAGGCCGTATCTGTAGAGGAAAGGGAATCTAAGACGACTACTCGCACCTCTCCTTTCCAACTTTCTCCACCCCCCACATCAAGCTTTCTGAAGAAGGGTTCTGACAGAATGTTGCCTGTCCATGCTCTCCAGAGGTGCAAGTTACTTCAGGAGATTTTGTCTCTTTTTGTAAACCAGCATCTGCTGTTCCTTGTATCTCGACTAGGCACCCTACACTTGCGCTCGGTCTGCCAATGCCTGCTGGATCTCCCAGTTGCCAACCATGTTAACTCCCCTTCCCACTCCCACACTGATATTCCTGTCCTGGGTCTCCTCCATTGCCAGAGTGAGGTGACATGCAAACTGGAGGAACAGCACCTCATAGCTTGCAGCCCAATGACATGAACATTGAATTCTCCAAACTAAGGACACCCCCCCGCACTGCTCGTAGGCCATCTCTTTCTCGTTTCTCTGTCTTCTTCTCGCTGTCGAAAGGCATCAGGATTAATCCAGAGTCGCCGCTTCCCATCCCCCCTCAACTCCGAACGGTGGGATCTTGCTCTCCGCCCTTGGACGTCCGCAAGACTCTGGCTGCAGCAAAGGACTTTTGCTCATTACCCTGCTGGAGCCAAGTCGTACTCCAATGAAATAAATATGTCGTTTTGCAGAATAAATTAACTTAGAGGGAAATTAAAGGAAAATGAAAAGCGGACATCGCAGATTTCGAGATTTTATTGCATGATATCATGGAGAGATGGCGGCAGAAAGCTGCTCACCGGTTCTCTGACTTCACTGCAGAATTAGCCGACAGTTATACCGTGCAGTAAACAACATTTTTTTGTTAAGTACAGCTATACGAAAATATACTATCTACTACATGGGTACCAATTATTTCATTAGTCATAACATACTTTTTGCTTATGTTAATTTTATTCAACAACAGATGGTTAATACGTCAAACACAATACAATACTTGACTTTATTCTATCATTTTCAGGTGGCCCACACCACCATCCCCATTCCAAGCCAATCATAAGCCTCCCATTTACTGCAACTTATCTACATTCCTAGCACTGGTGATCTACTGTAACTCCTCACGGAAGAGTAAACAACCTTTGTTATCTCCTCTACCATTTCATGTTTACATTTACCATCTACCCTTCACATCATTCCCAGACGAGATGTAATACGTCAAATCTTACTTTGCCGAATCCCACAAACCACTTCTGCACCTGGTCAAGTGAGAGCTTCCAATTGTCACATCCTAAACACCCTTTTGTTACCTTGTTCAATTCCATTCAAAATTATATAAGGAAGGATATTAATTTTTCTTCCACAGTTCCATCCTTGTTGATCTTTATGATCAACACTTAGAGTAAGAAAAGATATTAATATTTTCTCTCATTAAACAGTTGCAAAAATGGAGCCATACGGCTCCGATTATAATTTTGGTTGGAACCCATCCACGAGCAAGCAAAGAGATACCTCCATGTGCATGGGAAGGAATATGGGCACCAACCCAACATTCTAATCAGATAAGGAAGCTTGTTTACTTACAGCAATTAGTTCACCGTGTGCTGTGTGGAAGTTGTTTGTTGTAATTCATACTCCAACTTCAACTTTCGTCCTGTTTCTTGTAACTATCTAGATGCCTCATTTCACCCTCATCCTCTCTGATCCCACACAATGTTAGTATATTCATGAGTATTTAGTACTACAAATATAGTTAATAAGGAATATATCTACATTTTAATACTTTTATTTGTATTATTTGCTGTTCGTGTTGTTAGTAGAACCAAAGATGGTCCTTTCCATCTAGGAGAGAAAGAATCTTTATTCATTGCTCGGACATAAACCTGATCTGCTGGTTTAAACGGGTGCATATTTCCTTCTGCCGGAGGGACCTGTCCCGCTTAACTTTCTCATAGATTTTACCAACTATTCCTCACATGGCTTGAGCATATCTAAATTGGAGCTACCTTCTTTCGCATGGCATACATCACTATGGGCATGTCGTCTGGCCACAACAACCTATTTTGCTGGCATACTTTGGCCAAAGTAGCTTTTATTTCCCCATGTACTCATTCTACCATCCCTGAGGACTAGAGTTGATATGGCATGTGTAATACAAGGTCTGACCTAATTTACGGGTAAAATGAGTTCCTCTGTCACTGTTTATTCCCATAGGTATCCCCAATCTAGGTATTATTTATATCATTAAAATATTGACTACCGTCCTTGCATCATTCCGTCCTAATGGGATGTGCTTCCACCAATCTACAGAACATATCAACTATGACCAGAATGTACTTACACCCTTTTGCTGCTGGCACATGCACAAAATCAATTCTCAACAGGCATTTCAGGTTGTGGTAAGTGATCAAATTGTGCAGGCGTCATCCCGTCTTATTATTTTGTTGACACACCAGAAATGTTCGTGTAACCTTATCAATTACAGTATGACTGATATATCTGGTGCATACCATTGTTGTTACAATGCGTATGCATTGTCCCACCTTTTCCCATGTGAGCCTGTCCATGGGCTAGGTGGGACAGGTGCAAAAATAGGCCCTTGGGGCAAACTACCCAACCATCAGTGTGGAGCCACACAATGGGGTCTTGATAACACCCTACTTTGCTCCAGGAATTCTTTTCCTGGAATGATGCTAGGCTCTGGGCATCCTGTAACTGGGCTACTTCAATGCTAACCGGGAGCTTTCTTTGTGCTGCAGACTGTATTCTCGCCGCTTGTAATTGCGGTGTTTGCCTGAGGGCAACCTATTTGGCTACATAATTAGCTAGTCTGTTTCCCTTTCATACATCATCATCTGATGATGTATGAGCCTCACATTTAATAACTGCAATTTGGTGTGGCAATTGGATAGCATCCAATAAAATCAAGACCAGTTTTTCCCGTTGATGTGATGAATCCTCTATTTTTCCACAACTGCCCAAAGTCATGTACAACCCCAAACACATAGCGAGAATCGGTGTAGATATTAGCACTTTTATCTTTTGCCAATATACAGGCACAAGTCAGGGCATGGAGGCCATGCATCAGCCCACTCACCCAACCTGTCCAAGTCACTCTGCATTCCCATAGCATCCTCTTCACAGTTCACTCTGCCACCCAGCTTTGTGTTATCTGCAAAGTTGCTAATGTTACTTTGAATCCCTTCATCTAAATCATTGATGTATATTGTAAATAGCTGTGGTCCCAGCACCGAGCCTTGCGGTACCCCACTAATCACTGCCTGCCATTCTGAAAGGGACCCATTAATCCCTACTCTTTGTTTCCTGTCTTCCAACTATTTTCCATGTCAGCACTCTACCCCCGATACCATGTGACCTAATTTTGCCCACTAATCTCCTATGTGGGACCTTATCAAATGCTTTCTGAAAGTCCAGGTACACTACATGCACTGGCTCTCCCTTGTCCATTTTCCTAGTTACATCCTCAAAAAATTCCAGATTAGTCAAGCATGATTTCCCCTTCGTAAATTCATGCTGACTCGGATCGATCCTGTTACTGCTATCCAAATGTGCCACTATTTCATCTTTTATTATTGACTCCAGCATCTTCCCCTCCACCGATGTCAGGCTAACTGGTCTATAATTCCGTTTTCTCTCCCACCTTTCTTAAAAAGTGGGATAACATTAGCTACCCTTCAATTCACAGGAACTGATCCTGAATCTATAGAACATTGGAAAATTATCACCAATACATCCATAATTTCTAGAGCCACTTCCTTAAGTACTCTGGGATGCAGACCATCAGGCCCTGGGGATTTATCAGCCTTCATTCCCATCAGTCTACCCAACACCATTTCCTACCTAATGTGGATTTCCATCAGTTCCTCCATCATCCTGGATCCTCTGGCCACAACTATATCAGGAAGATTGTTTGTGTCCTCCTTAGTGAAGTCAGATCCAAAGCACATGTTCAACTCATCTGCCATTTCCTTGTTCCCCATAATAAATTCACCTATTTCAGTCCTCAATAGTCTAACTTTGGTCTTAACCATTCTTTTGCTCCTCACATACCTAAAGAAGGTTTTACTATCCTACTTTATATTCTTGGCTAGTTTACCTTCGTACCTCATCTTTTCTCCCCGTAATGCCTTTTTAGTTATCTTCCGTTGCTCTTTAAACATTACCAAATCCTGATCCTGCACCTTCTGTATTATTCCCAGAAATACCTACCCTTGTTGTTCCACTGTCATCCCTGCTAGGATATATTTCCAGTCAACATTGATCAGCTCCTCCCTCATGGCTCTATAGTCCCCTTTATTCAACAGTAACACCGATGTCCGATTTACCCATCTCCCTCTTCAATTGTAGATTAAACTTGACCATATTTTGGCCACAACCTCCTAATGTCTCCTTAACCTCACGTTCCTTTATCAAATCTGGTTCATTACATAACACTAAATCCAGAATTGCCTTCTCCCTTGTAGGCTCCAATAAAAGCTGCTCTAACAATCCATCACGGAGGCACTCCACAAACTCCCTTTCTTGGGGTCCAGTACCAACCTGATTTTCACAGTTTACCTGCATGTTGAAATCTCCCATAACAACTGTAGCATTATCTTTACTACATGCCAATTTTAACGCCTGATTCAACTTGCACCTATATCCAAACTATTGTTTGGGGGCCTGTAGATTAGTCCCATTAGGGTCTTTTTACCCTTCGGTCCACCCCTTCATGCACAATCGCGTCTTTACTGGAGCTGAGGGACGCTCTGGATGGCCAGCGGAGGTCTCCAACTGGACACAATTTTCAGAGGGACCGGATGTGACCCAGCCCAGCGCGGAGTCGAAGATGTCGCCAAACAGAAAGCGGAGACTCTGATCCCAGTGGAGGAGAACGACCAGAGTCCCCATTGCCCCGCCAGCTCCAGCCCTTTCCCCTCTGGTCCCCCTCCCACGTGATACCCCCCTCTCCTCAATGGCTCTTCCCCATCTTTTCTCCGAGTTCTCTCCTCCCGCCCATACCCAGCTCCCCCACAACACCCTCCCCCCATACAACCCCCTGCCCAACCCCCTGCCCAACCCCCCTTCCCCACAACCCCTCGCCCACAAACCCCCTTCCCCCCACTCCGGAGGGAACGGTCTCTGCGGAAGGCGGAAGGGGCAGAGAGCAAAATGTGGCTGGTGGTGGGATCACGTTGCAGACGGCGAAGCTTTTGCAGGATTATGTGTTATATGCGGCAGCTAATGGGGTGGAACGTCCTCCCCAGCTACATGCCCTCCCCATGTACCTTCCCCTGCAATCGCAGAAGGTGCAACACCTGTCGCTATACCTCCTCCCTCGACTGTGTCGAGGGACACCGACAGTCCTTTCTAGTTAGGCACAGGTTCACTTGCACCCCCCTCCAACCTAACCTACCATACCCGTTGTTCTAGATGAGGACTTGCATATCAGCCAGAATCTAGAATGTCCTAGCGTTGGAAGCCTCAATTTGTGAGCAGATGCGGGAGGTGGAGGAATTGAGAGTAGGGATAGCGTTTTTGCAGGAAGCAGGGTGCGAGGAACGATAGTCCAGATAACTGGGTTTATCTTGGATGTCAGCCAATAGTCTGTTGCCTATGCTGGAGACAGAGGGATGTAGAAAGTGAAGAGCGGTGTCAGAGATAGTCGTGATGAATTTGGGGGCAGGGTGGATGTTAATTAAATCAATGAGTTCACAGGTGCAAAGGGGAGGAGGGGGTGGTACTAGTGTACGGTTTGAACAAAGACTGTTGGACATAACAGAAAAAAAGGCAGGCATCCATGCGAGTCGCCATAGTACACCTTTAACTTGGGGAAAAAAGTGAATGGCGTCCAAAGAGAAGTTGTTGAGGGCGAGGACAAGTTGTGCCATGTGAAGGAGAGTGCTAGTGGAGGGAAATTATTTGGGTCTCTGTTGTGGAGGAAGAACCGGAGGGCGTTCCAGGTGGAGGATGGTGGTGTAAACGGGCCGGATATCCACAGGGGGCCCGGAGGGGGAGGGCTTCAGGTGGGGGTTGTCGGGGCTGGTTGGAGGGCGGCGAGCGTCCTGCAGCCAGGTGAGGGGGGGGGGGGGGAGGATTGGGACAGGTTTAGCAGGAGGCTGTCGGGGTCGGGGTGGGAGTGTCCTACAGCTGGGGGGAGGGGGGTGGCTTCAGGCAGGGAGAGGGAGCGCTGCCGTGTCCTAACGCTGCCATGGCCTGCCACTACCACTCCCCACCGGCTTCAGGAGGGCGCCGATGGGGAGCATCATGCAGCTGGGGACAGGGACGGGTGAAGGCGGGAGATGTCGGGAGCGTCCTGTAGCCGGAGGAGGGGAGCGGCTTCAGGTGGGGGCCAGCGGGAGCGTCTTGTAGCCGGGAACGGGGGCGGCTTCCGGAAGCAAAAAGGGCTGTTGAGCCAAAACCAAAGAGGACAACGTCAGGCACCGCCATTGTAGTTGGAGACTCCATTGTGAGAGGTACAGACAAGGGTTTCTGCAGCAATAGACGGAATTTGAGGATGGTGTGCTGCCTTCCTGGTGCCAAGATCCAGGATGTCACGGACAGAGTGCAGAAAACCCTCAAGGGCGAAGGTGAACAGCCGGAGGTGGTAGTGCATGTCAGCACAAACGATGTTGGAAAGAAGGGGATGAATATTTGGATTGCGGTAAAAGGATTAGTCCAAGTCAACATGGATTTATGAAAGGGAAATCATGCTTGACTAATCTTCTGGAATTTTTTGAGGATGTGACAAGTAAAATGGATTGAGGGGTGCCAGTGGATTTAGTGTATCTAGACTTTCAGAAAGCCTTCGATAAGGTCCCGTACGGGAGACTGGTGACTAAAATTAGAGCACATGGTATTGGCGGTAGGGTGATGACATGGATAGAAAATTGGTTGGCAGACCGGAAGCAAAGAGTAGGAGTGAACGGGTCCTTTTCAGGATGGCAGGCAGTGGCGAGTGGAGTGCCGCAAGGCTCGGTGTTGGGTCCACAACTGTTTACCATATATATTAATGATTTGGAAGAGGGAATTAGGAGCAACACTAGCAAGTTTGCGGATGACACAAAGCTGGTTGGCAGTGTGAACTGTGAAGAGGATGTTAGGAGGTTGCAGGGTGACCTGGACAGGTTGAGTGAGTGGGCAGATGCGTGGAAGATGCAGTATAATATAGATAAATGTGAGGTTATCCACTTTGGCGGCAAAAATAAGGGGGCAGATTATTATCTCAATGGGGTTAGGTTAGGTAAGGGGGAGGTACAGCGAGACCCGGGTGTCCTTGTACACCAGTCACTGAATGTTGGCGTGCAGGTACAGCAGGCAGTGAAGAAAGCTAATGGAATGTTGGCCTTCATAACAAGAGGATTTCAGTACAGTAGTAAAGAGGTTCTTCTGCAGTTGTAGAGGGCACTGGTGAGACCACATCTGGAGTATTGTGTACAGTTTTGGTTTCCTAATTTGAGGAAGGACATCCTTGTGATTGAGGCAGTGCAGTGTAGGTTCACGAGATTGATCCCTGGGATGGTGGGACTGTCATATGAGGAAAGATTGAAAAGACTAGGCTTGTATTCACTGGAGTTTAGAAGGATAAGGGGAGATCTTATAGAAACATAGAAAATAGGTGCAGGAGTAGGTCATTCGGCCCGTCGAGCCTGCACCACCATTCAATATGATCATGGCTGATCATCCAACTCAGTATCCTGTACCTGCCTTCTCTCCATACCCTCTGATCCCTTTAGCCACATAGGCCACATCTAACTCCCTCTTAAATATAGCCAATGAACTGGCCTCAACTACCTTCTGTGGCAGAGAATTCCAGAGACTCACCACTCTCTGTGTGAAAAATGTTTTCCACATCTCAGTCCTAAAGGAATTCCCCCATATCCTTAGACTGTGACCTCTTGTTCTGGGCCTCGCAACATCGGGAACAATCTTCCTGCATCTAGCCTGTCCAACTCCTTAAAAATTTTGTGAGTTTCTATAAGATCCCCCCTCAGTCTTCTAAATTCTAGCGAGTACAATCCGAGTCTATCCAGTCTTTCCTCATGTGAAAGCCCTGACATCCCAGGAATCAGTCTGGTGAACCTTCTCTTCTATGGCAAGGATGTCTTTCCTCAGATGTGGAGACCAAAACTGTACGCAATACTCCAGGTGTGGTCTCACCAAAACCCTGCACAACTGCAGCAGAACCTCCCTGCTCCTATACTCAAATCCTTTTGCTATGAATGCGAACATACCATTTGCTTTCTTCACTGCCTGCTGCACCTGCATGCCTACTTTGAATGATTGGTGTACCATGACACCCAGGTCTCATTGCATCTCATCTTTTCCTAATCTGCCACCATTCAGATAACAGTCTACCCTCCTGTTTTTGCCACCAAAGTGGATAACCTCACATTTATCCACATTATACTGCATCTGCCATGTATTTGCCCATTCACTCAGCCTATCCAAATCACCTTGCAGCCTGCTAGCATCCCCCTCACACCTAACACTGCCCCCCAGCTTCGTTTCATCGGCAAACTTGGAGATGTTGCATTCAATTCCCTCGTCCAAATCATTATAGAAACATATAAAATTATAAAAGGACTGGACAAGCTAGATGCAGGTAAAATGTTCCCAATGTTGGGTGAGTACAGAACCAGGGGCCACAGTCTTAGAATAAAGGGGAGGTCATTTAAGACTGAGGCGAGAAAACCCTTTTTTACCCAGAGAGTTGTGGAAATTTTTGGAATTCTCTGCCACAGAGGGCAGAGGAGGCCAAATCACTGGATGGATTTAAGAGAGAGTTGGATAGAGCTCTAGGGGCCAGTGAAGTCAAGGGATATGGGGAGAAGGCAGGCACGGGTTATTGATATCGGACGATCAGCCATGATCACAATGAATGGCGGTGCTGGCTCGAAGGGCCGAATGGCCTCCTCCTGCACCTATTTTCTATGTTTCTATGTTCTTTCTCCCTCTGTCTAGGCATAAGCTCAGGAGCGACCGCGCCTTTGCAATTGCAGCTCCTAGACTGTGGAACAGGATCCCTCTTCCCATCAGAACTGCCCCCTCCATCGAGACTTAAAACTCATCTTTACTCTCAAGCCTTTCTTGACGTCCTCTGAGGGAGGGCCATAGGGAGGTTTTACAGCAGTCGGGTCACAACCCATGACCCGTGCTGTTGCTACGCTATGCCAAGTGGAGTACACGCGATGAACTGCAGGTAAGCACTTACCATCGTTTCCAGTGTAGTGGGCCCGTTAAAACCCGCCACAATTGCCAATTTTTGCGCTGTAAATTATTATGGAAATCGGGATAAGCGTGAGAGACATTTAGCCTACTTCAGAATTCCAAAAGTGAGGAGAAATGACGGTAGATAGAAGCGAGAGCTGAAGGGACAACAACAGCCTGAGTGCTTGACGAACATTGGCCGTTTGCTCACTGCATTTCATCAACTAAGGCATTATTTGTGTTTTTTCTTGATTCCTTTGGCATCTAAAAAGTTTCAGAAGTGATATATCTGGCTGTAATTTTTTTTAATCGCCCATGTTGGTTTTTATAAACAAAAATAAAACGCCTCTGAAGCAAAATGTACAGCCAGATATATCACTTCTGAGACTTTTTAGATACCAAAGGAATCAAGAAAAAACACAAATAATGCCTTACTGTTGAGGTAATGCAGTGAGCAAACGCGATCATTCCCAATATTTTCAATTCCGATATCTGCACGGCCAGTGTTCGCCAAGCACTTTAGCTGTTGTTGTCCCTTCAGCTCGCGCTTCTCTTTACCTTCATTTCGCTTCACTTTTGGGATTCTGAAGTTGGGTACATGTCTCTCACGCTTACCCCGACTTCCACAATTTTCTACAGCGCAAAAATGCAACATTTTGCGGTTTTTAACAGGTAGGAAAGTACGTGTTTCTTGCATTAATAACATACCGGAAGTTACGGATGTCCTCCAGATGGATTGAGCGGCTCCTCGCGTGCACCCCCCCTATATGTATGTATTTATATATGTACTTAATTTATGAACCACTGTTGTATAACGTTAGTACCTCCACCAATGTGACACACTTTGGTCAAAGAGAGTTGTTTTTTAAATGTGCTACAGAAATAAAAGTGACTTGACTTGACTCTCTCTATCTGCCTCTCTCTCTCTTTCTATCTCTGTCTTGCTCTCTCACTGTCGCTCTGTCTCTCTCTCTCTCCGTCTCTATCTCTGCCTGTCTCTCTCTGTTTCCCTCTGTCTCTATGGATCGCTCTCTCTCTCTGTCTCTCACTTTCTCTGTGTCACTCTCTCTGCCTCTGCTCTGCCCTTCCCTCCCTCTCCTCTCCCCCCTCCCCCTCCCCCTCCCCCTCCTCCTCCTCCCCCTCTCCCCCCTCTCCCCCCTCTCCCCCCTCCCCCCCTCCCCCCCTCCCCCTCCTCCCCCTCTCCCCCTCTCCCCCTCTCCCCCTCCTCCCCCTCTCCCCCTCTCCCCCTCTCCCCCTCTCCTGAAGCAGGGTGTGAACCTGAAACGTCTCCCAGTTGCTTCTCTCCAGAGCCGTTGCCCGTCTGACCCGCTGAGTTTCTCCGGCATTTTGTGTCCACATTCAAATTTAAAAATAAACCGCCAGCATGCAAGTTCTTCCTGAAGCCACGCCCTCGGATTGGCGGTGACGTCACGGCGCAGGGCGGGCGGGGCGGGTGGATGTCACGGCGCAGGGCGGGCGGGGCTGGTGGACGTCACGGCGCTGGGCGGGCGGGCGGGGCGGGTGGACGTCACGGCGCTGGGTGGGCGGGCGGGGCGGGTGGACGTCACGGCGCTGGGCGGGCGGGCGGGGCGGGTGGACGTCACGGCGCTGGGCGGGCCGGGTGGACGTCACGGCGCTGGGCGGGGCGGACGTACGGACGGCTCGCGGATGCTCAGCGGCCCCAGGTCGGTGTAGCGCCGCCTCACCGTCCCCTCCCCCTCCCCTCCCCCTCCACCTCCACCCGCCCCGCCCGCCCGCCCAGCGCCGTGACGTCCAGGTTCTGGACTCGCCCAACATTGGGAACATTTTTCCTGCATCTATCTTGTCCTTTTATAATTTTATATGTTTCTATCAGGTAACCCCTCATCCTTCTAAACTCTGGTGAATACAAGCCTAGTCTTTTCAATCTTTCCTCATATGACAGTCCTGCCATCCCAGGGATCAATCTCGTGAACCCACGCTGCACTGCCTCAATCACAAGGATGTCCTTCCTCAAATTAGGAGACCAAAACTGTATACATTACTCCAGATGTAGTCTCATCAGAACCCAATACAAGTGCAGAAGAACCTCTTTACTCCTATACCGAAATCCTCTTGTTGTGAAGGCCAACATTCCATTAGCTTTCTTCACTGCCTGCTGTACCTGTAAGCCAACTTTCAGTGACCGATGTACAAGAACGCCCAGGTCTCGCTGTACCTCCCCCTTACCTAACCTAACCCCATTGAGATAATAATCTGCCCCCTTGTTTTTGCCGCCAAAGTGGATAACCTCACATTTAGTTATATTATACTGCATCTGCCACGCATCTGCCCACTTACTCAACCTGTCCAGGTCACCCTGCAACATTCTAACATCGTCTTCACAGATCACACTGCCATCCAGCATTGTGTCATCCGCAAACTTGCTAGTGTTGCTCCTAATTCCCTCTTCCAAATCATTGGAAGCCCACAGGAGCCGTTGGAAGAGGGAGGAGGAGCGACACCCGGCTGGTGAGTATAAAAACCCAGCGCGGGGCTTGCTCCCACAAAGGCCCACAGGAGCCGTTGGAAGAGGGGGAGGAGGCACAATCACTAACGTTCCATTCAGATAAGGGCTTTTTTTTTAGGAAGCCGCTGATTGGTGGGAAGTGGATTAGAGCAAGCAGCTGATTGGCCGTCAGATTCCAGCAGTTTGTAGTGTACTGTAGTTTGTATTGTATCCAGGGTAAGTGGGGAATTGTACTTTGTATTGTGTTGATATTGTATCCTGTGCAAGGGGGGAGTATGAAGGCCAGGGCAGTGTACTGTTGTGGATGTCAGATGTGGGAGGTCAGGGAATCTGATAGCCCTCCAGACGTCCACATCTGCGCCAGGTGTGTCGAGATGGGGGTCCTAAGGGACTGTGTTAGGAACCTGGAGCAGCAGCTCGAGGACCTCCATCTGGCCAGGGAGAGTGAGGAGGTCATAGACAGGAGTTACAGGGAGGTGGTCACTCCCAGACCACGGGAGGCAGACAAGTGGGTCACTGTTAGGAAGGGCAAGGGGCAGAGGCAGGAACTAGTGAGTACCCCGGTGTAGTACATGAGTACCTGGAAAATAGGTACTCATGTTTGAGTACGATTGGAGGGGACAGCCTACCTGGGGGCAGCAACAGCGGCCGGGCCTCCGGCACAGAGACCGGCCCTGATGCTCAGAAGGGTAGCAAAAAGAGTAGGGCAATTGTAATAGGGGACTCCATAGTTAGGGGGTCAGATTGGCGATTCTGTGGACGCAGTCGGGAGACCCGGATGGTAGTTTGCCTCCCTGGTGCCAGGGTCTCGGATGTGTCGGAACGTGTCCAAAAGATTCTGAAAAGGGGGGGAGAGGAGCCTGATGTTGTGGTACACATAGGTACCAATGACATAGGCACAAAAAGAGAAGAGGTCCTGAAAGGAGAATTTAGGGAGTTGGGGGGGAAAGTTAAGGAGAAGGACCAAAAGAGTAACAATTTCAGGATTACTGTCTGTGCCATGTGACAGTGAGAGTAGGAATGGAATGAGGTGGAGGATAAATGCGTGGCTGAGGGACTGGTGCAGTGGGCAGGGATTCAAGTTTCTTGATCACTGGGACCTCTTTTGGGGAAGGCATGATCTGTATAAAAAGGACGGGTTGCACTTGAACCCGATGGGGACCAATATCTTGGCGGGGAGATTTGCAAAGGAGACTTTAAACTAGAAATGCTGGGGGGAGGGACTCGGGTAGAGGGGGCTAGGGGACAGGGTGAGGGGCAAGAGGCAGAGAAGGGAAACACTCGGACCCAAAATGTAGGCGAGAAAGAGGAAAAAGATAATAAACAGAGAATAAGGGATGGTGGGTTTCTAAAATGTGTATGTTTTAATGCTAGGAGCATTGTAAGAAAGGTGGATCAACTTAGAGCCTGGATTGACACCTGGAAATATGATGTTGTGGCAATCTGTGAAATGGTTGCAGGAGGGCTGTGATTGGAAACTAAATATTCCAGGATTTTGTTGCTTCAGGTGTGATAGAATTGGAGGGACCAGAGGTGGAGGTGTTGCATTGCTTGTCAGAGAAGATATTACAGCAGTGCTTTGGCAGGATAGATTAGAGGGCTCCTCTAGGGAGGCTATTTGGGTGGAACTGAGAAGTGGGAACGGTGTAGCAACACTTTTAGGTGTGTATTATAGACCGCCAAATGGGGAGCGAGAATTAGAAGAGCAAATATGGAAGGAGATAGCAGATATTAGTAGTTAGCACAAGGTAGTGATTGTGGGAGATTTCAATTTTCCAAAAATAGACTGGGAAACACATTCTGTAAATGGGCTGGATGGTTTGGAGTTTGTAAAATGTGTGCAGGATAGTTTTATGTAGCAATACATAGAGGTATCGACCAGAGAAGGGGCAGTGCAGGACCTCCAGTTAGGAAATGAGGCAGGTCAGGTGACGGAGGTATTCGTTGGTGAGCACTTCGGGACCAGTGATCACAATACCATTAGTTTCAATATAATTATGGAGAGAGTCAGAACTGGACCTAGGGTTGAGATTTTTGATTGGAGAAAGGCTAACTTTTAGGAAATGCGTAAGGATTTAAATGGAGTGAATTGGGACATTTTGTTTTATAGAAATTAGGTGCAGGAGTAGGCCATTCGGCCCTTCGACCCTGCACCGCCATTCAATATGATCATGGCTGATCATCCAACTCAGTATCCCGTACCTGCCTTCTCTCCATACCCTCTGATCCCCTTAGCCACAAGGGCCACATCTAACTCCCTCTTAAATATAGCCAATGAACTGGCCTCAACTACCCTCTGTGGCAAAGAGTTCCAGAGACCCACCACTCTCTGTGTGAAAAAAGTCCTTCTCATTTCGGTCCTAAAGGATTTCCCCCATATCCTTAAGCTGTGACCCCTTGTCCTGGACCTCCCCAACATCAGGAACAATCTTCCTGCATCTAGCCTGTCCAACCCCTTAAGAATTTTGTAAGTTTCTATAAGATCCCCTCTCAATCTCCTAAATTCTAGAGAGTATAAACCGTGTCTATGCAGTCTTTGTTCATAAGACAGTCCTGACATCCCAGGAATCAGTCTGGTGAACCTTCTCTGCACTCCCTCTATGGCAATAATGTCCTTCCTTAGATTTGGAGACCAGAACTGTACGCAATACTCCAGGTGTGGTCCAGGTTATGGGAAGGATGTAGAAGAGAAATGGAGGACATTTAAAGGGGAAATTGTAAGAGTACAGAATCTTTATGTCCCTGTTCGGTTGAAAGGAAATAGTAAAAATTGGAAAGAGCTGTGGTTTTCAAGGGAAATTGACACTTGGTTCGAAAAAAGAGAGATATTTACAATAATTATAGGAGGCATGGAGTAAATGAGGTGCTAGATGAGTATAAAGAGTGTAAAAAGAATCTTAAGAAAGAAATTAGAAAAGCTAAAAGAAGATATGAGGTTGCTTTGGCAAGAAAGGTGAAAGTAAATCCAAAGGGTTTCTACAGCTATATTAATAGCAAAAGGATAACGAGGGATAAAATTGGACCATTAGCCAGAATGGACAGCTATCTGCAGAGCCAAAAGAGATGGGGGCGATATTGAACAATTTATTTTCTTCGGCATTAACCAAGGAGAAGGATATTGAATTCTGTGAGGTAAGGGAAAAAAGTAGAGTAGCTATGGAAACTATGAGATTCAAAGAGGAGGAAGTACTTACACTTTTGAAAAATATAAAAGTGGATAAGTCTCCAGGTCCTGACAGGATATTCCCTAGAACATTGAGGGAAGTTAGTGTAGAAATAGCAGGGGCAATGACAGAAATATTTCAAATGTCATTTGAAACGGGAATAGTGCCGGAGGATTGGTGTACTGCGCATGTTGTTCCATTGTTTAAAAAGGGTTCAAAGAATAAACCTAGCAATTATAGACCTGTTAGTTTGACATCAGTGGTGGGCAAATTAATGGAAAGGATACTTAGAGATAATATATATTAGCATCTGGATAAATAGGGTCTGATCAGGAACAGTCAACATGGATTTGTGCCTGGAAGGTCATGTTTGACAAACCTTCTTGAATTTTTTGAAGAGGTTACTAGGGAAATTGATGAGGGTAAAGCAGTGGATGTTGTCTATATGGATTTCAGTAAGGCCTTTGACAAGGTTCCCCATGGAAGATTGGTTAAGAAGGTTCAATCTTTGGGTGTTAATGGCGGAGTAGCAAGATGAATTCAACAGTGACTGAATGGGAGATGCCAGAGAGTAATGGTGTATGGCTGTTTGTCAGGTTGGAAGCCGGTGACCAGTGGGGTGCCTCAGGGATCTGTGATGGGTCCACTGTTGAATATAGGAGCAGGGAAGTAATGTTAAAATTGTACAAGGCATTGGTGCGACCAATTCTGGAGTATGGTGTACAACTTTGGTCGCCTAATGGGGAAAATAAATGGCCGGCATGGACTGGAAGGGCCGAGAGGGCCTGTTTCCGTGCTGTAATTGTTATATGGTTATAATATATATGGTAAACAATTGCAGCCCCAACACCGAGCCTTGCGGCACTCCACTCACCACTGCCTGCCATTCTGAAAAGGACCGTTCACTCTTACTCTTTGCTTCCGGTCTGCCAACCAATTTTCTTTCCATGTCAACACCCTACCTCCAATACCATGTGCTCTAGTTTTAGTCACCAATCTCCCGTGCGGGATCTTATCAAAGGCTTTCTGAAAGTCTAGATACACTACATCCACTCGCACCACTTTATCCATTTTACTTGTCACATCCTCAAAAAGTTTGAGAAGATTAGTCAAGCATGATTTCCCTTTCATAAATCCATGTTGATTTGGACTAATCCTTTTACTGCTATCCAAATGCCCCTTTATTACCCCTTTATTAATTGACTCCAGCATCTTTCCCACCACCAAAATCAGGCTAACTGGTCTGTAATTCTTCGTTTTCTCTCTCGCTCCTTTCTTGAAAAGTGGGATAACATTAGCTATCCTCCAATCCACAGGAACTGATCCTGCATCTATTGAACATTGGAAAATGATCACCAATTAGTCCACTATTCTTAGAGCGACCTCCCTGAGGACCCTGGGGTGCAGACCATCAGGCCCAGGGGATTTATCATCCTTCAGTCCCATGAGCCCACCCAATACTATTTCTCGCCTAATGAAAATTTCTTTCAGTTCCTCTACCCCCTTAGATCCTCCATCCTTCAGTACATCTGGGAGATTGTTTGTGTCTTCCTTAGTGAAGACAGATCCGAAGTACCTATTCAACTCTTCTGCAATTTCCTTGTTGCCCATAATAATTTCACCCGTGTCTGCCTTCAAGTGACCCACATTTGACTTTGCTACTCTTTTTCCCTTAACATATCTAAAGAAGCTTTTACTGTCCTTCTTTATATTCCTGGCCAGCTTCCCCTCGTACTTCATCTTTTCAGCCCGTATTGCCCGTTTTGTTTCCTTCTGTTGTCCTATGAAAGATTCCCAATCCTCTGGCTTCCGGCTACTCTTTGCTGTGTTATCCATCTTTTCTTTTAGTTTTATCCCCACATCTACGTAATCTCACAGGCGCGTGCACACCGGGGAGCTGCCCTACACCTGCAGCGACTGCGGCAAGGGCTACAAGTCATCGTTGGAACTGAATATACACATGTGATTCCGTTATTTATATCCCTTAGTCCATTCAGAGAAAACCCCGACTAGAATACTTAAAATCATCCTTTATTTCTCCATGGTGACCAGGTTTCTCTGTAGCGCCCTGGGAAGCTCTCCCAGTGGATCACGGAGAAACACATGTGCTCAAACAAAGGAATTAGCATATATATATATATATATATATATATATATATATATATATATATATATGTGGTTGATACAGTGGGAGGCAACTTACAAAGGAGTGGAAGTAAACGGGTTATTTTCAGAATGGCAGGCAGTGACTAGTGGGGTACCGCAAGGCTCAGTGCTGGGACCCCAGCTATTTACAATATATATTAATGATCTGGATGAGGGAATTGAATGCAACATCTCCAAGTTTGCGGATGGTATGAAGCTGGGGGGCAGTGTAAGCTGTGAGGAGGATGCTAGGATGCTGCAAGGTGACTTGGATAGGTTGGGTGAGTGGGCAAATGCATGGCAGATGCAGTATAATGTGGATAAATGTGAGGTTATCCACTTTGGGGGCAAAAACAGGAGGGTAGACTATTATCTGAATGGTGGCCGATTAGGAAAAAGGGAGATGCAACGAGACCTGGGTGTCATGTTACACCAGTCATTGAAAGTAGGCATGCAGGTACAGCAGGCTGTGGAAAGCGAATGGTATGTTGGTATTCATAGCAAAAGGATATGAATACAAGAGCAGGGAGGTTCTACTGCAGTTGTACAGGGTCTTGGTGAGGCCACACCTGGAGTATTGCGTACAGTTTTGGTCTCCTAATCTGAGGAAAGACATTCTTGCCATAGAGGGAGTACAGAGAAGGTTCACCAGACTGATTCCTGGGATGGCAGGACTTCCATGTGAAGAAAGACTGGATAGACTTGGCTTGTACTTGCTGGAATTTAGAAGATTGAGGGGGGATCTTATAGAATCTTACAAAATTCTTAAGGGGTTGGACAGGCTAGATGCAGGAAGATTGTTCCCGATGTTGGGGAACTCCAGAACAAGGGGTCACAGTTTAAGGGTAAGGGAGATGCCTTTTAGGACCGAGTTGAGTAAATCATTTTTCAATTCAGAGAGTGGTGAATCTGTGGAATTCTCTGCCACAGAAGGGTAGTTGAGGCCAGTTCATTGGCAATATTTAAGAGGGAGTTAGATGTGGCCCTTGTGGGTAAAGGGATCAAGGGGTATGAAGAGAAGGCACGTACGGGATACTGAGTTGGATGATTATCCATGATCATATTGAATGGTGGTGCCGGCTTGAAGGGCCGAATGGCCTACTCCTGCACCTATTTGCCATGATTCTGTGATGGTGATTCTAGACCAATAACTACAGTATCACATGGTTATATGGGTGGGGACAATCTACCCAATTACAATCAGACACAGCATAATACATCTTAGCAAATTACAATAGCATCAAACGTCACATAAACATCACATGTTTTCCAGGAAAAACAATGTCACAGCAAGGATAATGAAACCTAGCCAAATGATGTAAAGTAATTGAAGTTCAGAATACTGGAACCGTAGTCCTAAAGTATCCCCAATTCTGCATATTCCCACAGGCGCGTGCACACCGGGGAGCGGCCCTACACCTGCAGCGACTGCGACAAGGGCTTCAAGTCGTCGTCGGAACTGAAGATGCACAGGCACCTACACACTGGGGATCGGCCCTACACCTGCAGCAACTGCGGCAAGGGCTTCATCCGCTCCAGCAGCCTGCTGGTGCACCAGCACACCCACACCGGCGAGCGCCCCTACACCTGCAGCGACTGCGGGAAGGGCTTCAGCCAGTCCAGCACCCTGCTGCAGCACCAGCGCACCCACACCGGGGAACGCCCCTACCTCTGTGTCCACTGCGGCAAGGGCTTCACCTCCTCCGACAGACTGCTGGTGCACCAGCGCACCCACAATGGCGATCGCCCCTACACCTGCGCCCAATGCGGCAAGAGCTTCACCCAGTCACATCACCTGGTGCAGCACCAGCACACCCACACTGGGGAGCGCCCCTACACCTGCGCCCAGTGCGGCAAGGGATTCACCAAGTCCAGCAACCTGCTGGTGCACCAGCGCATCCACACTGGGGAGCGCCCCTACACCTGCGCCCAGTGCGGCAAGGGCTTCACCAAGTCCAGCAACCTGCTGGTGCACCAGCGCACCCACACCGGCGAGCGCCCCTACATCTGCGTCCACTGCGGCAAGGGTTTCACCCGGTCCGGTGACCTGCTGGTGCACCATCGCACCCACACCGGCGAGCGCCCCTACACCTGCGCCCAGTGCGGCAAGGGCTTCACCCTCTCTAAGAGCCTGCTGGACCACCAACGCATCCACACCGGCGAGCGGCCCTACACCTGCGCCCAGTGCAGCAAGGGCTTCACCAAGTCCAGCACCCTGCTGGTACACCAGCGCACCCACACCAGCGAGCGCCCCTACACCTGCGCCCAGTACGGCAAGGGCTTCACCCGCTCCACCTATCTGCTGTCCCACCAGCGGGTGCACGCCGGCGACCGTCCCATCCCCGAACCGGTGTGTGGAGAGCGCTTTGCCAGGGCCTCCCATGCCCTATCTCACCAGCACGTGCACACCAGTGGCCAGCCCTACGACTGCCCCTACTGCAGTGAGGAGTTTGACAGCTTGCGGGGTTTGCGGCAGCACCGGCGGGCCCACGCCGGCGAGCAGCTGCTCCCACTACAGGAGGCATTTCAAGAGCGCACGGGGGCTGTGGGAGCACCAGCAGATACACACCGGAGAGAGACCCTTAGAGTGCGCTGAGTGTGGCAAAGGTTTCACCCGCATATCCAGCCTGTGGCAGCACCGGCGTACCCACAGCGGTGAGCGTCGCTTCACCTGCCCATCCTGTGGTAAGGGTTTCACCCGTCTTGACCACCTGCTGGAGAACCGGCAAGTCCACACTGGCCAGCGCCCCTTCACCTGCCCGCTATGTGGCAAGGCCTTTTCCCGCTCCTCCAGCCTGCTTGCTCACTGCCACGTGGATAGGCACTGGTTAGGTCGACACAAAATGCTGGAAAGAATGGGTAACGATATGGGTCAAGACCCTTCTTCAGTCTCGACCCGAAATGTCACCCATTCCTTCTCTCCAGAGATGCTGCCTGTCCCACTGAGTTACTCCAGCATTTTGTGTGCCTTTTTATTTTAAGCAGCATCTGCAGTTCCTTGTTTTTCAGCCATTCTGGTTAACCATCTCTCCACCTTCCCCAAAGCCTCCACATCAATCCTGTAATGGAGTGACCAGAATTCTATGCAATGCTCCAAATACTACCTGACCAATGTCCCTCAAAGCTGCACATATACATTCCCCTCTCCTTATCTCATACCCTTTTATCTCCTTATTTTCTCTTGCCTCTGTCACTTATTCCGACTCATCTGCCCCTCATCTGTAAACATCCTGTCAGTCTGATGAAGGGTCCTGACCCGAATTGTCACCTATCCATGTTCTCCAGAGATGCTGGCTGACCCGCTGAGTTACTGCCGCACTTTGTGTTAGTCATAGAGTGATACAGTGTAGAAACAGCCCCTTCGGCCCAACTTGCCCACACCGACCAAGATGTCCCAGCTACACCAGTCCCATCTGCCTACATTTGGTCCATATCCCTCCAAACTTGGTCTATCCATGTACCTGCCTAATTTTTTATTAAACATTGGGATAGTCCCAGCCTCAACTACCTTCTCTGGCAGCTTTATCCCCATATCCCTTGTTTCCGTTAACCCTAAGTGCTAAATCTAACTCTCTTGAAAAAATCCAGTGAATTGGCCTCCACTGCCTTCTGTGGCAGAGAATTTCTCAGATTCACAACTCTCAGGGTGAAAAGGGTTTTTCCCATATCATTCCTAAATGGCCTACCCCTTATTCTTAAACTGTGGCCCCTGGTTCTGGACACCCCCATCATCCTGAACATGTTTCCTGCATCTAGCCTGTCCAATCCCTTTCTATAAGATCCCCTCTCATTCTTCCAAATTCCAGTGAATACAAGCCCAGTCGACCCATTCTTTCATCATGTCACAGTCCCGCCATCCCGGGAATTAACCTAGTGAGCCTACGCTGCACTCCCTCAATAGCAAGAATATCCTTCCTCAAAGTAGGAGACCTAAACTGCATACAATACTCCAGGTGTGGTCTTACCAGGGCCCTGTACAAATGCAGTAGGACCTTCTTGCTCCTGAACTCAACTCTCGCTATGAAGGCCAACATGCCATTAGCTTTCTTCAGTGCCTGCTGTACCTGCATGTTTACTTTCAGTGACTGACGTACACCCAGGTCTTGTTGTACTTCCTGTTTTCCTGGCACCATTCAGATAATACAGATTGCTGGAGTGCTCTAATGTTGCCCACTAATCTATGTGGGACCTTATCAAAGGCTTTCTGAAAGTCCAGGTACACTTATCCACTGGCTCTCTCGTCCATTTTCCTGGTTACATCCTCAAAAAATTCCACAAGATTAGTCAAGCATGATTTCCCCATCGTAAATCCATCCTGTTACTGCTATCCAAATGTGCCGCTTTTTCATCTTTTATAATTGACTCAAGCATCTTTAATGTTTTATGTGTAATTCCTAACTGTCACTGTAGGTCATGTTGTCACTTGCGGGCAGAGCACCAAGGCAAATTCCTTGTATGTGAATAAACCTATTCCTTCATTCCCCACTACCGATGTCAGGCTAACTGGTTTATAATTCCATGTTTTCACTCTCCCTCCAATCCACAGGAACGGATTCTGAATCTACAGAAAATTGGAAAATGAACACCAATGCGTCCACAATTTCTGGAGCCACTTCCTTAAGTACACTGGGATGTAGACCATCAGGCCCTGGGAATTTATCAGCCTTCAGTCCCATCTGTCAACCCAACACCTTTTCCTGCCTAATGTGAATTTCCTTCAGTTCCTCCGTCATCCTAGGTCCTCTGGCCACTAGTGCATCGGAAAGATTGTTTGTGTCCTCCTTAGTGAAGACAGATCCAAAGTAGTTGTTCAACTCATCTGCCATTTCCTTGTTCCCCATAATAAATTCACCCGTTTCTATCTTCAAGGGACCCACATTTGTCTTAACTAATTGTTTCCTCATTACATACCTAAAGAAGCTTTTTATTATCCTCCTTTATATATTAGGCTAGCTTATCTTTGTACCTTATCTTTTCTCCCTGTATTGCCTTTTTTTGCTGTTGCTCTTTGAAAATGTCCCAATCCTCTGGCTTCCCGCTCATCTTTGCTATGTTGCACATCTTCTCTTTTAGTTTTATACTGTCCCTGACTTCCCTTGTCAGCCATGGTTGCCCCTTTCTCCCCTTGGAATCTTTCTTCCTCTTTGGAATGAGCTGATCCTGCACCTTCTGTATTATTCCCAGAAATACCTGCCATTGTTGTTCCACTGTCATCCCAGCTAGTGTATCTTTCCAGTCAACTTTGGCCAACTCCTCCCTCATGGCTCCATAGTCCCCTTTATTCAACTGTAACAATGACACCTCCAATTTACCCTTTTCCATCTCAAATTGTAGATTAAAACTTACCACATTATGGTCACTACCTCCTAATGGCTCCTTTACCTTGAGTTCCCTTATTGAATCTGGTTCATTACACAACACGAAATCCAGAATTGTCTGCTCCCTGGTAAGCTCCAGTATTAGCCAAAGATCCTATGGCGAGCAAGATAGTCTACACCTGCTAAATCCAATGGGCTGACGTGTAGTACGCAACGGAGCGGAACGTGGGCCATTTCTTTGATTATCCCTCTCGCAGTGTAATCAGCGTTGCGGGGGAACAGTTTGTGTGTGTGTGATATGGGGTAGATTCACAATTCATAATTCTGTTAATTTTTGGTAAAGATTAATATGTTTATAAATCATGATTCTGTTATTTTTTATGAATTGTGATTTAAAAAAAAAAAGAAAATAGGTGTTGAGGAGGCCATTCGGCCCTTCGAGCCAGCACTGCCATTCCAATTTTTTTGGAGTTTTATGCAAAAGACAAAGGAATATCTTGTGGATTATCTTGCTTGCGATAAGATCTTTGGTATAAGCTGCTCTAAGAATCCATCACGGAGGCACTCCAGAAACTCTCTTTCTTGGGGTTCCAGTCTACCTGCATGTTGAAATCCCCCATAACTGTAGCATTATCTTTACGACATGCCAATTTTAACTCTTGATTCAATTTACACCCTATGTCCAGGCTACGGTTTGGGGGTCTTTTTACCCTTACAATTCTTCAGTTCTATCCATACTGACTACATCTCCTGATTCTATGTCATCACTTGCAAGGGACTGAATTTCATTCCTCAACACCAGTTACCACCGACAATGGAAGGTTCAAGTGCCCCGACCGCGGAAGATCAAAGAATTGAACTTTTTTTTTCACCTTCCATCACAGTGAGGAATGTGGAGGAGTCACTGTGTAGGACGTTTCTGTTCAAATGTATTTTGTGTGTTTTGTGTCTCGGTATTCACCAAGGAGAAGGATATTGAACTCTGTGGGGTAAGGGAAAAAAATAGAGTAGCTATGGAAACTATGAGATTCAAAGAGGAGGAAGTACTGACACTTTTGAAAAATATAAAAGTGGATAAGGCTCCAGGTGCTGACAGGATATTCCCTAGGACATTGAGGGAAGTTAGTGTAAAAATAGCAGGGGCTATGACAGAAATATTTCAAATGTCATTAGAAACAGGAATAGTGCCGGAGGATTGGCGTACTGCACATGTTGTTCCATTGTTTAAAAAGGGTTCAAAGAATAAACCTAGCAATTATAGACCTGTTAGTTTGACGTCAGTGGTGGGCAAATTAATGGAAAGGATACTTAGAGATAATATATATAACCATTTGGATAAACAGGGTCTGATCAGGAACAGTCAACATGGATTTGTGCCTGGAAGGTCATGTTTGACAAACCTTCTTGAATTTTTTGAAGAGGTTACTAGGGAAATTGATGAGGGTAAAGCAGTGGATGTTGTCTATATGGATTTCAGTAAGGCCTTTGACAAGGTTCCCCATGGAAAGTTGGTTAAGAAGGTTCAATCTTTTGGTGTTAATGGCGGAGTAGCAAGATGGATTCAACAGTGGTTGAAAGGGAGATGCGAGAGAGTAATGGTGGATGGCTGTTTGTCAGGTTGGAAGCCGGTGACCAGTGGGGTGCCTCAGGGATCTGTGTTGGGTCCACTGTTGTTTGTCACGTACATCAATGATCTGGATGATGGGGTGGAAAATTGGATAAGTAAGTATGCAGATGATACTAAGATAGGTGGTGTTATGGATAAAAAAGTAGATTTTCAAAGTCTACAGAGAGATTTGGGCCATTTGGAAGAGTGGGCTGAAAGATGGCAGATGGAGTTTAATGCTGATAAGTGTGAGGTGCTACATCTTGGCAGGGCAAATCAAAATAGGACGTACATGGTAAATGGTAGGGAATTGAGGAATGCTGTGGAACAGAGGGATCTAGGAATAACTGCATAGTTCCCTGAAGGTGGAATCGCATGTAGATAGGGTGGTAAAGAAAGCTTTTGGTGTGCTGGCCTTTATAAATCAGAGCATTGAATATAGGAGTAGGGAAGTAATGTTAAAACTGTACAAGGCATTGGTGAGACCAATTCTGGAGTATGGCGTACAATTTTGGTCGCCTAATTATAGGAAGGATGTCAACAAAATAGAGAGTACAGAGGAGATTTACTAGAATGTTGCCTGGGTTCCAGCAACTAAGTTACAGAGAAAGGTTGAACAAGTTAGGTATTTATTCTTTGGAGCGCAGAGGATTAAGGGGGGGACTTGATTGAGGTCTTTAAAATGATGAAAGGGATAGACAGAGTTGACGTGGATAAGCTTTTCCCATTGAGGGTAGGAAAGATTCAAACAAGAGGGCATGACATGAGAATTAAGGGACAGAAGTTTAGGGGTAACATGAGGGGGAACTTCTTTACTCAGAGAGTGGTGGCTTTGTGGAATGATCTTCCTGCAGAAGTGGTGGAGGCAGGATCGATTTTAACATTTAAAAGTAAAGTGGATAGGTATATGGACGGGAAGGGAATGGATGGGTATGGTCTGAGTGCAGGTAGATGGGACTAGGGGAAAATGTTCGGCACGGACTGGAAGGGCCGAGAGGGCCTGTTTTCGTGCTGTAATTGTTATATGGTTATCTGATCTATCTTTTCCTGTCAACCCCATTTTCCTGTCCTCTCCCCATAACCCCTGACACCCAAACTAATCAGGAAGCTGACGATCTCTGCTTTAAAATGCACGGCAGTGGTAGAGCTGCTGCCTCACAGCGCCACCGACTCTGGTTCCATCCCAAATATGGGTGCTGCCCGTACGGAGTTTGCACGTTCTCCCCATGGGTTTTCTCATGGATGGGTGGGTTTTCTCCAGCAGCTCCGGTTTCTTTCTGCATTCCAAAGACATGCTGGTTTGTATGTTAATTGGCTTCTGTAAAATTGTCCCTAACGTCTGTGGGATGGAGCTAGTGTACTCGGTGATCACTGATGGGTGAGGACTCGGTGGGCCGAAGGGCCTGTTTCTGCGCAGTATTTCTAACATCTAAACAATACCAGGTGACTCGGCCTCCACCTCTGTCTGTGGCAATGAATCCCACAGATTCACCACCCTCCGGCTACAGAAATTGCTCGTGATCACCTTTCTGAAGGCGTAGGTGGGAAAGACAGAGAGGATTAGGAGCCAGACCCGGGCATGTGGGACTAGCTTCGATAGGCATGCCTGTGTGTTTCTGTGCTGTGGGACTCACGGGGCACAACAGGGTAATAGTTTGATACTTCAGCCCGTAACAACTCAGGAGAACTGTTCCAGATGCTTCATTAGTTTGTTGTTCTTCTGCCTGCACATCGATCGGGATGAAATCGCCCGTTCACATGCAGCCGCCAGAGCAAACAGTGTACATACGGTGATGACAAACACAACAAATGCAATATCCAGTGCAGAACAGTGCCAGATTGTGTTGGGGAGGCGAGCTCTGCCTGCTAAGCCTCAATCCGAGCTCAGCCTTCCTCCCGTGCATCCTAAGCCTCAATCCGAGCTCAGCCTTCCTCCCATCATCCTAGCCCCGATGGGCAGAGTGCCGCAGCCTTCCTCCCGAGACAACAACTAAGGGGGAGAACACAGAAGAAACCTTCCAACCCCCGGAATTCCTCAGGGAATGCCCCTGCCCTGCCTTTGAAACCAATCTGTCACAATTGTGCACAATAAGTCAGCATTAACCTTTTTTGAATATATACTAGACCAAGTGGGACCCGTTGGGCCCCGTCCCCTCAACGCGCGGTTGCATCTGCCATGCATTTGCCCACTCACCCAGCCTATCCAAGTCACCTTGCAGCCTCCTAGCATCCTCCTCACACCTAACACTATCCCCCAGCTTAGTGCTGGGACCCCAGCTATTTACAATATATATTAATGATTTGGACAAGGGAATTGAATGCGACATCTCCAAATTTGCGGATGACACTAAGCTGGGGGGTAGTGTTAGGTGTGCAGTTTTTAAATACCTTCCATTGCACATCCACTGTCAACCCTTTAAGAATGACTTGCCAGTCTATCTTGGCCAATTCACGTCTCATACCTTCAAAGTTACCTTTGTTTAAGTTCAGAACCCTCGTTTCTGACTTAATTATGTAACTCTCCATCCTAATGAAGAACTCAACCATATTATGGTCACTCTTGCCCAAGGAGCCATGCACAACAAGACTGCTAACTAACCCTTCCTCATTACGCAATACCAAGTCTAGGATAGCCTCTCTTGTTGGTTCCACTACATGTTGGTTTAGAAAATTACATGTTGGTTTAGAAAGCTTATATTAGGAACACTTCTCCATCGTGGATGGCTGACCTGCTGAGTTCTACCGGCACTTTGGAGGGGAATAGACAGTCGACTTGTCGGGTCTGGACCCTACTTTGCACTTATGCAGTTGGAGGAGAAAGCAGAAAAAAAGAGATGAGGTTGGAACAAACTCCAGGACTGCGTGAGGTGGGGGGGTGTCTCTTTAATTTGGAGAATTCAATGTTCATGTCATTGGGCTGTAAGCTATGAGGTGCTGTTCCTCTAGTTTACGTGTCACCCCACTCTGGCAATGAACTGACGCATGAACATTACATAGAAACATAGAAAAATAGGTGCAGGAGTAGGCCATTCGGCCCTTCGAGGCTGCACCGCCATTCAATGTGATCATGGCTGATCATCCAACTCAGTATCCCATACCTGCCTTCTCTCCAGACCCCCTGATCCCTTTAGCCACAAGTGGCACATCTAACATTAAATATAGCCAATAAACTGGCCTCAACTACCTTCTGTGGCAGAGAATTCCAGAGACTCACCACTCTCTGTGTAAAGAATGTTTTCCTCATCTCGGTCCTAAAGGAATTCCCCCTTATCCTTAGATTGTGACCCCTTGTTCTGGACTCCCCCAACATCGGGAACAATCTTCCTGCATCTAGCTTGTCCAACCCCTTAAGAATTTTGTAAGTTTCTATAAGATCCTCAATCTTCTAAATTCCAGCAAGTACAAGCCGAGTCTATCCAGGCTTTCCTCATATGAAAGTCCTGACATCCCAGGAATCAGTCTGGTGAATCTTCTCTGAACCCCCTCTATGGCAAGAATGTCTTTCCTCAGATTTGGAGACCAAAACTGTACGCAAACTGTTACCAGTGTTTGAAGGCGGGAAGTGGGAAATGGGGAGGGGTAGGGGGGGAGCGGTAGGGGGGATAGGAGGTGGTGAGGGTGAGGGGGTGAAGGGAGGGGAGAAGGAGGGGAAGGGTGTGAGGACAGTGGAAGTGAGGGGAGGTTGAGAAGGGATAGGGTGAGGGGGGATGAGGAAGCATATGGGAGAAGGGGAGGAGGCGCATCGATCTGGGGGGACCAAGCATCCAGGCATCGCGTTGAGCCACCCGCCTGCACGTTAAGCAGCAGCTGCGTGCGCCATGACGTCTGCCACACGCATGGCACGCACGACCAGCGACCTGACGTCATCCCCCAATCTGAGGGGGACTGCCACACCACCCCGCTGGTGATTGGCACTGAGATGCGTGGGGCGGCATGCATCATGGGAAGAAGGTCAAGACAGCTATAGTAACTCAAGCGTCTGTGGGGAACATGGATAGGTGATGTTTCACAGAAACATGGACAACAGGGGCAGCACCGCCATTCAACATGATCATGGCTGATCATGCACAATCAGTACCCCGTTCCTGCCTTCTCTCCATATCCCTTGATTCCGTTAGCCCTAAGAGCTGAAACTCTCTCTTAAACACATCCAGTAAATTGAGTTCCACTGCCTTCTGTGGCAGAGAACTCCACAATTCCACAAATCTCTGGGTGAAAAAGTTTTTCCTCATGTCAGTCTTAAATGGCTTACCCCATATTCTTAAACTGTGACCCCCGGTTCTGGACTTCCCCAACATCGGGAACATGTTTTCTGCATCTTCTCTGTGCAATCCCTTAATAAATTGTATTTGTTTCTATAAGATTCCTGCTTATCCTTCTAAATTCCAGTGAATACAAGCCAAGTCAACCCATTCTTTCATCGTATGTCAGTCCCGCCATCCCGGGAATTAACCTGGTGAACCTACACTGCACTCCCTCAATAGCAATAATATCCTTCCTCTATTAGGAGACCAAAACTGCATATAATACTCCAGGTGTGGTCTCACTAGAGTCCTGCAAAACTGCAGAAAGTCCTCTTTGTTCCTAAACTCAACTCCTCTCGTTATGAAGGCCAACATGCCATTAGCTTTCTTCACTGCCTGCTGCACCTGCATGCTTACATTCATTTAGTGACTGATGTACAAGGACTCCCAGGTCTCGATGTACTTCCCATTTTCCAACCTGACACCTTTCAGATAATAGATTGCTGGTGTAAAGGACCTGTCCCACTTGGGCGACATTTTCGGCGACAGCCTGAAAAGAGGTTGTCGCATCGTGGTCGGGTCGTGACACGTGGTGAGGTGTGGTGACGCATGTAGTGACACACGGTGAAGCGCAGGTGATGCACAGTGTCTCCCTGTTGCCCCTGGATTTTGGAATGTTCAAAATCCAGGGGCTCATCTGGGTGTCTCATCATGTCTTGCGGCCTGTCACACGCTGACGTATGCTTTCCTGCGGGTGACTCCAGGTCACAGGGACACAGATGGGCTGTAAAATATTCTTCATTCAATGCATGGATTTAAAAAAATGAATACATTAAAATTAATACAATAAATTCAATTGTGCAATTGAAAAGATGTCGGAGTCATTTTATTTACAGATGCATTGGTTCGCTTCCAGATTCAATCACTGTCTAACTTTTCACAGGGATGGATTCGGTTAGTGTAGACTGAACTCCCCTCTACCCTCCACCCCATCTCCCCCCCTCCAGCCCCCATCCCTCCTTCTCCACTCCCCCCTACCCTTCTCCCCTCCACTCAACCCCCTTCTTCCCTTCCCTCCTCTTCTCCCTGCTCCATTCCTCTCCCCCTTCTCCACTACCCCCCTCCCCTCACATCCCCTTCTCCCTTTCTCTATCCCCCCTCTCACCCTTCTAAACTCCAGAGTATACAATCTTATATGTTTCAATAAGATCCCCTCTCATCCTTCTAAATTCCAGTGTATGCAAGCCCAGTGGCTACATTCTCTCAGTCCCGCCATCCCAGGAATTAACCTTGTAAACCCACACCGCATTCCCTCAATGGCAAGGAGTTGATTACAGGAGCAAAGACATCTACAACTTCTACAGTTGTACAGGGTCGTAGTGAGACCACATCTGGAATATTGTGTGCCGTTTTGGATTCCAAATTTGAGGACGGACATTTTTGCTATTGAGGGAGTGCAGTATAGGTTCACAAGGTTAATTCCCAGGATGGCAGAACTGTCATATGTTGAAAGAATGGTTTGTATACACTGGAATTTAAAAGGATGAGAAGGGATCTTATTGAAACATATAAGATTATTAAGGGTTTGGACAGTCCAGAGGCAGGAAACATGTTCCCGATGTTGGGGGAGTCCAGAACCAGGGGCCACAGTTTAAGAATAAGGGGTCGCCATTTAGAACAGAGACGAAGAAACACTTTTTCTTACAGAGAATGGTGAGTCTGTGGAATTCTCTGTCTCAGAGGACGATGGAGGTCGTTTCTTTGGATACTTTCAAGAGAGAGCTAGATAGGGCTCTTAAAGATAGCGGAATCAGGGGATATGGGGAGAAGGCAGGAACGGGGTACTGATTGGGGATGATCAGTCATGATCACATTGAATAGCGGTGCTGGTTCGAATGGCCGAATGGTGTACTCCTGCACCTATTGTCTATCAACCATCATCCTCCGACTGATCCACCGTTGAGGTCTTGGTTGGATTGCTCTTTGTCAGTGTCCTCCCACTCAACCTCACCACCGTGGATGGCCCTACCACAGCTCCAGACAGCATCGCTCTCAGGATCTCAGGACCACACAAACTTCTCCACCACGACAAGTTGACAATCCACGGCAGACTGTTCATCTAAATATATTAAATCTGGGAGCTTTGTCTAACAACAGTCAGGTTCTGGGACCTTTTTCAAATGTGGTGTTGATGTCAAATGTATTATAATAGAGCAGGTCAATGAATTAACTCCCCTTCCCATTCCAAAACTGACCTTTTTGTCCCGGGGCCGCTCCACTGTCAGTATGAGGCCAAACGCAAATTGGTGGAACAGTGCCTTTTGGCAGATTACAACCCAGGATATGAACGTTGATTTCTTTAATTTCAAGTAAGGCTTTCATTTGTTCCTTTTCCCCATCCATCGCCCTATTCACTCACACACAGCACCCAACTGTGCAGGCACTGCTAAAGAGGGAGAGAGAGGGGGTAGAGAGGGGGATAGGGAGGGAGGGGGTAGAGAGGGTGAGAGAGGGGGTTAGAGTGAGGGGTGGAGGGTAGAGAGGGAGGTTGAGGGGGTAGAGAGGGAGGGTAGAGAGAGGGGGATAGAGAGGGAGAGGAGTGGAGAGGGAGAGGGCTAGAGAGGGGGGTAGTCGGGCAGAGGGTAGAGAGCTGGAGGGAGGGTAGAGAGGGAGGGGGGTAGAGAGGGAGGGGGTCGAGAGGGAGGAAGGAGGGAGGGTAGAGAGGGAGGGGGTAGAGAGCTGGAGGAAATGCAGAGAGGGATGGGGCAGAGAGGGAGGAGGTTAGATTGTGAGGTAGAGTCGGGCAGGGGTAGAGGAGGGGAGGGAGGGTAGAGAGGGAGGGGGGTAGAGAGGGGGAGGGAGGGTAGAGAGGGAGGGGCATGAATGGGAGGCGGCGTGAGAGGGAGTGCAGAAGTTTGAACAATTCTCCCTACCCCCTCCTCTCCCTCAATCCCCCCACACTCCCTGATCAATTCCCCAGGATTTTTTTCCTTTCCTCCACTCCCCCAATCCCTCCCTCGCCTCTTCAAGCGGAGCTGGTGGAGCTGGGCTTAGCGGGTCCAAACCAAGAGGGGCCGAGCGGGGCAAAACGGATCTCAGCGGGGCCTAGTGGGTTGTAGTGCTGTAGTGCCCCTCGTAGGGTGGTAGAGAGGGAGTGGGAGGGGGTAGAGAGGGAGAGGGGCACAGAGGGATGAGGTTAGAGAGAGGAGGATAGAGTGGGGGTGGGGAGGGTATAGATGGAGAGGGCGAGGGATCCCAGCTGGGCCGAACGGGTTGGACATGCTTGAATTCCCCGTGTCAGAATTTCTTTCTTCAAAATGAGAGCTTGGAAAGCTTTTGAAGCTGTTTTTAAAAAGGTTAGTAACTTGTGAAATATAGGTTGAAATACAACAGGAAGATATTTATCCCGTCTGTGGAAAAAATGTCAGTAGCATGTGTGAAAATAGGAAGGCTGTGGTTTAGCCTTTGGAAGAAGATAGGAATTTAGGAGATTGACAGAAACCTGACACAACCCTGGCTCAGACAGACACAAGAACAAAGGAAACATTTTTAGTATAATCTTAGTCCAAGTGGGACCCATTGGGTCCCGTCCCCTCAACACGCGGTTGCGTTGCGGGGGGGGGGGCTGCGTTGTCACACATACTAACCCCCCCCCCCCCCACACACACACACACACTAAGACCCCCATTGATATTATTTATATAATTAATAGCGTCATCTTGACCACATCCTGTTTGCGCTGTGCTTTGATTTTAATAAAAAACACTGCCATGTATGGCTGTGATTTTTGGCCATCTTACTCAGAGTCTTCCTCCGGTGATCAGGCCCGGATATTTCACCTCTATGAAAAATAAGTTATTAATGTTTGAAAAATCTTGAGATCCTGCTGCATGTCTATCATCGCCATGAAGGCAATGCCCCTTCCGGGGGTGGGGGGTGGGGGGTGGGGGGCAGGACTATAAAAGCCCGGATGCTGGACGTGGCTCAGTCTCTCTGCAAGATCACGAGGGAGAGCCCATTCTGCTGTGGATCAACTCAACTCAACTCTCAATGTGCAACGTACTTGAATAAATGATTTTTTAGCCCTTGATGAAAATGAAACGAGTTGTTTGGCCTTCTGCCCTGCCTGTATTTGAAACTGAAATACTATATTTATTAAATTAGAGTGTGTTTAATTCAAAAGTCCTGAAGACACAACAAGAAAGAACTTAATAAATCTTATCTTTAACATTTAAATTGTGGTTACATCTTAAGTCATTCACATTTTAAACTTTAATAAATCCTTGTTACCACTTGCCATGCCTCCGTGTTCTTCATCTCAATATGAACCTAATAGGCAGGAATGGCCGCACTGTCGGAGAGCCACTAAGAGTGCATGGGGGGAGGCTGAGGGGAGATGGACTGAATGCGTGGGGGGGGGGGGGGTGGGAGGGGCATGGCAAGGAGCTGAGTGGGGGGTGACTGAGTTAACTGCTGCACCAACCGCGAGTGACTGCACTGCCAGCCCACCAGCCAAGAATAAGTGAACTGCCAGCCCACTAGCTGTAAGTGACTGAAGTGCCAGCCCACCAGTCATGACTTAGTGAACCGCCAGCCCATGACGCACTGAACTACAAATCCATGAATCCATTCAGACCACAAAGTCCATATTAGCCCTCTGGAATACAGTCCCTTCAGCGCACAACACCCATACCAGCGCTCCAGAGATCCACGCAAGGATAGATTATCCTCCTTCATTGCTGTGATCCGTAAAAAAAGATGAAAATGTCTAAAATTAATTGTCCACCCTCTCCCCCTTCTCTCTCAGTCTGTCACCTGTTTTCCCCAGAATTTCTGGCAGTTTCTGTGCTGCCAGCCTGAGTGATTGAGCTGCTAGGCCTGAGTGACTGAGCTGCCAGGCCTGAGTGACTGAGCTGCCTGGCCTCAGTGACTGAGCTGCCACGCCTCAGTGACTAAGCTTCCAGCTTAAGAATCCATTCGGCTCACAATATCCATACTAGCCCTCTGGAAACCAGTTCACCCATGCTAGTGCTCCAGAAAGCCCCCCCCCCCCCCCCTCACTGGCCAGCAATATTGGACTTGCTGGATCAGTGGAATATTGCGTTGGGGGACCAGAACCAATGTGAAGTTGGGACCCAACGGATCCCACTTAGTCTAATATTAATATTATTCATTTGCTGCTTTTCCCCACTCCCCTCCCTATCCACTCAACTGTGCAGGTGTAGCTAGAGAGGGAGAGGGAGGGGGTAGAGAGGGAGAGGGTAGAGAGGGAGAGGGAGGGGTGTAGAGATTGAGGGGTGGAGGGAGGCGTGGCGACAGAGGGAAGGGCAGGTCCCTGAGCGCAATACTCTACCCATAGGTCCCAATACTCACCACTCCCTAGAGAGGGAGGGGGTAGAGAGGGAAGGGGGTTAGAGGGAGGAGGGGGTTAGAGAGGGAGGGGAGGGGAGTAGGGGGGAGGGGGTAGAGGTAGGGAGGTTGACAGAGAGGGGGCAGAGAGAGGGGCAGAGAGAGAGGCGGAGAGAGGCAGACCGACAGAGAGAGGGAGAGAGAGAGGGGGAGAGAGAGAGGGCAGAGAGAGAGAGGGCAGAGAGAGAGGGCAGAGAGAGAGAGGGCAGAGAGAGAGGGCAGAGAGAGAGAGAGGCAGAGAGAGGCAGAGAGAGAGAGAGAGGCAGAGAGAGGGGGGCAGAGAGAGAGAGGGTGGCAGACAGGGATGGGGCAGAGAGAGATGGGGGACAGAAAGAGAGAGACAGCAGATAGAGGGAGGGGGCAGAGAGAGAGGGGAGGGACAGAGAAACAGGGGAGGGACAGAGAGAGAGAGGGAGCAGAGAGAAAGGGGAGGGACAGAGAGAGAGAGGGAGCAGAGAGAGAGGGTAGAGAGACAGGGCAGAGGGAGAGGGAAGAGGGAGAGCAGGCAGAGAGAGAGGGCAGAGATGAACGATCACACGTTAATACGCGCTGTGGACCCATACTGACTGCTGCCGCCACTGATCAGATATCTGCAGATCTGTCATGGTGAGCGCGCGCATGATACTGTAATTACAGCTAGCACTGGCTTAATTGGGAAGAGTGTAGCACTAGGTTCCTTCTGTGCTGGGTGGGAGCACATGGGGGTGAAGGGACTGGAGAATAGACTTCAGTTACATTTCAGCATACAAGAAAACATGGGGGGGATTGTTCCCCACCAATCAAACCATGGGGCGGGGGACACGTCCCACCCTAACCCTCCCGGGATTACCCGCGGTAGAGAGGGAGGGGGTGGAGAGATCAAAAGGTGCTAGGAGAAGAATGAGGCCATTCGGCCTAACGAGCCTACTCCGCCATCCATTCATGGCTGATCCATCTGTCCCTCCTAACCCCACTCTCCGGCCGTCTCCCTGGGAGGGATAAAGTGATTAAACCCCACTATTGTAAGGATTCAGGAGAGGATTCTAACTTGTAAACAGGATTCTAAATGATAGAGGCCAAGGAGAGGATGCTGACACAGCTGTGAATGAAGTTACCAGAACTGTCCTTGAGTAAGGATTGATGGCATTGTATAGCGGTAGAAGGGGAGTGATGGATGGGACCCTTGTCAGTAGAGACTACTGATGGATGCGACCCTTGTCAGTAGAGACTAGCTTTAATTCAGATACAAAAAAAAAACTGAGACAGGTCAGTTGGAGGTGAGCAAACTAGGCCAGGTCAATTGCAACTGAGCATGCTTAATGAAATAAATGAATATTACTTACACAACCCTAGTCGAGAAATTGCTCATTACCATGAACATGCTATGTATGATGTGGGAAGTACTGGGGGATGTACCTATAGACTGTGCACCTCAGTGCTCTGATTGGGAAGAGCCAGAAGGGGAGGTTAAGCCAGCAGAATTGTGTGTATAAAGGGGCTTTACTTTACTGACTTAGGTATGTCTCAACTTGGAGAGGCACCCGACTCTGCAGACTCGCAAATAAAGCATCTCTTGTTTCCATGATTTAGTCTCTGAGTAGTGATTGTGAGCACAACCTATATCTCACATCCACATAACGTCTGACACCCGTACTAATCAAGAATCTATCTAGAAACATAGAAAATAGATGCTGGAGGAGGCCATTCGGCCCTTCAAGCCCAGCAGTGCCATTCATTGTGATCATGGCTGCTCGTCCGTTATCAATAACCCGTGCCTGCCTTCTCCCCATATCCCTTGACACCACTAGCCTTTTTCCGTCAGGCGACGACTCTGACTCCACGTTGGGCTGCTTCCGGTCTCTCCGAAAATTGTGTCTGGTTGGAGACCTCCGCCGGCCATGCAGGGCCTCCCTCAGCTCCAATAAAGGCACGATGGCGCAGCAAGGGGCTGAGCCTCCCGCGGAATGACAGGAGAAAAGACCAATCCACGTGGCTCCGATTGGCAGGAGGGTAGATCGATCTGCGCACTCCCAATTTTTAAACGTTGCTATCTCCTACATTAGACCCCCGATCGGAACGAAACTTGGTGCAATCGCAGCAGAGTAAGCTGGCGAAAAATCGTAGCACAACCGTGTATTGTTTTTGCACAATTAGAATGACCGCGCAAACCGGAAGATAACAGGATCAGAGTTTTAGTTATGCATAGATGGATAGAAGATTTGCTGTGTGAGGGGAGGGGGCGCATCAACGACAGTGAATGATGGTCCTGTTCATCTCAATGAGCCACAGCGAGCCAAGGTCGGCGGAGACGTATCAGTATATTCTGCCCAATATATGTACCGTCTTCCACCCACTGCCCTCCGGGTGACGAACACTGATACCCAGCCTGTGCGGGGCCCTTACCTCCGGCCCCTACACCCCCTCTCCCCGTCTCTGTGACCCCCTCTCCCCATCTCTGTGACACCTCCTCGCCGGCCCCTAGCTCAGCACTCCCTTAGGGAGGTGAGGTTAGTAGAGAGGGAGATGGGCAGATATGGAGAGGGGCAGAGATGGAGGGTGTTAGAGGGAGGGAGTTAGAGAGAGGGAGAGGGACAGAGATGGAGAGGGGGTGAGAGGGAGGGGGGTAGAGGGAGAGAGGTGGAATCGGGGAGGGTAGAGATGGAGAGGGCGAGGGATGCCAGTGGGGCTGAGTGGGTTGGAATGTTGTCCGAACCCTCGCGCCCGCCCGGAGCGTGCGAGTGGATTGTGATGTCGGACGGCATTCTTTTCTTCTAAATTAGAATTTTAATATTTTGAAGCTGTTTTTAAAAGGTTAATTACTTGAGAAATATAGGTTGAAATGTGACAGGAAGATATGTATCCAGTCAGGGGCAAAAATGTGAGTAGCGTGTGTGAAAATGGGAAGGCTGTGGCCAAGCGTGTGAAAGAAGATACAAATGAAGGAGATTAAAAGAAAGCCAAAGGCTCACACAACCTTTTAAACGGTTGAGAACAAAGAGTTTTAGTATAATAGATATCCAAGAAATCTTATCAAGTTTGAATTTATCGTCACATGTGCCAATTAAGGTACAATGCTATTTGAGTTACCATAAAAAGCAACAAGACAAAAGCAAAAGTAAAAAACAAAGAGACACACAGCCACATAAATCAAAATTTAACAGAAACATCCACCACAGCAGAATCCGCATTCCTCACGGTGATGGAAGGTAATAATCTTCAATCATCTTCCCTGTCTGTTCACCCATGGTCGGAGCTGTTGAACCCTCCGCAGTTCTCGCTGTCGACAGTCCGATGTCCGAAGCCCTCACATCGGGATGATCGTGACTCCGGCATCAGGACAGATTGGAACACTCCGCAGCATGGAGCTCGCGTGTCGAGCCTCTTCTTACAAGATACCGCGGGCTTCATGGTGTTAAAGTCCACCGGCCCCGCGGTCGGAGCTCTTCGCAGACGATCCTCGGCAAAGGATCGCAGGCTCCACAATGTTAGTCCGTGCCACTCCTGCGCATGAAGTGCCGGGCCGGTCTTCAGGAAAGGCGGCAGCACTCCACATTGTTAGGCCGCAGAGGTGGATGGAGATATGAGACGGAGAAAAATCGCAGCTCCGTCGAGGTAAGTGACTGAAAAACCTTACCCCAAATCCACCCCCCACATGAAACAAACTAAAAAACACTAAAACATACTTTTAAAACATGCTTAAAATAATTAAAACAGTAGATGGGACAGTCAGAATGTTGGCGAGGCAGCCAATGCTGGTGGAGCCACCTGGTTGACTGATTATTTGGGGGCCTATCTACATTTTTGTCTTACTTTAAAAAAAACCCATTTATTTAATTAACGAGCAAAAGTCTTTGTTTTATTGTTTTAAAGTCCTTGTCCCCCGTTAATTTATTTAATTAATGAGCAAAAGCCGGAGTCTTGCGGACCTCCAAGGGTAGAGAGAGAGAGATACCACCATTCGTAGTTGAGGGGGAACGGCCGGGGATGGGAAGCGGTGACTCTGGATTAATCCTGACGCCTTTTGCTAGCGAGAAGACGGAGGAATGACAAAGAGATGGCCCACGACAGGGGGAGGGGGTGTCTCCTTAATTTGGTGAATTCAATGTTCATGTGATTGGGATGTAAGCTATGAGGTGCTGTACCTCCAGTTTAAGTGTCACCTTATTCTGGCAATGGAGGAGGCCCAGGACAGAAAGATCAGTGTGGGATTGGGAAAGGGAGTTAAAATGGTTTGTAAGCAGGAGATCCAGCAGGCCTTGGCGGACCGAGCGCAAGTGTAGGGTGAAATGCATGCCTAGTCGAGATACAAGGAACAGCAGATGCTGGTTTACAAAAAGAGATAAAATCTCCTGGAGTAACTTGCACCTCTGGAGAGCATGGACAGGCAACATTCTAGATCAGGACCCTTCATACGACATGGTGTGGGGGGTGGAGAAAGTTGGAGTGGTCACCTTAGATTCCCTTCCCTCTACAGATGCGGCCTGGCGCACTGAGTTCCTCCACTGCTTTAGAGGGAATGGACACATGACGTTTTGAGTCAGGACCCTTCTTCAGACTGATTAGAGAGGGTGGGGAGAGGAAGCTAGAAAGAGAGAGATGGGGGCTGGACAAGGCCTGGCAAGTGATAGGTGGACACAAAATGCTGGAGTAACTCAGCAGGATAGGCAGCATCTCTAGAGAGAAGGAATGGGTGACGTTTCAGGTTGAGACCTGAACTGCAGATACTGGAATCTTGTATGGAACACAATTTAGTTAGATGCACAGAATCTCTTGCCCAGAGTGGGGGAATCGAGGACCAGAGGACATGGGTTCAACGTGAAGGGAAAAAGATTTAATAGGAATCTGAGGGGTAACTTTTTCCCACATAGGGTGTATGGAACAAGCTGCCAGCGGGGGTAGTTGAGAATGGGACTATCCCAACGTTTAAGAAACAGTTCGACAGGTACATGGATATAACCATATAACAATTACAGCACGGATAGGACGGGTTTGGAGGGATATGGACCAAACGCAGACAGGAGGGTCTAGTGTAACTGTGACATGTTGGCCGGTGTGGACAATTTGGGCCAAAAGGCCTGTTTCCACACTGTATCACTCTATGACTATAACACGAAGTGCTGCGCTAACTCGGCGGGTCAGCCTGCATCTGTGGAGAACATGGATAGGCGACGTTTCACAGAGTGTTGGAGTAACTCAGCGGGTCAGCCTGCATCTGTGGAGAACATGGATAGGCGACGTTTCACAGAGTGCTGGAGTAACTCAGCGGGTCAGACAGCATCTGTGTGGAACATGGCTAGGTGACGTTTCACAATGCTTTTGATTGTGGAATGTAGGTGCAGTTTGCGATGGTGTTTGAAATCAGAAAGTCCCCAGAGAATAAGTTATCTCTATTGAGTCATTTGCCTGTATACATATAGGTGACATATTGCGGTAGGCAGATCTGCGACGTTTGATGCTGATGATGATTCATTAAAAATTGTGAATATTCAGACACTTGACAATCTTTTATAGATTTAAAAACATTTTGTTCAACGGGCAGCTGCACCGATAATTGAGTTTGTGGCGCAAAGTTCAATGTCAATGCATGGTCAGGGAGTCAAAGAACAATATTCGGTATTTTGCTTATACGCTGAGTCAGCTCTGATTATTTTACCAGTTTATTTATTTTTTGTTCCAACTTCACTCACAACATGTCAAGTTCTCGTCATTTCGAATCCCCATCCCACACCCCCAAGGGAACACGCAAAAGTTACTTAATTAATAGGTGTTTAGCCATTTCCACAGTGCAGGGTAGCATCCGCAATACAGCGATTGGAATCAATACCATTTGTACTGAGCACGGAGCAAACATGTATATTTTGTGGGCGGGGAGGGGAGGATGAAAAATTAACCCAAAGTGACCAATTTTCTGAATTACACCATAATTCGAAAGAATACAGTATTATGCACAAAACGACTTTCCACTGGCTATTCAAATGACATCACACGCTCCAGATGGCTGTGCTGATGCAGGAAGACGCATAGTGACACGCGCCAGTCACTACCAGCCTGTTGCATAAATGACGGCCAAGTGGGACAGACCCTTAAGTGACAGAGACGAAAGAAACTAAGGAAATAAAAGGGTGTGGGATAAGGAGAGAGGAATGTATATGTGCAGCTTTAAGGGACATTGGTCAGGTAGCATTTGGAGTATTGCAAACAGTTCTGGTCACTCCATTACAGGACTGATGTGAAGCTTTGGGGAAGGTGCAGAGATGATGAACCAGAATGGTTTTAAAAATAAGGTTACTGCAGATGTTTGTTTACAAAAAAGGATACAAAAAGCTAGAGTATCTCAGCAGGACAGGCAGTATCTTTCCTTCCAGCTTTTTGTGCCTACCTAAACAGTGCCTATCCACGTGGCGGTGTGCCAGCAGGCTGGAGGAACAGGTAAAGGCCTTGCCACAGAACGGGCAGGTGAAGGGGTGCTGGCTGGTGGACTTGCCGGTGCTCCAGCAGGTGGTCAAGGCGGGTGCAGCACTTACCACAGGTCAGGCCGGGGTACGCCGGTGCTGCCACAGGCTGGACATGCAGGCGAAACCCTTGGCACACTCAGCACACACAAAGGGTCTCTCTCTAGTGTGTATCCGCTGGTGCTCCCGCCCTGTGTGCTCTTGAAACGCTTGCTGCAGTGGGAGCAGCCGCTGGCCGGCGTGGGCCCGCCGGTGCTGCCGCAACCTCCGCGAGCTGTCAAACGCCACATCACAGCACGGGCAGTCGTTGGGCTGACCACTGGTGTAAACGCGCTAGTGAGACAGGGCGTGGGAGGCCATGGCAAAGCGCTCTCCACACACCGGGCTGGGGACGGGACAGTCTCCAGCGTGCACCCGCTGGTGGGACAGCAGGGTGCTGGAGCGGGTGAAGCCATTGCCACACTCGGCGCAGGTGTAGGGGCGCTCGCCGGTGTGGGTGCGCTGGTGCACCAGCAGGTTGCTGGACTGGGTGAAGCCCTTGCCGCACTGGGCGCAGGTGTAGGGGCGCTCGCTGGAGTGGGAGCGCCGGTGAACCAGCAAGCTGTTGAGGCGGGTGAAGCTCTTGTCACAGTCGCTGCAGGTGTAGGGCCGCTCCCCGGTGTGCAGACGCCTGTGCACCTTCAGTGCCAGCGACGACTTGAAGGCTTTGCCACAGTCGGAGCAGGTGAAGGGCCGCTCACTGCTATGCACCCGCCGGTGCACCCACAGCCCCGACAACCGGGCAAAGCTCTTGCCGCAGGTGGAGCAGCCATAGGGCTTCTCGCCAGTGTGCACCCGCCAGTGGACCTTCAGCTCTTGCGTCGTCTTGAAGCCCTTGCCACAGTCGGAGCAGCTGAAGGGCCTCTTGCCGGAGTGCACAGACTGGTGCTCCAGCAGCTTGGTGGAGCTGGTGAAACCCTTGCCGCACTGGGTGCAGGTGAAGGGACGCTCGCCGGTGTGTGTGCGCTGGTGGGACAGCAGCCTGCTGGAGCGGGTGAAGCCCTTTCCACACTGGGTGCAGGTATAGGGGCGCTCTCCGGTGTGCATGCTTTGGTGCTCCAGCAGGCTGTTGGAGTGGGTGAAGCCCTTGCCACACTGGGTGCAGGTGAAGAGATGCTCGCCGTTGTGGGTGCGCTGGTGGGACAGCAGCCTGCTGGAGCGGGTGAAGCCCTTGCCGCACTGGGTACAGGTGTAGGGACGTTCGCCGGTGTGGATGCGTTGGTGCTCCAGCAGGTAGTTGGAGTGGGTGAAGCCCTTGCCGCACTGGGTGCAGGTGAAGGGACGCTCACCAGTGTGGGTGCGCTGGTGGGACAGCAGCCTGGTGGACTTGGTGAAGCCCTTGCCGCACTGGGTGCAGGTGTAGGGGTGCTTGCCGGTGTGGGTGCGCTGGTGCTGCAGCAGGTAGTTGGAGCAGGTGAAGCCCTTGCCACACTGGGAGCAGGTGTAGGGGCGCTCGCCGGTGTGGGTATGTTGGTGCTGCAGAAGGCGGTTGGAGCAGGTGAAGCCCTTGCCACACTGGGCGCATGTGTAGGGGCGCTCGTCAGAATGGGTGCGCTGGTGAACCAGCAGGCCGTTGGCTCGGGTGAAGCCCTTGCCACAGTCGCTGCAGATGTAGGGGCGCACGCCCGTGTGGGTGTGCTGGTGCTCTAGTAGGCTGTCGGAGCGGATGAAGCCCTTGCCGCAGTCGCTGCAGGTGAAGGGCCGCTCCCCAGTGTGCAGGCGCATGTGCATCTTCAGTTCGGGCGATGACTTGAAGCCTTTGCCGCAGTCGCTGCAGGTGTAGGGCCGCTCCCCCATGTGCTGGCGCCTGTGCACCTTCAGTTCCTTGGATGACTTGAGGCCTTTGCCGCAGTCGGAGCAGGTGAAGGGCCGCTCACCGGTGTGCAGGCGCATGTGCGCCTTCAGTTCCTGCGACGACTTGAAGGCTTTGCCGCAGTCAGAGCAGGTGAAGGGCCGCTCACTGCTGTGCACCAGCCCGTGCCGCAACAGCCCCGACAACTGGGCAAAGCTCTTGCCGCAGGTGGAGCAGCCATAGGGCTTCTCGCCCGTGTGAACCCGCTGGTGGATCTTCAGCTCCTGCGTTGTCTTGAAGCTCTTGCCGCAGGCGGAGCAGGTGAAGGGTTTCTCGCCGGAGTGCACCTGGTTGTGCCGCAGCAGGCTGGCGTAACGGGTGAAGTTCTTGCCGCACTCTGAGCAGTCGAAGGGGCGTTCTCCCGTGTGCACCCGCCGGTGGGCCTCCAGCTCGCTCGGCTTCTCCCAGGCCTTGCCACACACGTCGCACTCATAAAGCTTCTCCTTGTTGTGCTCCGTCATGTGGTCCTCCATCGAAGCTCAGCCCCTCGAAGCTCAGCCCGCACACTAAGCAGGGATTCACCGGCACCCTGGCCGCCCACAATGGCCGGTCACGTCCCGTCTCTCCGTCTACAGCAACGGCTCCTAAACCCTGCAGGAGGGGAACACGGAGGGTCAACAAACAGGACATTACTGACGCGTGAGTATTACAAGTATGAAGAGGGGGGGGGGGGGGAAAGAGCGGGGAAGGGGGGGTTGAGAGGGGGGAGGGGGAGGGCACAGGGTGAAGGGAGATGAACAGGAGGGGGTGAGGGGGAGAAGAGAGGGGGGAGGGGGCAAGGGCAGGGGGAAAGAGTGGGGAGGGTGGGTGAAGGGCCGGAGAGCCAGTGGATGTAGTGTACCTGGACTTTCAGAAAGCATTTGATAAGGTCCCACATAGGAGATTAGTGGGCAAAATTAGGGCACATGGTATTGGGGGTAGAGTGCTGACATGGATAGAAAATTGTTTGGCAGACAGGAAACAAAGAGTAGGGATTAACGGGTCCCTTTCAGAAAGGCAGGCAGTGACTAGTGGGGTGCTGGGACAGCAGCTATTTACAATATACATCAATGATTTGGACGAAGGGATTCAAAGTAACATTAGCAAATTTGCAGGTATGTAACTTTGAAGGTATGAGATGTGAATTGGCCAAGATAGACTGGCAAGTGATTCTTAAAGGGTTGACAGTGGATGTGCAATGGAAGGTATTTAAAGACTGCATGGATGAAGTACAAAAATTGTTTATACCAGTTTGACAAAAGAATAAATCGGGGAAGGTGGTGCATCCATGGATAACAAGGGAAATCAGGGATAGTATAAAAACAAAAGATGAGGCATACAAATTTGCCAGAAAAAGCAGCCTACTGGAGGACTGGGAGAAATTCAGAATCCAGCAGAGGAGGACAAAGGGCTTAATTAGGAAAGGGAAAATAGATTATGAAAGGAAACTGGCAGGGAACATAAAAACTGACTGCAAAAGTTTTTATAGATATGTGAAGAGAAAGAGACTAGTTAAAACAAATGTTGGTCCCTTGCAGTCAGAAACAGGTGAATTGATCATGGGGAACAAGGACAGGGCAGACCAATTGAATAGCTACTTTGGTTCTGTCTTCACTAAGGAAGACATAAATAATCTGCCGGAAATAGCAGTGGAACGGGGGTCAAATAAGATGAAGGAACTGAGTGAAATCCAGGTTAGCCGGGAGGTGGTGTTGGGTAAATTGAATGGATTGAAGGCCGATAAATCCCCAGGGCCAGATAGTCTGCATCCCAGAGTACTCAAGGAGGTAGCCACAGAAATAGTGGATGCATTAGTGATAATTTTTCAAAATTCCTTAGATTCTGGAGTAGTTCCTGAGGATTGGAGGGTAGCTAATGTAACCCCACTTTTTAAAAAAGGAGGGAGAGAGAAAGCGGGGAATTGCAGACCAGTTAGTCTAACATCGGTAGTGGGGAAACTGCTCGAGTCAGTTATTAAAGATGGGATAGCAGCGCATTTGGAAAGTGGTGAAATCATTGGACAAAGTCAGCATGGATTTACGAAAGGTAAATCATGTCTGACAAATCTGATAGAATTTTTCGAGGATGTAACTAGTAGAGTGGATAAGGGAGAACCAGTGGATGTGTTATATCTAGACTTTCAGAAGGCTTTCGACAAGGTCCCGCATAAGAGATTAGCATACAAACTTAAAGCACACGGTATTGGGGGTTCAGTATTGATGTGGATAGAGAACTGGCTAGCAGACAGGAGGCAAAGGGTAGGAGTAAACGGGTCCTTTTCAGAATGGCAGGCAGTGACTAGTGGGGTGCCGCAAGGCTCAGTGCTGGGACCCAAGCTATTTACAATATATATTAATGATTTCGACGAGGGAATTCAATGCAACATCTCCAAATTTGCAGATGACACCAAGCTGGGGGGTATAGTTAGGTGTGAGGAGGATGCTTGGAGGCTGCAGGGTGATTTGGATAGGCTGAGTGAATGGGCAGATGCATGGCAGATGCAGTATAATGTGGATAAATGTGAGGTGTTTTATCCACTTTGGTGGCAAAAACATGAGGGTAGACTATTATCTGAATGGTGGCAGATTAGGAAAGGGGGAGATGCAACGAGACCTGGGTGTCATGGTACACCAGTCATTGAAAGTAGGCATGCAGGTGCAGCAGGCAGTGAAGAAAGCAAATGGTATGTTAGCATTCATAGCGAAAGGATTTGAGTATAGGAGCAGGGAGGTTCTACTGCAGTTGTACAGGGTTTTGGTGAGGTCACACCTGGAGTATTGCGTAGTTTTGGTCTCCAAATCTGAGGAAAGACATCCTTGCCATAGAGGGGGTACAGAGAAGATTCACCAGACTGATTCCTGGGATGTCAGGACTTTCATATGAGGAAAGATTAGATAGAGTCGGCTTGTACTCGCTGGAATTTAGAAGATTGAGGGGGGATCTTATGGAAACTTACAAAATTCTTAAGGGGTTAGACAAGCTAGATGCTGGAAGATTGTTCCCAATGTTGGGGGAGTCCAGAACAAGGGGTCACAGTCTAAGGATAAGGGGGAATTCCTTTAGGACCGAGATGAGGAAAACATTCTTTACACAGAGAGTGTTGAGTCTCTGGAATTCTCTCCCACAGAAGGTAGTTGAGGCCAGTTCATTGGCTATATTTATGAGGGTGTTAGATGTGGCACTTGTGGCTAAAGGGATCAGGGGGTATGGAGAGAAGGCAGTTACGGGATACTGAGTTGGATGATCAGCCATGATCACATTGAATGGCGGTGCAGGCTCGAAGGGCCGAATGGCCTACTCCTGCACCTATTTTTCTATGTTTCTATGCAGATGACAAAAAGCTGGGTGGCAGTCTGAACTGTGAGGAGGATGCTATGAGAATGCAGGGTGACTTGGACAGGTTGGGGGAGTAGGCAGATGCATGGCAGATGAAGTTTAATGTGGATAAATGTGAGGTTATAAAAGATACGAAGGCAGATTACTATCTAAATGGCGTCAAGTTGGGAAAAGGGGAAGTACAACGGGAACTGGGGGTCCTTGTTCATCAGTCTATGAAAGTAAGCATGCAGGTTCAGCAGGCAGTGAATGGCATGAAGGCGAATGCCATGTTGACCTTTATAAAAAGAGGAATCGAGTTTAGGAGCAAAGAGGTCCTTCTGCAGTTGTACAGAGCCCCAGTGAGACCACACCTGGAGTTTTGTGTGCAATTTTGGTCCCCTAATTTGAGGAAGGACATTCTTGCTATTGAGGGAGTGCAGTGTAGGATTACAAGGTTAATACCCGGGATGGCGGGACTGCCATATACCGAGAGAATGGAGCGACTGGGCTTGTACACTCTGGAATTTAGAAGGATGAGAGGGAATCTTATTGAAACACATAAGATTGTTAAGGGTTTGGACACACTACAGGCAGGAAACATGTTGCCGATATTGGGGGAGTCCAGAACCAGGGGCCACAGTTTAAGAATAAGGGTTAGGGTTAGAACGGAGACGAGGAAACACTTTTTCTCACAGAGAGTTGTGAGTCTGTGGAATTCTCTACCTCAGAGAGCGGTGGAGGCAGGTTCTCTGGATGCTTTCAAGAGAGAGCTAGATAGGGCTCTTATAGATAGTCCGCTATCTTCAGGGGATATGGGGAGAAGGCAGGAACGGGGTACTGATTGGGGATGATCAGCCATCATCACACGAATGGTGGTGCTGGCTTGAAGGGCGGAATGGTCTACTCCTGCACCTATTGTCTATTGAGAAGAGGGGAGGAGAGTGAGGGGAGTGGAAGAGGAGGGGTTAAGGAGGAGAAGGGAGGGGGATGGGCTGAGGAAGAAGGGGGGGGCGGCCTTGCACCATGACGTACCCCCGCCCTGACACGTGACGTACGCACACCCTGACCCGTGACGTACCCCCGCCCTGACACGTGACGTACCCCCGCCCTGACACGTGACGTACCCCCGCCCTGACACGTGACGTACGCACACCCTGACCCGTGACGTACCCCCGCCCTGACACGTGACGTACGCACACCGACACGTGACGTACCCCCGCCCTGACCCGTGACGTACGCACACCCTGACCCGTGACGTACCCCCGCCCTGACCCGTAACGTACGCACACCCTGACACGTGACGTACGCACACCCTGACCCGTGACATACCCCCGCCCTGACCCGTGACGTACGCACACCCTGACCCGTGACGTACGCACACCCTGACACGTGACGTACGCACACCCTGACCCGTGACGTACCCCTGCCCTGACCCGTGACGTACCCCCGCCCTGACACATGACGTACGCACACCCTGACCCGTGACGTACCCCCGCCCTGACACGTGACGTACCCCCGCCCTGACCCGTGACGTACCCCCGCCCTGACCCGTGACGTACCCCCGCCCTGACCCGTGACGTACCCTCGCCCTGACCCGTGACGTACCCCCGCCCTGACCCGTGACGTACCCCCGCCTTGACCCGTGACGTACCCCCGCCTTGACCCGTGACGTACCCCCGCCCTGACCCGTGACGTACCCCCGCCCTGACCCGTGACGTACCCCCGCCTTGACCCGTGACGTACCCCCGCCCTGACCCGTGACGTACCCCCGCCCTGACCCGTGACTTACCCCCGCCTTGACCCGTGACGTACCCCCGCCCTGACCCGTGACGTACCCCCGCCCTGACCCGTGACGTACCCCCGCCTTGACCCGTGACGTACCCCCGCCTTGACCCGTGACGTACCCCCGCCCTGACCCGTGACGTACCCCCGCCCTGACCCGTGACGTACCCCCGCCCTGACCCGTGACGTACCCCCGCCCTGACCCGTGACGTACCCCCGCCTTGACCCGTGACGTACCCCCGCCCTGACCCGTGACGTACCCCCGCCCTGACACGTGGCGTACCCCCGCCCTGACCCGTGACGTACCCCGGCCTGACCCGTGACGTACCCCCGCCCTGACCCGTGACGTACCCCCGCCCTGACACGTGACGTACCCCCGCCCTGACCCGTGACGTACCCCGCCCTGACCCGTGACGTACCCCCGCCCTGACCCGTGACGTACCCCCGCCCTGCACCATGACGTAACCGTGCTCTGACCCGAGACGTACCCCCGCCCTGCCCCATGATGTACCCCCACCCCGCCCCGTGATTTACCCCCGCCCTGACACGTGACGTACCCCTGCCCTGCACGATGATGTATCCCCGCCCCACACGCACAGCATGCATGACCGGCACCCTGACGTCACCCCCAATCCAAGGGAGACTGCCGGGATCGCCCCACCAGCATTTGTGGGGAACGTGGATAGGGTACACCGTGGCCGCCCGCCGCCAGGTTAACACTGCAGTAGGAGGATTAGAGCCGTTGCACTGTGGCCTCCCGCCACCAGGTAGGCGCTACATTCGGAGGACCAGAGACGCTGCACCATGGCCTCCCGCAGCCAGGTAGGCGCTACAGTCGGAGGATGGAAATACTTTGGAGTTATTTGTCTGAAAACATGAAATGGAACAAGCATGTGGAAGGGGCAACAGCCAAAGCCAGCAGTGTCATTGGCTTTCTACGTCACAATCTGCATAATGCACTCAAAGAAGTTAAGATCCAAGCATATAAAAGCCTTGGTAGACAAAAATGAGAAACTCAGCGGGTGAGGCAGCATATGTGGAGCGAAGGAAATGGGCAACGTTTCGGGTCGAAACCCTTCTTCAGACTGATGTGAGGGTTGGGGGGGGCGGGAAGAAGAAAGGAAGAGGAGGAGCCAGTGGGCTGAGGGCGAGTTGAGAAGGGGAGGAGATAGTAGGGACTATCTAAAATTAGAGTGGTCTCTGCGGAAAGCAGACAGGGGAGGAGATGGGAATATGTGGCAAGTGGTGGGATCACGTTGGAGGTGGCGAAAAGCCTTGTATGTCCACATGTTGAATATTGCTGCTCTGAGTGGGATCCTTTCACTCAAGGGAACATCAATAAGATCCAGGCACAGCAGCAAGGTTCATTACTAACAACTCCAAGTGGCAGAGCTCAGTCTCCAGCATGATAAAGGACCTTAAACTTCATCCACCTACAACTCGTCGCAAGTTCATCAGACTGACAACATTTCACAAGATCAAGAATACCACTATTGATTTAAAGATGGAGAACCACATCCAGTTAATCCCAGCACCTATAGGCATGTAAACCAGAAGCTACCAACCTGGAAATTATTTCATTCATTGCCACTGTGGTAATGAGCGATTTCAATATGCAGGTAGACTGGGAAAATTAGGCACATCATTAGCACTTTCTAACTAGTTTTTCCTCAAGACAGCAGAGATTGGAATTCCCTACCAGCCTGATCAGAAATCTCCAAAACATTAACACATACAAAGATGCATCTCCACCTCGAGTAGCACGTCCACTACCATCATAGTGCTGAGTGATGCTCTACCTGGAGCTTTTCAGCATATTACATCGAGGTCCAGACCAGTGGAGTGAAAGGGAAAGAGAATAAAGATAGTTAATGACCCCAGAATTAACGGGAAAGGAAGCTCACAAAAGGATAGGAGAGTATGGCCAAGTGTAATAGGGATCGATGTGAAAGGTGAGATGCGTAAGGAATTAAAAGTATTGTATATGAATGCGCGAAGTATAAGAAGTAGAGTAGATGAGCTTGAGGCTGAGTTAGAACTTGGTAGCCCGGATGTAGAGTGTAAGTTGCAGCAGGAGTTAAAACTGGCATGTAACAAAGGTAATGCCACTGTGGTAATGAGCGATTTCAATATGCAGGTAGACTGGGAAAATTAGGTTGGTTCAGGACCCCAAGAAAGAGAGTTTGTAAAATGCCTCCGAGATGGATTCTTAGAGCAGCTTGTAATGGTGCCGGCCAGAGAAAAGGCAATTCTGGATTTAGTGTTGTCCAATGAACCAGATATGATAAGAAAACTCGAGGTAAAGGAACCGCTTGGAGGAAGTGATCATAATATGATTAGCTTTAATCTACAATTTGAGAAGGAGAACGTTAAATCGGAAGTGGCAGTGATCCAGTTGAACAAAGGGGACTATGAAGGCATGAGAGGGGAGCTGGCCAAAGTAGACTGGAACGGGATCCTAGCAGGAATGATGGTGGAACAGCAATGGCAGGAATTTCTGGGCATAATCCAGAAGACGCAGGATCATTTCATTCCAAAAAGGAAGACAGATTCTAAGGGGAGGAGGAGGCAACCGTGGCTGACAAGAGAAGTTAGGGATAGAATAAAATTAAAATAAAAGATGCATACCACAGCAAAGAGTAGCCGGAAGCCAGAGGAAACTTTCATGGGAACAAAACGGGCAATACGGCTGAAAAGATGAAGTATGAAGGGAAGCTGGCCAGGAATATAAAGGACAGTAAAAGCTTCTTTAGATATGTTAAGGGAAAAAGAGTCAAATAGCAAAGTCAAATGTGGGTCCCTTGAAGGCAGACACGGGTGAAATTATTATGGGCAACAAGGAAATGGCAGAAGAGTTGAATAGGTGCTTCGGATCTGTCTTCACTAAGGAAGACACAAACAATCTCCCAGATGTACTGGAGGACAGAGGATCTAAGGGGGTAGAGGAACTGAAAGAAATTTTCATTAGGTGAGAAATAGTATTGGGTAGGCTAATGGGACTGAAGGATGATAAATCCCCTGGGCCTGATGGTCTGCATCCCAGGGTCCTCAGGGAGGTGGCTCTAGAAATAGTAGACGCAATCGTGATCATTTTCCAATGTTCATTAGATTCAGGATCAGTTCCTGTGGATTGGAGGATAGCTACTGTTATCCCACTTTTCAGGAAAGGAGCGAGAGAGAAAACGGGGAATTACAGACCAGTTAGCCTGACTTCAGTGGTGGAAAAGATGCTGGAGTCAATTATTAAAGGGGTAATGATGGGGCATTTGGATAGCAGTAAAAGGATTAGTCCAAGTCAACATGGATTTATGAAAGGGAAATCATGCTTGACTAATCTTCTGGAATTTTTTGAGGATGTGACAAGTAAAATGGATGAAAGGGTGCTTGTGGATGTAGTGTATCTAGTCTTTCAGAAAGCCTTTGATAAGGTCCCGCACGGGAGATTGGTGACTAAAATTAGAGCACATGGTATTGGCGGCAGGGTGATGACATGGATAGAAAATTGGTTGGCAGACCAGAAGCAAAGAGTAGGAGTGAACGGTTCCTTTTCAGGATGGCAGGCAGTGGCGAGTGGAGTGCCGCAAGGCTCGGTGTTGTGGCCGCAACTGTTTACCATATATATTAATGATTTGTAAGAGGGAATTAGGAGCAACACTAGCAAGTTTGCGGATGACACAAAGCTGGGTGGCAGTGTGAACTGTGAAGAGGATGTTACGAGGTCGCAGGGTGACCTGGACAAGTTGAGTGAGTGGGCAGATGCGTGGCAGATGCAGTATAATATAGATAAATGTGTAATCCACTTTGGCGGCAAAAACAAGGGGGCAGATTATTATCTCAATGGGGTTAGGTTCGGTAAGGGGGAGGTGCAACGAGACCTGGGCGTTCTTGTACACCAGTCACTGAAAGTTGGCTTACAGGTGCAGCAGGCAGTGAAGAAAGCTAATGGAATTTTGGCCTTCATAACAAGAGGATTTCAGTATAGGAGTAAAGACGTTCCGCTGCAGTTGTATAGGGCTCTGGTGAGACCACATCTGGAGTATTGTGTACAGTTTTGGTCTCCCAATTTGAGGAAGGACATCCTTGTGATTGAGGCAGTGCAGCGTAGGTTCACGAGATTGATCCCTGGGATGGCAGGACTGTCATATGAGGAAAGATTGAAAGGTTTGTATTCACTGGAGTTTAGAAGGATGAGGGGGAATCTTATAGAAACATATAAAATTATAAAAGGACTGGACAAGCTAGATGCAGGAAAAATGTTCCCAATGTTGGGCGAGTCCAGAACCAGGTCTAAGAACCAGGTCTTAGCCACAGTCTAAGAATAAAGGGGAGGTCATTTAAGACTGAGGTGAGAAAAAACGTTTTCACCCAGAGAGTTGTGAATTTATGGAATTCCCTGCCACAGAGGGCAGTGGAGGCCAAATCACTGGATGGATTTAAGAGAGTTAGATAGAGCTCTAGGGACTAGTGGAGTCAAGGGATATGGGGAGAAGGCAGGCACGGGTTATTGATAGGGGATGATCAGCCCTGATCATAATGAATGGCGGTGCTGGCTCGAAGTGCTAAATCCCCAGGGCCAAATCCCCAGGGCCAGATAGTCTGCATCCCAGAGTACTCAAGGAGGTAGCCACAGAAATAGTGGATGCATTGGTGATAATTTTTCAAAATTCCTTAGATTCTGGAGTAGTTCCTGAGGATTGGAGGGTAGCTAATGTAACCCCACTTTTTAAAAAAGGAGGGAGAGAGAAAGCGGGGAATTACAGACCAGTTAGTCTAACATCGGTAGTGGGGAAACTGCTCGAGTCAGTTATTAAAGATGGGATAGCAGCGCATTTGGAAAGTGGTGAAATCATTGGACAAAGTCAGCATGGATTTACGAAAGGTAAATCATGTCTGACAAATCTGATAGAATTTTTCGAGGATGTAACTAGTAGAGTGGATAAGGGAGAACCAGTGGATGTGTTATATCTAGACTTTCAGAAGGCTTTCGACAAGGTCCCGCATAAGAGATTAGCATACAAACTTAAAGCACACGGTATTGGGGGTTCAGTATTGATGTGGATAGAGAACTGGCTAGCAGACAGGAGGCAAAGGGTAGGAGTAAACGGGTCCTTTTCAGAATGGCAGGCAGTGACTAGTGGGGTGCCGCAAGGCTCAGTGCTGGGACCCCATCTATTTACTATATATATTAATGATTTGGACGAGGGAATTCAATGCAACATCTCCAAATTTGCAGATGATACCAAGCTGGGGGGTATAGTTAGGTGTGAGGAGGATGCTTGGAGGCTGCAGGGTGATTTGGATAGGCTGAGTGAATGGGCAGATGCATGGCAGATGCAGTACAATGTGGATAAATGTGAGGTTATCCACTTTGGTGGCAAAAACATGAGGGTAGACTATTATCTGAATGGTGGCAGATTAGGTAAGGGGGAGATGCAACGAGACCTGGGTGTCATGGTACACCAGTCATTGAAAGTAGGCATGCAGGTGCAGCAGGCAGTGAAGAAAGCAAATGGTATGTTAGCATTCATAGCGAAAGGATTTGAGTATAGGAGCAGGGAGGTTCTACTGCAGTTGTACAGGGTTTTGGTGAGGCCACACCTGGAGTACTGCGTACAGTTTTGGTCTCCAAATCTGAGGAAAGACATCCTTGCCATAGAGGGGGTACAGAGAAGATTCACCCGACTGATTCCTGGGATGTCAGGACTTTCATATGAGGAAAGATTGGATAGACTCGGTTTGTACTCGATGGAATTTAGAAGATTGAGGGGGGATCTTATAGAAACCTACAAAATTCTTAAGGGGTTGGACAAGCTAGATGCTGGAAGATTGTTCCCGATGTTGGGGGAGTCCAGAACAAGGGGTCACAGTCTAAGGATAAGGGGGAATTCCTTTAGGACCGAAATGAGGAAAACATTCTTTACACAGAGAGTGGTGAGTCTCTGGAATTCTCTGCCACAGAAGGTAGTTGAGGCCAGTTCATTGGCTATATTTAAGAGGGCGTTAGATGTGGCACTTGTGGCTAAAGGGATCAGGGGGTATGGAGAGAAGGCAGGTACGGGATACTGAGTTGGATGATCAGCCATGATCACATTGAATGGCGGTGCAGGCTCGAAGGGCCGAATGGCCTACTCCTGCACCTATTTTCTATGTTTCTATGTTTCTATGAAGGGCCGAATGGCCTCCTCCTGCACCTATTGTCTATGTTTCTGTGAGACGCTGCACTGCGGCCTCCCGCCGCCAGGAGGGCGCTACAGTTGGAGGACCAGAGGGCGCCCAGACCTGATACATTCACCCCGCCACCCGCCCGCCTCGGGTCGCCGGCCGCAGGATCGCCTTCGGGAATGGAGGAGGGAGTGGGGTAACTCCGCAGGTCGAGCGGCGGCGACTGTTCCCACCTGAACTGCGGCGGCGATGAGCGGAGGCCTCGTCCTGTCGGCCCGTCCCACGTGACCGGTGACCGCAACCAGGCCCCGCCCCCCCCACTGACGGGCAGCGCCAGCGGCCAATGGGACAGACGCCCACTCCCCTTGACGTCACAAAGGACCAGATCATGCCTCCTCCTTGCGTCCGACCAATCAGAGCCGGTCCCCGCCGCATTAAACCGCGTCCTATAGGTCGAGCCGTAGCCCCGCCCCTCGGACAGACAACGTCCTCCGCCAATCGGTGCCGCCCATCCCGCCCTGGCAAGGGTTGCCGGAGAGAGAGAGAGAGCGCGAGAATAAAGATAGAGAGAGAGTGAGATAGAGAGATGGAGAGAGAGGGATAGAGAGAGAGAGATTGATAGATAGAGAGAGAGAGAGATTGATAGAGAGAGAGAGAGAGAGATTGAGAGAGAGAGATTGATAGAGAGAGAGAGATTGATATATATATATATATATATAGAGAGAGAGAGATATTGATATATATATATATAGAGAGAGAGAGATTGATAGAGAGAGAGAGAGATTGATATATATATATATATATGTAGAGAGAGAGAGATTGATAGAGAGAGAGAGAGATTGATAGAGAGAGAGAGATTGATAGAGAGAGAGGGAGATTGATAGAGAGAGAGAGATTGATAGAGAGAGATTGATATAGAGAGAGATTGATATAGAGAGAGAGAGAGCGCGCATGCGAATATAGAGAGACGGAGCGGAGGGCGAGAGAGAGTGGAAGGGGAAGGTGAGGGCGAGAGAGAGAGGGGAAGGAGAGAGTGGGAGAGGGAGAGAGAAAAAGAGCGAGAAGGAGAGAGAGAGGGGGGAGGATACAGAGGGGGGAAGATACGAGGGGGAAGATACAGAGAGAGAGAGAGAGAGAGGGGGGGAGGGAGAGACACACACACACACCTATGTCCTCTGGTCCTCTATTCCCCTACTCTGGGCAAGAGACTCTGTGCGTATACCCGATCTATTCCTCTCATTATTTTATACACCTCTATAAGATCACCCCTTATCCTCTTGCGCTCCAAAGAATAGAGTCCTAGCCTGCCCCAACCTCTCCACGTAGCTCAAGCCCCTCTAGTCCTGGCAACATCCTCGTAAATCTTCTCTGAACCCTTTCCAGCTTGACAACATCTATCCTATAACACGGTGCCCAGAATTGAACACATGAGTCTGAAGAAGGGTCTCGACCCGAAACGTCGCCTATCTCCTTCGCTCCTTAGATGCTGCTGCACCCACTGAGTTTCTCCAGCTTTTTGTGTAACCCACAATACTCTAAATGTGGCCTCACCAACGTCTTGCACAACTGCAACATGACTTCCCAACCTCTGTACTCAATGGGTTACACAAAAAGCTGGAGAAACTCAGCGGGTGCAGCAGCATCTCAGGAGCGAAGTAGATAGGCGACGTTTCAGGTCGAGACCCTTCTTCAGACAGCCTTCGCTCCTTCGATGCTGCTGCACGCGATGAGTTTCTCCAGCTTTTTGTGTAACCCTCGATTCTCCAGCATCTGCAGTTCCTTCTTTAACACTCTCTACTCAATACTCTGACTGATGAATGCCAATGTGCCAAAAGCCATCTTGATCACCCTGTCCGACCTGTGAAAAATGTTCCTTATGTGTGTAGGATAGTGTTAGTGTAGGGGTGATCACTGGTTGGCGTGGGCCGAAGGGCCTGTTTCTGCGCTGTATCTCTAAACTAAACTAGTGTGTGAATGGGCGATCGCTGGACGGTGCGAACTCGATGGGCTGAAGGGCCTGCTTCCACGCTGTATCTCTAAACTAAACTAGCGTGTGATTGGGTGATTGCTGGTCGGTGCGGACTCGGTAGGCCGAAGGGCCTGTTTCTGAGCAGTATCTCTAAACTAAACTAGTGTGTGAACGGGTGATCGTTGGTCGGTGCGGACTCGGTGGGCCGAAGGGCCTGTTTTCGTGCGGGACCTCTGTTATTCTTCTTGCAAGCAGATGAGAAAGTGCACCAATTCTCGAGGCTGTTCGTCGTCTTTGCGTCGAAAGTTTGGAGTCTCAGCCATTTCCTTATTCTCCATAATAAATTCACCTGTTTCTGTCTTCAATGGACCCACATTTGTCTTAACTCCATTTTTCCTCTTCACATACCTAAAGAAACTTTTACTATCCTCCTTTATATTCTTGGCTAGCTTTTCTCCCCGTATTTAATTATCTTCTGTTGCTCTTTGAAAGTTGCTCAATCCTCTGGCTTCCAACTCATCTTTGCTATGTTATTTCTCCTTTATTTTTATACTGTCCTTGACTTTCCTTCGGGGGACGTTCAAGCAAAGAGCTTTCACCCTTACATAACGTTCAAGCTTTCACCCTTACATAACGCTAAGCGTCAGCAGTGAAATGGGTGGATCATAAATGCCATCACCACCCACAACCCCACAAATGATGACCTCTTTAAAATATGTCCAACCTCTGCCAAACATCTGCCGTCTAATCTCACACATTGCCATGCCGATAAAACCCTGTTGATGCAAAGCAGCTACAGAGAGAGAGAACTTCAACACATAGAATCATATAATCAGGTTCGGTTAGGCGCTGATAAGGCTTCATTTGGAGTATTGTGAGCTATTTTGGGCACTATATCTGAGGAACGATGTGCTGGCCCTGGAGAGGGTCCGGAAGAGGTTTACAAGGATGATCCCAGGAAATTAGTATGTTGATCTATGATGAGCATTTGGCGGCACTGGGCCTGTACTCGCTGGAGTTCAGAAGAATGAGGGGGGACCTCATGGAAACATACAGAATAGTGAATGCCTTAGATAGAGTGGATGTGGAGAGGATGTTTCCACTAGTGAGAGAGTCTAGGACTAGAGGTCATAGCCTCAGAAGTAAAGGGCATTCTTTAAGGAAGGAGATGAGGTGGAATTTCTTTAGTCAAAGGGTGGTGAATCTGTGCTGTTTATAAGAAGAAGATTGCCACAGAAGGCTGTGGAGGCCAAGTCCATGGATATTTTTAAGGCCGAGATTGATAGATTCTTGATTAGTACGGAGGTCAGGGGTTATGGAGAGAAGGCAGGAGAATGGGGTTAGGAGGAAGAGATAGATCAGTCATGACTGAATGGTGGAGAAGGCACGATGGGCCGAATGGCCTAATTCTATTCCTATCACTTATGACCTCATTACATATATATTGATGCATAAGAAAATAAACATTATAGATATTAAAGCAGAATATAGCATATTGTTGTAGAATATAGCCTTTGTTATGGAATAGAATAGAGCTCAGTCTCTGCATGATGGGGGAGGGATAGGTCACGACTGTCTGAGATGTGGATCAACTGAACACACTGGATGTCTACTGAACTGTGAGTGTGGTGTTTTGTGTGGTTTTATGGTGGTTTTACCCTGCTTGAAATGGTATGAAACTGCATTTGAATGTGGTGGCCTTGCACCCTGCATGAAATGGTATGAAACTGCATTTGAATGTGGTGTCGTTGCACCCTCCATGAAATGGTATGAAACTGCATTTGAATTTGGTGACCTTGCACCCTCCTTGAAGTGGTAGGAAACTGAACCTGAATTTGATGGCCTTGCACCCTGCTTGAAGTGGTATGAAACTGCATTTGAATTTTGTGGCCTTGCGTCCTGCTCTAAGAGGTAAGAATCTGCACTTGAGTTTGGTGGCCTTGCACACTGCTTGAAATGGTAGGAAAATGGATTTGAATTTGGTGGCCTTGCACTCTGCTTCAAATGTAATTTCAAGGAATAGCCGTGAGTCAACTGCCAGCCCACCAGCCGTGATTGAGCTGCCAGCACATCATGTGTGAGGGACTGAGCTGCCGCCCCAAGAATCCATTTGGCCCACATTGTCCATACTAGCCCTCTGGAGACCAGTAGTCCCTGCAGCCAACAACACCCATACCAGCGCTCCAGAAAAGCGCCCTTCCCCCCCCCCCCCCCCCCCCACTGGCCACCAATATTGGAATTGGTGGAGAGGTGGCGTCGGGGGACCAGCCCTCCCGTGTGAACAAGGGACCCAACGGGTCCCACTTAGTCTAGTCTTTCCTATAATATGGTCACCAAAACTGAACACAATACTCTATACTTAATGCTCTGACTGATGAAGGCCAATGTACCCAAAGCCTTCTTGATCGCCCTGTCTACCTGCGACACCACTTTCAATGAGCTATGCACCTGCAATTTGAATTGCAATCGCAAAAATAACCTGTTTTTAAAAACACAGCAGGCATCTCTCGCACTCGCAATGTTTAGGTCAATTATCCACAATAATAGGTGGAGTGAGCAAGAAACTATGCATCTACCTGATCTATTCCTGTCATGATTTTACTCATCACCCCTCATCCACCTGTGCTCCAAGGGATAGAGTTCTAGCCTACACAATGTCTCCCTATAGTTCAGACCCTCTAGTATTCATAGAGGCCTACAATTCACTGTGTAGGTCCTGCCAATGTTAGACTTCACAAAATGCAACACCTCACATTTCTCCGTATTAAATTCCGTCAACCATTCCTCAGCCCACCTGGCCAATTCCTCAGCCCACCTGGCCAATTGATCCAGATCCTGCTGCAATATTTCACAATCATCTGCAAAACTATCCACTTTTGTATCATCAGCAAACTTGCTAATCTTGCCCTGTAAGTTCTCATCTAAATCATTGATGTAGATGACAAACAGTAACGGGCCCAGCACCGAACCCTGAGGCCCACCACTAGTAACAGCCTCCTGTCCGAGAAGCAACCTTCCAATTTCACCTTCTGCTTCCTTCCTTGAAGCCAATTTTCTAGCCATTCAGCCATCTTTCCTTGGATGTGATATGTGCCAACAGTGGAACAATTACATTTTTACAGTGCAGAGTTACAGGCCTATTAACCCAATATACATAGATACCATGCAATAAACAAAAAATCAATCAATTAATAACACCAATACAATTGCATAAAAGCCATACAAGTGCATAAAATGTTGAGGGCAATAGATAGAGTGAATGGTGTAGATGGGGCATAGAAACAGAGAAAATAGTTTCAGGAAGAGGCAAATTGGCCCTTCGAGTCAGCACTGTCATTCATTGTGATCATGGCTGATCTTCCACAATCAGTAACCCATGCCTGCCTTTTCCCCATATCCCATGATTCCGCTTGCCCCAAGAGCTGTATCTAATTCTATTTTAAATTAATCCAGTGAATTGGCCTCCACTGCCTTCTGTGGCAGAAAATTGCACAAATTCATAACTCTCTGTATGGGTCCTGTATGGGTATGGTTGCCCAGCCTGTAGCTGTCAGTTTTCTCACCTATTTTTTTTATTTTTAGTGAGTCAAGTGTTTTGTTTTAGGAGATCTATTATTTTTTATGTGGGAGGTGAGGGGGGGAAGGGGAAACTGCTTTTCAGGGTCCCTACCTGGTCAGAGAGGTGGCTTCCTCCGAGCAGCGGCCTTCCGTCGGGGTCTGGGGCAGCGTTTCCTGAGGGGACTGGCCAGAACCTCGGCTTCGGCGGCGACACAGCGCTGGAGCGCTATTGCGGAGCGGAGCGGGTGATGCCTTACCAGGATCGCCGCGCTGGAACTCCGGTATGTTGGGACCGCCGATGAAACATCGCGGAGCTGCGGGTCTGTGGAGCGGCCGGCTGCGGGTGGCGGCGCTGAACTTTACATCGGGAGCCTGGGATCTCTCGCCGAGATCACCAGTGGTGGAGCTCCATCCATCGCGGCCTGTCGGCTTCGGAAGCCGCGGTCTCCAGTAAGGAAACGGCCGTTCCAGGTGTCCCAAGCCGCTGAGAGGATTCTCCCGATGCCAGAGCACCATCACCCGGCGAGAACGGCCTTGAACATCGGGCCTCTATAAAGGCGACTGCGGAGGCCTCAATAGGCCCGACTATGGGTGGACATGGGGATGGGGACTGGACTTTGCACTTCCCTCATGATAATGGGAACCATTGTGGCGGGATGTTTTTATGTTTAAATGTCTTTATTATTGTTATGTTAATGTGCTGTAATGGCAATCCGCATTTCACTACACCAATTGGTGTATGTGACAAATAAAGAACCTTTGAACCTTTGAAAAAGTTTATTCTCATCTCAGTTTTAAATGGCCTCCCCTTTATTCTTCGAGCTATATTTAAAAGGGAGTTAGATGTGGCCCTTGTGGCTAAGGGGATCAGAGGGTATGGAGAGAAGGCAGGTACGGGATACTGAGTTGGATGATCTGCCATGATCATGTTGAATGGCGGTGCAGGCTCGAAGGGCCGAATGGCCTACTCCTGCACCTAATTTCTATGTTTCTATGACTGTGGCCCCTGGTTCTGGATTTTCCCAACATTGGGAAAATTGTTCTTGCATCTAGCTTGTCCAGTCCTTTTATAATTTTACTAGACTAAGTGGGATCCGTTGGGTCACAGCTTCATAATTTTCCACCTCTCCACCAATTCCAATATTGCTGGCCAGTGGAGGGGGGGGGGGGGTGGGTTCTGGAGTGCTAGTATGAGTGTTGTGGGCTGAAGGGACTGGTTTCCAGAGGGCTACTATGGACATTGTGGGCCGATTGAATTCTTGGGCTGGCAGCACAGTCACTAAGACCTGGCAGCTCAGTAATTCAGGCCTGGCAGCTCAGTCACTCAGGCCTGGCGAGCTGGCAGCTCAGAAACTGCCAGAAATTCTGCCGAAAACAGGTGAGAGACTCTGTGAGAGAAAGGGGAGAGGGTGGACAATCAATTTTAGACATTTTCATCTTTTTTTACAGATCACAGAAATGAAGGAGGAGAGTCTATCCTTGCATGGATCTCTGGAGCGCTAGTATGGGTATTGTGCGCTGAAGGGACAGGTTTCCAAAGGGCTAGTTTGGACATTATGGACTGTATGGATTCTTGGACTTGCAGTTCAGTGAGTCATGGCTGGCAGTTCACTAAGTCATGGCTGGTGGGCTGGCACTTCAGTCACTTACAGCTGGTGGAATGGCAGTTCACTTACTCTTGGCTGGTGGGATGGGAGTGCAGTCACCCACAGCTGGTGTGGTGGCAGTTCACTCAGGCACCTCTCCTACCTTCACCACCACACTCTGCTCCTTTCCATTCCCCTCCCCCCCACGCATTCAATCCATCTCCCCTCAAACTCCCCCCCCCCCCCCCCCCCCCGCGCTCGCTGACAGCGCAGCCATTCCTGACTTATTCGGTTCCCATTGTGATGAAGAACACGCAGGCACAGCAAATGGAAAAAGGATTTATTAAAGTTTATAAAGTGAATGACTCTTAAAATATAACAACTTTTTAAATGTTAAAGATGTGATTAATTAAGTTCTTTCGTGTTGTGTCTCTTGTTGTGTTCTGCTGCTCACTGCCTCTTTATGGCTCTTTGCTGTTGATAAAAATAAAGACAATTTTAATATAGAGACCAAATTTTAACAAAGAATATCTGAGAATTTTCCTCAAAAGTCATCATTCAGTGCAGGCCTGCAAATCCAATCTCACAGCACTTGAAGCGGAGTGCAGGCAGCAAATCCAATCTCACAGCACTCCAAGCAGCGTGCAGGCAGCAAATCCAACTTAACAGCACTTCGAGCAGAGTGCAGGCACTCGGGGCCAGATTTAGATGAACAGAGGCCCTAAGCTATTTCACTTGTGAGGCCCCCCCCCTCCCAATCCCCCACACCCATGACTAGAGGACCATGACTACCCGACAGTGACAGTGTGACACTTTTAGATCCTACTGTATGTTGTCATTAAACAGTTGGTTTTAAAATACATATTGGATTCACCGCGGAGCAGGTGATGCCTTACCTGGATGATCGTTTGAAGCTCTGGAATGTTGGGCCTGCTGCTTCTGCTCCAACATCATGGACCTGTGATTTGCGGAGATCCCAGCCTCGGGCTATGCTGATTTAAACATCGTGGAGCTCTGGGATCCCTTTGCCGAGGGCCGCCAGCGTGAATCTCCGCCCTGCTCAGCCTGTGGACTTCGGGTGATGCGGGAGGGAAGGGAAGAATTTACCAGGGAGTTGCAGAGGGAGCAGTCTTTGTGGAAAACAGAGACTGTTTTCCACAAAGACAACTGTTTTCCACAAAGGGGGGGGAAAGAGGTGGGAAGATGTGGCGAGTGGTGGGGTCACGTTGGAGGTGGCGAAAATGACGGAGGACTATTTGTTGTATGTGACGGTTAGTGGGGTGAAAGGTGAGGACTAGGGGGACTCTGCCCTTGTTACGAGTGGGGGGGGGGGGGGGATGGGGAGAGAGAGCAGTGTTACGGGGTATTGAAGCGACCCTGGTGAGAACCTCATTTATAGTAGGGGAGAGGAACACTGGGAGCAGATGCGGTGTAGACGGAGGAATTGGGAATAGGGGATGGTGGCCTTACAGGAAGCAGGGTGGGAAGAAGAGTAGTCTAGATAGCCATGGGAGTCAGTGGGTTTATAGTGGATGTCGGTCAGAAGTCTATCACCTGCGATGGGGATAGTGAGGTCAAGAAATGGTAGGGAAATGTCGGAAATGGTCCAAGTGTATTTGAGTGCCAGATGGAAGTTAGCGGTGAAGCGGATCAAGTCAGTCAGTTGTGTGTGGGTGCAGGAGGTAACACCAAAGCAATTAACCATATAACCATATAACAACCATATAACAATTACAGCACAGAAACAGGCCCTCTCGGCCCTTCCAGTCCGTGCCGACCATTTATTTTCCTCTAGTCCCATCTACCTGCACTCAGACCATACCCCTCCATTCCATTCCCGTCCATATACCTATCCACTTTACTTTTAAATGTTAAAATCGATCCTGCCTCCACCACTTCTGCTGGAAGATCATTCCACACAGCCACCATTCTCTGAGTAAAGAAGTTCCCCCTCATGTTACCCCTAAACTTCTGTCCCTTAATTCTCATGTCATGCCCTCTTGTTTGAATCTTCCCTACCCTCAATGGGAAAAGCTTATCCACGTCAACTCTGTCTATCCCTTTCATCATTTTAAAGACCTCAATCAAGTCCCCCCTTAACCTTCTGCGCTCCAAAAAATAAAGACCTAACTTGTTCAACCTTTCTCTGTAACTTAGTTTGCTGGAACCCAGGCAACATTCTAGTAAATCTCCTCTGTACTCTCTCTATTTTGTTGACATCCTTCCTATAATTAGGCGACCAAATTGTCGTTGTAGCGGAGTTAGAGGTCAGGGATGGGGCCCTGGTATGCCTCGAACAAGGATTGTTCAATGTATCCTACAAAGAGGCAGGCATTGCGGGAGCCCATGCGTGTGCCCATAGCTACGCCTTGTATTTAGAGGAAATGGGAGGAGTCAAACGAGAAGTTATTGAGGGTAAGGACCAACACTGCTAGGCGGAGGAGAGTATCAGTGGACGGGTATAGGTTGATTCTCCGGTCGAGGAAGAACCGGAGGGCTTTGAGACCATCCTGGTGGGGGATGGAGGTGTAGAGTGATTGGACGTCCATGGTGAAGATGAGAGGATGGGGCCTAGAGAATGGAATGCCTGGAGACGACGGAGAGTGTCTGAGGTGTCTTGAGCATAGGTGGGGAGGGATTTAACCAAGGGGGATAGGATGGAGTCAAGGTACGTGGAAATAAGTTTGGTACGGCACGAGCAGGCAGAGACAATGGGTCTACCAGGACAGTCAAGTTTGTGGATTTTGTTTTGGGGAGAAGGTAAAATCGGGCCGTGCGGGGCTGGGGAACGATGAGGTTGGAGGCTCGAGGGGGAGAGGGGAGGGGGGCAGGGAGCCGGAGTGGATGAAGTCAGTGATGGTGCTAGAGATAGTGGCCTGGTGCACGTCTGCGGGATCATGGTCTGAGGATAAGTAGGAGGAGGTGTCTGAGAGTTGGCATGTAACCTCTGCCTTGTAGAGATCAGCGCACCAGACTACCACGGCACCTCCCTTGTCCCATACCTCTGCTGAGGACCTACCGTTCGGTGTCGGAGAGGGGGAGGTCAGGGGGGGGGGGGGGGATGGTGAACACACAGCAGGGATGGGGGTTGGGGCCGGAGGAAGGCAGGTGAGTGAACTGAGGCAAGGCGATGTCTGGTGGTGGGTGGTCAGGGGGTGGGGGGGGGGTATGAGGACTGTAGTGTGGGTGGGGATGAGCAGGGGTCACATACATTGAGGGGGGTTGGGAAGACCCAGTGGAACAGCCACTGAGGTTACCAGGGTTAGGGAGACATGCACTAGGGCCCAGTGCAGTAAAATCCAGAGGAGTGGGAATCAGCAGCGTGGAAGCTTCAGGCCCGGTGCGGATCCCAGCATCCAGGTAAGGCGATGGCTGTGGGGGCTGCTGGAGAGAGGGCGGTGGAGTGGCGCGGGTCGGCGGACCCGATGGTAGGAGTCCACGGGCAGTAGAGTCGGGGTCGGCGTGCGATGCGTGGGAGGTCCCGGTGGGCGGATGGTCGGTGGGGCTGCGCGGTTCGGCCAGCCCGGTGAGGCGACGAGGTGAGTAGGATGCGGTGTGGCGGCCATGTTCGGAGATCCCCGGTCTGGCGGCGATGTTAGAAGGGCTGGGTGCGGCGGCAATGTTGGGTGGGCCCAGTGCGAGGTGGGTAGGCCCGAGTGCGGATGCGGGGTGGATAGGCCCGAGTGCGGATGCGGGTGGGTAGGCACCAGGAGCAGTGGCGAGATTCGGCGGAGGAAAAGGGTTAAATAAACTACATACCTTTTGCTTTGGCCTGCGCTTCCAATGATCCAAGGATCTGTGGAGCAAATTCCTCTCCACAACAAATATAAACCTCACCTGGATTTTAATCCCCCCCCCCCCCCCCCACCTCCTTCCCCCCCCCCCCCCCCCCCCTTCCCCCCACACCACCTATGCCTCCGGAATCACAGCGCCATTGATGGTAGGGTGTGTAACAACGCCACTATCTCAAAAGTTTAACACATCTTGGTGCAGCTAGCAGAGGACCCCTAGATCCCGAGGCCCTAAGCTTAAGCTTGTCTAGCAGGCAGCACGTCCAAACTCACAGCACTCCAAGAAGGGTGCAGGCAGCAAGTCCAATCTCACAGCACTCCAAGCACAGTGCAGGCAGCAAGTCCAATCTCACAGCACTCCAAGCATAGTGCGGGTAGAAAATTAATCCTCGCAGCAATCCAAGGAGAGTGCAGGCTGCAAGTCCAACCCCACACCAGTCCAAGCAGAGTGCAGGCATCAAGTCCAACCTCACAGCACACCAAGCACAGTGCAGGCAGCAAGTCCAATCTCACAGCATTCCATGCATAGTGCAGGCAGTAGGTCCAACCTCACAGCACACCAAGCACAGTGCAGGCTGCATGTCCAATCTCACAGCACTCCAAGCATAGTGCGGGTAGAAAATTAATCCTCGCAGCAATCCAAGGAGAGTGCAGGCTGCAAGTCCAACCCCACACCAGTCCAAGCAGAGTGCAGGCATCAAGTCCAACCTCACAGCACACCAAGCACAGTGCAGGCAGCAAGTCCAATCTCACAGCACTCCGAGCAGCGTGCAGGCAGCACATCCATCCTCACAGCACACCAAGTAGTGTGCAGGCAGCAAATTCAATCTCACACCAAGCAGTGCAAGCAGCAAGTCCAACCTCACAGCAATCCAAGTAGAGTGCAGGCAGCACGTCCAACCTCACAGCATTCCAAGCAGAGGGCAGGTAACAAGTTCAATTTCATAGCACTCCAAGCAGAGGGCAGGTAGCAAGTCTAATCTCATAGCACTCCAAGCCTAGTGTGGTTGGAAATCCATCCTCGTAGCAATCCAAGGAGAGTGCAGGCTGCAAGTCCAACCCCACACCAGTCCAAGCAGTGTGCAGGCATAAACCTCACAGCACTCCAAACAGAGTGCAGGCAGCAAGTCCAACCTCACAGCACTCAAAGCACAGTGCAGGCAGCAGGTCCAATCTCACAGCACTCCAAGGAGCGTGCAGGCAGCAAGTCCAATCTCACAGCATTCCAAGCAGAGTGCATGCAGCATGTCCAACCTCACAGCACACCAAGCAGAGTGCAAGTAGCAAATCCAACCTTGCAGCAATCTAAGGAGAGTGCAGGCAGCAGGTCCAACCACACATCAGTCCAAGCAGAGTGCAGACTTCAAGTCCAACCTCACAGCACTCCAAACAGAGTGCACGTAGCAAGTCCAAACTCACAGCATCCAAGAAGGGTGCAGGCAGCAAGTTCAATCTCACAGCACTCCAAGCAGCGTGCAGGCAGCAAGTCCAACCTCACAACATTCCATGCATAGTGCGGGCAGTAGGTCCAACCTCACAGCACACCAAGCACAGTGCAGGCAGCAAGTCCAATCTCACAGCAAGCAGAATGGAGGCAGCAAATCCAACCTCACAGCACACCAAGCACAGTGCAGGCAGCAAGTCGAATCTCACAGCACTCCAAGCAGAGCTCCTGTGGATTTGGAAGCAACAGCAACAAAGAGAACCAGGAGGAAACACTAATTGGCGCTAGCCCGAGTGGGAGGAGAGTTAGAAGTGAGTCAGAGGGTGAAAACAGTTGAAAAGGAGAGGCAAAGCACAGGCAGACTTTACTCAGAGCTCCCGTGGATTTGGAAGCAACAGCAACAAAGAGAAGCAGGAGAAAACACTGATTGGCTCTTGCCCGAGTGGGAGGAGATATAGAAGTTAGTCAGAGGGGGAAAACAGTTGAAAACTGAGGATTTTGGTTTGTAAATTGGTAAATTAGGCAATTTTTCAGTCAATTTTGCAATTTTTGCAAGACAGCTCTTGGGGAGCGGCCCTGTGAGAAAAGTGTGAGTCTTTGGTTTGAGAGTCTTCGGCGAGGAGGCTGAAGAGAGGAGGCTATGCAAAATGCTGGAGAGGGAGAGACGAAAGAAGGAGATGTCAAGCAAGCTGATTCAGTGTGATGCTTGCAGTATGTGGGAGGTCAAGGACACTGCTGCTGCCTCTGGCTGCTACAAATGTGAGAAGTGCATCCAGGTACAGCTCCTGAAGGACCGTGTTGGGGAATTGGAGAAGCAAGGGGATGACCACAGGTTCGTCCGAGAAACTGAGTCGTTCCTCGACAAGTCCTACAGTGAGATTGTTACACCTAAAGTACTGGAAGGGGAAAAAGTGGGTGACGGTTAGAAAGGGAGGGAAACTTGGAATGCAAAGATCCCTGGGCGTTGTACCTCTTGTCAACAGGTTCACCCACTTAGAAGCTGTCGGGACGTTAAAACACTGAGTGGCGGACTGGCTTGCGAAGCAAAAAGGGCTGTTGAGCCAAAACCAAAGAGGCCAACGTTAGGCAACGCCATTGTAGTTGGAGACTCCATTGTGAGAGGTGCGGACAGGGGTTTCTGCGGCTACAGACGGGATTCGAGGATGGTGTGCTGCCTTCCTGGTGCCAGGATCCAGGATGTCATGGACAGAGTGCAGAAAATCCTCAAGGGCGAAGGTGAACAGCCGGAAGTGGTAGTGCATGTCGGCACAAACGATGTCGGAAAGAAGGGGATGAATATTCTGCAGCGTGACTTTAGAGAGCTCGGAAAAATGCTGAAAAACAGGACCTTCAGGGTTGTTATCTCCGGTTTGCTTCCAGTTCCTCGTGTTGGCGAGAGCAGGAACAGGGAGATATGGGACCTGAATGTGTGGCTGAGTAACTGGTGCATGGGGCAGGGATTTAGATTCTTAGATCACTGGGATCTGTTTTAGAGTAAGGGGGAACTGTACAAAAGGGACGGATTGCATCTTAACAGGTGGGGGACCAGCATTCTGGCAGGCAGGTTTGCCACTGCTACACGGGTGGTTTTAAACTGAATAAGGGGGGTGGGGTGTCAAATGGGATAGTCGACGATGGAGTTAAAGGGAAAGAGAGTAAAGGGATGGTTAATGACCCTAGAATTAATGGGAAAGGAAGCTCACAAAGGGATAGGGGAGTATGGCCAAGTGTAATAGGGATCGATGTGAAAGGTGAGATGCGTAAGGAATTAAAAGTATTGTATATGAATTCGTAAAGTATAAGAAGTAAAGTAGATGAGCTTGAGGCTCAGTTAGAGGTTGGTAGATATGACATTGCGGGGATTACTGAGACGTGGCTGCAGGAGGATCGGGCCTGGGAACTTAATATTCGGGGTTATACATCCCTTAGAAAGGACAGGCAGGTGGGCAGAGGAGGGGGGCAGCTCTGCTGGCGATGGATGGAATTCAGTCCCTTGCGAGGGAAGACATAGGGACTGACGAGGTAGAGTCACCGTGGATTGAGTTGAGGAATTGTAAAGGCAAGAAGACACTAATTGGTGTTATTTACAGAACACCAAATAGTAGCCCGGATGTAGGGTGGAAGTTGCAGCAGGAATTAAAACTGGCATGTAACAAAGGTAATGCCACTGTGGTGATGGGGGATTTCAATATGCAGGTAGACTGGGAAAATCAGGATGGTTCAGGACCCCAAGAAAGAGAGTTTGTAGAATGCCTCCGAGATTCTTAGCGCTGCTCGTAATGGAGCCGACCAGAGAAAAGGCAATTCTGGACTTAGTGTTGTCCAATGAACCAGATGCGATAAGAGAACTCGAGGTAAAGGAACCGCTTGGAGGTAATGATCATAATATGATTAGTTTTAATCTGTAATTTGAGAAGGAGAACGCTAAATTGGAAGTGGCAGTGATGCAGATGAACAAAGGGGACTATGAAGGCATGAGAGGGGAGCTGGTCAAAATAGACTGGAAAGGGATCCTAGCAGGAATGATGGTGGAACAGCAAAGGCAGGAATTTCTGGTCATAAACCGGAAGACGCAGGATCATCTCATTCCAAAAAGGAAGACAGATTCTAAGGGGAGTAGGAGGCAACCGTGGCTGACAAGAGAAGTTAGGGATAGAATAAAACTGAAAGATGTATAACACAGCAAAGAGTAGCCGGAAGCCGGAGGATTGGGAACTTTCATAGGACAAGGGAAGGAAACAAAACGGGCAATACGGGCTGAAAAGATGAAGTACGAGGGGAAGCTGGCCAGGAATATAAAGAAGGACAGTAAAAGCTTCTTTAGATATGTTAAGGGAAAAGAGTAGCAAAGTCAAATGTGGGTCCCTTGAAGGTAGACACGGGTGAAATAATTATGGGCAACAAGGAAATGGCAGAAGAGTTGAACAGGTACTTCGGATCTGACTTCACCAAGGAAGACACTAACAATCTCCCAGATGTACTGGAGGGCAGAGGATCTAAGGGGGTAGAGGAACTGACAGAAATTTGCATTAGGCGAGAAATAGTATTGGGTAGGCGAGTTTAGAAGGATGAGGGGAGATCTTATAGAAACATATAAAAGGACTGGACAAGCTAGATGCAGGAAAAATGTTCCCAATGTTGGGTGAGTCCAGAAACACGGGCCACGGTCTTAGAATAAAGGGGAGGTCATTTAAGGCTGAGCTGAGAAAAAACCTTTTTACCCAGAGAGTTGTGAATTTATGGAATTCCCTGCCACAGAGGGCAGTGGAGGCCAAAGCATTGGATGGATTTAAGAGAGAGTTGGATAGAGCTCTAGGGGCTAGTGGAGTCAAGGGATATGGTCATGATCATTTTGAATGGGGGTGCTGGCTCGAATGGCCTCCTCCTGCACCTATTTTCTATGTTTCTATGTTCCTAGTGCAAGCAGCAAGTCCAATCTCACAGCACTCCAAGCAGAGTGCAGGCAGCATGTCCAATTTTACTTCGGAGCCACGTGAGTGATTACGAGAAGAAGCCCAGGCAGGCGCATGTTCGGCATTACGTCGACGCATGGGGCACCGACAGGGTGGAGAGTGCAGCTCCCACCAGCGGTAAGTTTAACCCGCACGTAAGTCAGTGTTGAACTTCTTGGGAGTGTTTTTTAAACTCTGTAAGTCTGCAGAGCCAGCTGGAGTGTATATAACCATATAACAATTACAGCACGGAAACAGGCCATCTCGGCCCTTCAATTCTGTGCCGAACAACTTTTTTCCCTTAGTCCCACCTGCCTGCACTCATACCATAACCCTCCATACCCTTCTCATCCATATGCCTATCCAATTTATTTTTAAATGATACCAACGAACCTGCCGCCACCACTTCCACTGGAAGCTCATTCCACACCGCTACCACTCTCTGAGTAAAGATGTATATGTATTGTGGAAATTTAAAAAAAGTCTATTAATCTGGCTTGAAAATACGGAGCTAGCTGGAGTATTTAAACTGCGGTAATTGAATGGAACGCGCTGAAACCGCAGTATCCGATTTAGATCAGATCAGGAGATAAGGCTGATTTAAAAGCCGGTTCCTGCTATTTACCGCTATTTAGATCGGGTTTGGAGATAATGGCTGACCTAAATGCCGGCTCCAAATACCCACAATGGTAAAATAAAGTCTGCTCTGAGTATATGTTACCAGATGCAGTTTTCCTTTATGGAAATGTATATAACCCTGTGTGATACTGAGGTTAATACTAATATTCTGCAAGCAGAATGTGCCTCTCAGAATTATAATTTTAAACATATATGATTTATGCACAAATACAAAACAGTAAAGAAAGTAACTCTCCTCCAAGGGAGGACAAGAATGAGGGGAAGGCTGGAAATGGAGAAAATGCTCCATATTTGACTTAGTCAAGGGTTCTAAGACCCATGTATGTCTTCCTGTAAGGCAAGCTCCAAAGGAGTTTCCATACGCTGAGTATGGTGCCTATGAAAATGGAATTCTGATTCTCCAGTACCTTGGTTAGGTCTGGATGAGGTCCCTAGAGCAAGATAAAATGCTCCAAACTCTAATCAGTCAAGGGTTCTAAAGACCCATGAGATTCTAAGGCAGGCTCCGAAGGAGTTTCCATACAATGAGTATGGTGCCTATAAAGAATGTGAATCTCATTCACCAGTGCCTTGCATAGGTCTGGATGAAGTCTCCCGAGAGCAAGACTCAGGAGTACCAGGGCAGGATGAAACTGACCCTGAAGCTGGTGTCCCTACTTATGTGTATACACCAGAGCACAATATAAATATTCCGGGTGTTCCCGATGTAGCACCAAGTTTTGCTATATCGGTATGGACTGGTGAGGCTATGGATGAACCTGGCGGCCAACATTATTTGGTTTCTCACCTACTCCAAGATACTGTTATGACTGAAACAGTAAATAATATATTAAAATATATAAAACACCCGTCTATTGTGCCTCGCTCAGGGTGCCAACAGTAACTCAGTAATTAGGCACCAATGAGTCAATTATGCGAGGAAAGGAAATGTGTTCCAGTATGTCCTCTAGCTGTTATTCAGTTGGCATCATAGTATTTGGGGAAGACATACATGGGTCGATAATGTCCAATACTTTTAAAACATGCTTGCGTTACTCTGCAATGCATATTCGAACCCAATTGTATGATGCAAATTGCCATTTGGCTAACATTATCCCCAAAAAAAATGCAGGATTATGTGGGCAAGCTATAACCAGATTTATGATTGATGAAAACGAACCCCAATATTAAGAAGAAGGAGAACTTCTGGTTCATTTATGGAAGTACAGAAACGTCATTCCATTACACATGGAATTTCTGGTGAAACAACCTCTGGTTGGTTAAGATTACAATTGTTTTGTAATTCTGCATTAATCTGATCGGCTTGGTGTATGAATGTACCAGAAACTCGTCAGGTAGAGATAATATATCCCAGACATAAGTATAGGGGTTGCAGAGTCATTCTAGGACTCACAAACCTAAATTTATAGTTCAGTATGAACATTTTAAAAAGTACACCAGTATTATAATGAAGTTGTTATCAAAAGGCTGCTATTTGGTTATTTTTTAGATTTAAAAAGATGCCTTATTATTCAGGTACTTCAATTAATTGGATGGGTCCACTGAATGAATTACCTAATGGGTTAAATTCAGCCCTCAAATTGCTCACACAATTATTGAAATCAGCACTGGTGTTAATGAGGGCTCAGAATCACATTGCAATGACTTATCTAGAGGATATGTTAATTGTAAATGGGAGACAGCTGAAGAACTGAGTTCAGCAACCATAAGGTTATTGAACGGCTAAGGTTCTGTACATCCAAACAACATGGAAGTTACAGGCATCCCAAACAATTGATTATTTGGGGTTTGTCTTTAATACAGTTGATATGTGAGTAACTTTATTAACAAATTAAGGTTGGGGATGTTACAAATGCCTGTATTTGTCTTGGGGGGACAAAAAACATTATCCCACCATCCAAGAAGTAGCTACAGTTACTGATAAAGTGATAGCAGCATTCATGCTGTCAAATTGGGACCTCTGCATGATCAAAGTCTGCAAAGACCAGAGTATAAGAGTAAAAAGTGTGCAGGTTATTGATTAGGTCCATGCAGTTACCAACTAAAGGTTGAGCTGAATTCAATGATGGATTCTCAATGTTGCACAAGTTACTAGAAAAATGTGCTTGTTCAGATGTCTTCAGTGTTATTACAGACTGATGAGAGTGCTCTTGGATGGGGAGCTTAGGACAGCGACACCAGTTGTGGTGGTCGATGGACTGTCCAAGACGATTAATTCTCCAAATACATGGTTGAATTATTTGGAGTTATTGGGGGCATTTTATGCATTGATAGCTGTTGTTCTACAATAAAGAACTTACATGTTCAATTACGAGTAGACAATACCACAACTGTGGGAGAATACAATACTGTGGTAAGACAACAGATCACAAAAATGCAAATTACAATACAGAATGAATGTTAAAATTCAAAAAGTTTCAAAAAGATTGTCAGACAGAATGTGTACCAAATGTTGATCTGTTATGTCTGGATTAAATCTCCAGTGGTCTAAATGTATCTCGTGGGAGTCAGACCCAGGAGCATTAGTGGTGGATGCATTCTGGCTACATTGGGGAAGTATAGTCTTTTATGTTTTCCCCATTTTGTCTGATTAGACAATGTGTCACCAAAATAGAGCGAGTCTCCGCCACAGGCGTTTGTTGGTTCCAAATTGGTATTGTTCTCGGCCTTTTGGCTAATCTAGGCCTTATCTAGGGACCATTACTACACAGCCATTGTTCCCATTGGTGCTCAGAATAATGATTCAGACATTCATGACAAATACCAGGTGCAGTAATTGTTGGTACATCCAGTAACTGCAGAAGTCATCCATTACATGACCGTATTAATTGTTCATCTGCAGGTTCTGATGGAATGTTGGATAGGACCATGGATGTCATAACTGCAGCTTGGAGAGATAGCACTAAGAAACAATATATGTGTCATATAAGGAATGGGATTTTTTTTGTATTGTCAGATATATTTTATCATACTGCAAATATATTGGATGCATTGGAGTTTCTTGTTATGTTGCACCTGAGTTATGGTACCATGAATGGGCTCGGAGTGTTTTGTCCTCCTAATTAGGACTATTTCAGAATCGACAACTATCGGTCTCATGTTAATATCCCGATTTATGGGAGGAATTTAATAAAATCCTACCAAACCCAGATATTCAGAAATCTGGGATGTCAGTAATAGTTCTCGCATTGCTTCAGCAATGGACTCCAATTACGACACTGTCTTTTCAGAAGTTAATATTTAAAGTGGTTATGTTCATACCATTAATATCAGCACAGTGAGTACAAACATTACAAATGTTGTGGTTAGATTGTATACAGTTGTCTGTAGATAAATAACGTTTTATGTCAATGACCTAAGCAAGCAAAGCAAGCCAAGAAAGGCTGGAACCAATGTATTCTTTAAGACATACGCTGTCAACTAAACATTGTGTGTGGTTAAGCATCTGAATTAATATATATTGAATTACGAGTCTCCGAGATTTTGAGACACCAATGTTCATTACACACAAGAAATATATAAAAGTGACAGTACAAACTATTTTTAGATGGATAAACAGGTTCTGGATTAACTGGAGTAGACACTGATGTGTATAAATCTCACTCAACAAGGCGATATCAATATCTGCGGCAAAAGTGCAGGACGTGCTGCTCGACCAAATTCTGGAGACTGCAGGATGGTCTAAAAAATAAACTTTCCTAGATTTATGATAAACCTGGTGTTACAGTGCCAGAGTTGCACATGCTGTGTTGGGTTCTGGTCAAAATTGTTTGCTTTGTTGCATAACATTTGATGTTATTTCCCCTGGGATAGAGGGGTTATTATTTTTCATTTTATTATTATTAAAGAAGGGGAAATAAATAAATAAATAAATAAAAAGGAAATATGTATATATATAAATATTTATTGCATAATTTCAAGCAATATATATTATTTGCTCATTACTAGGTAAACTGAGGCCATGTGTCATATGGAATGATCTACGGCATGAAAATCAAAGAGCTTTAAAATCTTCACATAGTCACTCACGTGACTCCAAAGTAAAATAGTAAGATTAAACGAGAACTTACCTGCTCGAAATTTGATCTTTATTTTATGAGTTACGATGAGGGATTACGCGCCCTCCGCTCCCAACCCTCATAATATAAATGATCATTTGGTAGTTCTAATCTTTGTGAGCCTTACTATCTTACTCCGGCTATTGGTTCTGTGTTTTTCACGCCGCTGCTTTGAAGTATGCCGAACATGCGCCTGGCGTGGCTTCTTCACGTAATCCCTCATCGTAACTCCTCATAAAATAAAGATCAAACATCGAACAGGTAAGTTCTCGTTTAATCTTTCTATCTCACAGCACTCCAAGCAGAATGCAGACAGCAAATCCAACCTCACAGCACACCAAGCAGTGTGCAGGTAGCAGGTCCATCCTCAGAGCACACCAAGCAGCGTTCAAGCAGCAAATCCAACATCACAGCACTCCAAGGTGAGTGCAGGCAGCAAGCCCAATCTCACAGCACTCCAAGCATAGTGCGGGCAGCAAATCCATCCGCGCAGCAATCCAAGGAGAGTGCCGGCTGCAAATCCAACTCCACACCAGTCCAAGCAGAGTGCAGGCATCAAGTCCAACCTCACAGCACTCCAAACAGAGTGCAGGTAGCAAGTCCTAATGCACAGCACTCCAAGAATGGTACAGGAAGCAAGTCCAATCTCACAGCACTCCAAGCAGAGTGCAGGCAGCAAGTCCAATCTCACAGCACTCCAAGCAGCATAGTGCAGGCAGTAGGTTCAAACTCACAGCACACCAAGCACAGTGCAGGCAGCAAGTCCAATCTCACAGCAAGCAGAATGAAGGCAGCAAATCCAACCTCACAGCACTCCAAGCAGAGTGCAGGCAACAAGACCAACCTCACAGAACTCCATGCAGAGAGCAGGCAGCAAGTCCAACCTAACAGCAAGCAGAATGCAGGCAGCAAATCCAACCTCACAGCACACCAAGCAGAGTGCAGGTAGCAGGTCCATCCTCGGAGCCACCAAGCAGAGTGCAAATAGCAAATCTAACGTCACAGCAAGCAGAGTGTAGGCAGCAAGTCCAAACTCATAGCATTCCATGCATAGTGCAGGCAGTAGGTTCAAACTCACAGCACACCAAGCACAGTGCAGGCAGCAAGTCCAATCTCACAGCAAGCAGAATGAAGGCAGCAAATCCAACCTCACAGCACTCCAAGCAGAGTGCAGGCAACAAGCCCAATCTCACTGCACTCCAATTAGATTGCTGGCAGCAAGTCGAATCTCACAGCACTCCAAGCAGAGTGCAGGTATCAAATCCATCCTCGCAGCAATCCAAGGAGAGTGCAGGCAGTAAGTCCAACCCCACACCAGTCCAAGCAGCGTGCAGGCATCAAGTCCAAACTCACAGTGCTCCAAACAGAGTGCAGGTACCTGTACATGGTTCTAACACCGTGTTAGAACCATGTACAGGGACTTCCGGTGGCGCCATGTTCTAGGGGAGAACAGCGCCAGATCAGCTCCGTAAAAATCGGTTAAAAAAACGGGGTTAAAGGAGGGTGCTAACGTTACTTACCGCAGGAGATCGATTTAAAACGGCTCCGGTGCGATTGAAGGCTGCGTGACGTCATCAGGCGCGCGACTTCGGTAAGAAATTTAAAATGCAACCCTCCTCCCCTCCCCTGAAGAAAACAGGCCTTAGAAGAGAGGCTGGTGCCACCAACACTCGGGCTCGAGTCTGACTGCTTCCCAAGAAGAAATCTCACAGAGGAAAGTGGAAATGGAAGAATTTAAAAATTCCTTGATGGGTGAGATGAAGAAACTGGTGAAAGAAATAAAAGACCTGAAGAAGGAATATAAAGATGAATTTAAAGACATGAAGAAAGAATATAAGGATGAAATAAAAACTCTTAAAGCGGAGATTCTGGTGTCTCATGAGAAAACTAAAGTGGAATTAACAAAAGAAGTTACCGAGATGGTAAAGAATATAATGAACGAATGGAAAAGAAAGGCGGATGCTGAATTTCAAAACCGAATCTCTGAGGTAAACGACAAGGTTGCTGGGCTGGAACAAATGCTGAATGATAAAATAGATCCTATTGTCATCACACTCGACCAACAAAATGACGCAATTAAAGATTTGGCTGATTTTGCTGTAAAAAGTGCCAAGGAAACTGAGAAGTTACTTGCCGAGAATAAACGCCTCTCAGAGCTACTCCACAAAATAAATGAGAAATGTATTGATTTGGAAGGTTGACAAAGACGTAAGAATTTGCGAATAGTAGGATTGCCCGAGGGTCGGGAAGGAAATCAGGACCCGCGAAAATTTGCTGCAAAACTCCTAAAGGACATTCTGGATCTGGACCAAGAACCACTGTTGGGCCGTGCCCACAGGGCTTTAAGACGGGCCCCTGGGAGTGGTGCACCACCAAGACAAATGATTGTAAAGGTGGCTTATGATCACGAGTTTGAAGAAATGATGAAGATAATAATAAGAAAGAGGAATCTGAAATATGAAGGAGTTAATATCAGTATCTTCAGAGATTACCCGGCTGAAGTGGCTAAGAGAAGATCTTTATTCTCAGAAACAAGAGGTATTCTTCGGAATATAAAGGATGTAAAGGATCTCAGATATGGTTTGATGTACCCAGCAATATTGAGAGTGACCTACGACAACAAGGAATTCCGTTTTGTTAACCATACCAAAGCACTGGAATTCGCCAGAGGCATACAGAAGAAGGCAGAAGAGGAAGCAGAAGAAGTAGTAAGCGCTGAAGAAGAAGATGAAGAAGAAGAATGAACTTTTATTACCGACCTGCGGTTATGAATTATTCATTAAGAAAGAGGGGCAATAATGGACATGTTGTTATAGCTTGGTATTAATTAGTAAATTTTTAATTGTCCCCCTAATATAGTATTACCTACTATAATATTAATTATACTAGAAATTAATAACTGGTAATTAGAAATATGAATAATAGAAATATTTACTAAGTACTTAAAGTTAGTACCCCACCCCAATATACATAGTATTATAGACAGGAGCTGGAACACTTAACATCTCTTTTCTTAAAAAAAACGGAAGTCAGTAGATTAATAGCCACACTAGTGTGGCTTTCACTAATGCACACTACACACTATACCAGTGTAGTTTTTTTTTTTCTGGGCACCCTGTTAACACCCCTTTCTCTTTTTTTAATTACACTCTGCACTTTTTCTTATATATTAAATATTTGATTCTGTGTTATATATTATATGAATGTAGTTATGAACGATATTGTATAATCGCTCTAAGAAGATATGTATATGGATTACTGAAGATAGAAATTCTCATCGGATTGGCGTTTGGGTATACCGCTGGGCTGGAGGGGTCGAGAAGGCTACTCCAAAAAAAAACACCCTAATAGTAAAATGCAAGATATGAATGTGAAGACCGGGGGGGGGGGGGGGGGGGGGGGTGGAATTACCTTCTGTAGTTGGAATGTTAAGGGAATTAATGAACCAATTAAAAGGGGAAAGGTACTAGCACAGTTGAATAGATTGAAATCAGACGTGATCTTCCTCCAAGAGACTCATCTCAAAAGAGATGCTCAATATAGATTAACAGCGAAATGGATTTCCAAGGTATATCACTCTTCATTTACACACAAATCTAGAGGAGTTGCAATAATTATCCGTAAAGGTATACCTTTTAAACAAAATTCTATAATAGAGGACAAAGAGGGTAGATATGTAATAATTACAGGGGAATTATATTCACAGAAAGTAATTTTGGTGAATATATATGCCCCTAATTTTGATAACCCACTATTTTTTAAGAAAATATTTAATAATATTCCTATTTCCACACAATATAATTTAGTTATTGGGGGTGACTTTAATTGCACTTTAGATAGTTACCTAGACAGGTCTTCTACAAAAAGGAAAGTTACCTCTAATTCAAGTAAACTTATAAATTATTTTATTAATACATCGAATGTTAAGGATATTTGGAGATTAGATAATCCATCCGGACGAGAATACTCGTTTTTTTCGCCCGTACATGGAACTTATTCTAGGATAGATTATTTTTTAATAGATTCAAAATTACTACCTTTTACGTATGACGCAAAATATCACAATATTATTATTTCAGATCACGCGCCTCTTACATTTAAGATAAAACTCAAAGATATACTTAATAAAACGACTACTTGGAGATTTAATCCCCAGATATTAAAGGATAAGGACTGTTGTAAACATGTGACGGAACAGATTAAATTATTTTTTGAAACTAATGACAAACCGGAGACTTCACCATCGTTACTCTGGGACACATTTAAAGCATTTATGCGTGGTGCAATAATATCTGCACAGGCTTATCTTAATAAAGAAAATAGAAAGATGGAACAAAAGTTAGAACACGAGATAAAACAACTAGATAGTGAAAATATAAAACACCCTTCTAAAGAGCTAAGTAACAAAATTGCAATAGCAAAATATAGACTAAATAAAATATATTCTAACCAAGTCATTAAACTATTTCAACAAACCAAACAAGTGCATTTCGAGTTTGGAGACAAACCACAAAAACTATTAGCAAGACAACTTAGAAAATTAGAGGATGAAAAATTGATACATAGAATTAGATCGGTGGATGGAAATATATTGACGATACCAAAAGATATTAATGACAGATTTCTACAATATTATCAAAATCTTTATTTATCTAAATTAACAGGACAAACAGTGGATATGGAAACATTTCTACAAAAGTGTCAAATTAACAGTTTAGATCAGGAAGGTAGACATTTGTTAAACGCCGAAATAACAGTAAAAGATATTGAAGAATCAATTAGTTCGTTAAAGAATGGAAAAGCAGCGGGCCCCGATGGCCTAAGTGCAGAATTTTATAAAAAATTTCTAGATCTGATTTCCCCAAGATTATATACAGTATATAGATATGCATATGAACAAGGTAAATTACCAGAATCTTTAAAGGAATCTACAATTACACTTATTCCTAAGGCAGATAAGGATTTGGAAGATCCAGGATCATTTAGAGCACTTCTAAATACAGACCAAAAAATACTAACGAAAGTTTTATCTCGGAGATTAAGTTTGGTGATTTCTAAATTAATACATCAAGATCAAACAGGTTTTATTCCAAAACGCTACTCATCCCATAATCTCAGACGCTTGTTTAATATTATATATTCAAAAAGAGTACGGGACAGGGAATTAGCAGTTGTATCGCTAGATGCAGAAAAGGCATTCGATCAGGTGGAATGGTTATATTTATTTAATATAATGGAAAAGTTTCAATTGGGGGATAGATTCTGTAAATGGATAAGAATTTTATATTTGAATCCAACGGCAAGAATCTTAACTAATCAAATATTATCAGCTAAATTTAAGCTCTCTAGGGGTTGTAGACAGGGTTGTTCGTTATCGCCTTTACTATTTGCTTTGATGATAGAGCCTTTGGCGGAAAGAATCAGATCAGAACCTGAAATCTATGGCTATAATACTGACACAACAACTAACAAAATATCTTTATATGCAGATGATGTTTTGATTTATATTACAAAACTGGAAATTAGTATACCTAAGTTATTTAATGTTATAACTATCTTTGGCACATTTTCAGGATTTAGGATTAACTGGAATAAAAGTGAAATTATGCCTATAACAGGAATTAACTTAAATATATTACAACAATATCCGTTAAAAATAGTTAAAGACAAATTTAAATATTTAGGAATTAATGTAACTAAATCTTATAATTCACTAATTAAATCTAATTACCCTCTATTATTAGATAAACTTAAAAAAAATATTTTGTACTGGAAAACACTTCCTATATCCATGATTGGTAGAATAAATGCTATAAAGATGGTGTTTTTACCACAATTATTGTATTTGTTCCAGGCTATTCCTTTTTTTCTCCCAAAGACCTTTTTTAAAAAAATAGACAATATTATTTATAGTTTTATTTGGGATTATAAAAATCATAGAATAAGTAAAAAACATTTATGTAAATCTAAGATAAATGGAGGATTAGCACTTCCAAATTTTTTATATTATTTTTGGGCAGTCCAGATTAAGAATATGAATTTTTGGTGGGTAAATATGGATTATGAACCAATGCGGTTAAAGATGGAAAAGGAAGATTGTTTACCCTATAATGTAGGCTCGGTTCTCTTTGCCCCAAAGGAAGTACAAAAAAAAATTTATAGGGATAACCCTATAATTTATAATAATAGACGTATTTGGAAACAAATAGTTAAGACTTTACAGCTAGATAATCTTTCACTTAGACTACCAATAATGAATAACCCATTATTTAAGCCCTCTATATTGGATGGAGGGTTTAGACATTGGGATGATTTAGGAATTAAAAGGATAGAGCACCTTTATAGAAAAGGAAAATTCCTTTTATTCCAAGAGTTACAAGATATTTACGGATTGTCTCCGCAACACTTGTTTAGGTACTTGCAAATTAGAGATTATATAAAATCAAACACACTAGATTATAAAAATAAAGTACCAGGATTATTAGATGATTTGTTTAATTTACACCCAAATACAGAAAAATTAATAGCCCATATATATATAACATAATCTTGGATAAGGAGAATCCAACAACGGAAACATATCGGCAAGCATGGGAAAAGGAAATTGGTTTATCCATAACAAAAGAAAATTGGGAAGAAAGTTTACAGCAAATACATCGGTGTTCGTTAAATGCCAGACATACATTGATACAATTCAAAGTATTATACAGATTACACTATTCAAAAACTAAATTAAATAGTATCTTTCACAATCTCTCTTCAATTTGTGATAAATGTAAGAACTTAGAAGCAAATTTAACACACAGTTTTGCCCAAACTGAATTACTACTGGACAGAAATTTTTAAGATTATTTCTGAGGTTCTAAAAATTAGATTGGATCCAGACCCAAAGTTAATAATACTTGGGATTTTGGATTCAAATTCGGTACTTACAGGAAATCAAATAAATTTATTTGATTACTGTTTGATAATAGGGAAAAAAAATCATATTGAAATTTTGGAAGGGAACATTATCCCCCACAATTAAAATGTGGGCAGCAGAGATGTTGGAGACGTTACAATTAGAAAGAATCAGATTTGTCCTATTGGACAAATATAATACCTTCGAACAAATATGGTCTCCATATATACAGTATCTAGAGAAGTAGCTGTTCTTGACGTCACAGCCTGACGGGTACCCAGCGGGATTTGATGAGAATAATTGATTCTTATACTAGGATTAATAGGCATGTCTTCATTGATATTATTATTGTAATAGTTTTAGATACAATATATTTTGTTGATTTTCATTGATATATATATATATATATATAAAATATTTTTTCACTTTTTGTTAATCTATAATCTTTTTTCCTTGCTCTATTTTCTTTTTCTTTTCTATATAATCAAATTATTATTTAATCACTTTCTTATTGATTTAAAACTATTCTATTCTTTTCTTCATTTCCAAAAAAATAGAAGATGATAACTGTCAATGGGTTATTTAAAAAATGTGTAATTAAGTTGAGGTTTGTAAAGCTGTTTACATTATTGTAAATAGATTACTTCTAATAAAATAAAGTAAAAAAAAAAAAAAGAACCATGTACAGGTACCTGCAGATGATACAACGGTGATTGGCCTCATCAGCGACCACGATGAGTCGGCCTATCGGGAGGAGGTTCAGCTCCTAGCAGCATGGTACGCTGACAACAACCTGGCCCTTAACTCCAAGAAGACCAAGGAGCTCATTGTGGACCACAGAAGGACTAGCTGCACGCACACCCCCATCCATATTAACGGGACAGAGGTGGAACGTGTTTCCAGCTTCAGGTTTCTGGGGATCAACATCTCTGATGACCTCTCTTGGACCCACAATACCTCAACACTGGTCAAGAAGGCTCACCAGCGTCTCTTCTTTCTGAGGAGACTAAAGAAGGTCCATCTGTCGCCTCAGATTCTGGTGAACTTCTACCGCTGCTCCATCGAGAGCATCCTTACTAACAGTATCAGAGTATAATCATATAATCATATAACAATTACAGCACTGAAACAGGCCTTCTCGGCCCTTCCAGTCCCTGCCGACCATTCATTTTCCCCTAGTCCCATCTACCTGCACTCAGACCATACCCCTCCATTCCCTTCCCGTCTATATACCTATCCATTTTACTTTTAAATGTTAAAATCGATCCTGCCTCCACCACTTCTGCAGGAAGATCATTCCACACAGCCACCATTCTCTGAGTAAAGAAGTTCCCCCTCATGTTACCCCTAAACCTCTGTCCCTTAATTCTCATGTCATGCCCTCTTGTTTGAATCTTCCCTACCCTCAATGGGAAAAGCTTATCCACGTTAACTCTGTCTATCCCTTTCATCATTTTAAAGACCTCAATCAAGTCCCCCCTTAACCTTCTGCGCTCCAAAGAATAAATACCTAACTTGTTCAACCTTTCTCTGTAACTTAGTTGCTGGAACCCAGGCAACATTCTAGTAAATCTCCTCTGTACTCTCTCTATTTTGTTGACATCCTTCCTATAATTAGGCGACCAAAATTGTACACCATACTCCAGAATTGGTCTTACCAATGCCTTGTAAAATTTTAACATTACTTCCCTACTCCTATATTCAATGCTCTGATTTATAAAGGCCAGCACACCAAAAGCTTTCTTTACCACCCTATCTACATGCGATTCCACCTTCAGGGAACTATGCACAGTTATTCCTCGATCCCTCTGTTCCACAGCATTCCTCAATTCCCTACCATTTACCATGTACGTCCTATTTTGATTTGTCCTGCCAAGATGTAGCTCCTCACACTTATCAGCATTAAACTCCATCTGCCATCTTTCAGCCCACTCTTCCAAATGGCCCAAATCTCTCTGTAGACTTTGAAAATTTACTTCATTATCCACAGCACCACCTATCTTAGTATCATCTGCATACTTACTTATCCAATTTTCCACCCCATCATCTAGATCATTGATGTACATGACAAACAACAGTGGACCCAACACAGATCCCTGAGGCACCCCACTGGTCACCGGCTTCCAACCTGACAAACAGCCATACACCATTACTCTCTGGCATCTCCCATTCAGCCACTGTTGAATCCATCTTGCTACTCCGCCATTAACACCCAAAGATTGAACCTTCTTAACCAACCTTCCATGGGGAACCTTGTCAAAGGCCTTACTGAAATCCATATAGACAACATCCACTGCTTTACCCTCATCAATTTCCCTAGTAACCTCTTCAAAAAATTCAAGAAGGTTTGTCAAACATGACCTTCCAGGCACAAATCCATGTTGACTGTTCCTGATCAGATGCTGTTTATCCAGAAGCTTATATATATTATCTCTATGTATCCTTTCCATTAATTTGCCCACCACTGAAGTCAAACTAACCGGTCTATAATTGCTAGGTTTATTCTTTGAATCCTTTTTAAACAATGGAACAACATGCGCAGTGCGCCAATCCTCCGGCACTATTCCCATTTCTAATGACATTTGAAATATTTCTATCATAGCCCCTGCTATTTCTACACTAACTTCCCTCAATGTCCTAGGGAATATCCTGTCAGGACCTGGAGACTTATCCACTTTTATATTTTTCAAAAGTGTCAGTAGTTCCTCCTCTTTGAATCTCATAGTTTCCATTGCTACTCTACTTTTTTCCCTTACCTCACAGAGTTCAATATCCTTCTCCTTGATGAATACCGAAGAAAATAAATTGTTCAATATCTCACCCATCTCTTTTGGCTCTGCAGATAGCTGTCCATTCTGGCTCTCTAATGGTCCAATTTTATCCCTCGTTATCCTTTTGCTATTAATATAGCTGTAGAAACCCTTTGGATTTACTTTCACCTTTCTTGCCAAAGCAACCTCATATCTTCTTTTAGCTTTTCTTATTTCTTTCTTCAGATTCTTTTTACATTCTTTATACTCATCTAGCACCTCATTTACTCAATGCCTCCTATAATTATTGTAGATATCTCTCTTTTTTCGAACCAAGTGTCCAATTTCCCTTAAAAAGCATGGCTCTTTCCGATGTTTACTATTTCCTTTCAACCGAACAGGGACATAAAGATTCTGTACTCTTACAATTTCCCCCTTAAATTTCCTCCATTTCTCTTCTACATCCTTCCCATAAAACAAAATGTCCCAATTCACACTTTTTAAATCATTACGCATTCCCTCAAAGTTAGCCTTTCTCCAATCAAAAATCTCAACCCTAGGTCCAGTTCTGACTCTCTCCATAAATATATTGAAACTAATGGTATTGTGATCACTGGTCCCGAAGTGCTCACCAACGCACATCTCCGTCACCTGACCTGCCTCATTTCCTAACAGGAGGACCAGCACTGCCCCTTCTCTGGTCGATAACCTCTATGTATTGCTGCAAAAAACTATCCTGCACACATTTAACAAACTGCAAACCATCCAGCCCATTTACAGAATGTGTTTCCCAGTCTATTTTTGAAAAATTGAAATCTCCCACAATCACTACCTTGTGCTTACTACTAATATCTGCTATCTCCTCACATATTAGCTCTTCCAATTCACGCTCCCCATTTGGCGGTCTATAATACACCCCTAAAAGTGTCCCTACACCGTTCCCACTTCTCAGTTCCACCCAAATAGCCTCCCTAGACGAGCCCTCTAATCTATCCTGCCAAAGCACTGCTGTAATATCTTCTCTGACAAGCAATGCAACCCCTCCACCTCTGGTCCCTCCAATTCTATCACACCTGAAGCAACAAAATCCTGGAATATTTAGTTTCCAATCACAACCCTCCCGCAACCATGTTTCACTGATTGCCACAACATCATATTTCCAGGTGTCAATCCGGGCTCTAAGTTCATCCACCTTTCTTACAATGCTCCTAGCATTAAAATATACACATTTTAGAAACCCACCATCCCTTATTCTCTGTTTATTATCTTTTTCCTCTTTCTCGCCTATATTTTGGGTCCGAGTGCTTCCCTTCTCTGCCTCTTGCCCCTCACCCTGTTCCCTAGCCTCCTATACCAGAGTCTCTCCCCCCAGCCTTTCTAGTTTAAAGTCTCCTTTGCAAATGTCCCCGCCAGGATATTGGTTCCCCTCGGGTTCAAGTGCAACCCGTCCTTTTTATACAGATCATGCCTTCCCCAAAAGAGGTCCCAGTGATAAAGAAACTTGAATCCCTGCCCACTGCACCAGTCCCTCAGCCACGCATTTAACCTCCACCTCATTCCATTTCTACTCTCACTGTCACATGGCACAGGCAGTAATCCTGAAATTGTTACTCTTTTGGTCCTTCACCTTAACTTCCCCCCAACTACCTAAAATTCCCTCTAAACTCTTCTAAATCCCTCGAAACCCCTCTGACCCCTTCAAACCCCTCTCCGCCACTAAACCCCCACTGAACCCGTCCAAACCCGTTCAAACTCGTCCAAACCCCTCTAAACCCCATTAAACCCCCCTAAACCCCTCTAGATCCCCTCGCGACCCCCTCTGGACCCCCCTAGACCCCCCTAAACAGCTCTACCCCCTCTCTAAATCCCTCAAAACCCCTCTAAACCCATATAACCCCATCATAACCCATCGAATCCCCTCTAAACCACCTCTAATCTCCACAAGCCGCCTCTAAGCCCCTCTAAACCCCTTCTAAACCCTCTAAACCCCATCTAAATCTCTCTAAACGCCTCTAAGCCCCATTAAATCCCTGTAAATCCCTCCAAACCCCTCTAAACTCTTCTAAACCCCTCTGACCCCTCCAAACCCCTCTACCCCACTAAACCCCCACTAACCCTCCTCTAAACACTCTCTAGAACGCCTCTAAGTTACATCTAAGCCACATCTAAACCACTCTAAACCCATTTAAATCCCTCTACACCCCTCCAAACTTAACCCCGTCAAAACGCCTCCAGACGCCTCTAAACCTATTTACACCGCTCCAAACTCCTTCTAAATCATCTAACCATCAACCCCTCTAACCCTTTGTAACCCCCTCTAAAAAACCCTCTAAACCACCTATAGCCCCGTCTAAACTACTATCAACCCCGCAAACCCATTCTAAAGACGTCGAAACTCCTCTAAACCTCCTCTTAATCCATAAATCCCTGTAAACCGCATGTAAACCCATGTAAACCCCTCGAAACCCCTCTAAACCTAAACTCCTCTAAACAACTCTAAACCCTCTAAATCCTTCTAAACCCGGTCTAAATCACTCTACACGCCCTCTGAAGCCATCTAACCCCCCCTCAAAACGCATTTAAACCCCTCTAAATCTCCCTCTAAAATCCGCTAAACCCCCTCTAAACCTCTTTAAAGCCTTCTAACCATCCGACCCCCTCTAAACCCTCTCTTAACCCTCTCTTAACCCTAACCCCCAGTAAAACCCCTCTAAATCCCCTCTAAACCGCCTTTAACTAGCAATGTTACAAAATCTTGAGATTTAAAAAATCAAGTCTGTAATTTATCCCATCAGAAAAAGCATAAAAAGAAGTTTAATTTGACACCTAATTTACTTTCATATCTTCAGTATTAAGAAAGTTATGGCCATTTTCATGCTCGGAAATTAGCATCTTGTTCCCCATTGCCTTTCAATTGACTTAACTCAAAAGCTGTGATCTGGAAAAGTTAAAAGCCCATAACTTACTTAAAAATTAAGAGAACTCAATGAAATGTTCAGTTATTATAGATTGAAGCATTCTGAAACAAATATGAAACAATCTTACTTGGATGACCTGAAATTAAAGCATATAATTAGTTAGTTATCTAATTGTAGCTAATTACAAAATTCAATGAGTGGATCTAAACATCTATCCATTTCTTAAGAAAAGATAAACTTTTTTTAAAATTGCCTAAGTGTCCAAATAACATTCACACAATAATCCACAATATAACATAATTTTTAAATCTCATTTTCATGAATTTTCGGGCCAAATGGAAGGAATTTAGTGTTTGATTCCTGTAAATTAATGGCCATTTAAATCAACTAGCGAGTGGGTTTTAGTGGAATGCGGTGGATTGGAACGTTGCGGTTAGCGGTGAAGTCGGGAGGAAAAATATTGTTTGTTCATTCATTTTTTGAGACCCCATTTCGCAATATGAAAATACTATTAAAGCCTCCCGAAAAACCAACTTTTAATATAAAAATAAACTATTTACCTTTTCTTCTCCCCTACGCAAAATCCTTCCAGTTGTCGGTGCTCACGGCTTTTGAATGTGATTTTTAAATTACTCTAGTTAATAAATAATTTAGAGTAATTTAAAAATACCTTCATTCATGAAATGTCGGAGCGATTTTTCTTCCGCAACTAAATCGCCCGACATTCATCGATTTTCCAGGTCTGTTGAAAAAAAGGCACTTTAAGCCCGCCCCCCTCTGAAAGGCGCCAAAGTCGCGCACACGGGGAGCGGCAGAACTGCAGCGCTGCTCAAGGTAAGTTTTGCAACATACCTACTTTAACACCCTACGAACCCCTCTAAACCTTTCTAAACGCCCTCTAATCCCATCCAACCCTCTCTAAACATTTCCAAACAAATCCAACCCCCTCCAAATTACACTATAGCCCTCTAAACCACCTCTAAACCACTCTGAACCACTCCAAACCCCTGTAAACCCATTTAAACTCCTCCTAACCTCTCCTACCCCTTTAAACTCCTCTAAACATCTCTAAACACATCTAGACCCCCCTAGATCCATCTAAACTCCCTCTAAACCCCCCTCTAAACCCCTCTGACCCATCTAAACCCCTCTTAACCCCTCTAAATCCTTCTAAACCACCTCCAAACCCTTCTAAGCCCCCTGCAAACCACTTTAAACCACTCTAAGCCCCGCTAAACCCCATCTAAACCATATCAACCCGCTTTAAACCCCACTGAACACTCTCTAAATCCCTCTAAACCCCTATAACCCCATCATAACCCATCTAATCCCCTCTAAACCACCTCTAATCTCCACAAGCCGCCTCTAAACCCCTTCTAAAACCCTTCTAAACCCCTCTAAACACCTCTAAGCCCTCATTAAATCCCTGCAAATCCCTCGAAATCCCTCGAAACCCCTCTGACCCCTCCAAACCCCTCTACCCCACTAAACCCCCACTAAACCCCCTCTAAACACCCTCTAGAATGCCTGCCACATCTAAGCCTCATCTAAACCCATTTAAAGGCCTCTACACCCCTCCAAACCTAACCCCGTCAAAACGCCTCGAGACGCCTCTAAACCTATTTACACCGCTCCAAACCCCTTCTAAATCTTCTAACCCCCCGCTCAACCCCTCTAACCCTCTGTAAACCCCTCTGTAAACCCCTCTAAACCACCTATAGCCCCCGTCTAAACTACTATCAACCCCGCAAACCCATTCTAAAGACGTCTAAACTCCTCTAAATCCCCTCTTAATCCATAAATCCCTGTAAACCCCATGTAAACCCCTCGAAACCTCTCTAAACCTAAACTCCTCTAAACAACTCTAAGCCCCTCTAAATCCTTCTAAACCCGGTCTAAATCACTCTACACCCCCTCTAAACCCCTCTAAAGCCCCTCAAAACGCATTTAAACCCCTCTAAAATCCGCAAACCCCCTCTAAACCTCTTTAAAGCCTTCTAAGCCATCCGACCCCCTCTAAACCCTTCTAAACCCTCTCACCCCCAGGAAAATCCCTCTAAATCCCCCAAAACCCCTCTAACCCGCCTTTAACACCATACGAACCCGTCTAAACCTTTCTAAACGCCCTCTAATCCCATCCAACCCCCTATAAACCACTCTAAACATTTCCAAACATATCCAAAATCCTCCAAATTACACTATATCCCTCTAAACCGCCTCTAAACCCCTTTAAACTCCTCCAAACCTCTCCAACCCCCTTTAAACCCCTCTAAACATCTCTAAACACATCTAGGCCCCTCTAGATCCATCTAAACCCCCTCTAAACTGCTCTAATGCCCTCTACACATCATCGAAACCCACCTAAACCCCTCAATACCCCTCCAAACCCCTATACCCTGTAAACCCCCCAGTAAACCCCTCTAAACCATGTCTAAACCCCCTGTAAATCCCTCTAAACCACTTCTACACCCCTCTAAACCCCTCAAAACCCAGTCTAAACCCCTGTAACCCCCCTCTACACCACCATATATCCCTATAAACGCCTCTAAACCCCGTCTAAACCCTCCCAAACCCCTCCAAACCCCACTAAACCACTCTAAATATCCCTGCAAAACCCTCTAAACCGGCTCTAAACCCCTCTAAACCCCTGTAAACCACTTTAGACCCGTCCAACCCCCTCTAAACCCCATTAAACCCCCCTAAACCTCCCTAAACACCTCTAGCCCCCTCTACACCCCCTCGAAACCCCTCCAAATCCCCTCTGAACCCCTCCAAACACCCTCTATACCCCATGTAAACCCCTGTAAGCCCATCTAAACCCTGTCTAAAGCCCTCTAAGCCACCTCTAAACCCCTCTAATCCTCTCTAAACCACTAAACCCATCTAAACCCCTCTACACTCCGCCTAAACCCTTCTAAACTCCTCTAAACCCCTCTAAACGCCACTAAACCCATTTAAACAGCTCAAAACCCCTTCTAAAACATCTAAACCCCCCGCTTAACCCCATCTTAACCTCTCTCACACCCTCTAAACCCCCTTAAAACCCCTCTAAACAACATAACCCCTCTAAACTACTATCAACCTCTCTAAACCCCTCTAAACCCCCCTCTAAATCCCTCTAACTCCCTCTAGACCGCCTAAATTCTGTAAACTCCATATAAACCCATCTAAAGCCCTCACGTCCAAATTTCCCACACCCCTCTAAACCTCCCTAAACACCTCTAGACCCCTTTAGATCCCCCTCTAGACCCTTCTAAACCCCCTCTAAACCGCTCTAACCCCTCTACAGTTCGTCTAAACCCCCTGCAAACCCCTCTAAACCCCGTGTATACCCCTCTAAACCACTTCTAAACCCCTCTAAACCCCCTCTAATTTCTTCTAGCCCCCTCTAAACCCCTCTACATGCCCTCTAAACCCCTCTAAAGTGTCTTTAAATCCCTCTAATCCCCTCCAACCCCTCTAAACCACTAAACCTTACTAAACAGAAGGGTCTCGACCGGAAACGTCTCCTATCTCCTTCGCTCCTTAGATGCTGCTGCACCCACTGAGTTTCTCCAGCCTTTTGTGTAAACATTTCTAAACACCTCCAAACCCCTCTAAACCTGTATAAACCCCTGTAAACCCTTCCAACCTCCTCCAAACCCATCCAAACCTCCAGAAACCCCTCTAAACCTCTATAAACACCTCTAGACCACCTCAAGACCCCCTCTAAACCCCACTAAACCTCCTCTACACCCACCTAAACCCCTCGAAACACCTCCAAACCAATCTACAGCACTCCAAACCCCTCGAAACCCCTTCAAATCCCTCCAAACCCCCCAAACCACTCCAAGCCCCTCTTAACCCATCTAACCCCCTCGAGGGACATCCAGACCCGTCCAAACCACTCCAAACACCTCTAAACCGCTTTAAATCCCCAACCCCCTCGAAACACCTCCTAAGCCCTCCAATTCACTCTAAGTCCCTCCACCCCCCCCCCCCCCAACCTCTCCAAATCCCTCTAAACCCCTCTACCCCTCTAAACCCCATGAAACACCTCGAAACCCCATCGAAACCACTCGAAACCCCTCTGAACCTATCGCAACCCATTGAAACCCCTCGAAACACCTCGAAACCCCTCGTAACCCCTAAAACCACATCTAAACCCCTCGAAACACATCGGAACGCCCTCCAAACCCCTTCCAAATCCCTCCAAATGACTCTAAACCACTCCAAAGCCCTCCAAACCCCTCCAAACCACTCTAATCCCTACTAAACACATCTAATCCCCTCCAACCAACCCCAGTAAACATTTCTAAACCCCTCTAAACCCCCTCTACTCTCTAACCACTCTATACCCCCTCTAAACACATTCAACCCCCCTCCAAACCCCCTCTAAACCCATCTAAACCCCTCCAAACACCTCGAAACCCCTTTAAACCCCATCCAAACCTTTTTGCACACTCCAAACTCCTCCAAACCCCTCCAAACTCTCCTAATCCCCACTAAACACCTCTAAACATCCCCAAACCCCACTAAACACATCTAACCCCCCCTCTAAACCCTTCTAAAGTCATCTAACCCCTTTATACCCCCTCTACACCCCTTCAAACCCCTCTAAACACCTGAAAACAACTGCAAACCCATCTAAACACATCCAAACCCCTCTACAGCGCTCCAAACCCCTCGAAACTCCTCCAAATCCCTCCAAACCCCCCAAACCACTCCAAGCCCCTCTTAACCCATTTAACCCCCTCTAAGCACCCCCAGACCCTTCCAAACCACTCCAAACACCTCTAAACCGCTTTACACCCCTCCAAACCCATTGAAACACCACCTAAGCCCTCCAAATCACTCTAAGTCCCTCCAAACCACTCCAAACCTCTCCAAATCCCTCTACACCCCTCTACATCCCTCTACACCCCTCGTAACCCCCTAAAAATGCATATAAACCCCTCGAAATACCTCAGAACGCCTCTAAACCACTCAAAATCCCTACAAACCACTATGAACTCTCTGTAAACACCTCTAAACCCACTCTAAACCCCCTTCAAACCCCTCCAATCCCCTCTACATCCCTTCAAACCCCTCCAAACCCCTCTAAACTCCTCCAAACACATCCAAACAACCGAAAACCACTCTAAACCCCTCCAAAGCCATCTTCAGCCCTCCAACCCCCTCCAAATCCCTCCAAACGACTGAACCACTCCAAACCCCTCCACTCCTCCAAACCACTCCAAACCACTCTAATCCCCACTAAACACATCTAAACCCCTCCAACCACCTCCTTCCCCACTAAACACTTCTAAACCCCTCTAAACCCCGACTAAATCACTCTACACCCCCTCTAAACCCATTCAACCCCCTACAAACCCCTCTAAACACATCTAAACCCCTCCAAACCCCCCTAAACACCCCTCCAAACCCCATCCAAACCCCTTTACACACTCCAAACTCCTACAATCCCCTGCAACCCCATCTAAACCACACTAAACACCTTTAAATCCCTCCAAACCCCTCCAAACCCCACTAAAGCCCCATCTAGACCCCTTGATCTCCCACACATCAGTAAACTCCTCTAAACCACTGTAAACCACTTCGAAACCCCTCTAAACCCCCTCTAAATTCCTATAAAATCCTCTAACCCCATCTAACCCCCTCTAAACCTCTTTATATCCCCTCTAAACCCCCCATAACCGCCTTCTACACCTCTCCAAACCCCCTCTAAACCGCTCTAATCCTCTACCCCCTCTAAAACCCTTCTAAACACCTCCACACCCATCTAACCCCCTCCAAACCCCTCTAAACACTAAACCACTCTAAACCCCCCTATAAACCCCTCTAAACCGATCGAAACCTCTCTAAACCCCTATTAACGCCCCTGTAAACCCCTCCAAACCCCTCTAGACCGTTCTACATCCTCTCTAGATCCCCTCTAGGCCCCCGCTAGACCCATCTGAACCCCCTCCAAACCGTTATAAACCCCTCTACACCTCCTCTAAACCCACCTAAAGCCCTCCAAACCCCTATACCCCTGTAAACATAGAAATTAGGTGCAGGAGTAGGCCACATCTAACTCCCTCCTAAATATAGCCACCAAACTGGCCTCAACTACCTCTGTGGCAGAGAATTCCATAAATTCACCACTCTCTGTGTGAAAAATGATTTTCTCATCTCGGTCCTAAAAGATCCTTAAACTGTGGACCCTTGTAAAGCCCTCTGAACCACCTATAACCCCCTTATACTACTATCAACCCCGTTTAACCCATTCTAAACCCGTCTAACTCCTTCTAACCCCTCTCTAAATCCCTCTAGACCGCCTAAATATCTGTAAACCACATGTAAACCCCTTTAAACCCCTCCAAACCTAAACTCCTCTGAACCTAAACTCCTCTGAACAACTCTAAACCCTCTAAACCCCTTTAAACCCATCTAAACCCTCTCCAAACCCCACTACACACCCTCTAAATCCCTATAAAGCCTTCTAACCCCCCTCTAAACGCCTTTAACCCCCTCTAAATCTCCCTCTAAACCCCTTCTAAACCCCTTTAAAGCCTTCTAATGCCCTATAATCCTCATATAAACCCCTCTAAACCCCCCTAAATCAACTCTAAACTCATCTAAACCCATATAAACCCCGTCTAAATCAACTTCTCACCCCTTCTAACCCCATCCAAACCGTCTCTAAACCCTCTAAACCTCATATAAACCCCTCTAAACCCCCCCTAAATCAACCCCTCTAAACCCCACTAAACCCCCTCTAAATCCCCCAAAACCCCTCTAAACCCCCCTCTAACACCCTTGGAACCCCTCTAAACCTCTAAACCCCTCTAAACGCCCTCTAATCGCCTACAACCCCCTTTAAACATTTCTAAACACCTCCAAACCCATCCAAATTACTTTAAACCCCTCTAAACCAGCTCTAAACCCCGCTAAACCTCTAAAGCCCCCTTCAAACCCCTTCACACCCCTTCAAACCCATCTAAACATATCTAACCTCTAGACCTCTCTACATCCTCTCTAGATCTCCTCTAGGCCCCCGCTAGACCCATCAGAATCCCCTCTAAACCACTCTAAACCACTCTACACCTCCTCTAAACCCACCTAAACCCCTCTGAACCCCTCCAAACCCCTATACCCATGTAAACCCCAGTAAACCTCCTGTAAACACCTCTAAACCCTGTCTAAACCCCTCTAAACCCCTTCTAAACCCCTTCTAAACCCCTGTAGCCCCCCTCTACACCCCACTACACCCAACTACACGCCTCTAAACGCCTGTAAACCCCCTGTAAACCCCCCTCTAAACCCTGACTAAACCCCTCTAAACCCATCTAAACACCCCTAAACCCTCTGCATCCCCCGCTAATCCCCTCTAAACCCCTCTAAATCTATTTTAACCGTTCTAACCCCCTTCTAAATCCATCTAAACCCACGCTCATCCCCTCTAAACCCACTCTAAACCCACGTAAACCCCCTCTAATGCACCTATAACATTCGTAGACCGCCTAAATCCGTGTTAACCCCATGTAACCCCCACTAAACCCCTAAAAATCCTTCTAAACGCCTCTAAACAACTCTAAACCATCTGAAGCCCTATAAACCCATCTACACGCACTCTAACCCACTTTAAAGCATTCTAAAGCCCTCTAATCCCCCTCTTAACCCCTCTAAATCTCCCTCTACTCCTCCAAACCCCACACACCCCCCTCTAAATCCCGCAAAATCCATCTAAGTCCCCTCTAACACCCTCTGAACCCATCTAACCCCCTTCTAAAAGCCCTCAAATCCCCTCCAACCCACTCTAAACCGCAAACCCCCTCTAAACATTTCTAAAAACCTCCAAACCCCTCTAAACACCTCTAAACCACATCTGAACCTCTCTCTAACCCCATGTAAACCCCTTTAAACCCTTCCAACCCACCCAACCATCTAAACCCCTCTAAACCCCTCAAAACACCTCTAAATCCCCTCCAAACCGCTCTAAGCCCCTCCAAACCTCTCTAAATCCCCTCTCCATCTAAACCCCCTCTAAATCCATCAAACCCCATCGAAACCACCCCTAACCCCCTGGATTCCCCTTGAAACCCCTCTAAATCGCCTCTAAACACCATTTGAGCTCCTCGAAAGCCCTGTAAACCACTCTAATCTCCTCTAACCCCCCGCTCAACCCCTCTAAACGCCACTAAACACTCTCTAAACACTCTCTAAACCCGCGTTGAACCACTCCAAACCCCACTAAACCCTCTAGAAATCCCTCAAAACCTCTCTAAATCCTATAACACAATCTGACCGCTCTAAGCCCCTCTTAACCCCTCTAAATCCTTCTAAACTTCATCCAAACCCCCTCTATATCCCTAAAAACGTTTCTAAACACATTCTAACCCCATCCAAACCGTCTCTGAACCTACTAAACCTCATATAAACCCCTATAAACCCCCAAATCAACTCTAAACCCATCTACACCCCTATAAACTCCCTATATATCCCTTTAAACCTCATATAAACCCCTATAAACTCCCCTAAATCAACTCTAAACCCATCTACACCCCTATAAACTCCCTATAAATCCCTTTAAACCTCATATAAACCCCTATAAACTCCCCTAAATCAACTCTAAACCCATCTACACCCCTATAAACTCCCTATAAATCCCTCTAAACCACACCTACACCCCTCTGAATGCCTAAAAACCCACCAAACCCCGTTCAACCCCCTTTAAATCCCTCTAACCCCCCCTCTAACCCGTCTAAATCCACTATAAACCCCTCTAAACCACCCTAAACCACCTCCAAACCCCACTAGTCTCATCTAAACCCCGCTAAACACACTCCAACCGCTCCAGAAACCCCTCTAAACCCATCTGAACCCATCTAAACCCCACTAAACCCAATCGGAACCTAACCCTCAATAAACCCCTCCTAAATCCCTCAAAACACCTATCAAACCCCTCTAAACTCCTCTAACCCCCTCTAAACCGCTCTAACCCCCTCTAAACTTCTCTGAACTGCCACTAATCCCCTCTAAACCTCTCTAAACTCATCTAAATCCCTCTAAACCCATTCGAAATCCTAAACTCCCTTAAAACCCCAGTAACCCCCTCTAAACCCCTCTAAACGGCGTTTAAACCCATCTAAACCTCTCTAAACCCCTCTAAACCCATCTAAATCCCTGTAAAACCCCTCTAAACCACTAAAGTCCTCTAAACCCCTCTAATAACCCTATAAACCCTTCTAAACACCCTCTAAGCTCCTCGAAATCCCTGTAAACCACTCTAAACCCCTCTAAACCCCCGCTCAACCCCTGTAAGACGCCACTAAAACCCCTCTAAACCCGCGTTGAACCCCTCTAAACCCCACTAAACCCTCTCTAAATCCCTCAAAACCCATCTAAACCCCTATAACCCATTCTAAACCCATCTATACTCCTCTACACCCCCTCTAAACTCCGCAAAATCCCTCTAAGCCCCTCTAAACCCCTCTAAGCCCCCTTTAAATCCCTCGAAACCCCTCTAAACCCTTCTAAACCTCTCTAACCCCTCTAAACACCTCTGACCCATTTAAACCCCTCTTAACCTCTCTAAATCCCTCAAAACGTCTCTAAACACCTTCTAACACCATCCAAACCATCTCGAAACCCACTAAACCTCATATAAACCCCTCTAATCTCCCCTAAATCAACTAAACCCACCTAACCCCCTCAAAATCCCCTATAAATCCCTATAAACCCCCCTAAATCAACACTAAACCCATCTACATCATAAACCCCCTTTAAATCCCTCTGAACCCCCTCTAAACCCTCTAAATCCACCATAAACCCTCTAAACCTCCCTAGATCACCTCAAAACCCCACTAAACACACTCTAATCGCTCCAGAAACCCCTCTAAACTGCTCTAAACCCCACTAAACCCAATCTGAATCCCACGAATCCCCTCTAACCCCGTCTAAACCCATCTAAACTCTCCAAACCCCCTCTAAACCTCCTCTAACCCCCTCTAAACCCTCTCTACATCCCTCAAAACGTCCCTAAACCCCTTCTAATCCCATCTAAACCCTCTCTAAGCCATCTAAACCTCATATAAACCCCTCTAAACCCCACCCAACCTACTTTAAACCCCTATAAACCCCTCTAAACCATCTCAACCCACTAGAAACCACTCTAACCCCCCTAAACCACATCAAAACTCCATTACTACTCGAAACCCCTCTAAACCCCAGTAAACACACTCTAATCGCTCAAAATTCCCCTCTAAACTCCTCTAAACCCCTCCAAACCCTCACTAAACCCCCTCTGAATCACACAAAACCACTCTAAACCCATATAACCCCTTCTAACCGCCTCTAAACCCCCTCTAAGTCCATCAAAACGTCTCTAAACCCCTTATAACCCCATCCAAACCGTCTCTAAACCATCTAAACCTCATATAAACCCCTCTAAACCCCCTAAATCAACTCTAGACCCATCTAAACCCCTATAAACCACCTATAAATTAATCTAAATCCCCAATAAACCCCCTCTAAACCCCCTATGACGGCCTTTAAACCCCTCTTAACCCCTCTAAATCCTTCTAAACCCCCTCCAAACCCTTCTAAACCACCTCTAAACTGCTTTAAACCGCTCTAAGCCCCCCCAAACCCATATAAACCTACTCTAAACCCTAGCAACCCCCTCTAAACCCCTCTAAAACGCCTTCTAACCCCCTCTAAATCCCCCAAAACGTCTCTAAACCCCTTCTAACCCCATCCAAACCATCTCTAAACCTAGTAATCTCACGTAAACCCCTCTAAACTTAAATCAACTCTAAACCCACCTAAACCCCTATAACCCCCTTATAAATCCCTTTAAACCTCATATAAACCCCTATAAACCCCCCTAAATCAAATCTATACCCATCTACACCATAACCCCACTTTAAATCCCTCTAAACCTCCTCTAAACCCTCTAAATCCACTATACACCCCTCTAAACCACTCCAAACCACCTCAAAACCCAACTAAACTCTAAACCCCGCTAAACACACTCTAATTGCTCCAGAAAACCATCTATATAAAACCATATAACATATAGGGAATTGAGGAATGCTGTGGAACAGAGGGATCTAGGAATAACTGTGCATCGTTCCCTGAAGGTGGAATCAAAACGTCTATAAACCCCTTCTAAACCCATCTAAACCCTCTCTAAGCCATCTAAACCTCATATAAACCCCTCTAAACCTCCCTCCAACCCACTTTAAACCTCTATAAACTCCTCTAAACCCATTAAACCCATCTGAACCACATCAAAACCCAATTAAACTCCTCGAAACTCCTCTAAACACCTCCAAACCCTCACTAAACCGCCGTCTGAATCACACAACTGTAACCACTGTAAACCCCTCTACAACCTTCTAAGCCCTTCTAAACTCTTTAAAACCCCTCTATACCCTCTAAACCGCCTCCAAACCCATCTAAACCACCTCTAACCCCCTCTCAACCACTATGCCTTTTTCAATCCCTCTAAGCCCCTATAAACACCCTATAAATGCATCTAAATCCCACTTAAACCCCCTCTAAACCACTGAAAACCACTTCAAACCCCTGTAAATCCCTCTAAACACATCTAAACCCCTCTAACCCCCCTTTAAATCCCTCTAAACCCCCTCTAAACCCATTCTAAACCCATCTAATTCCCTATAAATCCCCTCTAAATCCCTTTAAAACCCTCCAAATCCCATTTAAAACCCTTTAATCCACTGCAAACCATTGTAAACACCTATAAACCCCTCTAAAACCTCTATTCCTCTAAACCCTCATAACCTCACTAAACCACCTAAAAACCCCTTAAAATCCCTTTAAACCCCTCTAAACCCCACCAAACCCCTCTAAACCGCTCTAAATCGCTCGAAAGCCCCTCTAAACCCCTGTAACCGTAAAGCCCTCTAAACCCCTCTAAACACATCTAACTCATCTAAACCCCACTGAATCCCTCTAAATCCATCAAAACCCCACTAAACCCTATTCAAACCCCGCTAAACCCCTCTAAGCCACATCTAAACGCCCTCTAAACCCATATAAACCCCTCAAAACCACCTCTAAACGCTTCTAAACGCCTCGACCACTCTAACCCCATTCGCAATCCCTCTAAACCCCTACAAACACCCTATAAATCAATCTAATCCCCACTAAACCCCCTGTAAATCCCTGTAAACACCTCTAAACCCCTCTAAACCCCCTTTAAATCCCTCCAACCCCCCCTCTAAACACATCTGATCCGCCTCCAAAGCCCTCTAATCCCATTTTAAACCCCTCTAAATCCTATCTAAATCCCTCGAAACATAGAAACATAGAAATTAGGTGCAGGAGTAGGCCATTCGGCCCTTGGAGCCTGCACCGCCATTCAATATGATCATGGCTGACCATCCAACTCAGTATCCCGTACCTGCCTTCTCTCCATACCCTCTGATCCCCTTAGCCACAAGGGCCACATCTAACTCCCTCTTAAATATAGCCAATGAACTGGCCTCAACTACCCTCTATGGCAGAGAGTTCCAGAGACCCACCGCTCTCTATGTGAAAAAAGTCCTTCTCATCTCGGTCCTAAAGGATTTCCCCCTTATCCTTAAGCTGTGACCCCTTGTCCTGGACCTCCCCAACATCGGGAACAATCTTCCTGCATCTAGCCTGTCCAACCCCTTAAGAATTTTGTAAGTTTCTATAAGATCCCCTCTCAATCTCCTAAATTCTAGAGAGTATAAACCGAGTCTATGCAGTCTTTGTTCATAAGACAGTCCTGACATCCCAGGAATCAGTCTGGTGAACCTTCTCTGCACTCCCTCCAAACACCATTTAAACCTCCTGTAAACCACTGCAAACCCCTCTAAACCCCTCTAAACCATTCTAAACCACCTCTAAACGCCTCTAAACACATCTCAACCACTGTAAACCCATTCACAATCCCTCTAAACCCCTACAAACACCCTATAAATCCATTTGAACCCCACTAAACCCCCTCTGAACCACTGTAAACCCATGGAAACCCATGTAAATCACTCTAATCACCTCTAAACCCCTCTAAACCCCCTTTAAATCCCTCTAAGCCCCCCCCCTCTAAACACATCTGATCCACCTCTAAACCCCTCTAAACATCTCCAAACCCCTCTAAACCCATTCTAAACCCCTCTAAATCCCCTCTAAATCCCTCTAAACCCCTCCAAATCCCATTGAAACCCCTGCAATCCACTGTAAACCCCTATAAACCCTGCTAACCCCTCTAAACATAGACATAGACATAGAAGATAGGTGCAGGAGTAGGCCATTCGGCCCTTCGAGCCTGCACCGCCATTCAATTTGATCATGGCTGATCATCCAGTATCCTGTACAGTATCCTGTACCTGCCTTCTCTCCATACCCCCTGATCCCTTTAGCCACAAGGGCCACATCTAACTCCCTCTTAAATAGAGGGATTAAATATAGCCAATGAACTAGCCTCAACTACATTCTGTGGCAGAGAATTCCACAGATTCACCACTAAAACCTCTAAACCCCTCTTAACCCCACTAAACCCCCTATACACCCCTCTAAACCCATCCAAACCCCTCAAAACCGCACTAAAGCCCTCTAAACACCCTCTAAACCCCTCTAAATTCCTCAAACCCCCTCTAAACACCTCTAAACCCCACTAAACCCCGTATACATCCCTCAAAATCCCTCAAAACACCCTCTAAACTCATATAAACCCCTCAACTCCCCAACCCCCTCCAAACCCCCTCTAAACCCGCTAGACCCCCTCTAAACCCCCCTAACCAATTGCAAACCCTCTAAACCCCATCTAAACCCTCTAAACCCCACTATCCTCTCTAAATCCGTCAAAACACCTCTAAGCCCTATTTAAACCCCTCCAAACCCCTCTAAGCCCCCTCTAAACGCTCTCTAAACCCCCAAAAATCCACTCTAAACCCCTCTAAACCCATTTAAACCCCACTAAACCCCCTCTCAATCCCTTAAAACGCCTTTAAACGCCTTTAAACGCCTTCAAACCCTATCTAAACCCTTTCTAAACCCCCAAATAAGCCCCCTCCAAACCCCCCTAAATCAACCCTCTAAACCACTAAACACCATCAACAACCCTCTAAATACCCTTTAAACCACTAAACCCCTCCATACCCCCTCTAAACCCCTCTAATCCCCCTAAACCCCTCTAAACTCACTCTAAACCCCACTAAACACCCTCTGACTCCCTCGAAATTCTTGTAAACCCCCACTAATCCCCTGTAACCCCCCTGTAAACCCCCCTATAAACTACTGTAAACCACAGTAAACCCATCTAAACCCCTCAAACCATTCTAAACATTTTAAACCTCCTATACACCCTCTAAACCCATATAAACCCCTCCAAACCACCTCTAAACTCCTCTAAACGCCTCTCAACCACTCTAAACCGATTCGGAATCATTATAATCCTCTACAGACACCCTATAAATCCATCTAAACCCCCTCTAAACCTTTGTAAACCAATGTAAACCCCTGTAAATCCCTCCAAACGCCTCTAAGCCTCCTTCAAACCCCTCTAAACCCCCCTCTAAAACCCTCTATACACATGATCCACCTCTAAACCCCTCTAAACCCATTCTAAACCCCTCTAAATCCCGTCTAAATCCCTCTAAACCTCTCCAAACCCCATTTAAACCCCCTGTAAACCATTGCAAACACCTCTAAACCCCTCTACACCCCCGTAACCATTCCAAACCCTTCTAAACCTTTTAAACCTCTCTAAACCCCTACCAACCCCTCAAAACCACCTCTAAACGCCCTCTAAACCCCTCTCAACCGCACTAAACTACGTCTAAACCGCTCTAAACCCATCTAAACCCCTCAAAACACCCTCTAAAATACCTCTTTCACTCATTGTTCCTCATCTCTCCACATCACTGTTTATATCTCTCGTTTCCCTGATCCCTGACCAGTCTGAAGAAGGGTCTCGACCCGAAACGTCGCCTATCTCCTTCGCTCCTTAGATGCTGCTGCACCCGCTGAGTTTCTCCAGCTTTTTGTGTAACCCTCTAAAATACCTCTACCCCTCTAGATTCCTCAAAACCCCTCTAAACCCCTAATCCCCTCTAAACACCTCTAAACCCCATATACATCCCTCAAACCCCCTCAAAACACCCTCTAAGCTCCTCTAAACCCCTCAAAACCCCAATCCCCTCCAAACCCCCTCTAAACTCTCTAAACCCCCTCTAAACCCTCCTAAACCACCTGCAAACCATCTAAACCCCCATTGAAACTCATCTAAATCCTTCTAAATCCATTCTAAACCCCTCAAAACCCCTTTAAACCCCTCGAAATGCTTCTAAACCCCTCTAAATCCACACGAACCACCTGAAACCCCATTTAATCCCCTCTAAACCCCATGCCTCTAAAACCCCTCTAATCCCCTCTAATCCCCTGTAAACCACTGTAAACCATCTGAACACCCCTAAACCCCTCTAAACTCCTCTAAACCACCTCTACCCTCTAACCACCTAAAATCCGTCTAATACCCCTCTAAACCCACCTAACCCCCACCAAACCCCTCCTAAACCCCCCTAAATCCCCTCCAAATCGCTCCAAACCACCTCTAAACCCCTCTAACCCCTCAAAATCCATCTAAAACTCCTCTAAACCCATCTCAACCCCAATAACTCCCCTCTAAACCCCTCTACACCCCTCAAACCCCAGCCCCCTCCAAACCCCCTCCAAACCCTCTAAACCCCCTCTAAACCCCTTTAAACCCTCCTAAACCAAACCCCTTTAAACCCTCCTAAACCGTCTATACTCTTCTAAACCCTTTCTAAACCCCTCTAACCCACCCAAACCCCCCTCTAGCCCCCCCTAAACCCGATCCAAATCACTCTAAAGCCCCAAACCGCTCTAATCCTTCTAAACCACCTCTAAACCCCCCTAAAGTTCACCAAACCTCTCTAAACCCATTCTAAACCATTCTAATCCGTCTACACCCCTCTAAACCCTCTAAACCCCCCTAAACCCCTCTTAGCCCCACTAAATTCCTCAAAACGCCTCTAAACCCTTCTAACCCCATCTAAACCCTGTCTACACTCCATCCAACCCCCTTTAAACCCCTTTGAACCTACTCTAAACCCACTAAACGCACTATAAACCCCTCTAAACCCCCTAAACCACCTCAAAGCCCCACTAAACTCCTCTAAACCTCTCTAAACCCCATTAAACATACTCTAATCGCTCAACCCGCTCAATTGCTAAACTCTAAAACCCTCTAGACCCTTCTGAATCCCACAGAACCCCTCTCAACCCATATAACCCCCTCTATACCCCCTCTAAACCCATCTAACCCTTCTAAACCCCCTCTAAACCACCTCAAACCCCCACTAAACCCCCTAAATCAACTCTAAACCCATCTAAACCCCCTATAAACACCCTATGAATCCCTCTAAACGCCTTCTAAACCCGCTCTAACCCACCTAAACCGCTCTAAATCCCACTAAACTTCATCCAAACCATTTTAGAAACATAGAAACATAGAAAGATGGGTGTAGGAGTAGGCCATTCGGCCCTTCGAGCGTGCACCGCCATTCAATATGATCTTGGCTGATCATCCAACTCAGTATCCCGTACCTGCTTTCTCTCCATATCCCCTGATCCCTTTAACCACAAGAGCCACATCTAACTCCCTCTTGAATATAGCCAATGAACTGGCCTCAACAACCTTCTGTGGCAGAGAATTCCAGAGACTCACCACTCTCTGTGTAAAGAATGTTTTCCTCATCTCGGTCCTAAAGGAATTCCCCCTTATCCTCAGACGGTGACCCCTTGTTCTGGACTCCCCCAACATCGGGAACAATCTTCCTGCATCTAGCTTGTCCAACCCCATAAGAATTTTGTACGTTTCTATAAGATCCCCCCGAGTTTATCCAGTCTTTCTTCACATGAAAGTCCCGGCATCCCAGGAATCAGTCTGACCCCTTCTCTGAACCCCCTCTATGGCAAGAATGCCTTTCCTCAGATTTGGAGACCAAAACTGTACGATATACGCCAGGTGTGGTCTCACCAAAACCCTGTACAACTGCAGTAGAACCTCCCTGCTCCTATACTCAAATCCTTTCGCTATGAATGCTAACATACCATTTGCTTTTAAACTCCTCTAAACCCCATCTAAACCCTCGAAACCCACTATAACCCCTTCTAGTCCTCTAAACCCCTCTAAACCAATGGAAACACATCTAAACCCCTCCAAACCCCTCTGAACCCTCTAAACCACGCTAAACCCTTGCTAACCCCACTAACACCTTTAAACCCCCTCTAAACCCTCTAAACCCACTATAAAGCCCTCTAAACCTCCTAAACCCCTCTAACCCCCATCTAAACACACTCTAATCCCTCTAAACCCCCCTCTAAACTCCTCTCAACCCCCACTAAACACCCTCTGATTCCGACAAAACCTCTCTAAACCCCTCTAAACCCTGTCTAACCCCCTCTCAACCCTCTGAACACCCCACTAAACTCCCTCAAAAACCTCACTGAACCCCCTCTAAACCCCTCTCAACCCCTCATCCCCCTCTAAACTCCGCTAAACCATTCTAACCCTTCTGAACACCCCTAAACACATCTAAATCCCTCTAAACCACCTCTAATCCGCTCTAAACCCCTCTAAATCCATCTAAAACCCATCTAAACACCCTAAACCCCACTATACCCAGCCTAAACCCCTCTACACCCCTCAGAAACCCACCTCCTCTAAACCCCCTCTAAACCCTCTAGACCCCCTCTAAACCCTCTAATCCCCTGTAAACCCCTTTAACCATATAACAATTACAGCACGGAAACAGGCCATCTCGGCCCTTCAAGTCCGTTTTTTCCCTTAGTTCCACCTGCCTGCACTCATACCATAACCCTCCATACCCTTCTCATCCATATGCCTATCCAATTTATTTTTAAATGATACCAACGAACCTGCCGCCACCACTTCCACTGGAAGCTCATTCCACACCGCTACCACTCTCTGAGTAAAGAAGTTCCCCCTCATGTTACCCCTAAACCTCTGTCCCTTAATTCTAAAGTCATGTCCTCTTGTTTGAATCTTCCCTATTCTCAAAGGGAAAAGCTTGTCCACATCAACTCTGTCTATCCCTCTCATCATTTTAAAGACCTCTCTCAAGTCCCCCCTTAACCTTCTGCGCTCCAGAGAATAAAGACCTAACTTATTCAACCTATCTCTGTAACTTAGCAGTTGAAACCCAGGCAACATTCTCGTAAATCTCCTCTGTACCCTCTCTATTTTGTTGACATCCTTCCTATAATTGGGCGACCAATTAACCTCTCCTAAACCACATCGAAACCACACTAAACTCTTCTAAACCCATTCCAAACCCCTCTAACCTCCTCTAAACCCTTCCAACCTCACTAAACCCCCTAAATTCCTCAAAACCCATCTAAAACCCCTCTAACCCCATCTAAACCACTCTAAACCCGCTCCAAACCTCTCTAAAACCACTCTAAACCCGCTCCAAATCTCTCTAACACCCCTCTAAACCACCTCTAAACCCCTCTAAAGTTCACCAACCCCTCTAAACCCATTCTACACCGCTCTAGACCCCTCTAACTACCCTCTAGATCCGTCTAAACAACTCTAAACCCTCTTTAACCCCCTGTAAACCACTGTAACCCCTCTAAACCCTCTAAACCCCCCTAAACCCTTCTTAACCCCACTAAAGCCCTGAGATCCCTCAAAACCCCTCAAACCCCCTTAAAACCCATGTAAACCCCTCTAAACCCCAACCCCACTAATTCCCCTCTAAATCCCTCAAAACCCTCTCAAAACGCTCTCTAAACCCCACTAAAACCTGCTCTAAACAAGTCTAAACTAAACCCCTTTAAACCCTCTAAACCCACGATAAAGTCCTCTAAACCCCCTACACCACCTCAAAACCCCTTAAAACCCCTCTGAAGCCTCTAAACCCCCTCCAAACCCCATTAAACCCCGTCTAAACCCCTCTACACACCTCAAATCCCCAACCCCCTCCAAATCCCCTCTAAACCTTCTAAATCCCTCTAAACTATTCCAAACCCATTCCAAACCCCTGTAACCCCCACTAGACCCATCTAAACCTCCTCTAAAACCCTCATAACATCTTTAAACCCCTTCTAATCCCAGCTAACCCTTCTCTAGATCCATCTAACCCCCTTTAAATCCCTCTAAACCCTCTAAGCCCCTCTAACCCCAACCCCACTAATTCCCCTCTAAATCCCCCAAAACCCTCTCTAAACCCTCTCTAAACCCTTCTAAACACATCTAAACTGCTCTAACCCCTCTAAACCCCTCTTAACCCCACTAAACCCCACTAGAGGACATGACATGAGAATTAAGGGACAGAAGTTTAGGGGTAACATGAGGGGGAACTTCTTTACTCAGAGTGGTGGCTGTGTGGGATGATCTTCCAGCAGAAGTGTTGGAGGCAGGATCAATTTTAACATTTAAAAGTAAAGTGGATAGGTATATGGACGGGAAGGGAATGGAGGGGTATGGTCTGAGTGCAGGTAGATGGGACTAGGGGAAAATAAATAGTCGGCACGGACTGGAAGGGCCGAGAACGCCTGTTTCGGTGCTGTAATTGTTACATGGTTATATGGTATACACACGCTCCAAATCCCTCTGAAGCCCCTCTAAACCCCTCTACCCCTCTAATCCACCTCTAAACCCCTCTACATTTCACCAATCCCATCTAAACCCATTCAAAACCGCTCTAACCCCCGTCTAAATCCGTCTAAACGCCGCTAAACCCTCTTTAAACCACTGCAACCCCTCTAAACCCCTCTAAACACATCTAAACTCCTCTAACCCCCACTTAACCCCACTAAACCCCCTATTAATCCCTCAAAACCCATCAAAACATCCCTCTAAACCCCTCAAAACCCCAACCTCATACATACCTCCTCTAAACCCTCTAAACTACCCTAAACTACCTGGAAAACGTCTAATCACTATCTAAACCCTCTAAACCCCAGACAAACCAATCGAAACACATCTAAACCCCTCTACACCCACTAACCGCCTGAAACCCCATGTAATTACCTCTAAACCCCCATTAAATCTCTCTAAACCCCAAATGCCTCAAAATCCCATCTAAATCCCTGTAAACCACTGTAATCCCCTCTAAACCCATTTCACACCTTCTAAACCACTCTAAACCTCCTCTAAACCATCTGAACACCCCCTAAACCCCTCTAAATCCCACAAACCCCTCGAAACCCACTAAACCCCTCTACATCCCCTCTAACCCCATCTAAACATCCTCTAAATCCCTCAAAACGTCTCTAATCCCATTCTAACCCCATCTAAACCCTCTAAACGTCACATACACCCGTCCAAACACCCCAAAATCAACTCTAAACCCTCTAAACCCCTATAACCCCATATAAATCACTCTAAACCCCCTCTAAACCCCCTATAGACAGGCTCCAAATCCCTCTAAACCCCTCTAATCCACCTCTAAACCCCTCTAAATTTCACCAATCTCCTCTAAACTCATTCTAACCCGCTCTAACCCCGTCTAACCCCCGTCTAAATCCCGCTAAACTCTCTTTATACCACTGCAACCCCTCTTTACCCCCAAAAACCCCTCTAAACCTCTCTAAACCCCTCAAAACCCCAACCCCCTACATACCTCCTCTAAACCCTCTAATCCCCCTCTAAACCACCCTAAACTACCTGGAAAACTTCTAAACCCCTCTAATCCCCATCTAAACCCTCTACATGCCCTCTAAACCCATCTAAACCTCCTATAAATCTCTCAAAACGTCTCTAATCCCATTCTAACCTCATCTAACCCTCTAAACCTCACATAAACCCCCCTAAACCCACCAAAATCAACTCTAAACCCTCTAAACCCCTAAAACCTCCATATATATCCCTCTAAACCCCTCTAAATCCCATCTAAACAATATCGAAACCTCTAAACCCTCCTAGCCCCACTAAATCCCCTCTAAATCCCTCAAAACCCAATTGAACCCTATCTAAACCCCTCTAAACACACTCTAACCCCCCTCTAAACTCCTCTAAATTCCCACTAAACACCATCTAACTCCCACAAAACCAAACCCTTATAACCCCGTTTAACCCCCTCTAAAACCTCTGAACACCCCTCTAAACGCCCTCAAAAACCCCATTAAACCCCACTAAACCCCTCGAAAATCCCTCCCATTCCCCTCTAAACCCGCTCTAAACCCCCTCTAAACACTCTAATCCCCCTCTAAACCCCGCTAAACCCCACTAAACCCTTGTAAACCACTGTACACCACTCTTCACCCCTCTAAACCCCCTTTAACACATTCTAAACCGTTCCAAACCCTCTGAACACGCCCGAAACCCCTCTAAACCCCACTAAACCCCCTCTAAATTCCTCAAACCCCCTCTAAACGCACGTTAACCCCCTCTAGTCCTCTAAACCCCTCTAAACCAATGTAAGCACATCTAAACCCCTCTATACCCCTCTGAACCCTCCCAAACCTTATAAGCCCTTCCTAACCGCACTAAATCCCCTCTAAATCCATCAATACCCCTCTAAACCCTCTCTAAACCTCTCCAAACCCCACTAAACAACTATAAACGACTTGAAACCCCCTCTAAACCCTCTAAAACCACTATAAAGCCCTCTAAACCCCCTAAACCCGAAAATCACCATTAAAACTCCTCTAAACCCCTCTAAACACACTCTAATCCATCTAAACCCCCTCTAAACTATTCTAAACCCCCACTAAACACCCTCTAAATCCCACAAAACCCCTCTAAACCCCCTATAACCTCGTCTAACACCGTCTAAACCCCTCTACACACTCTGAGCACCACTCTAAACTCCCTCAAAGACCCCTCAAAACCCCACTAAACCCCCTCTAAACCCCTCTCATCTCCCTCTAAACTACGCTAACCCCCCCCATAAACCCTCTAATCCCCCTCTCAACCCCGCTAAACCCCCCTATAAACCCCTTTAAACCATCTAATCCCCGTCTAAACCCCTCTAAACCACTGTAAACCACACTAAATCCCCTCTAAACCCACTTTAACACCTTCTAGACTGTTCTAAACCCTCTGAACGCCCCCTAAACCCCTCTAAATCCCTCTAAACCCATCCAAACACCTTTAAACCGCTCTAAACCCCGCTCAACCGCTCCAAAGCCCTGTAAACTCATCTAAATCCCTCTAAACCCTGCTAAACCCCCGCCCAACTCCTCTAAAACTAAACCCGCTAAGCCCCCTCTAAACCCCTATAAACCACCAATAACCCCCTAAATTCCTCTAAATCCCTCAAAACCCTCTAAACCCAACCTAAACCCCTCTGAACACAAATATCCCATTCAAAACACCTATGATCCCCTCTAAATCTAAATCCTTCTAACCCCTCTAAATCCCACTTAACCGCTCTAAATCATTCTAAACCCCTCTATCCCCTTCTAAACACCTATAAACCCCTTTAAACCGCGATACGCCCCCCTAAACCCCTCTGAACCCTGCTCAACCCCCGTAAACCCCACTAAACCCCCTTGAAACCCTCTAAACATGCTTTAAACCCCTCTAAACCCTGTCTAAGCCCCTCTAAACCCATTATATACCCTATAAACCCCATCTAAATCCCTCTAATACCCATTTAGAGGAAGTGGCGGCGCTGCCTGGCAGCTGCGGCTCACCTGCAGTCCGTCTGTTGTTATTTTGTTTTTGTCTTCTTGGGTCTGTTTTAGTGATTATTTTGGTTTATTAGGCTGTGTATGTGTGTTGGGGGGATGGTGGGAGAAACAGGGTTTTAGTCTCTCCCTTCGGGGGGATGCAACTTTTCTTGTGTCCCCCGTCACCGTCTCCGTCTGTGTTGAGGCCCTAATGACGGAGCTGGCGGCCTTACAGCTTCCAGCAGCGGCGGCACGGCTTCGGAGCTTCAGCGGTGACCTGGCTTTCGGAGCTGCGGTGTTCCAGCGTCTACCTGGCTTTGGAGCTGCGGTGCTCCGGCATCTCGGCGGCGGGCCCTGTGGCAGTGTTCCGGCATTCCGGTGAAGGCGGTGGCGGTGGCCCGGCTTTGGAGGCCCAGCCACGGGCCTGCAGAACGGCAGCATCGGAGGCCTGGATCTCCTCAGTGCAGAGGGAGAACAAGGAGGGAAGCAGGCAGAGACTCTAAGACTTTTGCCTTCCACCACAGTGAGGAGGTGTTTGGTGAACTCACTGTGGTGGATGTTAAATTTGTGTTTATTGTGTTTTTTTGTTAATTGTAATATATGTATAGAAACATAGAAACATAGAAAATAGGTGCAGGAGTAGGCCATTCGGCCCTTCGAGCCTGCACCGCCATTCAATGTGATCATGGCTGATCATCCAACTCAGTATCCCGTACCTGCCTTCTCTCCATACCCCCTGATCCCTTTAGCCACAAGTGCCACATCTAACGCCCTCTTAAATATAGCCAATGAACTGGCCTCAACTACCTTCTGTGGCAGAGAATTCCAGAGACTCACCACTCTCTGTGTAAAGAATGTTTTCCTCATTTCGGTCCTAAAGGAATTCCCCCTTATCCTTAGACTGTGACCCCTTGTTCTGGACTCCCCCAACATCGGGAACAATCTTCCAGCATCTAGCTTGTCCAACCCCTTAAGAATTTTGTAGGTTTCTATAAGATCCCCCCTCAATCTTCTAAATTCCATCGAGTACAAACCGAGTCTATCCAATCTTTCCTCATATGAAAGTCCTGACATCCCAGGAATCAGTCTGGTGAATCTTCTCTGTACCCCCTCTATGGCAAGGATGTCTTTCCTCAGATTTGGAGACCAAAACTGTACGCAGTACTCCAGGTGTGGCCTCACCAAAACCCTGTACAACTGCAGTAGAACCTCCCTGCTCCTATACTCAAATCCTTTCGCTATGAATGCTAACATACCATTTGCTTTCTTCACTGCCTGCTGCACCTGCATGCCTACTTTCAATGACTGGTGTACCATGACACCCAGGTCTCGTTGCATCTCCCCCTTACCTAATCTGCCACCATTCAGATAATAGTCTACCCTCATGTTTTTGCTACCAAAGTGGATAACCTCACATTTATCCACATTGTACTGCATCTGCCATGCATCTGCCCATTCACTCAGCCTATCCAAATCACCCTGCAGCCTCCAAGCATCCTCCTCACACCTAACTATACCCCCCAGCTTGGTATCATCTGCAAATTTGGAGATGTTGCATTGAATTCCCTCGTCCAAATCATTAATATATATTGTAAATAGCTGGGGTCCCAGCACTGAGCCTTGCGGCACCCCACTAGTCACTGCCTGCCATTTTGAAAAGGACCCGTTTACTCCTACCCTTTGCCTCCTGTCTGCTAGCCAGTTCTCTATCCACATCAATACTGAACCCCCAATACCGTGTGCTTTAAGTTTGTATGCTAATCTCTTATGCGGGACCTTGTCGAAAGCCAAGTATGACTGCAGGCACAAAATTTCGTTCAGACCGAAAGGTCTGAATGACAATAAAGGTAATCTGAATCGGGATTTAAATCCATGCAAACCCCTCCAATCCCATCTAAACCCATCTAAACCCCTCTAAATCCCTCTGACCCCTCCAAACGCCTCAACTCCACTAAACCCCCTCTAAATCCCTCAAAACCCCTCTAAACACCCTCTAAGCCTTTCGAACCCCTTCTAAACACATTTAAACCCTCTCTAAACATCTCCAAACCCCCTCTAAACCCCACCAAACCCGCTCTAAATCCTTCAAAACCCCTCAAAACCCCCAATAACCCCCTCTAAACCCCCCATTAAATCCCTCTAAACCCCGCTAAATCCAGGTAAGCCCCATGTAAGCCCATCTTAACCCCTCTAAGCACTTCTAAACGCCCCTAAACGACTCTAAACCCCTCTCAACTCATTTAAACACACCCAAACCCCTATAACCCCCTCTAAATCCCTCTAAGCTCGTCTAAACCCCCTCTAAATCCCTCTAAACCCTTCTAATCCCATCTAACCCCTCTTAACCCCAAGACAATCCCTCTAAATCACTCAACCCCCCTAAACACTCTTTACGTCCCCTCTAAATCCCTCTAAACACATCAAAACCCCTCTGAACACCATTAAATCACTCTGATCTGTCTCTAAACCCCTCTAAACCACTCTAAGCGCATCTAACCTCTAGTCATCTAAACCCATCTAAACCCCAGATAAACCGCTCTAAACACCCATAAACAACTCTAGCCATCTCTAGACACCTAGAACCCTCCAATTCCCCTCTAAACCGCTCTAAACACATCTAAACCCACCTATACCCGTCTCAACCTCTCCAAATGCCTTCTACACCCATGTAAACCTATGTAAACCCCTCTAACTCCCGGTAAACCCCCTGTACACCCCCTATACCCCTGTAAACGCCCATAAAACCCCTCTAAGCCCCCTCTGAACCCCTCTAAACCACTCTAAATCCCCTTTAAAGCCATGTAAACCACTGTAAAACACTGTAAACCCCTCTAAGCCTCTCTAGATCTTCCAACCCCCTCTAACCGCATCTGAACCCCATCTAAACCACTCCTGACCCCACTAAATCCCCTCAAAACCGTCAAAACGCGCTCTAGATCCCTTTAAACCCCACTAATCCTCCCGATATCCCTCTAAACCCTTCTAAACCCCATTTAGACCCCTGTAAACCCTTCTAAACCCCTCTAAACCCCTCTGATACCTCTAAACCACTCGTAACCCCATTTAATCATTTAAAAATAAATTGGATAGGCATATGGATGAGAAGGGTACGGAGGGTTATGGTATGAGTGCAGGCAGGTGGGACTAAGGGAAAAAAGTTGTTCGGCACGGACTTGAAGGGCCGAGATGGCCTGTTTCCGTGCTGTAATTGTTATATGGTTATAACCCCTCTAATTCCTTCTAAACCCCTCTAAACCCATTTAAACCGCTCTAACCACCTCAAAAAGCTTCAAAACCCCTCTAACCCCCTTTAAACCCATCCAAACCCCTTCTAAACCAAACCCAATCTAAATCCCTCTAAACCCCTCTAAATCCATGTAAACCCCATGTAAACCCCTCTGACCCCAATTTAAACCCGTCTAAATCCCTCTAAACCCTCTACGCCCCTCTAAATCCCTCTAACCACCTCTAAAACCCTTTAAACCCTCTAATTCCACCTAAAACCCCCTCTAAACCCATCTAACCCTCTCTAAACCCCTCCAAACCCCACTAAACCCCCTATATCCCTCAAAACCCCTCTAAACCTCTAAACCCGCTCTAAATTCATCTAAACCCCTCTAAACACCTCTAGACGCATCTCGTCCCGTCTTGACACCTAGACCCCTCAAACCCCATCTAAACCAAACCCCACTAACCCCCCTATATCCCCCCAAACCCCTCTAAATCTCTAAACCCCCTCTAAATTCATCTAAACCCCTCTAAACTGCTTTAAACACCTCTAGACGCATCTCGACCCCTCTTGAGAACCAGACCCCTCAAAACCCCATCTAAACCCACATAAACCCCTCTAAACCTATCCACACCCCCGCTATACCCCCGCTACAACCCCCTATACCTCTCTGAACACATTTAAACCACCTCTATTCCCCTCCAAACACCTCTAAACGCCTCTAAATCCCTGTAAACCCCTCCAATCCCGTCTAAACGCCTGCAAACCCCTCCAAACGCCTCTAAACCACTCTAAACACTTCTAACCCCCTATAACCCCCTCTAAAACCCCCCTTTAAACCCCTCTAAGACACATATAACGGCCTCTAAACTCATACAAACCCCTCTAACCCTATTCCCAACGCCGCTAAACCCCTTTCAACCCCCTCTAAATCCCTGCAAACCCCATGTAAACAGTAAACCACTAAACCCCTCTAAACCCCTCTGATACCTCTAAACCCCTCGTAACCCCTCTAATTCCTTCTAAACCCCTCTAAACCCCTTTAAACCGCTCCAGCCACCTCAAAACGCTTCAAAGCCCATCTAACCCCCTCTAAACCATCTAAACCCAATCTAAATCCCTATAAACCCCTCTAAATCCATGTAAAACCCTCTAACCACCTCTAAAACCCTTTAAACCCTCTAATTCCCCTCTAAACACATCTAAACCGCCCTCTAAACCCCTCGAAACCCATCTGACCCTCTCTAAACACCTATAAACCCCACTAAACCCCCTATATCCCCCAAAACCCCTCTAAACCCCCTCTAAACTCATCTAAACCCCTCTAAACATCTCTAGACGCACCTCGACCGTCTTGACACGTAGACCCCTCTAAGCCCCATCTAAACCACTCCAAACCCCACTAAACCCCCTATATCCCCCAAAACCCCTCTAAATCTCTAAACCCCCTCTAAACTCATCTAAACTGCTCTAAACACCTCTAGACGCATCTTGACCCCTCTTGAGAACTAGACCCCTCAAAACCCCATCTTAACCACTCTAAACCCCTCTAACCCCCCTCTAAACCCACATAAACCCCTCTAAACTTATCCACACCCACGCTATGCCCCCTCTACAACCCCTATACCTCTCTAAATCCATTTTAACCACATCTATTCCCCTCTAAACACCTCTAAACGCATCTAAATCACTGTAAACCCCTCCAATCCCATCTAAACGCCTGCAAACCCATCCAAACGCCTCTAAACCATTCTAAACCACTCTAAACCCCTCTAAACACTTCTAACCCCCTCTAACCGCCTCTAACCCTCTCTAACCCCCCTTAAACCGCTCTAAAACCCCTCTAAACCCCTCTAAGATATAACGCCCTGTAAACTCCCACAAATCCCTCTAACCCTATTCCCAACGCCACTAAACCCATTTCAACCCCCTCTAAATCCCTGCAAACCCCATGTAAACACTAAACCTCTAAACCCCACTAAACACTTCTAACCTCCTCTAAACCACTGTAAATCCTCTAAACCCCCTTCAGACCCCTGTAAACCACTGTTAACCTCTTTAAGCCCCGCTAAACCCATCGAAAACCTTCTAAACCTATCTAAACCCTCTAAACCACTCTAAAACTAAACCCCGCTAAGCCCCCTCTAAACCACCCATAACCCCCTAAATTTCTCTAAACCCCACTATACCCCTCTGATCCCTCTTAAATTCTTCTAAACCCCTCCAAACCCTTGTAAACCCTTCTAAACCACTTTAAAGTGCTATAAGCCCCTCTAAACCCCCGCTCAACCCCTGTAAACCCCTACAAACCCTATAAACCCCACTGAACCCTCTCCAAATCCCTCAAAACCCCATCTAAACCCATCTAAAGCCCTCTAACGCCACTCTAAACTCCACAAACCCACACATCCACGGCCGGTAGATCCACTGATCCACATCAGTACCGGCTCTCCACAGGGTTGTGTGCTGAGCCCTCTGCTCTACACCATCTACACACATGACTGCACCTCCGCCCACCACAGCAACACCATTGTCAAATTTGCGGATGACACTACGGTGGGGACGAGTACGCCCATCGGGATGAGGGGACTGTGTGGAAAGGGTGGCGGATTTCCATATTGAGGAGGACCTGACGTGGAGCGTGAACACCTCTACGCTGCTGAAAAAGTCCAGCAGAGACTGCACTTCCTGAGGGTGCTCAGGAAGAATAACATCACACAGAGACTGCTGCTTTCCTTTTATCGGTGCTCCATTGAGAGCATCCTAACATACTGTGTATGCGTGTGGTACACCAGCTGCACAGCGCCTCAGAGGAAAGCGCTCCAGAGGGCCATTGACAACGCCAGAGGATTGTCGGCTGCCCTCTCCTTACCTTGGAGGACTTACACAGTTCCCGTGTACATCAAAAAAATCCCAGAATATTATAAAGGACATTTCCCACCCCGGACACTCCCTGTTTGAACTGTTGCCGTCAGGCAGACGGTACAGATCTACAAGGACAAGGACAAACAGACTTAAAAACTGTTTTTACCCCACTGCTATAAAGGCACTAAATGTAGCAGCCAAGGAATGCGGGTACTAAGGGACTGTGGTTGGTACACTGTGAAATCGACAGAAGGATATAGGGTTGGGTGTTTATGCGTGCTATTTTTATATTTCATATTTATTTTGTTGTTTATCATCTTTTTTTAATACTTTACCTTGTATGTATCGTTAGTTTTTATGGTTTGAATGGTGCACTGACTGGCTGACATTTTTTAATTTCGTTGTACATGGTTCATGTTACAATGACATTAAAGAAACTATATACTGTACTATATACTAATCCCCCTTTAAATCACTGTAAACCACTGCAAACCCCTCTAAATAGTTCTAACCCCCTCTAAACCACCTCTAAACCCTCTAACCCCCCTATAAACCACCTATAAACCATCCTAAACCACCTCGAAATCCCTCTAAACCCTTCTAAACACATTCTAAATCCCTCTAAACCCTTCTAAACCCATCCTAGCCGCCTGAAACCCCGTGTAACCCACTCTAAACCCCTCTAAACCTCGAATGCATGTAAACCCCCTCGAAACCCCTGTAAACCACTGTGAACCCCTTTAAACACCTCTAAAACCTTCTAACCCCCTCCAAACCCGCTCTAGATCCAAATCCCCTCTAAATCCCTCTGAGCCCTTTAAACCACCTCTGAACCCCTCTAAAGTTAACCGAAAGCCTCGGTTAGGTACGGGATATTGAGTTGGATGATCAGCCATCATCATGGGCTGGATGGTTTGGAGTTTGTAAAATGTGTGCAGGATAGTTTTTTGCAGCAATACATAGAGGTGCCTACTAGAGGAGGGGCAGTGCTGGACCTGTTAGGAAATGAGACGGGACAGGTGGCGGAGGTATGCGTTGGGGAGCACTTCGGGTCCAGTGATCACAATACCATTAGTTTCAATATAATTATGGAGAAGGACAGAACTGGGCCTAGGGTTGAGATTTTTGATTGGAGAAAGGCTAACTTTAACGAGATGCGAGATGATTTAAAAGGAGTGAACTGGGACATTTTGTTTTATGGGAAAGATGTAGAGGAGAAATGGAGGACATTTAAAGGGGAAATTTTAAGAGTACAGAATCTTTATGTTCCTGTTCGGTTGAAAGGAACCAGTAAAAATTGGAAAGAGCCATGGTTTTCAAGGGAAATTGGACATCTTGTTCGGAAAAAGAGGGAGATCTACAATAATTATAGGCAGCATGAAGTAAATGAGGTGCTTGAGGAGTATAAGGAATGTAGAAAGAATCTTAAGAAAGAAATTAGAAAAGCTAAAAGAAGATATGAGGTTGCTTTGGCAAGTAAGGTGAAAGTAAATCCAAAGGGTTTCTACAGCTATATTAATAGCAAAAGGATAACAAGGGATGAAATTGGTCCATTGGAGAGACCGAGTGGACAGCTATCTGCAGAGCCAAAAGCGATGGGGGAGATATTGAACAATTTATTTTCTTCGGTATTCACCAAGGAGAAGGATATTGAATTATGTGAGGTAAGGGAAACTAGTAGAGTAGCTATGGAAACTATGAGTTTCAAAGTAAAAGAAGTACTGACACTTTTGAAAAATATAAAAGTGGATAAGTCTCCAGGTCCTGACAGGATATTCCCTAGGACATTGAGGGAACTTAGTGTAGAAATAGCCGGGGCTATGACAGAAATATTTCAAATGTCATTAGAAACGGGAATAGTCCCCGAGGATTGGCGTACTGCGCATGTTGTTCCATTGTTTAAAAAGGGTTCTAAAAGTAAACCTAGCAATTATAGACCGGTTAGTTTGACTTCAGTGGTGGGCAAATTAATGGAAAAGATACTTAGAGATAATATATATAAGTGTCTGGATAAAGAGGGTCTATTTAGGAACAGTCAACATGGATTTATGCCTGGAAGGTCATGTTTGACTAATCTTCTTGAATTTTTTGAAGAGGTTACTAGGGAAATTGACGAGGTTAAAGCAGTGGATGTTGTCTATATGGACTTCAGTAAGGCCTTTGACAAGGTTCCTCATGGAAGGTTGGTTAAGAAGGTTCAACTGTTGGGTATAAATGCAGGAATAGCAAGATGGATTCAACAGTGGCTGAATGGGAGAAGCCAGAGGGTAATGGTGGATGGCTGTTTGTCGGGTTGGCGGCAGGTAACTAGTGGGGTGCCTCAGGGATCTGTGTTGGGTCCTTTGTTGTTTGTCATGTACATCAATGATCTGGATGAAGGGGTGGTAAATTGGATTAGTAAGTATGCAGATGATACCAAGATAGGGGGTGTTGTGGATAATGAAGAGGATTTCCAAAGTCTACAGAGTGATTTAGGCCAGTTGGAAAAATGGGCTGAAAGATGGCAGATGGAGTTTAATGCTGATAAATGTGAGGTGCTACACCTTGGCAGGACAAATCAAAATAGGACGTACATGGTAAACGGTAGGGAATTCAAGAATACAGTTGAACAGAGGGATCTGGGAATAACCGTGCCTAATTCCTTGAAGGTGGAATCTCATATAGATAGGGTGGTAAAGAAAGCTTTTGGTATGCTAGCCTTTATAAATCAGAGCATTGAGTATAGAAGCTGGGATGTAATGTTAAAATTGTACAAGGCATTGGTGAGACCAAATCTGGAGTATGGTGTACAATTTTGGTCGCCCAATTATAAGAAGGATGTCAACAAAATAGAGAGGGTACAGAGGAGATTTACTAGAATGTTGCCTGGGTTTCAACAGCTAAGTTACGGAGATAGGTTGAATAAGTTAGGTCTTTATTCCCTGGAGCGCAGAAGGTTAAGGGGGGACTTGATAGAGGTCTTTAAAATGATGAGAGGGATAGACAGAGTTGATGTGGACAGGCTTTTCCCTTTGAGAATAGGGAAGATTCAAACAAGAGGACATGACTTTAGAATTAAGGGACAGAGGTTTAGGGGTAACATGAGGGGGAACTTCTTTACTCAGAGAGTGGTAGCGGTGTGGAATGAGCTTCCAGTGGAAGTGGTGCCGGCAGGTTCGTTGGTATCATTTAAAAATAAATTGGATAGGCATATGGATGAGAAGGGTATGGAGGGTTATGGTATGAATGCAGGCAGGTGGGACTAAGGGAAAAAAGTTGTTCGGCACGGACTTGAAGGGCCGAGATGGCCTGTTTCCGTGCTGTAATTGTTATATGGTTATATGGTAAACCCCTTTAAACCTTTCTAATCCCCTCTAAACCCATCTAAACCCCTCTGAACCCTCTAGACCACTCTAAACTGTTTCTAAATCCCTCTAAACCTCTCTAAATTTCGCTAAACCCCCCAAACATGGCAGCTGTTCACCCACAGTCGGGCCCATTGTGGCCTCCGCAGTCGCCGCTACGGCAGCCCGATGCTGGGGAGATGGAGCTCCGGCGTCGGGTGAACACTCCTCAACGGCTTGGAATGTCTGGAGCGGCCGCTTCCTCCCCGGAGACCGCGGCTCCCAGGCCGCGCTGGTTGGAGTTCCGACTCAGCGATCACGGGTCCCAGGCTCTGCGGTGCTTACAGTGGGTTTACAGGGGTTTTCAGGAGTTTAGAGGGGGCTTAGAAGGGTTTAGGGGTGTGTAGAGGGGTTTAGAAGGGTTTAGGGATTTTAAGCGGTTCTGAGTGATTTAGAGGGTTTAGATAGGGTTTAGAGGGGTTCATAGAAACATAGGTGCAGCAGGTGGCCATTCGAACCTTCGAGCCAGCACAGCCATTCATTGTGATCATGGCTGATCGTCCCCTATCAATAACATGAGCCTGCCTTCTCCCCATATCCCTTGACTCCGCTCGCCCCTAGAGCTTTATCTAACTCTTTCTTAAATCCATCCAGTGACTTGGCCTCCACCGCCCTCTGTGGCAGGGAATTCCATACATTCACATCTCTCTGGGTGAAAAACGTTTTTCTCACCTCAGTCTTTAAAGACCTCACCTTTATTCTAAGACTGTGGCCCCTGGTTCTGGACTCACCCAACATTGGGAACATTTTTCCTGCACCGAGCTTGTCCTGTCCCTTTATAACGTTATATGTTTCTATAAGATCTCCTCGCATCTTTCTAAACTCGAATTAATACAAGCCTAGTCTTTTCAATCTTTCCTCATATGACAGTCCCGCCATCCCAGGGATCAATCTCGTGAACCTACGCTGCACTGCCTCAATCACAAGGATGTCCTTCCTCAAATGAGGAGACCAAAACTGTATACATTACTCCAGATGTGATCTCACCAGGGCGCTATACGATTGCCAAAGAACCTCTTTACTCCTATACTGAAATCCTCTTGTTATGAAGGCCAACACTCCAAAACTTCACTGCCTGCTGTACCTGTAAGGCAACTTTCAGTGACCGGTGTACAAGGACGCCCAGGTCTCGCTGCACCTTCCGCTTACCTAACCTAACCCCATTGAGATAATAATCTGCCCCCTTGTTTTTGCCGCCAAAGTGGATAACCTCACATTTATCTATATTATACTGCATCTGCCACACATCTGTCCACTCACTTAACCTGTCCAGGTCACCCTGCAACCTCCTAACATCCTCTTCACAGTTCACACTGCCCTAATTTCCTCTTCGAAATCATTAATATATATGGTAAACAGATGCGACCCCAACACCGAGCCTTGCGGCACTCACCTCGCAAGGTGTTTAGAGAGATTTTAATGGGTTTAGAGCAGTTTAGCGGGTTTTCGGTGGGTTTAAAGTGGATTGGATGGGTTTAGATGGGTTTCGAGGGGTTTCGAGGCGGTTAGAAAGGTTTAGAGGGAACTGGAGTGTTTAGAGAGATTTGGAGGGGTTTGGAGGAGTCTGGGGGGGTTTAGAGGGTTGTGGAATCATTTGGAGTGTTTGGAGAGATTTGGAGGGTTTGGGGGTGTTTGGGGAAATTTAGACGATCTTGGAGCGGTTTGGAAGGGGTTGGATGGAGTTGTTTAGAGTGGTTTGAAGGTGTTTGGTGGGGTTTTAGAGGTGCTTAGAGGGGTTTAGATGGGTTTTGAGTGGATTGGAGTGGCATGGAGGGGTTAGGCGGGGTTCAGAGGTGCTTAGAGGGGTTTAGACGGGTTTGGAGGGATTTAGAGGGGCTTAGAGTTGTTTGAAAGGGTCTAGAACCGTTTAGAGAGGTCTGGACGCGTTTCGAGGGGTTTATATGGATTAAAGGGGTTTTGAGCGGTTTAGAGGTGTTTACATTGATTTAGGGGGGTTTAGAGGGGTTTAGAGAATGTTTACAGGAGTCGTTTAGAGACGTTTACAGGAGTCTATAAATGTTTGCCGACGTTTAGAGTGGTTTAGATGGGTTTAGAGGGGGTTACAGTGGATTACAGGTGTTTAGAGGGGATTAGAAGGGTTTAGGGGGATTTCCATTGGGTTTATAGTGGTTTAGAGGGATTTCGGAGGGGTTTACATGGGTTTAGAGGGGCGTATGGGAGTTTAGATGGGTTTAGAGTGGTTTAGAGGGGTTTATATGGGATTTAGAGGGGGTTTCTATAGGTTTAGAGGGGATTTACAGGGGTTTAGAGGGAGCTTAGAGGGGTTTAGGGGAGTTTAGAGGGGTTAGAAGGGTTTAGAGGGTTGAGGGATTTAGAGGGGTTTTGAGTGGTTTAGAGGGGATTAGAGGGGTGTTAGAAGGGTTTCCATGTGTTTATAGGGGTGCATGGGGGTGTAGAGAGATTTAGAGGTGTTTAGACGGGGGGTTTGGACGGGTTAGGGGGGTTTAGAGGGGGTTTAGAAGGGTTAGAGGGGTATAGAGGGGTTTCAAGGGGTCTAGAGGGGCTTAGAGGTTTATCGAATGGGTTTAGAGGGGTTTCGGTTTAGGCGAGGTTTGGATGGGTTTAGAGGGGATTTAGAGATATTTTTATGGGTTTTAAGGAGTTTCGAGGGCGTTTAGTGGGGATTAGAGTGGGTTTATAGGGGGTTATAGCGGTTTAGGGAGGTCTAGACGAGTTTAGTCAGCTTTAGAGTGGTTTAGAAGGGATTTAGGGGAGTTTAGAGGGTTTCAGATGGGTTCAGAGGGTTTAGCGAGCGTTTAGATGGGTTCAGCGGGGTTCTAGATAGGTTTCGATGGGTTTAGAGGGGCTTTGAGTGTTTAGAGGGGTTTAGGAGGGGTTATAAGGGGTCAGAGGGGTTTCAAGGAGGTTTAGTGTAATTTAAAGGCGTTTAGAGCCCTTTGGTTTTAGATGAGTTTAGAGGAGGTTAGAGGGTTTTAGAGGGGTTTAAGGGGGTTTCGACGGATTTCGGGGGGTTTAGATGGGCTTTAATGAGTATGATATAGTTGGGATCACGGAGACATGGCTCCAGGGTGACCAAGGCTGGGAGCTGAACATCCAGGGATATTCAATATTCAGGAGGGATAGAGAGAAAGGAAAAGGAGGTGGGGTAGCGTTGCTGGTTAGAGAGGAGATTAACGCAATGGAAAGTAAGGACATTAGCTTGGAGCATGTGGAATCGGTATGGGTAGAGCTGCGAAACACTAAGGGGCAGAAAACGCTAGTGGGAGTTGTGTACAGGCCACCTAACAGTAGTAGTGAAGTTGGGGATGGTATCAAACAGGAAATTAGAAATGCGTGCAACAAAGGCAAAACAGTTATAATGGGTGACTTCAATCTACATATAGATTGGGTGAATCAAATTGGCAGGGGCGCTGAGGAAGAGGATTTTTTGGAAAGTATGAGGGATAGTTACCTAAATCAACATGTAGAGGAACCAACGAGAGAGCAGGCTATTTTAGAATGGGTATTGAGTAATGAGGAAGGGTTAGTTAGCAGTCTTATTGTGCGTGCCCCCTTGGGCAAGAGTGACCATAATATGGTCGAGTTCTTCATTAGGATGGAGAGTGACATTGTTAATTCAGAAACAATGGTTCTGAACTTAAGGAAAGGTAACTTTGAGGGTATGAGACGTGAATTGGCCAAGATTGACTGGCAATCAATTCTAAAAGGGTTGACGGTGGATACGCAATGGAAGACATTTAAAGACTGCATGGATGAACTACAAAAATTGTTCATCCCAATTTGGCAAAAGAATAGATCAGGGAAGGTAGTGCATCCGTGGATAACAAGGGAAATCAGGGATAGTATCAAAGCAAAGGATGATGCGTACAAAGTAGCCAGAAAAAGCCGCATACCAGAGGACTGGGAGAAATTCAGAGACCAGCAGAGAAGGACAAAGGGCTTGATTAGGAAAGGAAAAATAGATTATGAAAGAAAACTGGCAGGGAACATAAAAACTGACTGCAAAAGTTTTTATAGATATGTGAAGAGAAAGAGATTAGTTAAAACAAATGTAGGTCCTTTGCAGTCAGAAACAGGTGAGTTGATCATGCGGAACAAGGATATGGCGGACCAATTGAATAACTACTTTGGTTCCGTCTTCACTAAGGAAGACATAAATAATCTGCCGGAAATAGCAGGGGACCGAAGGTCAAAGGAGTACTTGAGTGAAATCCAGGTTAGTCGGGAAGTGGTGTTGGGTAAATTAAATGGATTAAAGGCCGATAAATCCCCAGGGCCAGATAGGCTGCATCCCAGAGTACTTAAGGAAGTAGCTCCGGAAATAGTGGATGCATTAGTGATAATCTTTCAAAACTCTTTAGATTCTGGAGTAGTTCCTGAGGATTGGCGGGTAGCAAACGTAACCCCTCTTTTTAAGAAGGGGGGGAGAGAGAAAACGGGGAATTACAGACCAGTTAGTCTAACATCGGTAGTGGGGAAACTGCTAGAGTCAGTTATTAAAGATGGGATAGCAGCACATTTGGAAAGTGGTGAAATCATTGGACAAAGTCAGCATGGATTTACGAAAGGTAAATCATGTCTGACGAATCTTGTGGAATTTTTCGAGGATGTAACTAGTAGCGTGGATGGGGGAGAACCAGTGGATGTGCTGTATCTGGACTTCCAGAAGGCTTTCGACAAGGTCCCACATAAGCGATTAGTATATAAACTTAAAGCATATGGCATTGGGGGTTCAGTATTGATGTGGATAGAGAACTGGCTGGCAAACAGGAAGCAAAGAGTAGGAGTTAACGGGTCGTTTTCACAATGGCAGGTAGTGACTAGTGGGGTACCGCAAGGCTCAGTGCTGGGACCCCAGCTATTTACAATATACATAAATGATCTGGATGAGGGAATTGAAGGCAATATCTCCAAGTTTGCGGATGACACTAAGCTGGGGGGCAGTGTTAGCTGTGAGGAGGATGCTAGGAGAATGCAATGTGACTTGGATAGGCTGGGTGAGTGGGCAAATGTTTGGCAGATGCAGTATAATGTGGATAAATGTGAGGTTATCCACTTTGGTGGCAAAAATAGGAAAACCGACTACTATCTAAATGGTGGCCGATTAGGAAAAGGGGAGATGCAGCGCGACCTGGGTGTCATGGTACACCAGTCATTGAAAGTAGGCATGCAGGTACAGCAGGCAGTGAAGAAAGCCAATGGTATGTTAGCTTTCATAGCAAAAGGATTTGAGTATAGGAGCAGGGAGGTTCTACTTCAGTTGTATAGGGTCTTGGTGAGGCCACACCTGGAGTATTGCGTACAGTTCTGGTCTCCAAATCTGAGGAAGGACATTATTGCTATAGAGGGAGTGCAGCGAAGGTTCACCAGACTGATTCCTGGGATGTCAGGACTGTCTTATGAACAAAGACTGCATAGACTCGGTTTATACTCTCTAGAATTTAGGAGATTGAGAGGGGATCTTATAGAAACTTACAAGATTCTTAAGGGGTTGGACAGGCTAGATGCAGGAAGATTGTTCCCGATGTTGGGGAGGTCCAGGACAAGGGGTCACAGCTTAAGGATAAGGGGGAAATCCTTTAGGACCGAGATGAGAAGGAATTTTTTCACACAGAGAGTGGTGTGTCTCTGGAACTCTCTGCCACAGAGGGTAGTTGAGGCCAGTTCATTGGCTATATTTAAGAGGGAGTTAGATGTGGCCCTTGTGGCTAAGGGGATCAGAGGGTATGGAGAGAAGGCAGGTACGGGATACTGAGTTGGATGATCAGCCATGATCATATTGAATGGCGGTGCAGGCTCGAAGGGCCGAATGGCCTACTCCTGCACCTAATTTCTATGTTTCTATGTTTCTATGTTTAGATGGTTTGCCAGGTGTTCAGAGGGATTTAGAGATGGTTTAGATGATGGTTTACAGGGTGTTACACAGTTTTACATGGGTCGAGAAGGGTTTACAGGGGTTCAGAGGAGTTTATAGAGGTGTCGAGGGTTTTAGAAGGATTTAATCCTCTAAACCCCTCTAAATCTCTCTAAACCCTACTAAACCCCTCTAAACCCCATGTAACCCCCTCTTAACCCCTCTAACCATAAAGCCATATAACAGCACGGAAATTACAGCACGGAAACAGCCTTCTCGGCCCTTCCAGTCCGTGCCAACTATTTATTTTCCCCCAGTCCCATCTACCTGCACTCAGACCATACCCCTCCATTCCCTTCCCTTCCATATCATTATCACCTTTACTTTTAAATGTTAAAAATCGATCCTACCTCCACCACGTCTGCTGGAAGATCATTTCACACAGCCACCACTCTCTGAGTAAAGAAGTTCCCCCTCATGTTACCCCTAAACTTCTGTCCCTTAATTCTCATGTCATCCCCTCTTGTTTGAATCTTCCCTACCCTCAATGGGAAAAGCTTATCCACGTCAACTCTGTCTATCCCTTTCATAATTTTAAAGACCTCAATCAAGTCCCCTCTTAACCTTCTGCACTCCAACGAATAAAGACCTAACTTGTTCAACCTTTCTCTGTAACTTAGTTGCTGGAACCCAGGCAACATTCTAGTAAATCTCCTCTGTACTGTCTCTATTTTGTTGACATCCTTCCTATAATTAGGCTACCAAAATTGTACACCATACTCCAGAATTGGTCTTGTAAAATTTTAACATTACTTCCATACTACTATATTCAATACTCTGATTTATAAAGGCCAGCACACCAAAAGCTTTCTTTACCACCCTATCTACATGCGATTCCACCTTCAGGGAACTATGCACAGTTATTCCTAGATCTCTCTGCTCCACAGCATTCCTCAATTCCCTACCATTTACCATGTATGCCCTATTTTGATTTGTCCTGCCAAGATGTAGTCCCTCATACATATCAGCATTAAACTCCATCTGCCATCTTTCAGCCCAGTCTTCCAAATGGCCCAAATCTCTCTGTAGACTTTGAAAATCTACTTCATTATCCACAGCACCACCTATCTTAGTATCATCTGCATACTAACTTATCCAATTTTCCACCCCATCATCTAGATCATTGATGTACATCAAATGCAACATAATTTTTTTTCGAACTGCATATATCAATGTATTTCTAAATGACAATAAAGTTTGTTGGACTTTTTGTACATGACAAACAACAGTGGACCCAACACAGATCACTGAGGCACCCCACTGGTCACCAGCTTCCAACCTGACAAACAGCCATCCACCATTCCTCTGTGACATCTCCCATTCAGCCACTGTTGAATCCACCATTAACACCCAAAGATTGAACCTTCTTAACCAACTTTCCATGGGGAACCTTGTCAAAGGCCTTACTGAAATCCATATAGACAACATCCACTGCTTTACCCTCATCAATTTCCCTAGTAACCTCTTCAAAAAATTCAAGAAGGTTTCTCAAACATGACCTTCCAGGCACAAATCCATGTTGACTGTTCCTGATCAAACCCTGTTTATCCAGATGCTTATATATATTATCTCTAAGTATCCTTTCCATTAATTTGCCCACCACTGACGTCAAACTAACAGGTCTATAATTGCTAAGTTTATTCTTTGAACCCTTTTTATACAATGGAACAACATGCGCAGTGCGCCAATCCTCCGGCACTATTCCCGTTTCTAATGACATTTGAAATATTTCTGTCATAGCCCCTACTATTTCTACACTAACTTCCCTCAATGTCCTAGGGAATATCCTGTCAGACTTATCCACTTTTATATTATTTAAAAGTGTCAGTACTTCTTACTCTTTGAATCTCATAGTTTCCATAGCTACTCTACTTTTTTCCCTTACATCACAGAGTTCAATATCCTTCTCCTTGGTGAATACCAAAGAAAATAAATTGTTCAATATCTCCCCCATCTCTTTTGGCTCTGCAGATAGCTGTCCATTCTGCCTCTCTAATGGTCCAATTTTATCCCTCGTTATCCTTTTGCTATTAATATAGCTGTAGAAACCCTTTGGATTTACTTTCACCTTTCTTGCCAAAGCAACCTCATATCTTCTTTTAGCTTTTCTTATTTCTTTCTTAAGATTCTTTTTACATTCTTTATACTCATCTAGCACCTCATATACTCCATGCCTCCTATAATTATTGTAGATATCTCTCTTTTTTCGAATCATTTTCGAATCATTCCCTTGAAAACCATGGCTATTTCCGATTTTTACTATTTCCTTTCAACCGAACAGGGACATAAAGATTCTGTACTCTTACAATTTCCCTTTTAAATATCCTCCATTTCTCTTCTACATCCTTCCCATAAAACAAAATGTCCCAATTCACTCCTTTTAAATCATTACGCATTCCCTCAAAGTTAGCCTTTCTCCAATCAACAGTCTCAACCCTAGGTCCACTTCTGACTCTTTCTATAATTATATTGAAACTAATCGTATTGTGATCACTGGTCCCGAAGTGCTCAACAACGCATACCTCCGTCACCTGACAGGCGTCATTTCCTAACAGGAGGTCCAGCACTGCCCTTTCTCTGGTCGATACCTCTATGTATTGCTGCAAAAAACTATCCTGCACACATTTAACAAACTCCAAACCATCCAGCCCATTTACAGAATGTGTTTCCCAGTCTATTTTTGGAAAATTGAAATCTCCCACAATCACTACCTTGTGCTTACTACTAATATCTGCTATCTCCTTACATATTAGCTCTTCCAATTCTCGCTCCCCATTTGGCGGTCTATAATACACCCCTAAAAGTGTTGCTACACCGTTCCCACTTCTCAGTTCCACCCAAATAGCCTCCCTAGACGAGCCCTCTAATCTATCCTGCCAAAGCACTGCTGTAATATCTTCTCTGACAAGCAATGCAACACCTCCACCTCAGGTTCCTCCAATTCTATCACACCTGAAGCAACAAAATCCTGGAATATTTAGTTTCTAATCACAACCCTCCCGCAACCATGTTTCAACAACATCATATTTCCAGATGTCAATCCAGGCACTAAGTTGATCCACCTTTCTTACAATGCTCCTAGCATTAAAATATACACATTTTAGAAACCCACCATCCCTTATTCTCTGTTTATTATCTTTTTCCTCTTTCTCGCCTACATTTTGGGTCCGAGTGCTTCCCTTCTCTGCCTCTTGCCCCTCACCCTGTCCCCTAGCCCCCTCTACCCGAGTCCCTCCCCCCAGCCTTTCTAGTTTAAAGTCTCCTTTGCAAATCTCCCCGCCAGGATATTGGTTCCCCTCAGGTTCAAGTGCAACCTGTCCTTTTTATACAGATCATGCCTTCCCCAAAAGTGGTCCCAGTGATCAAGAAACTTGAATCCCTGCCCACTGCACCAGTCCCTTAGCCACGCATTTATCCGCCACCTCATTCCATTTCTACTCTCACTGTCACATGGCACAGGCAGTAATCCTGAAATTGTTACTCTTTTGGTCCTTCTCCTTAACTTTTCCCCCAACTCCCTAAATTCTCCTTTCAGGACCTCTTCTCTTTTTCTGCCTATGTCATTGGTACCAATGTGTACCACAACATCAGGCTCCTCTCCCTTCCTTTTCAGAATCCTTTCGACACATTCCGACACATCCGAGACCCTGGCACCAGGGAGGCAAACTACCATCCGGGTCTCCCGACTGCGTCCACAGAATCGCCAATCTGACCCCCTAACTATGGAGTCCCCTATTACAATTGCCCTCCTCTTTTTGCTACCCTTCTGAGCATCAGGGCCGTTCTCTGTGCCGGAGGCCCGGCCACTGTTGCTGCCCCCAGGTAGGCTGTCTGCTCCAATCAAACTCAAACATAAGTACCTATTTTCCAAGTGTACAGCCACCGGGGTACTCTCCAGTCCCTGCCTCTGCCCCTTGCCCTTCCTAACAGTGACCCACTTGTCTGCCTCCCGTGGTCTGGGAGTGACCACCTCGCTGTAACTCCTGTCTATGACCTCCTCACTCTCCCTGACCAGATGGAAGTCCTCCAGCTGCTGCTCCAGGTTCCTAACACAGTCCTTTAGGAGCCCATCTCGACACACCTGGCGCAGATGTGGACGTCTGGAGGGCTATCAGCTTCCCTGACCTCCCACATCTGACATCCACAACAGTACACTGCCCTGGCCTTCATACTCCCCCCTTACACAGGATACAATATCAACACAATACAAAATACACTACAAACTGCTGGAATCTGACGGCCAATGAGCTGCTTGCCCTAGTCCCCTTCCCACCAATCAGCGGCTTCCTAAAAAAAAAACCCCAAAAAAACACTTCTCCGAATGGAACGTTATGGATTTTGGTAAAATCCTCTAAAATCCTCTAAACCGTTCTGAACTGCTGTAAACCCCGGAAAATCCCCGGAAACCACTGTAATCCTCTCTAAACCCAAATAAACACATCTAACCGCCTCTAAACCCATATAAACCAATGTAAACCTTTCGAAATCCCTCTAAACCACTCAATTGTCCAGAATTAAGAACAGCTTCGCACAAGAAGGAGCTGCAGATGCTGGTTTCAGCCGAAGGTAGACACAAAAATCTGTAGTGACTCAGCGTGACAGACAGCATCTCTTGTGAAAAGGGTCTGGAAAAGGAATATTTACTGGCGCCATTCCCTAAATCCCAATTTACTGGTGTCCTCCCCTAATTCACCATTTAATGCTGCGCTCCCCAATTCCCCATTTATTATTGCCCTCCCCTAATTCCCATTTATTATTGCCCTCCTCCAATTCCCCATTTCTTTTTGTACCAGGCTCGCAGCTTGTGGTTTGCAGACGAGATTCGCAGCTTTCGCCGCAGGCTCGCACTTTTTGCGCCACGCTCGCAGTTTACGCACCAGGATCACAATTTTCGCACCAGACTCACTTTTTTCGCAGCGGGTTTGCACATTTCGCACCAATCTCGCAATTAACGTACAATGCTCGTAGTTTTCCCACCAGGCTCACATTTTTCGAACCCAGCTCGCACTGTTCGCACTGTTCGCACCAGGCTCGCTCATTCCGTTGTAGGTTGAGAAAGGGTTTGAGGGTTTGGAGGGGTTTTGAGTGTTTTCGAGAGGTTTAGAGGGGTTTGGATGGGGTTGGATAGGGGTTAGAGGGGTTTACATGGCTTTAGATGGGTTTAAAGGGATTTAGAGGGGTTAACAGGGGGTCTAGAGGGGTTTAGAGGGGGTTTAGATGTTATTAAATGTGGTTTAGAGGGGTTTCAGAGGGGGTTATAGTGGTTTAAATGGGTTTCGAGGGGTTTCGAGGCGTTTCGATGTGTTTCGAGTGGTTTAGAGGGGGTTTGAAGTGTTTCTAGGGGTTTAGAAACATAGAAAATAGGTGCAGGTGGAGGCCATTCGGCCCTTCGAGCCAGCTGTGATCATTCATTGTGATCATGGCTGATCGTCCCCTATCAATAACCCGTACCTGCCTTCACCCCATATCCCTTGACTCCACTAGCCCCTAGAGCTCTATCTAACTCTCTCTTAAATCCGTCCAGTGACTTGGCCTCCACTGCCCTCAGTGGCAGGGAATTCTATAAATTCACAGTTCTCTGGGTAAAAAAGTTTTTTCGCACCTCAGTTTAAATTGCCTCGCATTTATTCTAAGACTGTGGCCCCTGGTTCTGGACGCCCAACATTGGGAACATTTTTCCTGCATCTAGCTTGTCCAGTCCTTTTATAATTGTATATGTTTCTATAAGATCCCAATTATATGTTTCGTGTGGTTTCGAGGGGTGTGGAGGGGTTTCGAGGGGTTTGCAGGGAATTTGAGGGGTTTAGAGGGGTTTTGAGGAATTTGGGTTTGAAAAGAAACATTTACTGGTGCCATTCCCTAAATCCCCATTTACTGGTGTCCTCCCCCTAATTCACCATTTAATGCAGCGCTCCCCTAATTCCCCATTTATTATTGCCCTCCCCTGATTCCCCATTTACTGAACCATTCGCTCATTCCGTTGCAGGTTTAGAGGGTTTTGGAGGGTTTTGGATAGGGTATAGATGGGTTTGCATGGGTTTACTTTGATTTCGATGGGTTTACAGGGATTTAGAGGGGTTTACATGAGGTTTAGAGGAGTTTAGCGGGGTCTAGAGATGTTTAGAGTGGCCTTAGAGGGGTTTAGGGGGGGTTTAGAGGGGCTTGGAGGGTGTTAGAGGTGTTTAGAGGGCTTTAGACGGATTTAGAGGGGGGTTATAGGGGTTTCGAGGGGTTTTGCGTGGTTTCGAGGTGTTTCGAGGGGGTTGCAGGGGTTTCGAGTGGTTTGGAGGGTTTCGAGGGGTTTGGAATGGTTTAGGCGGGTTTAGACAGGTTTCGAGGGGTTTCGAGGGGTTTCGCGGGCTTCAGAGAGGATTGTAGGGTTTAGTGGGGTTTGGAGGGATTTTGAGGTTGTGGACGTGTTTAGATGGGATTAGAGGGGTTTGGATGGGGTTTAGAGGAGGTTTAGGGGGGATTATGGGGGTTTCCAGGGGCTTTAGAGCGATTTGTACTGTATACTGCAAGGGCCAGGAAGCGAGTGGGCAAGATCATCTCTGACCCCTCTTTTTGAATCACTTCCTTATGGAAGGTGACTCCGGATTGTTAAAGCTGCCACAGCCAGACATGGAAACAGTTTATATCCACGAGTAGTTGCTCCACTCAACAGCTAAAAATCTGTAGCCTCCCTTTGATCTGGAATGTTGTTGGTCCACATGCTTGATCAATGGTGTTTTATCATTAATGTTTTATTATTATTAATGTTTAGTGTTTTCTGAGTCATTCGCCATTTGTACTTACTTACTTTTGAGGAGTTTAGAGGACTTTAGAGGGAATTAGAGGGGGTTTAGAGGGAGTTTAATGGGGCTTAGAGGGGTTGAGAGCGGTTTGTAAGGGTTTAGAGAGTTTTAGATGGGGTTAGATGGGGTTAGAGGGGTTTAGAAGGGTTTATAGTGGTTTAGAGGGGTTAAGAGGTGTCCAGAGGGGTTGTGAGGGGTCCAAAGGGGTTTAGAAAAGCTCCGACCACCGGTCCGCGCCCTACGTCTACCGCGGGCACGGCGGAGACATACCATCCGTCGGGGACCCCTGGAGAGGAGCTCCGACCACCGGTCCGAGCCCTACGTCTACCGCGGGCACGGCGGAGACATGCCATCCGTCGGGGACCCCTGGAGAGGAGCTCCGACCGCCGGCCCGCGGCCTACTTATAATCGCGGGCGCGGCAGGGACTTCCCATCCGGAGCGGGATCCGTGGCTGGGGATCCATGGGGAGGAGCTCCGACCCGCCGGCCCTGCGGTCCGCGGTGCTTCTGGCTGCGGCGCCGCGGGGACTTTAGATCTTCGACCGCGAGCCTGCGGCACCATCTTGAAGGCGCGGTCTCCGGTTGGGAGGCACCAATTCATGACTTACGTGGACTTGACTTGACTGCACATCTGGTCTCTGGGGCGACTGTGGAGGGTTGAGGTCCCAACCACGGGGGGCAAAATGGACGAGGACTGATCACATTTTGTGCCTTCCACCACAGTGATGAATGCTGTGGTGAATGTTTGTGTAAATTTGTTATTGTGTATTGTGTGTTCTTTAATTGTACCGCTGCTGGCAAATTCATTTCACTGCACCTTATGTGCACGTGATGAATATAACTTGACGACTTGACTAGAATAGGGGATTAGAGGGGTTTACATGGGGTTTACAGGGGTCTAGAGGGGGTTAGACGGCTTTAGAAGGGGTTGGAAAGGGTTTAGAGGCGTTAGAGGGCTCTAAGGATGTAGAGGCGTTTAGAGGGGGTTTAGAGGGGCTCATGGGTTTACAGGGGTTTCAAGGGGGTTAACGGGGGTTCGGGGGGTTTCTAAACCCCTCAAAACCCCTCTATACAAGTTTACGTGGGTTTAGAGCGGTTTAGAGGGGGATAGAGGGGAAGAGTCTATTCCCCTCTATCCCCCTCTAAACCGCTCTAAACCCATGTAAACCCCATCTAACCCCATCTAGACTCCTTTTTAGAAGGGTCTGAAGAAGGGTCTCGACCCAAAACTTCGCCTATCTCCTTCGCTCCTTAGATGCTGGTGCACCCGATGAGTTTCTCCAGCCTTTTATGTACCCTAGACCTCTCTAAACCCATCTCAGCCCCTCAAATGTCCAGACTTAAGAACAGCTTTGCACAGGAAGGAGCTGCAGATACAGATATCAACCGAAGATGGACTCAAAAATGTGGAGTAAGCCAGCGTGACGGACAGCATCTCTTGTGAAAAGGGTCTCGAAAAGAAACAGTGCGAGTATGCACTGACCAGCGACCCCCACACATTATCAATGTCCTACACACACTGGAGACTATTACATTTAAACCTGTATATTTACAAACCTGTGCATCTTTGCAGTTTGGGAGGAAACCAAAGTTGTCGGACAAAATCCACGCCGTCATGGGGAGAACCGACAGACTCTGTACAGACAGCACCGTTGGTCGGGATTGAACCTGCGTCTCTCGCGCTGTTAGGCAGCAACTCTACCACTGTGCCACCGGTGCTGGATAGCTTGAACTCAGAAACACAGTTACAACATATGTGGTCACAAAAAGCTGGAGTAACAGCGGGCAGGCAGCATCTCTGGAGAAAAGCCACGCGGTCACCGGGAGAACGTACCGTGTAGACGGCGGCCGTGATCGGAATCGAACCCGGGTCTCTGAACCTGTGAGGCAGCAACTCGACCACTGCGCCGGTTTACTGGCGCCCTCCCCGAATTTCCCATTTACCGGTGCCATTCACTAAATCCCCATTTACTGGTGCCCTCCCCTAACTCACCATTTAGTGCTGCGCTCCCATAATTCCTCATTTATTAGTGCCTTCCCCCAATTGCCCATTTATTAGTGCCCTTCCCCAATTGCCCATTTATTAGTGCCCTCTCCTAATTCCCATATAACCATATAACAATTGCAGCACGGAAACATGCCTTCTCGGCCCTTCCAGTCCGTGCGGACAATTCATTTCCCCGTACATTTAGGGAGGTTGAGAGAGGGTTTAGAGGGATTCAGAGGGCTTTGGATTTAGAGGGGTTTAGAGCGGGTTTACATGGGGGTTAGATTAGTTTAGAGGGGGGTGTATAGCGGATTATTTGGGTTTAGAGTGGTTTACAGGGGATTACAGGGTGTTACAGGTGTTTAGAAGGGGTTAGAGTGGTTTCAAGATGTTTGAAGATGCTTAGCGTAGTTTTAGAGGGTTTACATGGGTTTAGAGGGGTGTACGGCGATGTAGAAGGGTTTAGAGAGGTCTATAGTGGATGGTTTAGGATGATATTAGGATGGTTTAGAGGGGTTTAGTATGTTCTAGACGGGTCTACATATGCCTAGAGGGGGTTTAGAGGGCTTCAGATGGCTTCAGATGGGCGTTAGAGGGGGTTAGATGGTTTAGGGAGGATCAGAGAGGGTTTAGAGGGAATTAGAGGGATTTAGAGTGGTTTAGAAGGGGGTTTAAATGCGGTTTAGAATGGTTTAGAGGGGGTTACAACGGTTTAGAAGGTTGTAGGTTGATGTAGAAGGGCTTAGAGGGGGTTTAGAGGGGCTTATATGGGGATTAGATGTGTTTAGAAGGGGTTAGGGGCTTTAGAGTAGATTGTGAGGGGGTTAGCCTTTAGAAGGGGTTGGAGCGCGTTTACAGGGGTTTAGAGGTAGTTTAGAGGGGCTTAGATGGTTAAAAAAGTAGAGGAGTTTAGAGGGGTTTAGAGATGTTTAGAGGGGAATTTAGAGAGGTTTAAAGAGAGTTTAGAGGGGGGTTATGTGGGTTTAGAGGGGTGTAAGGTGATGTAGAAGGGGTTTGAGGGGTTTAGCGGGGGTTGGGGGGCTTAGTGTGGGTTTAGATGGGGTTTGAGGGGTTTATAGATGTTTAGATGGGGTTTAGAGGGGTTTGGAGGGGGTTTAGGGGGGTTTAGAGTGTTTGGAGGTGTCTAGAGGGGTTTAGGCTGTTTTACAGGGATTTATGGCCATATAACCATATAACAATTACAGCACGGAAACAGGCCTTCTCGGCCCTTCCAGTCCGTGCCGACCATTTATTTTCCCCCAGTCCCATCTACCTGCACTCAGACCATACCCCTCCATTCCCTTCCATATACCTATCCACTTTACTTTTAAATGTTAAAATCGATCCTGTCTCCACCACTTCTGCTGGAAGACCATTCCACACAGCCACCACTCTCTGAGTAAAGAAGTACCCCCTCATGTTACCCCTAAACTTCTGTCCCTTAATTCTCATGTCATGCCCACTTGTTTGAATCTTCCCTGCCCTCAATGGGAAAAGCTTATCCACGTCAATTCTGTCTATCCCTTCCATCATTTTAAAGACCTCAATCAAGTCCCCCCATAACCTTCTGCGCTCCAAAGAATAAAGACCTAACTTGTTCAACCTTTCTCTGTAACTTAGTTGCTGGAACCCAGTCCACATCCTGGTAAATCTCCTCTGTACTCTTTCCATTTTGTTGACATCCTTCCTATAATTAGGCAACCAAAAATGTATACCATACTCCAGAATTGGTCTCACCAATGCCTTGTACAATTTTAACATTACTTCCCTACTCTTATATTCAATGCTCTGATTTATAAAGGCCAGCACACCAAAAGCTTTCTTTACCACCCTATCTACATGCGATTCCAACTTCAGGGAACTATGCACAGTTATTCCTAGATCCCTCTGTTCCACAGCATTCCTCAATTACCGACCATTTACCATGTACGTCCTATTTTGATTTGTTCCTGCCAAGATGTAGCACCTCACACCCTTATCAGCATTAAACTCCATCTGCCATCTTTCAGCCCACTTTCAGTCCAAATAGCCCAAATCTTTCTGTAGACTTTGAAAATCTACTTCACTATCCACAGCACCCCCTATCTTAGTATCATCTGCATACTTACTTATCCAATTTTCCACCCCATCATCTAGATCATTGATGTACATGACAAACAACAGTGGACCCAACACAGATCCCTGAGGCACCCCACTGGTCACCGGCTTCCAACCTGATAAACAGCCATCCACCATTACTCTCTGGCATCTCCCATTCAGCTACTGTTGAAGCCATCTTGCTACTCCGCCATTAACACCCAAAGATTGAACCTTCTTAACCAACCTTCCATGGGGAACCTTGTCAAATGCCTTACTGAAATCCATATAGGCAACATCCACTGCTTTACCCTCATCAATTTCCCTAGTAACCTCTTCAAAACATTCAAGAAGGTTTGTCAAACATGACCTTCCAGGCACAAATCCATGTTGACTGTTCTTGATCAGATCCTGTTTATCCAGATGCTTATATATATCTCTAATGGGTATTATTTAGAGGGGTATAGGGGGGTTTAGAGTGCTTTAGATTGGTGTAGAGGGGTTAGAGGGATTTAGAGGTGTTTAGAGGGGTCTAGAGGTGTCTATAATGGTATGGAGGGGGTTTAGAGGGATTAGATGGGTTTTGACGCGTTTAGAGGGATTTAGAGGGGATTACAGGGGTTAGAGGGCGTTTAGGTGGGGTTTAGCGTGATCTGGAGGGGTTGAGATGGGGTTTGTAACGGTTTGGAGAGGTTTAGGGGGGTTTAGAAAGGTTGAGAAGGGTTCTGAGTGGTTAGACGGGTTTAGATCGGGTTAGGGCAGTTTAGAGCGGATTATAGGGTTTTAGTGGTTTGCAGGGGGTTAGAGGGTTTTACAGGGATTTAGAAGGGGTGTAGGGTGATTTATAGGATTTAGAGGGTTTTAGATGGGGTTTAGAAGTGTTTAGAGGGCTTTATATGTCTTTAGAGGGGGTTATGAGGGTTTTAAAGGGGATTGCGATGGGGTTTAGACTGATTTAGAAGGTTTAGAGGTTGTTTAAAGGGGTTTAGGGGGGCTGTAGAGGGGGTCAGAGGGGTTTGGAGGGGTTTAGATGAGTTAAGAAGGGTTTATATGTGTTTAGACGGGGTTTAGATGGGGTGTAGAAGGGTTTAGTGGGGTTTAGATTGTTTGAGGATTTAGAGGGGTTTATGAGGGTTTTCGAGGGGTTGAGAAGGGTTTATATGGCTTTAGGGGGCTTTAGAAGAGTTTAGAGGGGTTTAGATGGGCTTTACATGGGTTTGGATGGGGTTCGGGATTAGAGTTGTTTAGAGGGTTTTTTTATGGAGTTTAAATTAGTTTAGAAGGTTTGGATGGGTTTAGATCGGTTTAGATGTGTTTACAGGGGTTTAGGTGGGGTTTAGAGGGGCTTAGAGTTTTCGAGGGGTTTAGTGTGGTTTAGTGGGTTTTAGATAGGTTTCGAATGGGCTTAGTGGGGTTTTGAGGGATCTAGAGGGGGTTGAATGAATGTAGAGGGGGTTAGATGGTTGTACATGGGTTAGAGGGGTTTAGAGCGGGTTTAGGGGGGGTTTAGAGCGGTTTAGAGGGGTTCAGAGCAGGGTTAGAGGGGTTTAGATGGGTTTAGAGGAAGTTTACAGAGGATTTAGATGGGATTAGAGGGGGTTAGAGGGGTTTACAGGGGTTACATGGGGCTTGGGGGTTTAAAGGGGGTTTAGAATGGTTTAGAGGGGTCCAGAGTTTCTAGAGGTGATTAGAGGGGTTTAGAGTGGTTTAGAGGGGGTTTATATGGGTTTAGATGGGGTTTGAGAGGTGTAGAGAGGTTTAGAGGTGATTTAGAAGGGTTTAGAGGGGTTGGAGGGGGTTTAGGGGGGTCTATAGAGGTCTAGAGGAGTAGAGGCGTCTAGAGGGGTCTCGAGGGGTTTGGAGGTGTCTAAAGGGGTTTAGGATATTTTACATGGATTTAGAGGGGTATGGAGGGGTTTAGCTTTAGCGGGGGCTTAGAGGGGTTAGAGGGATTTAGAGGTGTTTAGATGAGGTTTCGAGGAGTTTAGAGGAAGGTTAGAGGGGTTTAGACGGGTTTAGGGGGATTTGCAGAGGATTTCGATGGATTTAGATGAGTTTAGAGGGGGTTTAGAGGGATTCTAGAGGGGTCTAGAGATAGTTTAGAGGTAGTTAGAGGGCTTTAGAGGGGTTTAGATGGGCGTTATAGGGGTTTAGATGGTTTAGCGGGGGTTCTGAGGGGTGAAAGGGGTTTAGAGAGGTTTAGAGCGGTTTTGAGGGGGTTTCGTGGGATTTAGCGCGGTTTTCGAGTGGTTAGAGGGGTTTAGATAGCTTTAGAGGGGTTTAGAGGTTGCTTAAATGAGTTTAGAGAGGCTTTAGATGGGTTTATAAGTGTTTAGAGGGGGTTTAGAGGGGTTTAGATAGCTTTAGATCGGTTTAGGGTTTAGAGGGGTTTATTAGGAATTTCGAGAGGTTTATCGGGCCTTCGAGGGCTTTAGAAGAGTTTAGAGGGCGTTTAGAGTGGTTTAGACGGGCTTTAGAAGGGTTTGGCGGGAATTAGGGGTTAGAATTGTTTAGAGGGGTTTTGAGGGGGTTTAGGGAGCTTTAGACGACTTACAGGGGTTTAGAGGGCGTTTAAAAGTGTTTTGAGGGGGGTTAATTTACTTTAGAGGGTTTAGAGCGGTTTAGATATGTTTACAGGGGGTTTACATGGGTTTAGGTGGGGTTTAGAGGGGTTTAGTGTGGTTTAGTGTAGTTTAGTGGGAGTTAGATGGGTTTAGGGGGGTTTAGAGATGTTTAGAGGGGATTACAGAGCTTTACAGGGGGTTGAGTGGTTTACAGGCGTTTAGAGGGGTGTAAACGGGTTTATAGGTGATACGAGGTGTTTAGAGGGGTTTAGTGGGGTTTAGAGCGGTTTAGAGTGGGGTTAGAAGGTACAGGGGTTTACATGGGTTTAGGGTTTAGGGGTTATGAGGGGTTTTGAGGGGTTTGGTGTGGTTTAGTGGGATTTAGATGGGTTTAGAATGGGTTCAATGGGGTTTTCAGGAATTTAGAGGGGGTTGAATGGGTTTATATGGGTTTAGAGGGGTTGTGCATAGGTTTAGCGGGGTTTGGAGGGGTTTAGGGGGGTTTAGAACGGTTGAGATGGGTTTAGAGATGTTTGGAGGGGTTTAGAGCAGTTAAGAGGGGGTTTATATGGATTTAGAGGGGTTTAGTGGGCTTTTAGAGGGGTTTAGAGAGTTTAGTGGTGTTTAGAGTGTTTTAGAGGGGGTTTAGAGGGTAGAGGGGTTTAGAGGAGCTTTGGGGTTTGAGGGTTATATGAGGGGCTTTCAAGGGGGTTAGTGCGGTTTAGAGGGATTGTACATGGGTTTTGCGGGGTTTAGGGGGGGTTAGAGCGGTTGAGAGGGGTTTAGAGATGTTTGGAGGGGTTTAGAGCGGTTAAGAGGGGGTGTATATGGATTTAGAGGAGTTTAGAGGGGGGTTTAGTGGGCTTTTAGAGGGCTTTTAGAGGGGATTAATGGGTTTAGAGAGATTAGTAGTGTTTAGAGTGGTTTAGAGGGGGTTTAGAGGAGTTTAGGGTTTTGAGGGGTATATGAGGGGCTTTCGAGGGGCTTAGTGTGGTTTAGTGGGGTTTAGAGGGGTTGTACATGGGTTTTGCGGGGTTTGGGGGGGGGGTTAGGGGTTTAGGGGGGTTTAGATTGGTTTAGAGGCGTTTGAAGATGTTTAGAGGGGTTTATAGTGGTTAAGAGGGGGTTTAGATGGGTTTAGAGGGCTTTTAGAAGCGTTTTAGAGGGGTTTAAGGGGTTTAGAGAGGCTTAGAGGGAGTTTAGAGGGGTTTAGATGGGTTTAGAGAGGTTTAGAGCGTTTAGAGTAGTTTAGAGGGGTTTAGATGTGTATAGGGGTTTAGAGAGGTTCAGAGATGTTTAGAGGGGATTATAGAGGTTTACAGAGGGGTTTAGAGGGGTTTATAATGGGTTCAGAGCAGTGAGAGGAGTTTAGAGGGGTTTCGAAAAAAAATCAAAAATGCCTCTCGAGAAATTGTGTAATTTTATACAAGAGGCAAAGGTATGGGTTATAGTTGCTTCCTGAAGGAGACATTTATCACAAATAGGAGATACATTTGGAAAGATCTTATTCAGTTTAGACTTTGAATAATAGATTCTGTGCGGTATTTTAAATTGAATTAACGAATACCTAACTTTAAGAGAAGATTTTCCTCCCATCTGTCTTTTAAGATTTTTAGGCCAAGCTCATCTTCCCAAGCTCTTCTAATTACTTCTGTCAATGGAATTTGTATATTTAAAACGGAGTTATACAGAGATTACATTAACTTGTTTGAATCCGAAATTCTATTCATACATTCGTCTATAGTATCTATAGCAACATAGATTGATAGTCTTGCATATGTGATTTCAGATCACATAAATGTCTCGTATTTGAAGGTATCTAAAATATTGGCTACCTTTCAGATGTAAACCTTTTGTCTAAAATAGATGGCTTGAACGAAGGGTTGTTGGCAAATGGTGAGAGAAGAGATGCATTTCTCAGTTTAAGGGTTGACCACTTGTTTCCAGATTCGTAGGGTACTGTGAATAATCGGATTTTTCTCATATAGTGTTTTCTTCAAATTTACTGGGGAGAGAAGAATCGCGCCCATATTAAAAGGCGAACAATCATCTCTCTCCATTATTAACCATTTTACCTGTTGGCATGTGTTATCCATCCAATAGATTACGTTTTTAATATTTGTTGCTCAGTAATAGTATACACAATTGGGAAGAGCCAATCCACCGATTTCTTTGGGTTTACATCAATGTCGTTTATGGATCCTATGTGTTTTATAATCCCAAATAAAGTTTGTGATCAAAGAGTCAAGTTTTTATTTTTATTTTAGGAAGATAAATCGGTATTGCTTGACAATACATTTTTTATGCCTGGCTGTGGCGACTTTGTTCTCAGCATTGTAGCGCACCAGTTCCACAGACGAAGTCCAATGTCCGCAATGGGGTAGAGGTGAATCGGACAGTACCCTTGCTTATGGAAGGACCATTCAGAAGCCTGATAACAGAGGGGAAGAAGCTGTTCCTGAAGCTGGCGGTGCGTGCTTTCAAGCTTCTGTATCTTTTGCCAAATGTGAGTAGGAAGGAGAAATGACTGATGTAGGACTTCTTTGATTATGTTGGCTATTTTTCTGAGGCAGTGTGAAATGTAGATAGAGTCGATGGTGGAAAGAGTTGTCTGTGTGACAGACTGGGCTACATCTATATTTCTCTGCAATTTCTCGCTGTCTTGGGCAGAGCTGTTTCCAAACCAAGCTGTGATGCAACCTTAATCTGAAGAAGGGTCCCGAACCGAAACGTCACCTATTCCTTTCTCCAGAGGTGCTGCCTGACCTGCTGAGTTAATCCAGCTTTTTGTGTCTTTCCTTGGTGTAAACCGGCATCTGCATTTCTTTCCTACGCAGCATGCTTCCTCTGTGAACTTTTGATCCTTTTGCTTTTCTTGGCAGTGTTTAGGGGAGAAGAAAAATAGCTGATAGTGGTGTTCAGCCAGTTGGACTGAGATATTCAAATTGTGTAAGCAAATTGGGTTCATTGGGCCTCAGCACCCCCATGTGTAACTGGCTACTGGACTTCCTCACTGACAGACCCCAGTCAGTGCGGGTTGGAAACAACACCTGCAACATCATCTCTCTGAGCACCAGTTCCTTTCAGGGCTGCGTCCTGAGTCCACTACTGTTTACCCTGATGACCCACGACTGTTGTGCCAGGTTTAGTACAAACCACATCATGAAGTACGCAGATGACACAACAGTGGTGGGCCTTATCCGGGACGACAATGAACTGGCTTACAGGGTGGTGATGAAACAACTGGTGGACTGGTGCAAACCGACAATCTGATCCTGAATGTTGAAAAAAATAAAGGAGTTCATCGTTGACTTCAGGAGAAACTGGCAGTCGCACGCCACTACACATTAATGACATCGATGTGGAGTTTGTCAGTAGCACTAAGTTCCTGGGGGTGCAAATCAGGAACAGTCTGACCTGGTCACAAAACATCGCATCACTAGTTAAGAGAGTGCAGCAGCGTTTGCAGTTTCTGCGCCAGATAGGAAGAGCTCACCTCCCCCATCCCGTCCTCACCACTTTTTACAGGGGCACCATAAAGCGCATTTTGACCAGCTGCATCTCTGTCTGGTTTGGGGACTGGAATTCGGTGCAGAGAGTGGTGACGACGGCTGAAAAAATCATCGGGTCTCCTCTTCCTTCAATCCGGGACATCGCGTGCAAACGTTGCTTGCCCAAGGCCAACAGCATTATAAAACACCCCACACATCTCCATCATGGACTGTTCACTCTGCTGCCCTTGGGCAAAAGGTATCGTAGCATAAGGAGCAGAACGGCCAGGTTTTACAACAGCTTCTTCCTCCGAGCCATCAGACTCTTGAATTCCACATAATGTGCCGCCATTATTATCTATTTTATCTTTTTATCTATTTTTATCTTTTTTATCTATTTTATCCTTTTGTTATTATATGTTGCAGGGTGAGCCAGATGCAACGAAATTTCGTTCACTTGCATTTGTTGATGTATTTTTTAATGACAATTAAGTCTTTGATTGATTGATTGATATTCCATGTCTTGTTTCTCTCTTCCTCTCTCGCATTTCACTGAAATGCAAATCATACCAATGGCATCTGGCCTAGCAAATGCCTTCTCCTTTCCCTAACCTGGAAATGTAGGGTGGGATTGATTTTGTGTTGTGCAAGTTAGTTGTGAGTTATGATGATAATCAAATGATTATCATAATAATTCATCGTGTGTGGGGTCTTTTAAATCTGGAGCTTAGTATTTCCTCTCAAATTTGCCAGGATTTTACTGGGAAGTTCTTATGCTTCAGCCAACTTCCCATATGTTCAATTTATTAGGAGTTGCGTGATTTCTCATGTCCATTCATTGGTCATCAATTAAATAATATTGAATGCCAATGGCAGGGAAATCAGATTGTTTAGTTCAGAGATACTAAACTAAACTTCTGCCCATCAAGTTAATGCTGACCACTGATCCCGTACACTAGCACTATCCTACACACTAGGGACAATTTACAATTTTACCAAAGCCAATTAATAGAAACATAGAAAAATAGGTGCAGGATTCAATGTGATCATGGCTGATCATCCAACTCAGTATCCCGTACCTGCCTTCTCTCCATACCCCCTGATCCCTTTAGCCACAAGTGCCACATCTAACGCCCTCTTAAATATAGCCAATGAACTGGCCTCAACTACCTTCTGTGGCAGAGAATTCCAGAGACTCACCACTCCCTGTGTAAAGAATGTTTTCCTCATCTCGGTCCTAAAGGAATTCCCCCTTATCCTTAGAACTAGAACTAGAATTAACCAACAAACCTGCACGTCTTTGCAGTGTGGGAGGAAATTGGTGCACCTGTGGAAAACCCACGCGGTCACAAGGAGAACGTGCAAACTCCTTACCGATAGCACCCGCAATCAGGATCGAACCGGGGTCTCTGACATTGTAAGGCAGCAATCCTACTGCTGAGGCACCGTGCCGTTGAATGGAGCTGTAGAGCATAGGTGCAGTGGTAGAGTTGCTGCCTTACAGCATCAGAGACCCAGGTTCGATCCTGACTACGGGTGCTGTCTGTACGGAGTATGCACAGTCTCCCTGAGACCGCGTGAGTTTTCTGCCGGGCACTCAGATTTCCTCCCACACTCCAAAGACGAACAGGTTTGGAGGACAATTGGCTTGAGTAAATATTGTAAATTGTCCCTTGTGTGTAAGATAGCGCTTGTATGCGGCGATCAATGGTCAGCACAGACTCGGTGGGAAGAGCCTGTTTCCGTGCTGTATCTGGAAACTAAAACTAAACTAAAGTTGTACAGCACAGAAACAGACCTTTCAGCCCAATGACCCATGTCTTGGTGCTTGCCTGCATATGACCCTTGGCCCTCTAAACCCTTCCTTATCTGTACATCCATCAAACTGTCTTATAAAAGTCATAATTGCATCCTAGCATTCTCTTCTGCAGCTTCCTCTGGCAGACTTATGTTGATTGTTCAAAATAGACGTCCTTGAATGAATACTGGAAGAACATGGTGAATTTTGGAACAAAATGTGTCTCATGTCAAGTCTTGACACATCCGTGTCAGAATGCGAACTCTTCTGCTGTTGATTTCAAGTACATAAGTTATTCATTACTCTGAGGAGTCCTGACATGACGTCACTCCCTGGAGTTTAGGATGAGGGGGGAGACCTCATTGAAACTTACCAAATAGTGAAAGGCCTGGATAGTGTATGTGGGGAGGATGTTTCCACCAGTGGGAGAGTCTAGGACCAGAAGCCATAGCATCAGAATAAAAAGATGCACCTTTAGAAACATGAATAAGAAATTCTTTAGTTAATGGCTAATCTGGGGAATTAATTGATATTTGGATATTTTTAAGGCGGAGATTGGCAGGTTTTGATTAATACGGCTGTTAGGTGTAATGGGGATAAGGCAGCAGAATGGGGTTGAGAAGGAAAGATAGATCAGCCATGATTGAATGGCGGAGTAGACCTGATGGGCCATTGGCCAAATTCTGCTCCTATAACATATGAAAGGTCGCCTATCCTTCTCCAGAGATGCTGCCTGACCCGCTAAATTACTCCAGTACTCTATGTCTTGTTTTTTAAACCAGTATCTGCCGTTCCTTATAACCTCCAGTATTTTGTTCAGCTCTTTCTATAGTTGATGCTTGACCCGACTAAAATGTGTACAGGTGAAGTCCAGACTACTCACTAATTGATTTAATTGTTTGCTTTATTCCTTTTTGGGGTAATTATGACACCTCAATCTTTTTCTGATTAAAATCCTTTATTGCGGCAAACTTGATTGGGAAGAAATTCATCTTTGTTGTTGGAATATACAACTGGAGGTGACCAGGATTAATATCAGGGAGTTATTAAAAGGAAAACAATGTGCTGGTGCGGCCTTCTTGTGCACTTAACACGCCCTCTGGTCATTACAGAGTAGTAGCAGTTAAATGCGGGACAAGGGAAGTCCCGTATAGGACAAAGCAATTTAGCTCAACATACAGGATATCCTGGCAAATACGGGACCGTTGGTAACCCTAAGCAACTAACCCTAACCTTACGCACACTAGGGACAGTTTGTTTTACATTTTAAATCAATCCAACTAACCTACAAACCTGTTCAAGAAGGAACTGCAGATGCTGAAAAATCGAAGTTAGACAAAAGTGCTGGAGAAACTCAACGGGTGCAGCAGCATCTATGGAGCGAAGGAAACTGCAACGTTTTGGGCCAAACCCTTCTTCAGACTGATGCAGGGTGGTGTTTGGTGGGGGGGGGGGGGGGGGCAAGGAGATGAAAGGAATAGGAGCCAGAGGGCTGAGGGAGAGCTGAAAAGGGGAGGAGACAGCAAGGGCTACCGGAAATTGGAGGAGTCAATGTTCATGCCACTAGGGTGCAAACTGCCCAAGCGGAATATGAGGTGCTGCTCCTCCAATTTCCGGTGGTGCTCACTCTTGTCATGGAGGCGGCCCAGGACAGAAAGGTCGGATTCAGAATGGGAGGGGGAGTTGAAGTGCTGAGCCACAGGGAGATCAGATTGGTTAATGCGGACCGAGCGGAGGTGTTCGCCGAAACGATTGCCAAGCCTACGCTTGGTCACATCGATGTAGATCAGCTGACATCTAGAGCAGCGGATGCAATAGATGAGGTTGGAGGTGGTGCAGGTAAACCTCTGACGCACCTGGAACGATTGCTTAGGTCCTTGAATGGAGTCAAGAGGGGAGGTAAAGCGACAAGTGTAGCATCTCTTGTGGTTGCAAGGGAAAATGCCCGGGGAGGGGGTGGTGCGGGAGGGAAGGAAAGAATTGACCAGGGAGTTACGCTGTCTTTGCGGAAAGCAGACGGGGGGGAGATGGGAAGATGTGGCGAATGGTGGGGTCACTTTGGAGGTGGCCAAAATGACGGACTATTTGTTGTATGTGATGGCTAGTGGGGTTTAAGGTGAGGACTAGGGGGCCTCTGCCCTTGTTGTGAGTGGCGGGGGATGGAGAGAGTGAGAGCAGTGTTACGGGGTATTGAAGAGACCCTAGGGAGAGCCTCATCTATAGTAGGGGAGGGGAATCCCCGTTCCCTGAAGAATGAGGACATTTCCGATGCCCTGGTGTGGAACACACCTCATCCTGATGGAGGAATTGGGAGTATGGGATGGAGTTCTTACAGGAAGCAGGGCAGGAAGATGTGTAGTCTAGATAGCCATGGGAGTCAGTGGGTTTATAATGTCAGTCAGAAGTCTATCACCTGCGCTGGAGATAATGAGGTCAAGAAATGGTAGAGAAGTGTCAGACATGGTCCAAGTGTATTTGAGTGCTGGATGGAAATTAGTGGTGAAGTCAGTGAGTTGTGTGTGGGTGCAGGAGGTAGCCCCAATGCAATCATAGATGTTGCTGATGTAGATGTCGGGGATGGGGCCTCGGTACATCTTGAACAAGGATTGTTCGACATACGCTACAAAGAGGCAGGCATAGCTGGGGCCTATGCCTTGTATTTGGAGGAAATGGGAGGAGCCAAATGAAAAGTTATTAAGGGTAGTGCCAGCTCCGCTAGGCGGAGGAGAGTATCTGTAGACGCGGATTGGTTGGTTCTCCGGTCGAAGAACCGGAGGGCTTTGAGACCATCCTGGTGGGGGATGGAGGTGGAGTGACTGGATGTCCATGGTGAAGATGAGGAACGGGGTCCTAGAGAACGGAATGCCCAGAGACGACGGAGAGTGTCTGAGGTGTCTTGAACATAGGTAGGGAGGGATTTAACCAGGGGGGATAGGATGGCAGTGAAGTGGCAAGGGTCGGTAGAATCGATGGTGGGAGCACGCGGGGATTAGAGTCCGGGTCGGCAGGTGGAGCGTGGGAGGTCCCAGTGGGTGGATGGTCCGTGTGGCGGCATGGTTTAGTCAGCCCGGTGAGGCGACGAGGTGAGTAGGCCACGGTGTGGCGTCCATGTTCGGTCCGACCCGGTCCGGCGGTGATGTTCGGTAGGGCCGGTGCGGCGGCGATATTTGCCGGGCCCAGTGGAACGGCAATGTTAGATGGGCCCAGTGCGGCGGCAATGTTGGAGTGGCCAGGTTCGGTGGCAATGTTGGATGGGCCCAGAGCGACGGCGATGTTTGATGGGCCGGGTGCGGCAGCGATATTCGGTGGGCCCAGTGTGGCCTACAAACCTGCACATCTTTGGAGTGTGGGAGGAAACCGGAGCACCCGGAGAAAACCCACGTGGGTCATGGGAAGAACGTACAAACTCCATACAGACAACACCCTTCAGTGGGACTATGTACTGGGACATAGTCCTAGTGTGTAGGATGGTGCAGTGTACGGGGGATGTACGAGCTGTGCAGACTCAGTGGGCTGAAGGGCCTGTTCCCACGATGTATTCCTAAACTAAGCTAAATGGAGGTCCACGTTTTAAGGAGCACCAGCGATGTCTGTCCTTGGTCGGCGCGGGCAATGCTGTGACTGTGACTCCTTTGCTTATGGTTAGAAATGGCTAAAGCATGAGGGACGCGTGAATTAAATCTCACTTTTACGTTCCTGCTCTGGTTTGCTGATGCTGGGGCAACTAGATGGGAAAATGTGGTGGGTACGAGACATGGGTGATATATTCAAGGTACATAGTTGGTGGGTCACTGTCATCTATCCCATTCCCACAGCACCTGGACTGAAATCCAATTAATTGTTGGGCAAATATAACAAGACTAAATTAGCAAGGAGACTGAAAGGGTGATGTTTGGCAAGATCAAGTGTAGTATCTGTTCTTGCAGGACGAGTATTTGAGTGAAAGAGACTATCTGTTCTTATTAGAACAGTTCTGGCCTTGGGGACAAGGGCCGTGGATTGCGGAGAGTGTTGACGATGAGTCGGTCGGCTGCAGGCTTAGATGTGGATCCATGCTGGTTGGGTAACCAACCTAACACCTCATTCAGCCACAATGTCAGCAGCAGCAGGAGTAGGAGTACAAGGTATCCGGAATACCCTGCGAATAAGCGTGAAGGGCCTCAGCGAGGGGACCCCCTTCTCATGAGACCTGTTCGTGAAGGTCTTGCAAATTCGAGGCCAAGGACATCTACTGCCTCCAGGATTTCCCGGGTAACGGATATTTTGACGTCACCTTCAAGTATCCGACGAGATGGCGGAAGGTGATGGAAGACTTCCGGGTGAGGGGGAATGAAGCTCCGCTGTCGCTGCTGAAAGTGCAGCTCCTCTTCACCCTCCCCACCCAGAAGGAAAGGTTCATCACGGTGCACATGTTCAACCCACATGTGCCCGTAGTGGATGTCCTCGCCTTCCTTGCTCGCTACGTTGAGGGAACGGGGAACTGTGTGGATGTGAAGGACATACACGGGATTTGGACAAGCAAGCGGCAAGTTGAGGTGAAGATGTGGGTGGACAAGGACGGAGAAATCGTCCACCCCCCCCCCCCCCCCCCCCTCGGTTTTCGCGATTGGAGGAAACCGAGGATACCCGAGCTACATAGGGCAACCCAGGCTGTGCAGGAAATGCTACAAGCCTGGGCACGTGATGGCCCAATGCACAGCAGTTGTCTGCAAAAACTGCAAGATGGAGGGCCATGAGACAAAGGACTGTCAGGCCAGCAAGAACTGCAACCTGTGCGGGGAGACAGGCCACCTTTACAGGGCTTGCCCTAAAAGAGCCTGCACCTACGCACAGGCGACAAGAGGGGCTGCTGCCAGCACCCCCAAGGTGGGCGAGGCACCCCCCACCACTGCCAAGACCCCAGCAGAAAGAGGGAACATGGATGTGGACAGCCCAACCACCTTGAAGCCCCAAGTGCCAGAAGGAGATGCCCAGCATCCCGCCCAGGAGAGAGAGTCAATGGAGTAGGAGGAACAGCAGGAGAAATGGACAACGATGAAGTACAAGAAGCAGAGGGTTCAGCCCAAAGAGCCGAGTCCAAAAGTAAACCCCAAAAAAGGTGTCTTTCTCTTACAGAAGGCAGCAACCTCTCCTCCTCGTCAGAGGATGAGGCGACCAGGAAGTCCCAAAGATGGAAGCAGAGGAAGAAAGCGGAGGAGGAAAAAAGAGAGGCCACGATGATCACCTCCCAGCCCCAGGAGACCGAGAGCAGAGAAGCGGCCGATGGGCTCCAGCCCCAGGACATCGGGAGCAGTGCAGCGGTCGAGGGGCTCCAGCCCCTGGACACAGGGATCATCACAGCGGCCAATGGGCCCCAGCTCCGGGTGACCAGGAGCAGTGCAACGGCCAATGGGCCCCAGCTCCGGGCGACTGGGAGCATTGCAGCGGCCAATGGGCCCCAGCTCCAGGTGACCGGGAGTAGCGCAGAGGCCGTTGGGCCCCAGCTCCGGGCGACCGGGAGCAGTGAACCAGCCACCGTGACCCAGCAACAGGAGACGGAGGAAGCAGCGTGCCCGAAAGGGGGTGGAATGATAAGGCCCCCCCGCCCCCCCAACGACACTTTTGGTTGCGCTACCTGAAACCCACCTCATCGCTGGATTCCTGAGCCCAGGAAAGCTGAGGCAATTCAACGAAGCAGGGAATGAGGTGACACGGAAATGGTCAGTGACTATAAAGACAATGGAGCTCAAACTGGCATCTTTAAACGTGCGCAGTATAAAGAGCACTGCGCGATGTGTAAATGCCTTACAGTACCTGGCCAAGATGTGACTTTTCTTCAGGAGTGTGGGATGCCACACCTCCGCTGCTATCGGAGGTAGTCGCGATGGTGGCCACACGGACTCTCGGTGTGGTCGGGGGGAGGGGGGCAATGACTGTTGTGCTTCTGACCTGGGGATTTTGCTGCGGGGAGGGAACTTCACCATCAATGAGGTCAGGGAGGTGGTTGGGGGGCGGCTCCTTGTGGTGGATGTGATGTACCGTGGCTCACCGCTCGGGCTGATTAATGTGTATGCCTCACCCACACAGAGCGAGCGGCTGGCCGTTCTCCAGCAGCTCCCAGTGCTGCTGGCCACGTCCCGGCAGTTCGTTCTGGCCGGTGACTTCAACTGCATCATTGATGCGGCTGGATGATCCGGCAGTGCCGACAGCAGACTGGACAGCACGTCCAAGTTCCTGATGGAGATGGTAAGACGCAAAGCCGCACGATGCCTTCAGCGATCCTGCAGGCGGGTTCTACCTGTCCCCGGTGATGCGAATGATGGGCCTGGCGCAGATGCCACGCAAGGTGCCAGTCAGCTGGACATTGCCGCCCCATCTGTCATCTGTGGAAAGGTTCTTCCGGACCAACACCTTTGACCACATGTCGATTGGGCAGCACAGAATGTCTTGCAGGCACTGCAGGGAAAGGACTCGATGGACCCGGTGGCATGGTTCCCTGAGCAGACTGCCCAGCTTGTCTGGCAAAACGCCTCATCGCCAGAACTCACCAACAAGCACCAAGACCTGGCTTGGCTGGCGGTGAGGGGAGCCCTCCCAGTCAGATCCTTCCTGCACCGTCACTGTCAGCGCACGCTGCCCTCAGGACGGCTGCTATGGAGAGGAGACAGTTGCCCACTCCTTTGCAGAGTGTGGATTTGCTAAAAGATTCTGGAGGAAAATGCAAGGGTCCCTGGTACCCTTTATTCCTAACAGCTCCGTCACAGAGGACGCTGTTATTTACGGACTGTTCCCAGGGACACATTCAGAGACTGAAATCGAGTGCTGCTGGAGGGTCATCAACTCGGTGAAAGACGCCCTTTGGTCTGCCCAAGCATTGTTCACCACCCAGCAGAGCAAGATGTCCGTCGGGGAATTTTGCCGACTGGCCCGCTGCATACTGCAGGAGTACGTGCTGAGGGACGCACTGAAGCTCGGTGCAGCCAACGCCAAGGCTCGTTGGGGGAGGGCCACAGTCTAAGGTCCTTTTGCTGCTGGACATGGGGGGCACGGTATGGTAGAGACGCCCCTCAAAATAAGGGAAGGTATCCCATGCCAGTGGGCCACATGAGTGGCACGGGTGGGGAACACATATGTGAAATTTGGGGAAAATAAATGTATAAACTGTATTGATCAATTTGTATAGCCTCCGAAAATGTCGGATGGATTTTCCGCAAGGTTCATGTATTGTATATATTTATCATTTGAATAAAGTCTATTTCGAAATATTAAAAAAAAAAAAAACATGGCTACTGATGAGACTGTACAATTGCTGTCCACAGTCATACGGACCGGTTGGCCCCACAAACAGTCGAACACCCCGCTCAAGATACGACCCTACTTCCTGGTTCATGACGAACTAGTGCTGCAGGACGGAATCATAGTCAAAGGCCACAAGGCGGTGGTCCCAGCCGCACAACAAAACGAATACAATGACATCCACAGGGGCCACCACGGCGCGGAAGCAACCCTCCAACGGGCTCAAAGCATGTTTTACTGGCCTGGAATGACAAAATACATATGTGAAAGAACCGAATCGTGCACTGTCTGCAACAGCCTGGCGCCACATCAGCAGCCTCTACTGCCCCAACCAGTCCCTTCTCTTCCGTGGTCCTCCTTGGTTACCGACATCTTTGAATGGCACAGAAAACACTATCTGGTTCTTGTCGACTCTTACTCAGGCTGGTTTGAAATAGACCTACTGCAGACCATTTCCTCAGAGGTAGTGATCGAGAAGCTGCAACAACACCTCTCGTTGCATGGCTCCCCTGCGCGTATTCAATCTGATAAAAGCAGGCAATTCACCAGTCAAGCATTTAAAAACTTTGCTGAACCATGGGACTTCCAACACATTACCAGCAGCCCCGAGTTACCACAGTCCGATGGACTAGCCGAACGGGCTGTTCGGAGTGCCAAACAACCAGAGGAGGTAGTTGAGGTGGGTACAATAACATTTAAAAATACATTTGTACAAGTACATGGATAGGAACGGTTTAGTGGAATATGGGCCAAATTTGGGCAGATGAGGCTCATGTAGATGGGGCATCTTGGTCAGCATGGGCAAGTTGGGCCAAAGGGTCTGTATCCAAGCTGTATGACTCCAATACAAAACCAAAGCCTTGAGTCCTAGTGCACCAACTGTTTAAAGTTTGGTGTGTGTTGTGTTCAATAGCCGGATGGTTGTGGTGAAGGAACTGTTCCTGAAGCTGGAGGGCACGGTTTTCAGGCTCCTGCACATTCTTCCCAATGGTAGGATTGAAATGGGAGCATGGCCAGGGTGGTGTGAGTCTCTGATGACCATTTTGTTTGGATCCGTGAGATGAATTTGGGCCCATTAGTCCAGTTTAGTTTATTGTCACGTGTACCGAGGTGCAGTGAAAAGCATTTGTTGGATGCTATCCAGTCAGCGGAAAGACAATACATGATTACAACCAAACCATTTACAGTGTATACGTCGTTTACGATTATAGTTAAAGTAAGAAATGTTGCTGTAGGAGTGGAGATTTAAGAGTGTGGAGCGATTGTAATATGAGTTTGTAGATCTGCTTCTGTGGCTAGCACGCAAATAGTCGCCTGGGTTGGCCGCCATCTTGGAAGAAGTGCCTGATTACCCTAAATGCCACGTATTAGTATTGAGTAAGCACTCCTGTCTTTTCCTTGCATTATTAGTGGCATTAGTACTATGTTAGTTCACTTCTCAGAGCAGCATTTGAAAGCTTCAAGACATGTTGTTTTACACACGTGATTCTGATATCAAGATTTGAATCCTTGTGCCAGGGAATGGTTCAACAACTTTTTTGTTTTTTCTGAGCTAGATGTAAGGTGAAATAATTAGCTTAGGAGAAAGCCAAAAACCCTCTACCATGGCAACATTGGCATAGGGGATCCAAATCTATCGTGGGTAAAAAAAAACAACTAATCTTCACAGCTCTAATGCAGTTTATGTTTCATAATCAAGGGCCAGTCTCACCCCGGTCACTCCCTCTTCTCCCCTCTCACATCAGGCATGAGGTACAGAAGTGTGGAAACTCCTCCAGATTCAGGGACAGTTTTTTCCCAGCTGTGATCAGGCAACCGAACCATTTTCTCACCAGCTCGAGAGCGGTCCTGCCCTTCCATCTACCTCATTGGCGACCCTCAGACTATCTTTAATCGGAATTTAATAGTAAGATTAAACGAGAACTTACCAGTTTGAAGTTTGATCTTTATTTTATGAGGAGTTACGATGAGGGATTACGTGAAGACCCCGCCAGCACGCATGCGCGACATTCTTCAAAGCAGTGGTGTGAAATCACAGACAGTCACAATGACTAATATAGTAAGATAAGAGAGAACTTTCATACCAGGTGATCTTTATAGTAGAGGGTTGGGAGCGGAGGGCACGTAATCCCTCATCGTAACTCCTCATAAAATTAAGATCAAACTTCAAACTGGTAAGTTCTCGTTTAATCTTACTATTTTACTTCGGAGTCACGTGAGTGACTACGTGAAGATTTCAAAGCTCTGTGATTTCACGCCCTGGAAGCTCCATGCTCACACACCGCTATGCTGGGATAAGAGGATGAACGTAATTCAGACATAACACTGGCTGAAAAACAAAGAAGGTATTTAATCATACCTAAAATGATATGCCCCACATTGGGTAAATCATGTAACAGAAACTTAAGATATTCCCCTGCAAACGTCTCAGGAGCGGCCACGGGTTTATAAAAGAAGTGCTGAAAAGTCCGTTCACTGCTCCAACCCGCTGTAGCAAGGATGTGGTCCATAGGAACTCCCATCATCCTAGCCGCTGACGTGGATGCAGCCTTAGCTTTATAAGACTGGACCCGTTGTGCTGTTACAAGTGCCATAAACATAACCATATTATATGTAGTTATCCAGAGAGAGCCCCGATATTGGTGTCCATCCTCGAAGCATAGTAAATTCTATGCCCAAGTCCCATGTATGGGTGTATCTGGCCTAGGGGAAAAAGAATTAATACCCCTCATCAGATTGATACCAGAGGGTGTGATCCTATACGCTGGTGATCACCCCCTCGGTCCAGGTTGGTAGGTAGGGCACTCCTGCAAATTTAATGGCACTGTAGCTCAAACCTTCATGGAATGAAGGGTGGCCCGAACTCCTGCAATCCAGTGATGGTGGCCGAGTCATATGAAGTGTTTGTTCTGAAGAAGAAAACACTCCCATCTGCTGACATATGTCAGTGCTGTCCCTGGTGGATTCCCTGCACGACGAAGTGATGACATTGATCGTCCTGTCGGAGTATCCAAAGTCCAGAAATGGCCTGTTCAGAAACAGCATCAATAGGTTAATGTGATCATGGCACGGATGACTTACCCGTCACAGGGTGTGCCAACAGGCCCGGCCGTTTGAGGATCCGAAAGCAGTGTTCTGCGGCCATCTTTGTACTGCTGGGGACCATGGTTGGGTAGGCCAGATCGGGAAACCCGAAATACCCGTTGCGGAGTCTATTAAATTTTTGTAAGACCCGACTGATGAGGCAGAAGGGGGGAAATGCATAGCAAACAATCCCCCCCAATGCAGCGAGAAACATCCATCGCTGCTGGCCCCGGTCCCGATCCAACATCCATTCAATGTTGTCGTTGAATTGCGTGACCTGGTGTTCGCCACCGTATTTAGTTTACCTGAAAGGTAAGTGGCTGAGATCCAAATCTCTCTATCCAGACACCAGTGCCAGTTGTAAAAAGGCAATTCATCACATGATATCGATTTTATTCCACACAAAAGAATAATATAGGCCACCACTGTGGTATTATAATTTGTAACCATACATGCAACTGGTGCATATCTAAGCAGTAGGCCCCGGGGTCCATGAATGCTTCCAGTATTTCTAGATAATTAAACCCTAGTGCTCCCAACAGGGTTAAATCTTGTGCATTCCATCTGCCACCACAAACAGTGGTGGTATTAGCTGCTCCCCACCTTTAACACTGGCATCAGTCTGTAATGTAACCGAGGGATTTATGATAGTGATGGATTTGGAACAGAATTGAGCATTTCCCATCCACCAATTTAATTCAACTCTTGCCTTTTCTAATAACTTCATAGGCCTGTCGAAATGGTATGATTTTTGAGAGCTATAATTTTAGCTCTTTGTAGGTTTTGATAATGTAGTGGTCCGAATTGCGCTGCGGGAAAAGCAGCCACTATCTTCCCAATACCATGGCCAGCTACCGTATGGATGGATCCCCGATGCCAGTAAGGCTTCTGCAAGCTTCTATCAAGTCCACCACCTTGTTCGGTGGTAAGGTGGTAGACATTTGCACCGAGTCAATGGTGAACCCCAAGTAATCCATGGTAGTAGAGGGTTCCAACTTTGATTTATCTGGATGTATGATGAACCCCAGCTTTTGAAAGAGATGTTTTTTGGCTAGAACTGCCAATGTAGCCGTTTCCAAATTCTCCCCGACAATGAGGATATCATCAAGATAGGCCATAACAGTATGATTTTGTTTCCTTAAATAGGCCAAAGCTGGTTCCAATAATTTGGTGAACAGCCTGGGTGCTGATGATAACCCATTGGGTAAGGCTATATATTGCCATAATTGTCCCATCCAGATAAATTTAAGGTATTTCCTATGATCCTTGTGTATTGGTACTTAATAGTATGCATCTTTGAGGTCAATGCATGCCATGTAGTACCCATAGCTATTAGCTATCTGCTGTGTCGAAAGTGTCCATTTTGAAATGAACATACTGAACAGAAGTATTCAGTTCGGTCAGGTCTATGATTATGCGGCATCCGCCATCTTTTTATTTTTGGTAAATATATTAGATACGAACTCCTGTGATTCTCACAATTACCCCTTTGCTAATTAGTCTTAATAGTTCAGCATGGCCCGCCGTTCTTTCTTTGTGAAAGTATAAACTTTCGGCTAGGCGTATGCTGGACCGGGGTAGGGAGTTCGTAAATGAATTCAATTTTATAGCCCTGAATACTTCCGAGTATGTAAGGATCAGAGGTAAAAGTGCGGCATACTTTATAAAACAAGTGCAACCGGCCTCCCCCACAAGATGAATTTTAGACATATGATGTTCCTGGGGGAGGCAGACCCATCTACCTCCAAGGTATTGCCAGTGTTGCGGTCCAATACCACCGTTATTTCTTCTGTTGAGTTGCTGCGTTGTAGGGGTGGCGCATTTTCCAAGAAAGCCGGGCTGGGCCAAGGCCTAAAAAAGGCTGTTGTGCAGGTGGGCCGGCCTTCGAGCTTTCACCACCGGACGATCTGAAGTGATATCTCTGTCCGGTGGGTGTGTAGGGGTGCTGTTGCTGTTGGTAGCTCTTTGTCCAGGTCTTTCCCCTATTTGGGGAGCTCCGCACAGCAGATTTGGTGGTTGAGCGTACCTGGTTTGCATAACCCCGCAATTTGGGGTTGAGTTGCTCTTCCTGTAGTATTATCTCAAACTGTGTTACGCAGTAAGGCCAGAGCATCCTGTTTCTCCCGGTAGTTCTATACCCACCGCAGTACTGGTACTGCCGAAATTCCGGCGGTCAAAAGCTTCAGGATCCTCTGAAGTTTGACTCCTGCCCTCTAATCGTAGGGCTCATGATCCCCAAATAGGGTATTCACCGCGGGAACAATCAGCGAGTTACAATTATCAGGAGCAAGATACTTATCAGCTGTAGCATTGATGGCTTGCTCCTGAAGCTGGTTTGTAGTCATATAATTGAACTAGCTGCCAGCTTAGGGTGGATAGTTAACCTTTTTTAGAAGGAACTGCATGTTACTTACCATATCCAGAAACTCTTCACTGCACCCCTGACACTGTTGGTTTGTTCAGCCAACTCCCCCTCTTCAGGGTCAGCCCAGTTCTGACCCCCAATGCTCCCCTGCGAAGAGGGTGAGACATTTAGGCAGTCCATAATAGGATCCTGCCGTGGGCCTGCGAAGAGGCCCACCGTGACCCTGCCCCTGCAAAAGCAGGTCACGCTGGAGCAATTGCTCCACCATCCGCTCCATGCGGGTAAGACGACCTCCGTCGCTAACAGCGAACGGGGTGTCCTCGGGACTGGACCCAGCTGAGTCGGCAGTCCCGATCGGCTTCCGGGTGGATTTACCGCCTGTCCGTGGCGAACCAGCGGCCCTCCCGGGCAGAAGTCGGGAGCTGTAGGTCGCACCTGCAGTTCGGCGAAAAAACGGGTGGATTTACCGCCTGTCCGTGGCGAACCAGCAGCCCTCTCGGGCGGAATTCGGGAGCTGCAGGTAGCACCTGCAGCTCGGCGAAAAAACGGGTGGATTTACCGCCTGTCCGTGGCGAACCAGCAGCCCTCCCGGGCGGAATTCGGGAGCTGCAGGTAGCACCTGCAGCTCGGAGAAAAAACGGCACGCTGCTGGCTGCTCTCTATAGCAGCAGCTCTTGCCGCTACTCTCGCCGCGCTCACCACTCCGGTGAGTCTTACCGTTTGTAAGTTACGCTGGAGGAGCCCCGCTCCTCCCGACTGTCGCTTCCGCATGCGAACGACGATATGTCGCGCATGCGTGCTGGCGGGGTCTTCATGTAGTCACTCACGTGACTCCGAAGTAAAATTTGCACTAAATGTTGTATCCTTTATCTGTACACTGTGGCTGGCTTGATTGTAATGAAGTCTCACTGGATAGCACACAACAAAAATGCCTTTCACTGTACCTTGGTACACGTGACAATCATAAACTAGTAAACTAATATAGTTTTACTGATTGGAGATTTATCACCAATGGTGTGCTGCAAGCATCGATGGGTCCACTCATGATTTGAATGATGTCATCAGCAAATTAGTTTTAGAGATACAGTGACGAAACGGGGCCTTCGGCCTACCGCGTTCACGCCAACCAGCGATCATTCGTACACTTAACTTACAAACCTGCATGTCTTTGGAGCATGGGAGGAAAGCGGAGCACCCGGAGAAAATCCCCAATGTCACAGGGAAAACATACAAACTCAGTACAGACAGCACCCGTAGTCAGGATCGAACCTGGGTCGCCGGTGCTGTAAGGTAGCAACTCTACCACTGCGCCTTCCTAATGTCGATGTTAATGTTAGTAAATTGTTAGTGAATTTCTAGATGCCATCAATGCTGGTGGTACAGTGGACAATGAGGGTAGATGACAGGATTTAGATTAATTGGCAAAGTGGGCCAAGGAATGGCAAGTAGGGTTTAGCCATGCCAATTTGTTAGGTCTTGTACATTGGTGAGTCAAAACAGGGTGGGACATGCAATAAATGGCAGAGCTTTGGAGAATGTTAAAAAACAGTGATCTGGGAGTAAAGTTGCAGGGTTTACTAAAAGTGACTATTTGGGGGGGTGGGGGTGAGGCAAAGGGCGAAGAAGACCTTTGGTGGGAAGGGTATTATGGTACAGCTGTGCAAGTGGCTCATGAGAGGGTTTAGGGAGTGAAGGCAGTAGAATGCGATTAAGAGGGAGAGATAGGTCAGCCATGATTGAATGGTGGAGTGGACTTGATCGGCCAAATGGCCTAATTCTGCTCCTCTGACACAACCTTATGAGACCACACTTTGACAACTGTACGTGGAGCTGGTTGCTGGGCCAGAGGAAGGGTACCATCAATTTTGGAAAGGGTGAAGAAGAGGTTCACCAAGACGTTACCTGGATTTGCAGGCCTAGATTATAGCGAGAGGCTGAATAGGCCATGATGACTCCTTTGAAGTGTAGGAGGCTGAGGGGCGACAAATGAAGTGGCCATAATCATGAGAGGCGTAGGTAAAGTGACCATTAATTCTTTCATTCCAACACAATTGACCCATTGTGTGCATTATTTGAAGTGCAATGTTTAATTGCACCATCACAAGTCTAGTTTAGTTTAGAGATACAGCGTGGAAACAGGCCCTTCAGCCCACCAAGCCTACTCTGACCAGCGATCCCCATCCACTAGTTCTTTCGTACACGTGGATTATAAATGCAGCCTGAATCCCACACAGCTGATAAACGCTATCATTCCGTTGCTGGTTGACGTAGGTATTTGCCAATGGAATTCACTGAGGTCAGCACCCGGCGACAACCTACGACAGCACCTACAACGGGAGAAGACAAGCTATGTCAAGCCCACAGTCGCCAAAAAGTTTTGAACATTTCAAAATCCAGCAGTGACCAGAAAAACGTTACGATTCTTTAGGCGACTTGAGGAGACTACTCACGACCATACAGGCGTCACCCCGCGACCATATGAAAACAGCCTAGTCGCCTGTAGTTGCCGAAAGAAATTGCCTAAGTGGGACGGGCATAACTGTCTCTTAAACGATGGGATAGTCCAAGCCTCAACTACCACCTCTGGTAGCTTGTTCCAAACACCCACCACCCTTTGTGTGAAAAAGTTCCTATTAAATGTTTTCCCCTTCACCTTAAACTGATGTCCTATGGTTCTCCAAGTGTCATCACACTACCATACAAGTGTCCCACCCAGTTTTTAATGTCAAGGACCTTTCTTCATGACGGTAATCCCATTTAGTTGGTTAATCTGAGAAGTCTACGGTTGGCACAAAATGCTGGAGTATCTCAGCGGGACAGGCAGCATCTCTGGATAGAAGGAATGGATGTCGTTTTGGGTCGAGACTGCTTCAGAGTGCGTCTGCACGTGTTCAGTTGATTATGTAATACCTTTATTAAATGGCACAAATTACACGTTATAACTTATTAACAGGATAGAATTTCCAATATAGAATTCCATTCCTCAGCACAATGTTTAAAGTCCGTTTATAAAGAGTTATAATATCCATTGCCATAATATACCAAGACCTGGCACATCTGAAGAACTGATCCGAGCTAGATAAACTGGGACAGAGTGGACTAGGGCGGCACAGCAGTGTAGCTGGTAGAGTTGTTGCCTCACCGCACCCAGGTTCGATCCTGACCTCAGGTGTTGTCTGTGTGGAGTTTGGACGTTCTCACTGTGACCGTGTGGCTTTTCTCCGGGTGCTCCATTTCTCTCCCAGTTCCCAAAGATGCGCGGGGTTATAAGTTAATCGGCCCTCAGTAAATTGCCTCGAGTATGCAGGGAGTGGATGAGAAAGTGGGATAACATACAGCTGGTGTGAACGGGTGATCGATGATGGGTGTGGACTCAGTCGGTCAAAGAACCTGATTCCATGTTGCATCTCCAAACTAAATTTAAACTAAGTATAAAGTGCTGGAGTAATTCAGCAGATTAGGTAGCATCTTTGGAGGACATGAATAGGTGACATTTTAGGACGGGTTCTTTCTTCAGAAGCTCAACAACCTGATGGATCTCAAATAATGTACAATCTGAAAGGTCTCGACCGGAAAAGTCACCTATCCATGTTCTTCAGAGATGCTGCCGGACCCGCTGAGTTACTCCAACACGCTGTGAAACATCACCTATCCATGTTCTCCAGAGATGCTGCATGACCCGCCGAGTTATTCCAGCACTCTGTGAGACGTCACCTATCCATGTTAGAGTCGTAGAGTGATACAGTGTGGAAACAGGCCCTTTGGCCCAACTTGCCCACACCAGCCAACAATGTCCCAGCCACACTAGTCCCACTTGCCTGCGCTTGGTCCATATCCCTCCAAACCTGTCGTATCCATGTACCTGTCTAACTATTCCTTAAATGATTGGATAGTCCCAGCCTCAACTACCTCCTCTGGCAGTTTGTTCCATACACGCAGCACCCTTTGTCTGAAATTGTTACCGATCAGATTCCTATTAAAAAAAATTTCACCTTCACATTGAACCTATATCCTCTGGTCACCGATTCTCCCAACTCTGGGCAAGAGATTGTGCATCTACCCGATGTATTCCTCTCATGATTTTAAACACCTCTATAAGATCTTCCCTCATCCTCCTGTACTCCATGGAATAGAGACCCAGCATACTCAACCTTTCCCTGTAGCTCACACCCTTTAGTCCTGGCAACATTGTCATGAATCTTTTCTGAACCCTTTCAAGCTTGACAATATCTTTCCTGTAACACGGTGCCCAGAACTGAACACAATATTCTAAATGTGGTCTCACCAACGTCTTATACAACTGCAACAAGACCTCCCAACGTCTAGACTCAATACTCTGACTGATGAAGGCCAAAATGGCCACCTTATGTACCTGCAACTCGGCCTTCAAGGAACCATGCACCTGTACTCCTAAATCCCTCTGCTCTACAACATTACCCAGAGACCTACCATTTATTGTGTTGGTCCTGCCCTTCTGCAGAATGCAACAACTCACACTTTTCTGTATTAAATTCCATCAACCATTCCTCCGCCCACCTGGCCAATCGATCCAGATCCTGCTGCAATTGTTTACAACTATCTTCACTACCTGCAAAACCACTTGCATCATCAGCAAACTTGCTAATCTTGCCCTGTGTGTTCTCATCCAAATCATTGATGTAGATGACAAACAGTAATGGGTCCAGCACCGAACCCTGAGGCACATCACTCGTCACAGGCCTCCAGTTTGAGAAGCAACTTTCCACCATCACCCTCTGCATCCTTCCATGGAGCCAATTTGCTATCCATTCCGCTATCTCACCTTGGATCCCATGCAATCTAACCTTCGAGAGCAGCATACCACGATGAACCTTGTCGAATGCCTTACTGAAGTCCATGTACACAACATCTATAGCTCTGCCCTCATCAACCTTTTTGGTCACGTCTTCAAAAAAAATCAATCAGATTTGTGAGACACGACCTCCCACAGCCAAAACCATGCTGACATTCCATAATCAGCACTTACCCATCCAAAGATCTCCAGAGGTGCTGCCTGACTCCAACACTTTCTATTCTCCACAGGATTCCAGCATCCACTTTTACTGTTTGATTGGTCTACAATATTGATTGATCTAGAATATTGATTAGCTGCCAGCCACTTCTTTAATCCATCATGAGTAGTTTTGACAACCATTTAAGGTCCCACCATGCTGGGTGTGACTCACCTTCATTAGCAACTCCTGACTCGTCAGTTCCTTCCTCATAGAAGATTTCCGAAAGCTCTTCAAACATCAACATGCTGTCCCTAATAAAAAGAATGAGACAAGGTTATACCTAGCAGATTACTCATCTGCTAGCAAGGCGTCTGAGATGAGGTAAATAATTAGCATTACAGAGATTGTGGTCTTTACAGAACCTGAATGTTACTTAACAGGGGATCGGGCAGTGGCAGTTGCTGCCCCACAGCACCAGGGACGTGGGTCGATCCAGGCTACGGGTGCTGCCTGTGTGGAGTTTGTACATTCTCCCCTTGACCTTGTGTGTTTTCTCCAGGTGCTATGGTTTCCTCCCACACTCCAAAGATGTACAGGTTTGGAGGTTAATTGGCTTCTGTAACTGGTTCCCATTGTGTAGGATAGAACTAGTGTACAGGTGATTATTGGTTGGTGCGGACTTGGTGGACCAGTGGGCCCCCGTGGAGCTACACGCTCGAAGACAATGGGCCTACCGAGTAGGCGCAACTCGCCCGCTGGAGACCAGGGACTCGACCGCCGCAGACAGCGAGCCCACCTGGAAGGCTCGGATCCCCCATCCAGCGGGTGAGCAGACCGGCTGCGGGAGGGAGTGGTCTCCGCGAACTCAAGGCCTCAGCTAGGTCACGGCGTATTTTTCAACGTGTTGAAAACTGCTCGCGAGTAAATAAAGGTCGCCATGGAAATAAATCGATACATTTTTTACTCGTAGGTTTCGTCGTAGTAGGTCGGCATGTTAGTCGTAGGTAATCGAGGGTAGTCTTCATCATAGTCGGAGGGAGGTTGAAGGAGATCAAAGGAGGTCATCTTCACTCTCCACTATTCGGTGTCCAATTTTCCCGACTTTAGTGTGGGTGAGAGCGTGGGTGAGTGAGAGAGTGGGGGCGAGTTGGCGAATGAGATAGTGAGTGAGAGTGGGACAGTGAGTGGGAGTGAGAATAAGTGAGTGAATGAGAGTGAGTGAGAGTGTGGGTGAGTGAGTGAGAGTGAATGAAGAGTGAGCGAGAGACAGAGGTTGGGTGAGAGTGATGGTGGGTGAGTGAGAGTGAGTAAGATGAGTGAGTGTGAGTGAGAGTGTGGGCGAGCGTCAGTGTGAGTGTGTGGGTGAAGGGTGAGAGTGGGTGACTGAGTGGGTGACTGACTGAGTGGGTGGGTGGGTGACTGACTGAGTGGGTGGGTGGGTGACTGACTGAGTGGGTGGGTGGGTGACTGACTGAGTGGGTGGGTGGGTGGGTGACTGACTGAGTGGGTGGGTGGGTGACTGACTGAGTGGGTGGGTGGGTGACTGACTGAGTGGGTGGGTGGGTGACTGACTGACTGAGTGGGTGGGTGGGTGACTGACTGACTGAGTGGGTGGGTGGGTGACTGACTGACTGAGTGGGTGGGTGGGTGGGTGACTGACTGACTGAGTGGGTGGGTGGGTGACTGACTGACTGACTGACTGACTGAGTGGGTGGGTGGGTGGGTGACTGACTGACTGACTGACTGGGTGACTGGGCGGGTGGGTGGGTGACTGGGCGGGTGGGTGGGTGACTGGGCGGGTGGGTGGGTGACTGGGCGGGTGGGTGGGTGACTGGGCGACTGACTGACTGGGCGACTGACTGACTGGGCGACTGACTGACTGGGCGACTGACTGACTGGGCGACTGACTGACTGAGCGACTGAGCGACTGAGCGACTGACTGACTGAGCGACTGACTGACTGAGCGACTGACTGACTGAGCGACTGACTGACTGACTGACTGAGCGACTGACTGACTGAGCGACTGACTGACTGAGCGACTGACTGACTGAGCGACTGACTGACTGAGCGACTGACTGACTGAGCGACTGACTGACTGAGCGACTGACTGACTGACTGAGCGACTGACTGACTGACTGAGCGACTGACTGACTGACTGAGCGACTGACTGACTGGGCGGGTGACTGAGCGGGTGGGCGGGTGACTGAGCGGGTGGGCGGGTGACTGAGTGGGTGGGTGGGTGACTGAGTGGGTGGGTGGGTGACTGAGTGGGTGGGTGGGTGACTGAGTGGGTGGGTGGGTGACTGAGTGGGTGGGTGGGTGACTGAGTGGGTGGGTGGGTGACTGAGTGGGTGGGTGGGTGACTGAGTGGGTGGGTGGGTGACTGAGTGGGTGGGTGGGTGACTGAGTGGGTGGGTGGGTGACTGAGTGGGTGGGTGGGTGACTGAGTGGGTGGGTGGGTGACTGAGTGGGTGGGTGGGTGACTGAGTGGGTGGGTGGGTGACTGAGTGGGTGGGTGGGTGACTGAGTGGGTGGGTGGGTGACTGAGTGGGTGGGTGGGTGACTGAGTGGGTGATGGTGTAGAGTGAATGAGTGAAGAGTGAGAGAATGAGGGTGAGTAGGTGTGAGAGTGAGTGAGTGTCAGTGAGTGTGTGGATGAGTGAGTGAACAGTGAGAGTGGGTGTGAAAGTGAGGGAGTGTGTGGGTGAGTGTGACAGTGAGTGAGTGTGAGTGAGTGAAAAGTGAGTGAGAGTGAGTGGGTGAGTGACTTAGTGAATGAGTGCGAGTGTGTCAGTGATTGAGTGGGTGAGAATGAGTGAGAGTGAGTTAATGTGAGTGGGTGAGTGAGAGTGAGGGGGTGAGTGAGTGATCAGTGATTGAGTGGGTGAGGATAAGTGAGAGTGAGTTAGTGTAAGTGGAAGTGAGTGGGTGAGTGAAAGTTAGTGAGAGTGAGTGAATGAGAGCGAGTGTGTGAGAGAGTGAGTGTGTGAGAGAGTGATCGAACGAATGGGTGAGAATGAGTGAAAATGAGTTAGTGTGAGTGGGTGAGTGAATGGGTGTAGTAGGTGAGTGAAGAGTGAGTGGGTGAGTGAGTGAAGAGTGAGAGTGAGTGGGTGTGAAAGTGAGTGTGAGTGAGAGCGAGTGGGTGCGAGAGAGTGTGATTGCATCAGTGGTTGAGTGAGTGGGAGAGAATGAGTGAGAGTGAGTTAGTGTGAGTGGGCGAATGAGATTGAGTGAGTGAAGAGCGAGTGAGAGACTGAGAAGGTGAGTGTGAGTGAGTGAGGGAGAGCGAGTGAGTGAGTTTAGAGTGAGTGAGTGTGGGTGAGTGAGAGGTACCCGGACGTGGCATCGAAGGATGAGATGCTGAAGCAAAGAAGTGGAAGCCAAATAACCGAACGGAAACAACGCTGAAAAACCAAATAACCGAAAGGGCGAGACGCCTAAAATCCAACTAACGGAACTTAAATGACAACGAAAAGCCAACTCATCGAAAGGGCGGATCAGCGAAAAGCCTAATAACCGAAAGGGCAGGATGTCTAAAAGCCAACTAACCGAACGGACACATCACCGAAAAGCCACATAACAGACATGACGTCGCTGGGGGAGGGACACACACACCACTTGTCAGCGATTGGTACGGACCTCCGCGTCCATCACATTACTGGCAGGGGTAGACGGGAGGGTGGGGGTCATTTTTAATTTTCTTTCGCTGACTTTATATTATAAAATAAAACCCCGTGTGATTGCAACTTTTTGTTGATTTATCAAAATAATAATCCAATTTGGTTCCATAGATATTTACAAAAACTGTAACAATTATATTTTGACTACCACAATACATTTACACACACTACCGTGCATCTTGAAGGCCACTGGTCCTTTCGGGTGTGAATCGAGAAACCAGAAGAAAAATGTTTTTTAAAGAATATCTTAGCTTGAGTTGTTCAGTGATGTGAGTAAGTGTGAATCGGCATGAGTTATACGCCCGAGAGACGGGAAGTGTCCACGCTACGCTACCTCGGGTCTTTATTCCCAGTAAGCAGAATTCTTCCATCTTCCGTGGACCCCCAGCTGAGGCGGAGGCCGGCCGTGGCCAGACAGCAGTGACCCCGGGAAGAGAGTGCGGGCTGTCCTGAAGGATGCGCTCCTTCGGTTGCTTACACCACGGGACAGGCAACATCTCTGGAGAGAAGGAATGGGTGGCGTTTCGGGTCGAGGCCTATCAGAGTGAACTGAACTCTCGTCGGTGAGAGTACTTGTGATTGTCTGAAGAACGGTCTCTACCTGAAACGTCACCCATTCCTTCTATTCAGAGATGATGTCTGTCGTGCTGAGTTACTCCAGCATTTCGTGTCTATTTGTAAGTGTGAACTAGCATCTGCAGTATCTTCCCACACAAGACTGCCTGGGATTGGACGGTGACACTGGGCACTCAGTACCAGAGCACCAAGGTGTAAGCGGCCAAAGGAGCACATCCTTCGTGACAGCCCGCACTCTCTTCCCCAGTGGGTGAGTTCAAAAAGGCCAATCCAAACACTTTCCAAAAGCATTCATTATCTGGCCACTGACTGGAGAGTGTGGTTCACTAGTTTGAATGTGACCCTGCAGGAAACATAGAAACACAGAAAATAGGTGCAGGAGCAGGCCATTCGGCCCTTCGAGCCTGCACCGCCATTCAAGATGATCATGGCTGATCATCCAACTCAGTATCCTGTACCTGCCTTATATTCTTACCCCCTGATCCCTTTAGCCACAAGGGCCACATCTAACTCACTCTTAAATATAGCCAATGAACTGGCATCAGCTACCTTCTGTGGCAGAGAATTCCACAGGTTCACCACACTCTGTGTGAAAAATGATTTTCTCATCTCAGTCCTAAAAGACTTTCCCCTTATCCTTAAACTGTGGCCCCTTGTTCTGGACTTCCCCAATCTACCTGCATCTAGCCTGTCCAACCCCTTAAGAATGTTGTAAGTCTCTATAAGATCCCCCCTCAATCTTCTAAATTCTAACGAGTGCAAGCTGAGTCTATCCAGTCTTTCTTCATATGAAAGTCCTGCCATCCCAGGAATCAGTATGGTGAACATTCTCTGCACTCCCTCTATGGCAAGAATGTCTTTCCTCAGATTAGGAGACCAAAACTGTACGCAATACTCCAGGTGTGGCCTCACCAAGACCCTGTACAACTGCAGTAGAACCTCCCTGCTCTTATACTCAAATCTTTTTGCTATGAATGCGAACATACCATTCGCTTTCTTCACAGCCTGCTGTACCTGCATGCCTACTTTCAATGACTGGTGTACCATGACACCCAGGTCTCGTTGCATCTCCCCTTTTCCTAATCGGCCACCATTCAGATAATAGCCTACTTTCCTGTTTTTGCCAGCAAAGTGGATAATAGTGAGATTAAACGAGAACTTACCAGTTTGAAGTTTTATGAGGAGTTACGTTGGTGATTACGTGAAGAAAGCCCGCCAGGCCGCATGCGCAGCAAACCTCAAAGCAGCGGTATGAAATCACAAATAAACAACACCGAAGTAAACAGTAAGATCAGTGACTCGAGAACTACCAGATGATCTTTTATGAGAGAGGGTTGGGAGTGGTGGGCACGTAATCACCAACGTAACTCTTCATAAAATCAAGATCAAATTTCAAACTGGTAAGTTCTCGTGTAATCTTACTATTTTACTTCGGAGTCACGTGAGTGATTCCGTGAAGAGTTCAAAGCTTTGTGATTTCATGCCGCAGATCCCACTGCATTTGATTGACTCGAAAGAGAAATAAATGCATTAGTAATAACATTGTATTCAATATAATGATAGGGTTTATTTAACAATGTAAACAAACAACAGTGCCCCTAAAATTTAGGTACTTAAAATGTAATTGACAAACAGCCATGGATTGACAATTGGCCGATGATAAAAATTCTGAAACATCAGCTCATTTGCCCATCCGACGGCTGCTAAAATTTGGTCGAAGTCACATCCCTCGCTCTGGCCGCCAGCATAGCTGCTGCCCTAGTATAATGAGATGTAAACACACTATCTAAATTATATACTGACATTGATGCGGACCTGGTGGAATGAGACATACAATCGTCAATGTTAATACCTGTTGCAGCCACTTTGAAATAGTCTGAACCGACCTTCTCTTGTGTAATTGTTTATTAACTAATACACAGTGCTGAATCCATACTTCTAAGGATCTGGTGGCCTTGATAACATAAAAATGAGACCGTGGGGTATTCAAAATGATCTTAAAAATCATACCAGCCCTGGTTTGCTCTGCTAGTGTAGACCAGAATGTAAAATGTAATGGCATGAACAGCCAATTCTATCCTAACCAGCCACAGCATTTGGAATGTTTTGCCGTCGTTGTGCTGATATTAGAGTCATGACTAAGGATGTAGCTGGAACCCCTTGGTGAAGTAATGTTTACACATTTACAATAACCAACTGCATAATCTTGTGATGTGAGAACTTGCATCAAGATCTTTTTTAAAAACTTGATATCCGGGTTGGACCCGACAATGTAGTTCCCATATCTTACAGCTGTAATTTCTCTATAACTGAACTATTGTTAATATCACTTAAAATGAACTGAAAATGTCAGTAATATGTATCGTATCAAATGTATAATTAATATTTAACAAACATTTCTGATCCCCTCAATAGAGATGTACTGCTTTTTTGGATGCTATCCATGCATACTGCAGTGAACACCCTAATGGCTAAATGTGACAACCTGAGGCACAAGTTAATCCATTGAAAATGGGCAAGTCAATAATCGTTTTACTGTGCAAAGACCAGTCTCCTGAACCACAGTTTAAAACCGCAAGTTCTTGCTTTTTGGCATAACTGTATACCGTTGTGCCATAATGCCTGATGAAGCAGGCAACATGGACGCTTGGCCAGTCCGATAGTACAAATCCAAACGAGGTCTTGCTGACTGTTTTAAGACCCAGCTAATGAGGAAGACATTAAGTCCATTCCTCCTATTGAAGCGAGAATGTATTTCTCCACACTGTTGTGTCACATATTTTTGCAAACAGTGAAACATGCATAAACATGACGAACATTTGATGAAGTATTGAATCATGCTTTCATCATACTTTGAGATCCAACACTTATTCTGTGTTATCATCAATCTAAACTGGACGATATACCAGGGCAAGGAGATTAATTACAGGATATTCTTCCTAATTACCATGTGACCAACATATGTCACCATCGTAGAGTAACAACTTAAATTTGAGCATGAAGAATATACATATTCACTCAAAACCTTACTCAACGGTGCATTTAGTGTATATATTTGGTTGATACTAACAACTGAAGAATTGGTAACTCATGCAATCTCCAATACCTCAGAGTAGGTGAGTAGATGGTATTTGGAACTTATCTAGAGTTCTAAACATCAGTTCATAATAACTGAATTAACCAACCACACTACTGCAAGTTTCAAGTTCAAGTTCAAGGATTTATTTTCATATTTAGCAATGCTAAATACTGTTACTTCATCATAGTGGCTGATAATATTCAGCTGATAACAGCACAAAGTTGTTAACAATGCTCTAATTGCCACTACACAATATCAGTTCTTTGATTTGCTCAGCTGCAACAGCTGCAATATTGCCAATTACTCTTAATGAAATAACTCAAATCCCTTGCCATAAAACAGAGACAAATTAAAATAATTAAAGGTAAATCCCAATGACCAACTAACAGTTTATCCCATCCATGAACTTTACTGTTACAGTACCCTTATATTATCTTAGATAACCTTTGTAATGGGATTTGTATAACATGTATCTCTTACCTTATAAATCTGTTGTAGTCGGGAAATAAGTTTTATATTTGGAAGGTTCATATGCCACTCCAGCCTTAATATATGGGTAGTTTGCATGAGAACTTTTGTCCAATTTCCAACCTTGGTGTCCAATTTCCAAACCCTTAGTGTGTTGTACAAAACAAATGTAGATACTACAACTTGTGAATGGTGCACTACCCATTTTGGAAGTGCTCAGGATTTCTGAGCTATCATGCTGCTCAATTCCAGTGAACCGCTACTGCCGATGAACACCTGGGGTGTGTTTCTGAACGGTAACTTAGCCCGTCGTTGGCCTAATTGAATCGTCTGCCAGGCTTCTCCTGTAGAATAGACCTACTTGAATAACAGATTCAGCAGTTGGCTCTCACATCCCCCAGAAGCGTTGGTCACTGCCGGCACATATGTGCTTGAGTATGTTTTAATGACATCTTAGAGCACGGAGTCATCTTGACCTTTTGCTCTTCCCTCCTCAGAGAGGGTGCTTCATAGGCAACCCTAACAGGCATTGGCACAGGCCACAGGATACAAATATGGATTCAATCCATTGGTCTTAACCCAATAGAATATTCTACTGGAATGGAACTTTGTTGTCAGGAAAATACCTCTGCCCTTCATCTCTTGGGGTTTGTCCTTCGGTCATACCCTGAGACTCAGTGTCAGCAGGATACTGACCCACCTTGGTCTCTGCCTCCGAGAGGGAGACCTCTGTAGCACTGTATGCAACAGTTGCTATATTTGGGATAGTCGTTTTCAACATACTATCCAACCCTGGTGAGGAATCCATCCCCCTACTCCGTAGGCGAGCAGATATGTGTGAATTTAAGCAACTCTGTCCCAAGCATTGCTGGTGCCGCTTTGTAAAGTCCGGCGGTTTTTGACGTGAAACAGCCTTGCATCAGGCACTGCTGGTACGGCTCTTCCGCAGGACGACACTTCACACATAAAGCAGCCCAATCAGGCGCTGCTAGCACGGCTCTCCTGTAGGCCGGTAACGTTACATGTGAACAGCCCTGAAACACGTGCTGCTGGCACGGCTCTCCCGTAGACCGGTACTTATATACATGAAGAGGCCTTGTCAGGTGCTGCTGGCGTGGCCTGTCCCATAGGCCTGCACATATTCCACATGAAGCAGCCCTGTCAGGCGCTGCTGGCGCGGCCTGTCCCATAGGCCTGCACATATTCCACATGAAGCAGCCCTGTCAGGCGCTGCTGGCGCGGCCTGTCCCATAGGCCTGCACATATTCCACATGAAACAGCCCTGTCAGGCACTGCTGGCGCGGCCTGTCCTATAGGCCCGCACTATTGCGGTGTAACCTCACTAGAACATTTTTAAATGTACAGTTTATCTGTGAATGAACCTCACGTGCTTAAACAAGTTACTTTAGTTTTTAAACCTTATAGCCCGACTCAAAAATAGGGCTAAACTGGGTACCTAGTTATTCCTTACCTGGGTACCAACATCTGTGAGCCACTGACCCCACTGTTAGTGACTCCAGTGTTGCTTCCTTGCCGTTTCAACGACAAACCATAGGCTGGAGTTGCTGACCCATCTGTCAGTGATTTTTCCAAAATAAATTGTTGTTTTAACTGCCTTTTTGCAGGCTGGGAGCCGCTGACCACCCGTCAGCGTCTCTGTTTTAATTATTGCCGTTAAAATGGCATTCCTGCAGTCAGTGAGCCGCTGACTATACTGTCAGCGAGTCTGTTTTAATTCTTGCCGTTTAAACAGCATTTCTGCAGACTGTAAGCTGCTAACTAACTATCAGCAACTCTGTTTAAATTTCTAGCAATAAAACAGCATTTCTGTAGGTTATGAGCCGCTGACCTTACTGTCAGTGACTCTGTTTAAAATTTTTGCCGTCAATACGGTATTTCTGTAGTCTGGGAGCCGATGATTATACTGTCAGCGGCTCCTAATCTTACAACCCGATCAATTTAGCCGGTTTCCGTATTTGCGGTCAGAATGGGGTTTCCCCACAGTCCAACCGGCAACTTGCCGGGCTGTAAGACTGGCAGGAAAAAACCTTTTGTAAAAGGAGGCTCCTGCCTGAAACCTGGTAAGTAAAAACCAAACCTAGCTTAAAGTTTAACTTACCACCGGCCTGTCAGACTGGTGCTCGCGTCAATGTGGCTGACGTAATGCTGCGCATGCGGCCTGGCGGGCCTTCTTCACGGAATCACTCCCCTTTTCCTAATCGGCCACCATTCAGATAATAGTCTACTTTTCTGTTTTTGCCACCAAAGTGGATAACCTCACATTTATCCACATTATACTGCATCTGCCATGCATTTGCTCACTCATCCAACCTATCCAAGTCACCTTGTAACCTCCTAGCATCCTCCTCACAGCTAACACTGCCCCCCAGCCTTGTGTCATCCGCAAATGTGGAGATGTTCCATCCAATTCCCTCATCCAGATCATTAATATATATTGTAAATAGCTGGGGTACCAGCACTGAGCCTTGCGGTACCCCACTAGTCACTGCCTGCCATTCTGAAAATGACCCGTTTACTTCTACTCTTTGCTTCCTGTCTGCCAGCCAGTTCTCTATCCACATCAATACTGAATCCCAACTACCGTATGCTTTGTATACTAATCTCTTATGCGGGACCTTGTCGGAAGCCTTCTGAAAGTCCAGATATAACACATCCAATGGTTCTCCCTTATCCACTCTACAAAAATTCTATAAGATTCGTCTACATGATTTACCTTTCATAAATCCATGCTGACTTTGTCCAATGATTTCACCGCTTTCCAAATGTGCTGCTATCCCATCTTTAATAACTGACTCTAGCAGTTTCCCCACTACTGATGTTAGACTAACTGGTCTGTAATTCACCTGTTTTCTCTCTCCCTCCCTTTTTAAAAAGTGGGGTTACATTAGCTAACCTCCAATACTCAGGAACTACTCAAGAATCTAAAGAGTTTTGAAAAATTATCACTAATGCATCCACTATTTCTGGGGCTACTTCCTTAAGTACTTTGGAATGCAGCCTATCTGGCCCTGGGGATTTATTGGCCTTTAATCCATTCAATTTGCCTAACACCACTCCCCGGCTAACCTGGATTTCACTCTATTCCTCCATCTCATTTGACCCCCGGTAGCCTGCTACTTCTGGCAGATTATTTATGTCTTCCTTAGTGCAGACAGAACCAAAGTAGTTATTCAATTGGTCTGCCATGTCCTTGTTCCCCATGATCAATTCATCAGTTTCTGACTGCATGGGACCTAAATTTGTTTTAACTAACCTTTTTCTCTTCACATATCTATAAAAACATTTGCAGTCTGTTTTTATGTTCCTGGCCAGTTTTCTTTCATAATCTATTTCCTCTTTCCTAATTAAGCCCTTTGTCCTCCTCTGCCAGACTCTGAATTTCTCCCAGTCCTCTGGTAGGCTGCTTTTTCTGGCTAATTTCCCTTGTTATCCACGGATGCACTACCTTCCCTGATTTATTATTTTGCCAAACTGGGATGAACAATTGTAGTTAATCAATGCAGTCTTTAAATGCCTTCCATTGCATATCCACCATCAACCCTTTAAGAATCACTTGCCAGTCTATCTTGGCCAATTCATGTCTCATACCCTCAAAGTTACCTTTCTTTAAGTTCAGAACCCTTGTTTCTGAATTAACAATGTCACTCTCCATCCTAATGAAGAACTCAACCATAGAAACATAGAAAATAGGTGCAGGAGTAGGCCATTCGTATGCATAACCATATTATGATCACTCTTGCCCAAGGGACCACGCACAACAAGACTGCTAACTACCCCTTCCTCATTATTCAATACCCAGTCTACAATAGCCTGCTCTCTCGTTGGTTCCTCTACATGTTGGTTTAGAAAACTATCCCGCATACATTCCAAGAAATCCTCTTCCTCAGCACCCCTGCCAATTTGATTCAACCAATCTATATGTAGATTGAAGTCACCCATTATAACTGTTTTACCTTGTTGCACGCATTTCTAATTTCCTGTTTGATGCCATCCCCAACTCCACTACTACTGTTAGGTGGCCTGTACACAACTCCCACTAGCGTTTTCTGCCCCTTAGTGTTTCGCAGCTCTACCCATATCGATTCCACATCCTCCAAGCTAATGTCCTTCCTTTCTATTGCGTTAATCTCCTCTCTAACCAGCAACGCTACTCCACCTTATTTTCCTTTCTGTCAATCCCTCCTGAATATTGAATATCCCTGGATGTTCAGCTCCCGGCCTTGGTCACCCTGGACCCATGTCTCCCTGATCCCAACTATATCATATTCATTAATAACTATCTGCACATTCAACTCATCCACCTTATTATGAATGCTCCTTGCATTGAAACACAAAGCCTTCAGGCTTGTTTTTACAACACTCCTACCCCTTACACAAATATGTTGAAAAGTGGTCCTTTTTGATTTTAGCCCTGGATTTTTCTGCCTGCCACTTTTACTTTTCACCTTGCTACCTATTGCTTCTACCCTCATTTTACACCCCTCTGTCTCTCTGCTCATGCTCCCATCCCCCTGCCACATTAGTTTAAATCCTCCCTAACAGCACTAGCAAACACTCCTCCAAGGACATTGGTTCCATTCCAGCCCAGGTGCAGACTGTCCTGTTTGTACTGGTCCCACCTCCCCCAGAACTCGTTCCAATGCCCTAGACATTTGAATCCCTCCCACTTGCACCATGTTTCAAGCCACATATTAATCTGCAATATCCTCCTATTGCTACTCTGATTAGCACGTGGCACTGGTAGAAATCCAGAGATTATTACTTTTGAGGTCCTACTTTTAAGTTTATCTCCTAGCTCCCTAAATTCGCCTTGTAGGACCTCATCCCGTTTTTTACCTATATCGTTGGTGCCAATGAGCACCACGACAGCTGGCTGTTCACCCTCCCTCTCCAGAATGTTCTGCAGCCGTTCAGTGACATCCCTGACCCTTGCACCAGGGAGGCAACATACCATCCTGGAGTCTCGTTTGCGACCGCAGAAATACCTATCTATTCCCCTTACAATTGAATTCCCTATTACTATAGCCCTTCAACTCTTTTTCTTCCCCTCCTGTGCCGCAGAGCCACCCATGGTGCCATGAACTTGGATTCCCCTGATGAGCCATCTCCCCCAACAGTATCCAAAATGGTATATCTGTTTAGGAGGGAGATGACCGCACGGGATTCCTGCACTACCTGCCTACTGCTACGCTGACAAATGGCCACCCGTTCCCTTTCTGTCCCCTTAACTTTTACTTGCGGTGTGATCAACTCACTGTACTTGCTATTCACGAGTTTCTCAGCATCGTGGATGCTCCAGTATGAATCTAACCGCAGCTCCAAACGTTCAATGCGGTCTGCCAGGAGCTGCAGCTGGACACACTTCTTGCAAACGTAATCACCAGGGACACTGACCATATCCCTGATCTCCCACATGTTGCAGAATGAGCAAACCATGGGGCCGATCTCAACTGACTTGGCTAGTCCCTAAATTAAATCAACTCACACTATAAAAATCTTAATCCTTTAAACTAACCTTTACTAAAAAGCACTGTACCCTTAGCTCACTGTGCTCTTAGCTCACTGAACCCTTAGCTCACTGAACCCTTAGCTCACTGAACCCTTAGCTCACTGAACCCTTAGCTCACTGAACCCTTAGCTCACTGAACCCTTAGCTCACTGAGCCCGTAGCTCACTGAGCCCTTAGCTCACTGAGCCCTTAGCTCACTGAGCCCTTAGCTCACTGAACCCTTAACCAGTAAGCAGAAATGCAAACCTGGGTTTGCACCCAATCAGCTGCTTCCTCCAGTCCGCTTCCACCAATCAGCGGCTTCCACCAGAACACTTCCTTTGAAGTGTGGAACGTTACAGATTTGGGTACTCCTCCTCTTGCTCCAACGGCTCCTGGGCCTCTGTGAAGCAAAGCCCGGCGCTCAATTTTATAACACACACTCGGAAACTCCTCCTCTTGCTCCAACGGCTCCTGGGCCTCTGTGAAGCAAAGCCCCGCACTCGATTTTATAACTCACCACCCGGAAACTCCTCCTCTTGCTCCAATGGCTCTTGGGCCTCTGTGAAGCAAAGCCCCGCGCTCGATTTTATAACTCACCGCCCGGAAACAACTCCTCTTGCTCCAACGGCTCCTGGACCAGTGGCGACCTCACATTCCCCACTGGGAAACAAAGCCAAACAACCACATTTAGTCAACGCGTTGGCCGATACGTCTCCTAACTGACTGCAGTTCTTCTTCTTCCTCAGGATGAAGTCAAAGTTCGCAGAGGGGCCGACCGCGTAATAGATGTTGCCGCCGTCTGAAATGACCAACTCTAGGGGCAGAAGAGAAAAAAAACAATGAGTACATTTCCAAACATAGACTGGGCGACCGTTTCACTGAACACTAGGCCCATGAGGCCGATGTGATCACCCGTCTGACAAACATTTCAATGGTCCTCTGTTGTCATGTGTACCAAGGTACAGTGAAGTTTGATTCACCATACAGTCGCACCAAAAAAGCACCAAGATACAAAACTACTTAAAGATTAAACATAAACTCCCACCACAGCGGCATGTGAGAATCCCAAGGGCACACAGCATACGTGGAAATCCACAGCCATCAGTTCAATGTCCGGGCCACACACACATGCTTCTTCACCGTGATGTGACCAGAGTTGTACGAACTGCTATCATTCTCTCTGCAGTCCCTATCCGCCCAAACAGTCAGAAAGCCATCCGCACTCGCACCAGGCTCTGGGATGTTCTTATGGCGCCATGACCCCATAAACACCAAGATCACTGCACACAAGACACTCCCTCCGAGTCCTCACCAGTGCACTCAGCACATCCATCTTGTTTTTTTCGGCGACCTCACATTCCCCACTGTGATGCAAGACTAATAACTTATACATTCATCCCTTCTTTGAACACTCCTTCAGAATTAAAGGATGTTCTTTGAGGCAGGAGATGAGCAGACAATTCTTTAGTCAGAGGGTGGTGAATCTGTGGAATTCTTTGCCACAGAAGGCTGTTGAGGCCAAGTCAATGAACAAAGCAGAGATAGATTCTTGTGTTAAAGAAGGAACTGCAGATGCTGGAGAATCGAGGGTTACACAAAAAGCTGGAGAAACTCAGCGGGTGCAGCACCATCTAAGGAGCGAAGGAGATAGGCGACGTTTCGGGTCGAGACCCTTCTTCCTCATTGGTGAAGAAGGATCTCGACCCGAAACGTTGCCTATCTCCTTCGCTCCTTAGATGCTGCTGCACCCGCTGAATTTCTCCAGTTTTTTGTGTAACCCCAGAGATAGATTCATGATGAGTACAGGTGTCAGGGGTTATGGTGAGAAGGCAGGGGAATGGGGTTAGGAGGTCGAGATAGATCAACCATGATTGAACGGCGGAGTTTGACGATGGGCCGAATGGCCTAATTCTACTCCTATTCCTTATGACCCACACTGAGCTTTCTGTCCTGCGCCTCCTCCACTGCCAGAGTGAGGCAAACTGAAGGAACAGCACATCATATCTCGCTTGGGCAACTTGTACATAGCTTTATGTTAGTTACAGTTTAGTTTATTGCCACGTGTACCGAGGCACAGCAAAAAGTTTCTTGTTGCGTGCTAACCAGTCAGCAGAAAGACAATACATGATGATCCATTTGCAGTGTATAGATACATGATAAGGGAATAATGTTTAGTGCAAGGTAAAGCAAGCAAAGTCCGATCAAGGATAGTCCGAGGGTCACCAATGAGGTAGATAATTCAGGACTGCTCTATGAACATTGAATTGTCTAATTTTAACTAACTTCATCCTACACCCACTCCCGCTCCACCCTTGCCCCCTTTCATCCTCCCTAGTCATTTTACCACAGTTCTCCACATTGTTTCTCTTGAGATCACACCTTCAACTAGCCAACAATGGATCTACCAGGCACTTCCCTACCTGAGCTCATTTGTGGCCGACCCTGATGGCTCCTGATTTTCTCACCTCCAGCTCTTCACCTCTTCCTTTCCCCTCCCCTCCCACCCACCTACATTCAGTTTGAAGAAGGGTCCCGACCCGAAACGTCATCCATCCATTTTCTCCAGAGACGTTGCCTGACCCACTGAGTTACTCCAGCATTTTGTGTCTATATTTGGTATTAAACCAGCATCTGCAGTTCTTTTTATTTTACACTTATTTACATTGCAGTCTTGCTTTGTGAATAGAAAGCTACATATCCAGTGAACATGTTTGTAAATCATAGGAGCAGAATTAGGCCATTCAGCTCATCGGGTTTACTCCCCCCTTCAATAATCGCTAATCTATCTTTCCATCTCAACCCCATTCTCCTGCCTTCTCCTCATAACCCATGACACCGTACTAATTAAGAATCTGGCAATTTCTGTTTTAAAAATATCCATTGACTTGGCCTCTTCAGCCGTTTGTGGCAGTGAATTCCACAGATCTACCACCCTCTGATTAAATAAATTCCTCCTCATCTCCTTTCTAAAGTTATGTACTGCGGACGTTATAGAATTCTAAATGATTCAGAGTGGGGCTTAGTTGCAATACCAGACTCAAATCTTGCAGCACACGACAAAAAGGTTTACATCACTTTGATTTGCACTCAATAATATTATAATGTCAATAGTTGTTTAATTGATCTCTGTAAATTGCCCATAGTGTGTAGGGAGTGGATTAGAAAGTGGGATAACATGGAACTAGTGTGGATGGTCAGCATGGACTCGGTGGGCCGAAAGGCCTGTTTCCATGCTGTATCTTTAGCACGGCACAGTGGCTCAGCAGGCAGAGTCGCTGCCTCACAGTGCCAGAGACCCAGGTTCCATCCTAACCACGGGTGTTGTATGTGTTGAGTTTCCACATGCGTTTCCTCCGGCAGCTCCGGTTTCCTTCATATCCCATCTACAATTGTAGGTTAATGGGCCTCTGTAAAATGGCCCCTAGTGTGTATGGTGTGGGTGAGGAAGTGGGATAACATAGAACTAGTGTGAAGGATAGTCCGCGTGGAGTCAACGGGCCAGTGGTTTCTATGCTGAATCTCTAAAGAAAACTATCTCAATGTTTAAAAACATTTCTGACAGCTGGACGGATAGCAGGGGTTTAGAGTGCCACGGGTCAAACGCAGGCTTGTGGGACTAGTCTCGATGGGCCATGTTGGATGGCATGGGCGTGTTGGGCCGAAGTGCCTGCTTCCACACATTGGAAGACATGGACAGGCAACGTTTTGTGTTGGGGCCCTTCTTCAGACTCAATCATAACTGGATATGGGTTCCATATCCAGTATGAAAGGTCGCAATCTGAAATGTCGCCTGCCCGTTCCCTCCACACATAATTTAATTTCATTTTGTTCAGTTTTTTAGTGTACACAGCATGGAAACAGGCTCTTCGGCCCACCGAGTCCACGCGAACCCCTGTACACTAGCACTATCCTTTACACACCCGATGGCACCCCCATGTATGGATGCCCTGCCAGCAGCTGTTAGTCCTTTCACCCTTTAAACATTTTTTTTAATGAGTTCAAAGTGTTTGTTTTGGAGGTCTTCTAGTCTTTTATGTGGTGGGTGGGGGGAGGGGACCTCCCCCATCCACCTGTCTCTACCTGGTCGGAGAGGCGGCTTCCCTCCGAGCAGCTTCTTCACCCCCTCCTTCCGGCCCACCATCGGACTGGAGCGGCGTTTCCTGTCGAGACTGGCTTCGGCGGCGGCACAGCGCTGGGACACCATCACGGAGCAGGCGATGCCTTATCTGGTTCGCCGAGCAGTAATCTCCGGAGTGCTGTGGCCGCCGACTCCAACATGGAGGAGCTGTGGCTGCAGGTGTCCAGCCACGGGCGGCGCTAGATTTAAAACACCGTGGAGCCTGGGATCCATGATCGCCAGAGTCGGAGCTCCAACCAACGCAGCCTGAGGAGTTCGGGTGCCGCGGTCTCCGGAACGAAGCTGCCAGAGGAGGAAGTTGAGGCAGGGACTATCGCAACGTTTAAGAAGCAATTAGAAAGGTACATGGATAGGAAAAGTTTGGAGGGAAATGGCCCAAATGCAGGCAGGTGGGACATGTTGGCCGGTGTGGGCCGAAGGGCAACACTGTATCACTCTATGTCCTCTGGCTCTTGCCCCTTACGTGAGAAACCAGAATCTCCTTAAAGTTTGGGTCTTTTGTAGACTGAGCTAACAGCACGGAAACAAGCTCCTGTGTTTTCAACTTTTCACATTTCCAACTTTTATATTCAAAAGTCACAAATATATTGCAGCAATGGTAGAGTTGCTGCCGTACAGTGCCGGAGACGCGGGTTCCATCCTGACTGAAGGTGCTGTCCGTAGGGAGTTTGTACGTTCTCCCCATGACTGCGACGGATTTACTTCATGTGCTCATACGTTCATAGAGAGTTAGGCCATTCAGCCCATCGAGCTTAATCTGCCATTCAATCATGGCCGATCTTTCTCTCCCTCCTAACCCCATTCTCCTGCCTTCACCCCATAACCACTGACTAATCACCTGTGCTCCGGTTTCCTACCACACCTCAAAGATGTACGGGTTTGTACATTAATTGGCTTCAGCAGGAACTAGTGTATCCTATCCAATCATTGGTCGGCACGGAATCAGTGGGCCGAAGGGCCGTTTCCATGCTGTGACTCTGCTATAAAGTAGTATCTGAGCCGTGGAAGAATGCCATGCACGTACCACAATGCTTTTGTAGACATTCCCATCATCGAGGCTGAAGCGGATGATGCAATTTTCCTCGTTCTGCTTGTTGTACTCAGGAAGTGGTGCTGTGGAGCTGCAGAAAGACCCCGAGATGGTGTGCTTGTAGTCCTTGGGATTGTGGGGGCGGGAAGGCAAGAATGAAACGGTGCCGATCAACGACAAGACTCTCGAAGAGACCGTGTCCGTGATGAGCAAAACGATAACGATTAATTCGGCTGGAAAACAAAACAGTTAGGATGGGAATTTAGATATTTCTAATCCAACTTTCCAGTTCTATCATCAAGCCAGGCTGCTCCTATCCACTATTTAGGATGAGTGGTGATCTTATAAACGTGTATAAAATCATGAGATTAGTTGCTGCCTCACAGATCCAGAGACCCGGGTTCGATCCTGACCTCAGGAGCTGTCCACGTGCAGTTTGCACATTCGCCCTGTGAACATGAGGGTTTCCTCCGGTTTCAAGAGTCAAGAATGTTTTATTGTCATATCCTATTTCCTCTCACATTCCAAAGATGTGCAAGGTTATTGGTTATTTAGCTTCTGTAAATTGTCCTTAGTGTGTAGCATAGAACTAATGAATGGGGTGATTGCTGCTTGGCGCTTATTCAGTGGGCCGAAGGGACTGTTTCTCTAAGGTAAACTAAACTAAATATTGGTGTGATGTACTTGTAACATGCAAAGCTTCTTTTGTACTGCATTGCTTCTGCATAACACAACGACTGCTTTTTAGTCAAGTCTTATTTGAGTGATTTTCTGTAAACCAGCATCTACAGTTCCTGGCGTCCACCCCTCATTAGAATGATTTAGACGGATGTGCAAAGCACAAAATGTTTTACGAGGGAAAGGTTCTAACTTTTTAAAAATCAAAATGTTTTACAACAAACCTGCCTGGATACGAAGGTTTCAGCTACAAGGAGAGGTTGGATAGACCTGCATTGTTTTCTCTGCAATGTTGGAGGTTGAGAGACTAGTTAGAAGTATATAAAATTATGAGAGGCACAGTTAGGGTAGACACTCAGAATCTTTTTACCCCAGGGTGGAAATGTCCAAGACTAGACAGGGCTCTCGCTTAACTTTTTTTTTCCTGTTGCCAGCCAGGCAACCTTGACAGCTTTTTAGGTTACCAAATTACAGTTTAAGTGGTCATTTAAGACGGTTTGCATGACGCGTGCGGTAATGTGCTCGGACGAAGAGTAGTTACCAGTCAGAATTAGGCTCAATGAAGCATTCACACATTATGTTCAAGAAGGAACTGCAGATGCTGGAAAATCGAAGGTGGACAAAAGTGCTGGAGAAACTCAGCGGGTGCAGCAGCATCTATGGAGCGAAGGAAATAGGCAACGTTTCAGGCCAAAACCCATCAGTCTGAAGAAGGGTTTCGGTCCGAAACATTGCATCCGCTGCGTTTCTCCAGCACTTTTGTCTACATTCACATATTATTTCTGCTTCAAATAGCTCACAAACTAAACATATTCCCCAATCAAGACATGATATATACCACAATGACATGCAGCAACATTGTAATACATTATCTCAACTCTTTTTGCACATTGCAATTAATGCAATTTCTATTAGTTCTTTCCAATTCCAAACAAAAATGTGGAAATGATCAACCTGTGTCAATAAATCCTGGACCATGCACACTACATATTGATGCAAGCATGTTTTCTGTGAAGGACCGAAAATTACCATGACATAGCCATAGCATAGGTCGTTATTGCTATTGGTGCAGAAACACTCTGGCTTCCCACATAATTTATCCATAACAAAATATACAGGTTGCAAGGAAATTTCTAAAGGCATTTTATGATAATAGCTGTTAAAACCGACTATACCCATCTGACAGGTTAAACATTACACTAACTGACAAGACATGGCCAAAGGACATAACTGCAGCAAATGTTCTTTTGGTAATATGTTTAAAGGTGTCAAAACAAATAATAACATTGGGAATTAAAACACATTTGATTGCATTCCGTTATAAAACAGTCAATGTTCACTCTGAAGACCATGAATCACAATAGGGTCAAGGGGTGTGTGAATCAGTGTGGGGTGGATAGATGACGGGGGTGGGGGGTGGGCTGAGAAGGCAATCGGTGCGGAATGGATGGATTGAGGCAGGTGAATTAGTACGTGTTGGTTGGAGTATGTAAAATTGTGAGGGGAGAGCACGGGGTATGTCAGTGGTGTTGAATGGGGGATCAGTACGAGATGGATGGGGGGGCAAATCAGTACAGGATGAATGCGGGGTCAGTACAGGATGAATGGGGGTAGACAAAACTGCTGGAGAAATTCAGCGGGTGAGGCAGCATCTATGGAGCTAAGGAAATAGGCAACGTTTCGGGTCGAGACCCTTCTTCAGACTGCTCCCCCCCATTCAGCCCTGGTTTTCAAGGGAAATTGGACATCTTGTTCGGAAAAAGAGGGAGATCTACAATGATTATAGGCAGCATGAAGTAAGTGAGGTGCTGGAGGAGTATAAGGAATGTAAAAAGAATCTAAAGAAAGAAATTAGAAAAGCTAAAAGAAGATATGAGGTTGCTTTGGCAAGTAAGGTGAAAGTAAATCCAAAGGGTTTCTACAGCTATGTTAATAGCAAAAGGATAACAAGGGATAAAATTGGTCCATTGGAGAGACCGAGTGGACAGCTATCTGCAGAGCCAAAAGAGATGGGGGAGATATTGAACAATTTCTTTTCTTCGGTATTCACCAAGGAGAAGGATATTGAATTATGTGAGGTAAGGGAAACTAGTAGAGTAGCTATGGATATTATGAGTTTCAAAGTAAAAGAAGTACTGGCACTTTTGAAAAATATAAAAGTGGATAAGTCTCCAGCTCCTGACAGGATATTCCCTAGGACACTGAGGGAAGTTAGTGTAGAAATTGCCGGGGCTATGACAGAAATATTTCAAATGTCATTAGAAACTGGAATAGTCCCCGAGGATTGGCGTACTGCGCATGTTGTTCCATTGTTTAAAAAGGGTTTTAAAAGTAAACCTAGCAATTATAGTTTGACTTCAGTGGTGGGCAAATTAATGGAAAAGATACTTAGAGATAATATATATAAGTATCTGGATAAAGAGGGTCTAATTAGGAACAGTCAACATGGATTTATGCCTGGAAGGTCATGTTTGACTAATCTTCTTGAATTTTTTGAAGAGGTTACTAGGGAAATTGACGAGGGTAAAGCAGTGGATGTTGTCTATATGGACTTCAGTAAGGCCTTTGACAAGGTTCCTCATGGAAGGTTGGTTAAGAAGGTTCAACTGTTGGGTGTAAATGCAGGAATAGCAAGATGGATTCAACAGTGGCTGAATGGGAGAAGCCAGAGGGTAATGGTGGATGGCTGTTTGTCGGGTTGAAGGCAGGTGACTAGTGGGGTGCCTCAGGGATCTGTGTTGGGTCCTTTGTTGTTTGTCATGTACATCAATGATCTGGATGAAGGGGTGGTAAATTGGATTAGTAAGTATGCAGATGATACCAAGATAGGGGGTGTTGTGGATAATGAAGAGGATTTCCAAAGTCTACAGAGTGATTTAGGCCAGTTGGAAAAATGGGCTGAAAGATGGCAGATGGAGTTTAATGCTGATAAATGTGAGGTGCTACACCTTGGCAGGACAAATCAAAATAGGACGTACATGGTAAACGGTAGGGAATTGAAGAATACAGTTGAACAGAGGGATCTGGGAATAACCGTGCATAGTTCCTTGAAGGTAGAATCTCATATAGATAGGGTGGTAAAGAAAGCTTTTGGTATGCTAGCCTTTATAAATCAGAGCATTGAGTATAGAAGCTGGGATGTAATGTTAAAATTGTACAAGGCGTTGGTGAGACCAAATCTGGAGTATGGTGTACAATTTTGGTCGCCCAATTATAGGAAGGATGTCAACAAAATAGAGAGGGTACAGAGGAGATTTACTAGAATGTTGCCTGGGTTTCAACAGCTAAGTTACAGAGATAGGTTGAATAAGTTAGGTCTTTATTCTCTGGAGCGCAGAAGGTTAAGGGGGGACTTGATAGAGGTCTTTAAAATGATGAGAGGGATAGACAGAGTTAATGTGGACAAGCTTTTCCCTTTGAGAATAGGGAAGATTCAAACAAGAGGACATGACTTTAGAATTAAGGGACAGAGGTTTAGGGGTAACATGAGGGGGAACTTCTTTACTCAGAGAGTGGTAGCGGTGTGGAATGAGCTTCCAGTGGAAGTGGTGGCGGCAGGTTCGTTGGTATCATTTAAAAATAAATTGGATAGGCATATGGATGAGAAGGGTATGGAGGGTTATGGTATGAGTGCAGGCAGGTGGGACTAAGGGAAAAAAGTTGTTCGGCACGGACTTGAAGGGCCGAGATGGCCTGTTTCCGTGCTGTAATTGTTATATGGTTATATGGTTATATTCTTCTTGAATGGGAGGATCAGTACAGGATGGATGGGGGGGGGGGGGGGAGATCAGCACAGGATGAATGGGGGGGGGGGGGGATCAGCACAGGATGAATGGGGGGGGGGTCAGGACAGTGTGGATCGGAGGGTCTGTGCAGGATGAATGGGGGTTCAGTATGGGATGAATGAGGGGATCAGTACAGGATGCATGAGGGGATCAGTACAGGATGAATGGGAGGGGATCAGTAAAAGATGAATGGTGAGATCACTACAGGATGGATGGGGGGTTTGGTGCAGGGTTTTTTCAGAGGCCCACAGGAGCCATTGGAAGAGAAGGAGAGGGAGGAGCGACACCCGACCGGTAAGCTTAAAAATCCAGCGCGGGGCTTGTTTTCTCAGAGGCCCGCAGGAGCCGTTGGAAGAGAAGGAGGTTGAGGTGCGACTCCCGACCGGTAAGCTTAAAAATCCAGCGCGGGGCTTACCGAAATCCATAACGTTCCATTCGGAGAAGTGATTTTTTTGAGGAAGCCGCTGATTCGTGGGAAGTGGACTAGGGTAAGCAGTCAGATTTCAGCAGTTTGTAGTGTACTTTGTAGTGTGTTGATATTGTATCCTGTGTAAGGGGGGAGTATGAAGGCCATATTGTTGTGGATGTCAGATGTGGGAGGTCAAGGAATCTGATAGCCCTCCAGGCATCCACATCTGCGCCAGGTGTGTCGAGATGGGGCTCTTAAAGGACTGTGTTAGGAACCTGGAGCAGCAGCTCAATGACCTCCGTCTGGTCAGGGAGAGTGAGGAGGTCATAGAGAGGAGCTACAGGGAGGTAGTCACTCCAAAACCACAGGAGGCAGTCAAGTGGGTCACAGTTAGATGGGGGCCTGGAATGCTTGACCTGGGATGGTAGTGGAGGCAGATACGACAGGGGTATTTAAGAAACTTTTAGGTAGGCACATGGAAGTAGAGGGGAGAGAGGGATATGGATCATGTACAGGCAGATGAGAGTTTAACCTGCTGTCATGTTCGGCACAAACATTGTGGGCTGAAGGGCCACATAGCAAAAGGATTTGAGTACAAGAGCAGGGAGGTTCTACTGCAGTTGTTCAGGGTCTTGGTGAGGCCACACCTTGAGTATTGAGTACAGTTTTGGTGTCCTAATCTGAGGAAAGACATTCTTGCCATAGAGGGAGTACAGAGAATGTTCACCAGACTGATTCCTGGGATGGCAAGACTTCCATATGAAGAAAGACTGGATAGACTCGACTTGCACTCGCTGGAATTTAGGAGATTGAGTGTGGATCTTATAGAGACTTACAAAATTCATAAGGAGTTGGACAGGCTAGATGCAGGAAGATTGTTCCCGATGTTGGGGAACTCCAGAACAAGTGGTCACAGTTTAAGGAAAACGGGGAAGTATTTTAGGACCGAGATGAGAAAATCATTTTTCACACAGAGAGTGGTGAATCTGTGGAATTCTCCGCCACAGAAGGTAGTTGAGGCCAGTTGATTGGCTATGTTTAAGAGGGAGTTAGATGTGGCCGGGGGTTACACAAAAAGCTGGAGGAACTCAGCGGGTGCAGCCGCATCGAAGGAGCGAAGGAGATAGGGGACGTTTCGGGTCGAGACCCTTCTTCAGACTGGTCAGGGATCAGGGAAATGAGAGATATAGACAGTGATGTGGAGAGATAAAGAACAATGAATGAAAGATATGCAAAAAAGTATCGATGATAAAGGAAACAGGCCATTCATTGTAAGCTGTTTGTAGTGTGAAAATGAGAAGCTCGTGCGACTTGGGTGGGGGGGGGGGGGGGAGAGAAAGAGAGAGAAGGAATGCCAGGGCCCGAGGGCTGAGGGAGAGGTGGGATGGGGAGGAGGCAGCCTGGGTTAACAGAATTGAGAAAATTCAATGTTTAAGCCCAGAGGATGCAGACTCCCCAAGCGGAATATGAGGTGCTGTTCCTCCAACTTGCGGTGTTGCTCACTCTGGCCGTGGAGGAGGCCCAGGACCGAGAGGTCGGATACGGAATGGGAGGGAGAGTTGAAGTGCTGAGCCACCAGGAGGTCGGGTTGGTTATTGCGGACCGAGCGGAGGTGTTCGGCGAAACGATCGCCCAGCCTCCACTTGGTCTCAACGATGTAGATCAGCTGGCATCTGGAGCAACGGATGCAGTAGATGAGGTTGGAGGAGGTGCAGATGAACCTCTGTCGGACTTGGAAGGACTGCTTGGGTCCCTGAAAGGAGTGGATGGGGGAGGTGAAGGGACAAGTGTAGCATCTCTTGAGCGGAGGGGTCACGTTGGAGGTGGCGAAACTGGCGGAGGACTATCTGTTGTATGCGCCGGCTGGTGGGGTGAAAGGTGAGGACCAGGGGGACTTTGCCCTTGTTGTGAGTGGGGAATGGGGAGAGAGGGCAGTGTTGCGGGGTATGGAGGAGACCCTGGTGTGAGCCTCATCTATAGTGGGGGAGGGGAAACCCCGTTCTCTGAAGAACGCAGATATTTGTGATGACCTGGTGTGGAACACCTCAACTTGGGAGCAGATGCGGCGTAGACGGAGGAATTGGGAATATGGGATGGAGTCACCCTTACAGGAAGCAGGGTGGGAGGAAGAGTAGTCCAGGTAGCTGTGGGAGTCAGTTGGTTTGTAGTGGATGTCGGTCAGGAGTATATCACCTGCAATAGAGATGGTGAGGTCAAGGAATGGTCGGGAAATGTCGGAAATGGTCCAAGTGTATTTGAGTGCCAGATGGAAGTTGGTGGTGAAATGAACGAAGTCAGTCAGTTGTGTGTGGGTGCAGGAGGTGACACCAAAGCAGTCGTCAATGTAACGGAGGTAAAGGTCGGGGGTGGGGCCCTGGTACGCCGAGAACAAAGATTGTTCGACGTGCCCGACAAAGAGGCAGGCGTAGCTAGGGCCCATGCGTGTGCCCATAGCTACGCCTTGTGTTTGGAGGAAATGGGAGTCAAAAGAGAAGTTATTGAGGGTAAGGACCAACTCCGCTAGGCGGAGGAGGGTGTCAGTGGACGGGTATGGGTTGCTCCTCTGGTCGAGGAAGTACCGGAGGGCTTTGAGACCATCCTGGTGGGGGATGGAGGTGTATGGTGACTGGACATCCATGGTGGAGATGAGAGGATGGGGGCCTGGGGAATGGAATGCGTGGAGCCGACGGAGAGTGTCTGAGGTGTCTTGAACATAGGTGGGGAGGGATTTAACAAAGGGGGATAGGATGGAGTCAAGGTTAGATGTGGCCCTTGTGGTTAAAGGGATCAGGGGGTATGGAGAGAAGGCAGGTACAGGATACAGAGTTGGATGATCAGCCATGATCATATTGAATGGCAGCGCAGGCTTGAAGGGCCGAATGGCCTACTCCTGCACCTATTTTCTATGATTCTATGATTCTTGTGCTGTACTGTTTTATGTTCTAACCATCCTATCACCAACCAGAGAGCACTCCCGACTTACCATCTACCGCATTGGCAGATGTTTTCTGCCTCTCTCACCTCTGGCTACAAACTCTTTAAAGCACTTCCTTTTAGGAGGCGGCTCCGGGCTATCAAAGCTGCCACATCCATACATAAAAACAGCTTCTTCCCACGAGCAGTAGCTGTACTCAACAGCCAAGAGACTGTAGTCTTTTTTTACTCTGGTACTTTATTTTTGCATGTTTAAATTATAGTGTTTTACTAGCCTAAGTAGGACCCGTTGGGTCCCATGTTCATACGGGAGGTCTGGTCCCCCGACGCCATATTCCACCTATCCACCAATTCCAATATTGGTGGCCAGTGGGGGGGCTTTCTGGAGCGCTGGTATGGGTTCTTGGGGTGGCTGCACAGCCCCTCAAGCCTAATGTGCTGGCAGCTCACTCACGGCTGGTGGGCTGGCAGTTGACTCACGGCTATTCCTTGAAATTCCATTTCAAGCAGGGTGCAAGGCCACCAAATTCAAATCCATTTTCCTACCATTTCAAGCAGGGTGCAAGGCCACTAAATTCAAGTGCAGTTTCTTACCACTTTGAGCAGGGTGCAAGGCCACCAAATTCAAGTGTAGTTTCCTACCACTTCAAGCAGGGTGCGACGCCAACAAATTATGTGCAGTTTCATACCACTTCAAGCAGGGTGCAAGGTCACCAAATTCAAATGCAGTTTCATACCACTTCAAGCTGAACCCAAGGTCACCAAATTAAAATGCAGTTTCATACCACTTCAAGCTGAACCCAAGACCACCAAATTCAAATGCAGTTTCATACCATTTCATGCAGGGTGCAACGCCACCACATTCAAATGCAGTTTCATACCATTTCAAGCAGGGTGAAACCACCATAAAACCACACAAAACACCAAGCTCACACTTCAGTACACATTCAGTGTGTTCAGTTGATTCACAGCTCAGACAGAGTCGTGACCTCTCCCTCCCCCATCATGCAGAGACTGAGCCACACCCACACTTCCGGGTTTCATAACCCCTCCCACCGGAAAAGGTGTGGCCTTCATGGCGTGATTGACAAGAGATACTCAACATTTTTTAAACACTAATAACACTTTTACTTTTCATTAATGGGAAGAATCCTCTGCACCTGATGAGTGGTGGGGGACAGAGCAATCTTTCACAACCATCCTCACTATCTGCAAAACCACTAACTTTTGTATCATCAGCAAACTTGCTAATCTTGCCTTGTGAATTCAGGTGGAATGGTTATATTTATTTAATATAATGGAAAAGTTTCAATTGGGGGATAGATTTTGTAAATGGATAAGAATTTTATATTTGAATCCAACGGCAAGAATCTTAACTAATCAAATATTATCAGCTAAATTTAAGCTCTCTAGGGGTTGTAGACAGGGTTGTTCGTTATCGCCTTTATTATTTGCTTTGATGATAGAGCCTTTGGCGGAAAGAATCAGATCAGAACCTGAAATCTATGGCTATAATACTGACACAACAACTAACAAAATATCTTTATATGCAGATGATGTTTTGATTTATATTACAAAACTGGAAATTAGTTTACCTAAGTTACTCAATGTTATAACTATCTTTGGCACATTTTCAGGATTTAGAATTAACTGGAATAAAAGTGAAATTATGCCTATAACAGGAATTAACTTAAATATATTACAACAATATCCGTTAAAAATTAACTATTTTTACAAAGACAAATTTAAATATTTAGGAATTAATGTAACCAAATCTTATAATTCACTAATTAAATCTAATTACCCTCTATTATTAGATAAACTTAAAAAAAATATTTTGTACTGGAAAACACTTCCTATATCCATGATTGGTAGAATAAACGCTATAAAGATGGTGTTTTTACCACAATTATTATATTTGTTCCAGGCTATTCCTTTTTTTCTCCCAAAGACCTTTTTTAAAAAAATAGATAATATTATTTATAGTTTTATTTGGGATTATAAAAATCATAGAATAAGTAAAAAACATTTATGTAAATCTAAGATAAATGGAGGATTAGCACTTCCAAATTTTTTATATTATTTTTGGGCAGTCCAGATTAAGAATATGAATTTTTGGTGGGTAAATATGGATTATGAACCAATGTGGTTAAAGATGGAAAAGGAAGATTGTTCACCCTATAATGTAGGATCGGTTCTCTTTGCCCCAAAGGAAGTAAAAACAATTTTTTATAGGGATAACCCTATAATTTATAATAATAGATGTATTTGGAAACAAATAGTTAAGACTTTACAGCTAGATAATCTTTCACTTAGACTACCAATAATGAATAACCCATTATTTAAGCCCTCTATATTGGATGGAGGGTTTAGACATTGGGATGATTTAGGAATTGAAAGGATAGAGCACCTTTATAGAAAAGGAAAATTTCTTTTATTCCAAGAGTTACAATATATCTATGGATTGTCTCCGCAACACTTGTTCAGGTACTTACAAATTAGAGATTATATAAAATCAAACACACTAGATTATAAAAATAAAGTACCAGGATTATTAGATGATTTGTTTAATTTACACCCAAATACAGAAAAATTAATAGCCCATATATATAACATAATTTTGGATAAGGAGAATCCAACAACGGAAACATATCGGCAAGCATGGGAAAAGGAAATTGGTTTATCCATAACAAAAGAAAATTGGGAAAAAGTTTACAGCAAATACATCGGTGTTCGTTAAATGCCAGACATACATTGATACAATTCAAAGTATTATACAGATTACACTATTCAAAAACTAAATTAAATAGTATCTTTCACAATCTCTCTTCAATTTGTGATAAATGTAAGAACTTAGAAGCAAATTTAATACATAGTTTTGCTACATGTCCCAAACTGAGTTACTACTGGACAGAAATTTTTAAGGTTATTTCTGAGGTTCTAAAAATTAGATTGGATCCAGACCCAAAGTTAATAATACTTGGGATCTTGGATTCAAATTCGGTACTTACAGGAAATCAAAGAAATTTCTTTGATTACTGTTTGATAATAGGGAAAAAAATCATATTGAAATTTTGGAAGGGAACTTTAACCCCCACAATTAAAATGTGGGCAGCAGAGATGTTGGAGACGTTACAATTAGAAAGAATCAGATTTGTCCTATTGGACAAATATAATACCTTCGAACAAATATGGTCTCCATATATACAGTATCTAGAGAAGTAGCTGTTCTTGACGTCACAGCCTGACGGGTACCCAGCGGGATTTGATGAGAATAATTGATTCTTATACTAGGATTAATAGGCATGTCTTCATTGATATTACTATTTGTAATAGTTTTAGATACAATATATTTTGTTGATTTTCATTGATATATATATATATATATAATATTTTTTCACTTTTTGTTAATCTATAATCTTTTTTCCTTGCTCTATTTTCTTCTTCTTTTCTATATAATCAAATTATTATTTAATCACTTTCTTATTGATTTAAAACTATTCTATTCTTTTCTTTATTTCCAAAAAAATAGATGATAACTGTCAATGGGTTATTTAAAAAATGTGTAATTAAGTTGAGGTCTGTAAAGCTGTTTACATTATTGTAAATAGATTACTTCTAATAAAACAAAGTATAAAAATAAAAAAAAATCATTGATGACAAACAATAACGGGTCCTGCACTGAACCCTGAGGCACACCAGTGGTCCCAGGTCTCCGGTCTGAGAAGCAGGCTTCCACCATCACCATCTGCTTCCTACCATGGAGTCAATTTGCTATCCATTCAGCTATCTCTCCTTGGATCCCATGTGATCTAACCTTCCAGAGCAGCCAACCATGCAGAGCCTTGTCGAACGCCTTACTGAAGTCGATGTGCACATCTATAGCTCTGCCCTCATCAACCTTTTTGGTCACGTCTTCAAAACAATCAATCAGATTTGTGAGGCACGACCTCCCACGTACAAAATCGTGCTGACTATCCCTAATCAACCCTTGCCCATCCAAATGTTTGTATAACCTATCTCATAATACTATAATACTCTCCAGTAACTTACCAACTAAAGATGTTAAGCTTGCCAGCCTACAGTTCCCAGCATTTTCCCTGCTGCCCCTCTTGAAAAGAGGCACAATATTTACCCCCCTCCAGTCTTCTGACACCTCTCCTGTATTTAAGGACGACTCGAAAATTTCAACCAGGGCTCCCGCAAATTCCTCTCCAGATATGTCTGATCAGGCCCTGGAGATTTGTCTACCTTCAAACATGACAATTCTACACGGTGGAGGGTTAGGAGTTTAAATCACTGAAGGTAATGAAGAAGATGATTTTTCAAATATTGGGAATTAAGAGCTACGAGCAGAAGGCACAGGAAAGGAGATGCGGCAAATTAGCCATGCTCATGAAAATTGGGCAGGTTAGATGAGAAAGATAACTATGCCTGCCTTTTTGGTGTTTTTATGTGAAAGAGTATAATGTCATGGTAATTCTAAAGCAAAGTGTATATGTACTATAGAGAGAACTGATCTAAATTCAGAAAGATAAAATGGATGATGATATCTCACTGGGAAGCCAGGTCATATGAAACATATACACTCTCCCAGTCCCAGCTCCCGTACCTCAGTTTTGCTTGTGTCTGTTGCTCAATGTTCCCTGTGGATTTTCATCAGATGTTGTCTCTGACTCTGACATGGGGTCCATCGTTCTCAGTCCATGAGCTTTCTGTAACAAACACAACGTCAGTCAAGGACATGATTGGGCAATTAGATCCAAATGCCAGAACTTTACTGGATGTTGGAATAAAATAGACAGGGCATTTCACAGCACAGGCCTTTCGACGTAACTCACCGACGCTGACCAAGTTGCTTAATCTATCTGCCCCATCTCACTATATCTATATATATTACTAAAAGTCTGATCTTGACCACTTTTGGCTCGCTGTGCTGCGATTTCAGAGAGAATGCCGCCACCTACGGCCATCATTTTTGGCCAACTCGCACAGAGCCCCCCTCCGCCTTCCTGGACCAGAGGATTTTTCCCATCGATAAAAAAGATATTCATGTTTTTAACAAATACCTTTAATAAAAGAGAGATATTAATGTTTTTAACAAATTCCCCATTATCTATGCTGCCCCTGCCAGAGGGAGGGGAAGGGACTATAAAACCAGGAAGTTATGCGCCTCACTCAGTCTCTACAAGATGGAGGAACCAGAGGGCCACGTCTCTCTGAATAGCACTGGACACATGTCTACTCAACTGTGAGTGCCCTTAATGTGGTTTGAAAATTAAAATATGGTTGGTTTGAAGTAAAAAGGCACTGCCTGCAAATGTTTGTTTGGGGGATTTGGGTTGAAGTTAAAAGGCACCACTGCAAATGGTGGCTTGGGTGCTTTGGCTTGAAGTTAAAAGGCACCACTGCAAATGGTGGCTTGGGTGCTTTGCCTTGAAGTTAAAAGGCACCACTGCAAATGGTGGCTTGGGTGCTTTGGCTTGAAGTTAAAAGGCACCATTGCAAATGGTGGCTTGGGTGCTGTGGCTTGAAGTTAAAAGGCACCAATGCAAATGGTGGCTTGGGTGCTTTGGCTGGAAGTTAAAAGGGGTTGGGTAGGCTAGATGCAGCAAAGATTGCTCACAATGTTGGGGAAGTCCAGGACAAGGGGTCACAGTTTAAGGATAAGGGGGGAATCTTTTAGGACCGAGATGAGAGAAACATTTTTCACACAGAGTGGTGAATCTCTGGAATTCTCTGCCACAGAAGGTAGTTGAGGCCAGTTCATTAGCTATATTTAAGAGGGGGTTAGATGTGGCCCTTGTGGCTAAAGGGATCAGGGGGTATGGAGAGAAGGCAGGTAAGGGATACTGAGTTGGATGATCAGCCATGATCATATTGAATGGCGGTGCAGGCTCGAAGGGCCGAATGGCCTACTCCTGCACCTATTGTCTATGTTTCTATGTAAAAGGCACCACTGCAAATGGTGGCTTGGGTGCTTTGGCTTGAAGTTAAAAGGCACCACTGCAAATGGTGGCTTGGGTGCTTTGGCTTGAAGTTAAAAGGCACCACTGCAAATGGTGGTTTGGGTGCTTTGGCTAACTTCCTGTTTGCACTGCATAATGATTTTAGATAAAACGCTACCACTTACGGCTGTGATTTTTGGCCATCTTACTATGTCCCACTCCACTCAGCAGGTGCAGAGGATTCTTCCCATCAATTAAAAATAAAGGTGTTATTAGTGTTTAAAAAATGCTGAGAATCTCTCTCTTGTCAATCAAGCCATAAAGGCCACACCTTTTCCGGTGGGAGGGGGAGGGGTTATTAAACCCGGAAGTGTGGGTGTGGCTCAGGCTTTGCATGATGGGGGAGGGAGTGGTCACGACTCTGTCTGAGCTGTGATTCAACTGAACACACTGAATGTCTACTGAACTGTGAGTCGAACTTTTGTGTGGTTTTATGGTAGTTTCACCCTGCTTGAAATGGTATAAAACTGCATTTGAATGTGGTGGCCTTGCACCCTGCATGAAATGGTATGAAGCTGCATTTGAATTTGGTGGCCTTGCACCCTGCTTGAAATGGAATTTCAAGGAATAGCGATTAATCAACTGCCAGCCCACCAGCCGTGAGTGAGCTGCCAGCACATCAGGCTTGAGGGACAGAGCTGCCTCCCCAAGAACCCATACCAGCGCTCCAGAAAGCGCCCCCCCCCCCCCCCCCCCACTGGCCACCAACATTGGAATTGGTGGAGAGGTGGAATATTGTGTTGGGGACCAGCCCTCCCGTGTGAACATGGGACCCACTAAGTCTAGTATTCCTCTAAATCTTTCCTCTCCGTGTGCCTATCCAAATGGGTTTTCAATGTCATAATCGTACTCGCCTCTAGCACGTTCCCCTAGCAGCTCATTCCATAATACTGGTCCATCAAGTCCTCTTTCAATGTTCACTTCCCAAATTAAACTATGAACCTAAGTTCCACACTCTCCTGCCCAGGGGAAAAGACTGTGCACTTCACCTCATGTAATTTTCTAAACTGGTACAAAGTCACCTCTTAGATCCTACTCGCCACAGAAAACAGTCACGGCCTCTACATATTCCTCAAACCCTCCAGTCCTGGTAACATCCACATCAATCTATTTGTACCTTTTCCAGATTACCAACACCCTACCACTCGCATGGCAAGCAGAACTGTGCCCATTTCTCCAGGTGTGGTCTCCCTAATGTCTTGTACACTGGAACAAGATGTATTGGAGCAGAACAGACCCAGATCACCTATGGCAGTGCAGCATCTCCTGGGCATGTGTAAGAAGGAACTACAGATGCTGGTTTGAAACAAAGATAGACACAAAAAGCTGGACAGGCTGTGTCTCTGGAGAGAATGATTGGGGGACATTTTGGGTTAAGACCCTTCTTCAGACAGTATAGTGAATGACCCAGAAACAGAACATAGGAAGAACCCATTCACACTTATTGTGGACCTGTTGGTAGGTATGTTACAAAACTTACCTTTAGCGGCGCTGCAGTTCTGCCGCTCCCCGTGTGCATGACTTTGGCGCCTTTCAGAGGGGGGGAGGGCTTAAAGTGCGCTTTTTCTACAGACTGGGCAAATCAATCCATGTCGGGCGATTTCGTTGCGGAAGAAAAATCGCTCTTACATTTCATTAATGAAGGTATTTTTAAATTACGCTAGATTATTTATTATCTAGAATAATTTAAAGATCACCTTCAAAAGCCGTGAGCGCCGACAACGGGAAGGATTGTGCGTAGGGGAGAAGAAAAGGTACACAGTTTATTTTTATATTAAAAGTTGGTTTTTATGGAGGCTTTAATAATATTTTCATGTTGCGAAAAGGGGTCCAAAAAAAATGTATGAACCGGCTGTATTTTTTATACAGACTTCACAGCAATCCACAACGTTTCAATCCACCGCATTCCACTAAAACCCACTCGCTAGTTGATTTAAATGGCCATTAATTTACAGGCATTAAACACTAAATTCATTCCATTTGGCCCAGAAATTCATGAAAATGAGATTTAAAAATTATGTTATATTGTGGATTATTGTGTGAATGTTATTTGGACACTTAGGCAATTTAAAAAAAGTTTATCTTTTCTTAAGAAATGGATAGATGTTTCGATCTGCTCATTGAATTTTGTAATTAGCTACAATTAGATAACTAACTAATTATATGCTTTAATTTCAGGTCATCCAAGTAACATTGTTTCATATTTGTTTCAGAATGCTTCAATCTATAATAACTGAAAATTTCATTGAGTTCTCTTAATTTTTAAGAAAGTTATGGGCTTTTAACGGTTCTAGATCACAGCTTTTGAGTTAAGTCAATTGAAAGGCAATGGGGAGCAAGATGCTAATTTCCGAGTATGAAAATGGTCATAACTTTCTTAATACTGAAGATATGAAAGTGAATAGTTGGGATCACGGAGACATGGCTCCAGGGTGACCAAGGCTGGGAGCTGAACATCCAGGGATATTCAATATTCAGGAGGGATAGAGAGAAAGGAAAAGGAGGTGGGGTAGCGTTGCTGGTTAGAGAGGAGATTAACGCAATGGAAAGGAAGGACATTAGCTTGGAGCATGTGGAATCGGTATGGGTAGAGCTGCGAAACACTAAGAGGCAGAAAACGCTAGTGGGAGTTGTGTACAGGCCACCTAACAGTAGTAGTGAAGTTGGGGATGGTATCAAACAGGAAATTAAAAATGCGTGCGACAAAGGCAAAACAGTTATAATGGGTGACTTCAATCTACATATAGATTGGGTGAATCAAATTGGCAGGGGCTCTGGGGAAGAGGATTTTTTGGAAAGTATGCGGGATAGTTATCTAAATCAACATGTAGAGGAACCAACGAGAGAGCATGCTATTTTAGACTGGGTATTGAGTAATGAGGAAGGGTTAGTTAGCAGTCTTATTGTGCGTGCCCCCTTGGGCAAGAGTGACCATAATATGGTCGAGTTCTTCATTAGGATGGAGAGTGACATTGTTAATTCAGAAACAATGGTTCTGAACTTAAGGAAAGGTAACTTTGAGGGTATGAGACATGAATTGGCCAAGATTGACCGGCAATCATTTCTAAAAGGGTTGACGGTGGATACGCAATGGAAGACATTTAAAGACTGCATGGATGAACTACAAAAATTGTTCATCCCAATTTGGCAAAAGAATAGATCAGGGAAGGTAGTGCATCCGTGGATAACAAGGGAAATCAGGGATAGTATCAAAGCAAAGGATGATGCGTACAAAGTAGCCAGAAAAAGCAGCATACCAGAGGACTGGGAGAAATTCAGAGACCAGTTCCTGAGGATAGGCGGGGTAGCAAACGTAACCCCTCTTTTTAAGAAGGGGGGGAGAGAGAAAACGGGGAATTACAGACCAGTTAGTCTAACATCGGTAGTGGGGAAACTGCTAGAGTCAGTTATTAAAGATGGGATAGCAGCACATTTGGAAAGTGGTGAAATCATTGGACAAAGTCAGCATGGATTTACGAAAGGTAAATCATGTCTGACGAAACTTGTGGAATTTTTCGAGGATGTAACTAGTAGCGTGGATGGGGGAGAACCAGTGGATGTAGTGTATCTGGACTTCCAGAAGGCTTTTGACAAGGTCCCACATAAGAGATTAGTATATAAACTTAAAGCATATGGCATTGGGGGTTCAGTATTGATGTGGATAGAGAACTGGCTGGCAAACAGGAAGCAAAGAGTAGGAGTAAACGGGTCGTGACTAGTGGGGTACCGCAAGGTTCAGTGCTGGGACACCAGCTATTTACAATATACATAAATGATCTGGATGAGGGAATTGAAGGCAATATCTCCAGGTTTGCGGATGACACTAAGCTGGGGGGGCAGTGTTAGCTGTGAGGAGGATGCTAGGAGACTGCAAGGTGACTTGGATAGGCTGGGTGAGTGGGCAAATGTTTGGCAGATGCAGTATAATGTGGATAAATGTGAGGTTATCCACTTTGGTGGCAAAAATAGGAAAACAGACTATTATCTAAATGGAGGCCGATTAGGAAAAGGGGAGATGCAGCGCGACCTGGGTGTCATGGTACACCAGTCATTGAAAGTAGGCATGCAGGTACAGCAGGCAGTGAAGAAAGCGAATGGTATGTTAGCTTTCATAGCGAAAGGATTTGAGTATAGGAGCAGGGACGTTCTACTTCAGTTGTATAGGGTCTTGGTGAGGCCACACCTGGAGTATTGCGTACAGTTCTGGTCTCCAAATCTGAGGAAGGACATTATTGCCATAGAGGGACCAGGACTGTCTTATGAACAAAGACTGCATAGACTCGGTTTATACTCTCTGGAATTTAGGAGATTAAGAGGGGATCTTATAGAAACTTACAAAATTCTTAAGGGGTTGGACAGGCTAGATGCAGGAAGATTGTTCCCGATGTTGGGGAGGTCCAGGACAAGGGGTCACAGCTTAAGGATAAGGGGGAAATCCTTTAGGACCGAGATGAGAAGGAATTTTTTCACACAGAGAGTGGTGGGTCTCTGGAACTCTCTGCCACAGAGGGTAGTTGAGGCCAGGGGGGTTACACAAAAAGCTGGAGAAACTCAGCGGGTGCAGCAGCATCTAAGGAGCGAAGGAGATAGGCGACGTTTCGGGTCGAGACCCTTCTTCAGACTGGTCAGGGATCAGGGAAACGAGAGATATAAACAGTGATGTGGAGAGATGAGGAACAATGAGTGAAAGATATGCAAAAAAGTATTGGTGATAAAGGAAGCAGGCCATTGTAAGCTGTTTGTGGTGTGAAAATGAGAAGCTAGTGCGACTGGGGGGGGGGGGGAGAGATGGAGAAGGAATGTCAGGGCCAGAGGGCAGAGGGAGAGGTGGGGGGGGGGGGGGGGGGGGGGGGAGAGATGGAGAAGGAATGTCAGGGCCAGAGGGCAGAGGGAGAGGTGGGGGGGGGGGGGGGAGGCAGTCTGGGTTAACAGAATTGAGAAAATTCAATGTTTAAGTCCAGAGGATGCAGACTCCCCAAGCGGAATATGAGGTGCTGTTCCTCAAACTTGCGGTGTTGATCACTCTGGCCGTGGAGGAGGCCCAGGACCGAGAGGTCGGATACGGAGTGGGAGGGGGAGTTGAAGTGCTGAGCCACCGGAGGTCGGGTTGGTTATTGCGGACCGAGCGGAGGTGTTCGGCGAAACGATCGCCCAGCCTCCGCTTGGTCTCACCGATGTAGATCAGCTGGCATCTGGAGCAACGGATGCAGTAGATGAGGTTGGAGGAGGTGCAGGTGAACCTCTGTCGGACTTGGAATGACTGCTTGGGTCCCTGAAAGGAGTGGATGGGGGAGGTGAAGGGACAAGTGTAGCATCTCTTGCGGTTGCAAGGGAAAGTGCCCGGGGAAGGAGTGGAGCGGGAGGGAAGGGAAGAATTGACGAGGGAGTTGCGGAGGGAGCGGTCTTTGCGGAAGGCAGACGGGGGGAGATGGGAAGATGTGGCGAGTGGAGGAGTCACGTTGGAGGTGACGAAACTGGCGGAGGACTATCTGTTGTATGCGCTGGCTGGTGGGGTGAAAGGTGAGGACCAGGGGGACTCGGCCCTTGTTGTGAGTGGGGGAATGGGGAGAGAGGGCAGTGTTGCGGGGTATGGAGGAGACCCTGGTGCGGGCCTCATCTATAGTGGGGGAGGGGAAACCCCGTTCTCTGAAGAACGAGGACATTTGCGATGACCTGGTGTGGAACACGTCATCCTGGGAGCAGATGCGGCGTAGACGGAGGAATTGGGAATAGGGGATGGAGTCCTTACAGGAAGCAGGGTGGGAGGAAGAGTAGTCCAGGTAGCTGTGGGAGTCAGTTGGTTTGTAGTGGATGTCAGTCAGGAGTGTATCACCTGCAATAGAGATGGTGAGGTCAAGGAATGGTAGGGAAGTGTCGGAAATGGTCCAAGTATATTTGAGTGCCGGATGGAAGTTGGTGGTGAAATGGATGAAGTCAGTCAGTTCTGCGTGGGTGCAGGAGGTGACACCAAAGCAGTCGTCAATGTAACGGAGGTAAAGGTCGGGGGTGGGGCCCTGGTACGCCGAGAACAAAGATTGTTCGACGTACCCGACAAAGAGGCAGGCGTAGCTAGGGCCCATGCGTGTGCCCATAGCTACGCCTTGTGTTTGGAGGAAATGGGAGGAGTCAAAAGAGAAGTTGTTGAGGGTAAGGACCAACTCCGCTAGGCGGGGGAGGGTGTCAGTGGATGGGTATGGGTTGCTCCTCTGGTCGAGGAAGTACCGGAGGGCTTTGAGACCATCCTGGTGGGGGATGCAGGTGTATAGTGACTGGACGTCCATTGTGAAGATGGGGGCCTGGACAACGGAATGTGCGGAGCCGATGGAGAGTGTCTGAGGTGTCTTGAACATAGGTGGGGAGGGATTTAACAAAGGGGGATAGGATGGAGTCAAGGTATGTGGAAATGTGTTCGGTGGGGCATGAACAGGCAGAGACAATGGGTCTGCCGGGGCAGTCAGGTTTGTGGATTTTGGGGAGAAGGTAAAATCGGGCTGTGCGGGGCTGGGGAACGATGAGGTTGGAGGCTCGGGGGGGTAGGGAGCCGGAGTTGATGAAGCCGGTTATGGTGCTCGAGATGGTGGCCTGGTGCTCGTCAGTGGGGTCATGGTCCAGGGGTAAGTAGGAGGAGGTGTCCGAGAGTTGGCGCGTGACCTCTGCTGAGGTAGTTGAGGCCAGTTGATTGGCTATATTTAAGAGGGAGTTAGATGTGGCCCTTGTGGCTAAGGGGATCAGAGGGTATGGAGAGAAGGCAGGTACAGGATACTGAGTTGGATGATCAGCCATGATCATATTGAATGGTGGTGCAGGCTCGAAGGGCCGAATGGCCTACTCCTGCACCTAATTTCTATGTATCTATGAATTAGGTGTCAAATTAAACTTTTTTAATGCTTTATTTGATGGGATAAATTGCAGACTTGATTTTTAAAATCTCAAAATTTTGTAATATTGCTACTGTGGGGTTGTCCGCGCTCCCTCCTCCGCCCCAGACTCGTGAAAGATCCCCCGCTCTGTCCCTCCCCACCCCCACCCAGTTCCAACCCCCTCTAATCTACTGTCCCCATGCCCCCTCCCCATCAACACTTCCCCACACCCCTCCCCCGAGTATTCTTTCCCTCCCCCAGTCCACACTCCCCCATGCTCCACTTTCCCCCATGCTCCATCAACTCCCCCCATGCCCCCTCGCCATCAACTCTTCCCATGCCTCCTCCTCCATGCCTTCCTCCAGCTTCTCTACCCGACTACCCTTCCCCGTACTCCTGTGCCCCCTCACCATCTACCTACCCCAATGCCCCTCCCCTCACTGTCTACCCTCCCCTGTACCCCTCTCCCCATCTATCCCATGCACCCCACTCTCCCCGTGCCTCACCGCTTCCCATCGCCGCCTCCTGTCTCCATCGAGCGTCGACGCTCCCGCCCGTCCCCCACACCCCGCACTCCCTCTATCTCCCCCTTGCACCACGACGACGACGATCCTCCGTCAGGCGCCCGCTCGCTCGCGCTCTCACTCAGCGACCGTTAAACTGCCATCCGCGCGGGACCACGTGACCCGTGACGTGGGCGGGGCTGGCGGGCGAGACCAGGACTGGCGGGAGCAGCGGTGACGGCTCATCCAATCAGAGGGGCGGGCCAGAGAGTCTCCGCCCTCGGGAGCGGGGCTGGAGGAAAGGCCACAGCTCCGCCTCTGTGTGTCCGCAGGGTCCTAATGCCCACCACGGAAAAGCCAATGCACCTTCTATTGCGGGTTACACAAAAAGCTGGAGAAACTCAGCGGGTGCAGCAGCATCTAAGGAGTGAAGGAGATAGGCGACGTTTCGGGTCGAGACCCTTCTTCAGACTGGTCAGGGATCAGGGAAACGAGAGATATAAACAGTGATATGGAGAGATAAAGCAAGAACAATGAGTGAAAGATATGCAAAAAAGTATTGGTGATAAGGAAAGCAGGCCATTGTAAGCTGTTTCTGGTGTGAAAATGAGAAGCTAGTGCGACTTGGGGGGGGGGGGGGGGAAGATGGAGAAGGAATGTCAGGGCCCAAGGGCTGAGGGAGAGGGGGGGGTGGGGGGAAAGGAGCAGTCTGGGTTAACAGAATTGAGAAAATTCAATGTTTATTTTATTTGTATTTATTTATTTATTTATTTATTTGCGGATGGCCAGTCGATACCGATAGTTATTTCCGATATTTCCTTCTCCATCTTCCCCCCCCCCCCCCCAAGTCGCACTAGCTTCTCATTTTCACACCAGAAACAGCTTACAATGGCCTGCTTTCCTTATCACCAATACTTTTTTGCATATCTTTCACTCATTGTTCTTGCTTTATCTCTCCATATCACTGTTTATATCTCTCGTTTCCCTGATCCCTGACCAGTCTGAAGAAGGGTCTCGACCCGAAACGTCGCCTATCTCCTTCACTCCTTAGATGCTGCTGCACCCGCTGAGTTTCTCCAGCTTTTTGTGTAACCCTCGATTCTCCAGCATCTGCAGTTCCTTCTTTAGCACCTTCTATTGCTGTGTGTTCACAAAGTCCTCATTTCCACCATTGAGAATAATATACACGCGTGTTTTCCATATGTGTGTAAATAATTTTCCGGTGAATTATATACGCACACTCTTGAATCCCTTTCATTTTAACGATGACAATATTACATGACAGCTGGAGTCGAGTGTTTTACTGTCCTGTGTTCCGAAACGGAACAATGAAATGCTTACTTGCAGCAAAACAACAGCAGAGTAAACGTAGCACTCTGTAAAACAAAATGATCATTTAAAAAAATATGTTTTTATTAGAAGCATGTATACAAATAATAGTAAGCGACAATTTAATTACAGATTTTTAGCATAGCTTCAGTTTTTTTTTAAGAATAAAGATAAAGGGAGAAAAAGATGGGAGAAAGTAACAGAGAGAAGAAAAAAAAGGAGTGCAGAAGGAAACTACCAATAACAAGATTATGGAGATAGATCCGGGAAATGTTGAGTATAACTATTCATCCAGTCCCAAACTCATGGTTCAACCCTGATTTTGTGTTAAACCAATATACTTGTTCAAAAATTCAATAAATGGAAACCATATTCTAACACAAAATTCTGGTTTGTCAATTAAGACAAATCTTATTTTTTCCAAATGCAAGCTCTCAGTGATTTCCGTAATCCACATTTTAATTGTGGGGGCTGCTGTTTTTTTCCAAAATTTTAGTATTAATTTTTTCGCAGTTATTAGACTGTAATCAAGAAATTGTCTCTGACTTATCGGAAAGTTTGTGGTATGTTCTGATATTCTAATATTATTAATTTTGGCTCTGGGTCCAGTTGGATATTGATAACTTCAGAAATCATTTTAAAAGTGTCCACCCAAGAATTTTGAATTTTTATACAAGTTACAAAGGTACAAGTTACAAAAGTTGGCTTCTTGAAATTGACATCTATCACAGAGAGGGGAAATATTTGGAAAAATCCTATTTACTTTTGCCTTCGAATAATGCAGTCTATATAATATTTTGAATTGTATCAAGGAGTGTCTAACATTTAACAAACCATGATTTATATTTTGTAAGCTTTCATCCCATGTGTCATTTGTTATGGATTGAGTCAACTCGTCTTCCCATGCTCGTCTATATGATTCTGAAGATGGAACCTCAGTATCTAAGAGGATATTATAAATATAAGATATTAATTTATTTGTATTGGGATGTCTATTCAAACATTCATCAAGGGTTTCTGGACCCCTAAATATATAGTCTTGCGTATGTAGTTTTACATAGTCTCCGAGTTGCAGATAGATAAAAAAATTATTAGCGTGTAACTCGTATTTCTGCTGTAGTTCCTGAAATGAGAGAAAAATGCCATTTTGGTAAAGGTCTCCCACCGTTTTAATTCCATGGGTTTTCCATTGAACAAATCCTCTATCTAAAACAGACGGTTTAAAAGAAGGGTTATTTGCAATTGGGAGAAAAAGCGATAAATTACCCAATTTTAGAGTGGCTCTTAATTGTTTCCACATACGTATAGCACTATGTATAATCAGATTTTTTCTATATGTTTTTTAGTTCAAATTAATTGGAGCTAGAAGAATCGAGCCTATTTCAAAGGGTAAGCCGTCCTCCTTCTCCATCTTTAGCCAGTCTGGTTGTTGATTAATGTCATCCAGCCAGAAAGTAATTTTTTTAATATTAACTGCCCAATAATATAGTCAAAAGGTTGGTAAAGCTAATCCTCCATTAACTTTGGATTTGCATAAATGTTTTTTATTTATTCGGTGGTTCTTATAGTCCCAGATACAATTTGTAACAGTTGAATCAATTTTTTTGAAAACAAATTTTGGGAGATATATCGGAATTGATTGGAAGAAGTATAATAATTGTGGGAGAAAAATCATCTATATAGCATTAATTCTACCAACTAAAGAGATGGGAAGTGTTTTCCAATATTGGATATTTCTGTGTAATTTAGTAAGTAAAGGATGAAAATTTGATTTGAATATAGAAGTATATTTCTTGGTCACATTGATTCCAAGGTATTTTAAACTTTTCAAAGGCAATTTTAAAAGGATACTGTTGAAGTATGCGGGTTTTGTTCCATTACTGGCATACTTTCATTTTTATACCAATTAATTATATATCCCGAGAATGAACCAAATTGAGTTATGAGATTTAATAAACTCAAAATGCTAATTTCTGGGTTTGTGATGTATAATATTACGCCATGTGCATATAAATACATTTTATTAACTGTATGATTTGTGTTATACCCATGAATTTCTGAGTGGGATCTAATACTCTCTGCGAGTGGTTCTATGACAAGGGCAAATAGAAGCAGAGAAAGTTGACATCCTTGTCTACACCCTCTGGATAAATTAAATTTTGGTGACATTAGATTTGTCAATATTCTAGTTGTTGCGTTTGTATATAGGACATTCACCCATGAGCAGACGTTTTCACCGAGATGAAAAATTTCCATCACAGAAAAGAGGTAGGGCCATTCCACCTGATCAAATGCGTTTTCAGTGTCTACCGAAATGATTGATAAATGTTCATTTAATATTCTATTTGAATATATTATATTAAACAAACATCTTAGATTATAGAATGATCATGATGGAAAAGGTTTTCTTAACTGTGAGGCTGGCAACAAGTGAAGCACAAGTCTCCATATGGGGTGATAGAATATCCCTCTACCTCCCTCAACTACCATGGGACTAACGGCAAGTGAGCAACTGCCTCCTGGTGCAGATGCAAGTTGGACCAGATGGAAATGCCTCAATCGATTGAGAACTGGTGTTGGCAGAGCCAAGGTGTCTCTAAACAAATGGGTATATAACTCCAACCATGTCACCTGCGAATGTGATATTGAAACTCAAACAACGAAATGCCCTCAACTGGAAAACCAATGCACAACTGCCGATCTCGCAGCCTACAATGAAGATGTCAAGAAGTGTGTTCAGCTCTGCCTGAACAATATCTAATCTTGTGATATGAACTCGATAAGAAGCAATGGCAGGAATATCAGAAAATAAGGAGTTTCCGCTTTATTCAGTAGGCGCAGAATCCTTTAATTCCAAAGAGGAAGTAAGATTGCAAGGGCGTGGCTGTCGCGAAGTCAAAGGCAGAATAAACTAAAATAGAAGGCATGGAATATTACAAAGATTAATGGGAATCTGGAGGATTGGGAAGCTTTTAAAAATAACAGAAGGTAACTAAAAGTGGAATATTGGGAAAAAAGATGAAATATGAAAGTACATTTCTTCAGATATATAAGTAGTAAGAAAGAGGCAACAATGGACTATGGACTGCTGGGAAATGATGCTGGGAAGTGACAATGGGGAATAAAGAAATGGCAGTTGAACTGAATACGTGTTTTGCATCAGCCTTCACACTGGAAGAGACCAGCAACGTGCCTGAAATTCAAGAGAGTCAGGGGTGAAAGTGAATGAAATAGCTATTATGAATGAGAAGGTCTTAAGAAGGGTCTCGACACGAAACATCACCCATTCTTTCTCTTCAGAGTTACTCCAGATTTTTGTGTCTATCTTCATTTTAAACCAGCATCTGCAGTTCCGTCTTATACATTAATGAGAAGGTGCTTGAGTAGTTGAAAGGTGTGAAAGTGGATGTCACCTGGAATGGATGAACTATACCCTGAAAGAGGTGGCTTTCGTGATTGTGATGACGTTAGCAGTGCTCTTCTAAGCATCATGAGAGTCAGGTATAGTTCCAGCCAATTGGAAAATTACTCTGCTGGTCAAGAAGGGAGCAAAGCAGGTGTGAAAACTATAGGCCGTGAGCCTTACTTCAGTGGTTGATAGGATTTTAGAGTCCATTCTCAAGGATGAGGCTTCTGGGTATTTCGAAGCGCATGATAAAATAGGTCAAAATTGGCATGGTTTTGCAAAAGGGATACTGTGGATGTTGTTTACCTGGATTTTCAGTTGGAATTTGATAACGTGCTACATGTGAGGCTGCTAAACCAGTGAGAGTCCATGGTAATAGAGAGAAGATGCTAGCATAGATAGAAGATTGGCTGAATAGCAGAAGGCGAAGTGTGGGGCCTTTTCTGGTTGGTTACCAGTGACTAGTGGTATTCTTCATGGGTCGGTGCTGGGGCCGCTGATCTTCACGTTGTATATCAATGATTTGGATGTGAGTTACCACCAGGGGGCGCTGCATGATGGCTCCCTCTGCCTATGGACTGTTGTCTTTCTATATTTTTTTTATTTTTATTTTGCTTAAAGTATGTTTTGGATGATTTCTTTTTAGTATTTCATGTGAGTGAGGGGCGTAGGGTAAGGGGGAGAATGTTTCCCAGTCACCTCCTGGCGAGGATGCGACTATTCTCCGCGTCACGTCCTTGCCCCCCTGCTGGCGGCCTATCAACTGGATTGGCGCTGACTTTTCTGCCGGGGACCTAACCAGAGTTTCAGCAGCGGTGGCGCAGCGCTGGATACATCACGGAGCGGGCGATGCCTTACCTGGGATCGCTGTTTGAAGCTCCTGAGTGTGGGCCTGCTGCATAAACATCGTGGAGCTGTGGTTTGCAGAGCTCCCAGCGCGGGCGGCGCTGACCAACATCGCGGAGTCCGGGGACCCTTTGCCGATGGCCGCCAGCATTGAATCTCCGCCAGTAGGAAGTGGCCGATTTGGAGTCCAAGCCACTGAGGATGTTGTTCCGTTCCGACGTTGGTGTCCCACCATCCCGGCAAGAGGGCCTGAACATCGGGCCGCCCGTACTGCGACTGCAGGGGGCTCGGGAGGCCCCGACCACGGGTGAACATCAAAGAACATCAAAGAGGAGGTTGACTGAACTTTGGTGCCTTCCCTCACAGTGGGAAAATTTGATACCGCTGTGTGGGGATGTTTCTGTTATAGACTATCGTTATGGGCTATGTGTTCTGTGTTAATTTTTTTTATTCGTATGGCTGTATGGTGAAAAAAGTATTTCATTGTCTCAGTACTTGTACTCTTGATGATGCTGGCAGCCTTTTTGAGCAAGCGAATGCTATAGATTTCCTCGATGGAAGGGAGGGAAAAGCCGATGATGGACTGGACAGTGTTTACTGCTTTTTGTAGTCTTTTCCTCTCCAGGACTCTCAAGTTGCCAAATCACGCCACGATATAACCGGTCAGCATGCTCTCTACTGTGCACCTATAGAAGTTAGAGAGAGTCCTCCTTGACAAACCAACTCTCCGTAATCTTCTCAGGAAGTAGAGGCACTGATGTGCTTTCTTAATAATTGCATCAGTGTTCTCTGAGCAGGAAAGATCTTCAGAGATGTGCACACCCAGGAATTTGAAGCTCTTGACCCTTTCAACCATCGACCCGTTGATATAAACGGACTGTGGGTCCCCATCCTACGCCTTCCAAAGTCCACAATCAGTTCCTTAGTTTTGCTGGTGTTGAGAGCCAGTTTATTGTGCTGGCTCCATATGGACAGTTGCCCGATCTCTCTTCTATACTCTGCCTCATCCCCATCAGTGATACGTCCCACAACAGTGGTATCATCAGCGAACTTGATGAGGGAGTTTGCACTATGACCGGCTACGCAGTCATGAGTATAGAGTGAGTACAGCAGGGGGCTGAGCACGCAGCCTTGAGGTGCTCCCGTGCTGATTGTTATCAAGGCTGATGCATTTCCACCAATACAAACAGACTGTGGTCTGTGAATGAGGAAGTGGAGGATCCAATTGCAGATGGATGCGCAGAGACCCAGTTCTGCGAGTTTGGTAACCAGCTTGGAGGGGATGATTGTGTTAAATGCCGAGCTGTAATGAATGAATAACAGCCTGACATATTAATTTTTGTGTTCCAAGTGGTCCAGATCGCATCCACCGTTGATCTGTTGTGGCGGTAAATGGACTGCAGTGGGTCCAGGTTTTTTGTTGAGGTTGGAGATGATTTGCACCATTATCAACCTCTCAAAGCACTTCATCACCACAGGCGTTAGTGCTACTGGTCGATAGTCATTGTGGGGTCACCTTACTCTTCTTGGGCACTGGTATAATTGATGCCCTTTTAAAGCAGGTGGGGACCTCAGTCCTCAGAAGTGAGAGGTTGAAAATGTCCGTAAAAACTGCAGCCAGTTGGTCCGCACAGGTTTTTAGAACACGACTGGGTATACCATCAGGTCCAGGCGCTTTTCGAGGGTTCACCCTTCTGAAGGATTTCCTGACGTCGGCCTCTGTGACTGAGACTGAAATACCATCACAGTGAATGGGAAGGCACACCAGTATTCTCCCTATCAAAGCATGCGTAAAACGCATTGAGCTCATCAGGGAGTGATGTTTCGCCAACATTTGAGCTCCCTCTGGTTTCGCCTTGTAGTCGGTGATTGCATTCAGTCCCCACCACAGTGCCGAACATCTGTCTCGTGCTCCAGTTTGGAGCAGAAGCCCCTTTTGGCCTTTTTGATGGCCTTACCAAGGTTGTATCTGGACTTCTTGTAGACCACAGTATCATCAGACATGAATGCCCAGTCTCTGGTCTTCAGAAGAGTGCGGATCTCAAAGTTCATCCAAGGTTTCTAATTGGGAAATACTCGGAAGGTTTTTGTAGGGATGCAGTCCTCCACACATTTCTTTATCAAGTCTGTAACGACTGTGGCGTATTCGTTCAAGTCCGTTGCCGAGTCATTGAACATTGCCCAGTCTACAGACTCCAAACAATCCTGGAGTTGTACCTCTGCCCTGGGCTGGAACGGGGTTTCCCTTGCAGATGGCAGCTCCAACTCCGTTCTGATTGGGGATTCCCTCCCAGGCGGCAGCTCCAGTTCCATTGCTCCCGGGAAATCTGGCTCGTTGGCTCCGGAGGTGATTCCAGGTACAGTCTCTTTGATTCCTAGTCGGGTCGGGTTCTCTCACGCAGTCCACGGAAAAGCCGGAGGCTCCCGCAGCTCCGGGAGATCGCAAAATCGCTAGTGCTTTCAGTTGCACTACGTTACGTCATCAATTTCTGCCGTTTTCCTATCCAGTTGCTTATTGCTGTAAATAATCTTCTTGTTCTGTTTGTCTGTTACCAAAAAGTCGCCGCTGGTAGTTGACCATTTTGGTATCAAAAACAAGAAGGCAGATTACTATCTAAATGGTGTCAAATTGGGAAAAGGGGGAGTACAAAGGGATCTGGGGGTCTTTGTTCATCAGTCTATGAAAGTAAGCATGCAGTACAGCAGGCAGTGAAGAAAGCGAATGGCATGTTGGCCTTCATAACAAGAGGAGTTGCGTATAGGAGCAAAGAGGTTCTTCTACATTTGTATAGGGCCCTAGTGAGACCACACCTGGAGTATTATGTGCAGTTTTGATCTCCTAATTTGAGGAAGGACATTCTTGCTATTGAGGAAGTGCAGCGTAGGTTTACAAAGTTAATTCCCAGGATAACGGGACTGTCATATGCTGAGAGAATGGAGCGGCTGGGCTTGTACACTCTGGAGTTTAGAAGAATGGGAGGGAATCTTATTGAAACATCTAAGATTGTTAAAGGTTTGGACACACTAGAGGCAGGAAACATGTTCCCAATGTTGAGGGCGACCAGATCCAGGGGCCAGAGTTTAAGAATAAGGGGTAAGCCATTTAGAACGGAGACAAGGAAACACTTTTCCTCACAGAGAGTTGTGAGTCTGCGGAATTCTCTGCCTCAGCAGGCGGTGGAGGCCGGTTCTCTGGATACTTTCAAGAGAGCTAGATAGAGCTCGTAAAGATAGCAGAGTCAGGGGATATGGGGAAATGGCAGGAATGTCCTACTCCTGCACCTATTGTCTATTGTCTATTATCTATTGTGATGTGCTTGCTTAGATCCAAGAGTTATGCTCAAGACAAGGGTCTTGTGCTGTAAGCCAAGGTTCAGTGAAAATCCCCAAGTAGTTAAACTCAAAGTTTCTGAGTAAGTGACAGGTGTTTTTTAAGAAGGTAAAACTCCCAAGTGTAGCATGCAGCCATTAATGAATAATAGTAAGATTAAACGAGAGCTTACCAGTTTGATGTTTGATCTTTATTTTATGAGGAGTTACCAAGAGCAATTACGTGAAGAACCCCGCCAGTTGTCATGCGCGTCAATCTTCAAATCAGCGGTGTGAAGTCACAGAAAAACAACAATTGAAGTATTATAGTAAGATTATAAATCTAGAACTACCAGATGAGGGATCATTGGCTATATTTAAGAGGGAGTTAGGTGTGGCCCTTGTGGCTAAGGGGATCAGAGGGTATGGAAAGAAGGCAGGTACGGAATACTGAGTTGGATGATCAGCCATGATCATATTGAATGGCGGTGCAGGCTCGAAGGGCCGAATGGCCTACTCCTGCACCTAATTTCTATGTTTCTATGAGCTTCGTGATATGAGGGTTGGGAGCAGTGGGCAGGTAAATGCTCATCGTAACTCCTCATAAAATAAAGATCAAACTTCGAACTGGTAAGTTCTCATTTAATCTTACTATTTTACTTCGGAGTCACGTGAGTGATTCCGTGAAGATTTGAAAGATCTGTGATTTCACGCCGATTCAAATAGATTATGAAAGAAAACTGGCAGGGAACATAAAAAACTGACTGCAAAAGTTTTTATAGATATGTGAAGAGTACGAGATTAGTTAAAACAATGCAGTCAGAAATAGGTGAGTTGATCATGGGGAACAAGGATATGGCGGACCAATTGAATAACTACTTTGGTTCCGTCTTCACTAAGGAAGACATAAATAATCTGCCGGAAATAGCAGGGGACCGCGGGTCAAAGGAGGAATTGAGTGAAATCCAGGTTAGTCGGGAAGTGGTGTTGGGTAAATTGAATGGATTAAAGGCCGATAAATCCCCAGGGCCAGATAGGCTGCATCCCAGAGTACTTAAGGAAGTAGCTCCGGAAATAGTGGATGCATTAGAAACATAGAAACATAGAAACATAGAAAATAGGTGCAGGAGTAGGCCATTCGGCCCTTCGAGCCTGCACCGCCATTCAATGTGATCATGGCTGATCATCCAACTCAGTATCCCGTACCTGCCTTCTCTCCATACCCCCTGATCCCTTTAGCCACAAGTGCCACATCTAACGCCCTCTTAAATATAGCCAATGAACTGGCCTCAACTACCTTCTGTGGCAGAGAATTCCAGAGACTCACCACTCTCTGTGTAAAGAATGTTTTCCTCATTTCGGTCCTAAAGGAATTCCCCCTTATCCTTAGACTGTGACCCCTTGTTCTGGACTCCCCCAACATCGGGAACAATCTTCCAGCATCTAGCTTGTCCAACCCCTTAAGAATTTTGTAGGTTTCTATAAGATCCCCCCTCAATCTTCTAAATTCCATCGAGTACAAACCGAGTCTATCCAATCTTTCCTCATATGAAAGTCCTGACATCCCAGGAATCAGTCTTAGTGATAATCTTTCAAAACTCTTTAGATTCTGGAGTAGTACCTGAGGATTGGTGGGTAGCAAACGTAACTCCTCTTTTTACGAAGGGAGGGAGAGGGAAAACGGGGAATTACCTACCAGTTAGTCTAACATCGGTAGTGGGGAAACTGCTAGAGTCAGTTATTCAAGATGGGATAGCAGCACATTTGGAAAGTGGTGAAATCATTGGACAAAGTCAGCATGGATTTACGAAAGGTAAATCATGTCTGACGAATCTTGTGGAATTTTTCGAGGATGTAACTAGTAGCGTGGATAGGGGAGAACCAGTGGATGTGGTGCATCTGCACTTCCAGAAGGCTTTCGACAAGGTCCCACATAAGAGATTAGTATACAAACTTAAAGAATACAGCATTGGGGGTTCAGTATTGATGTGGATAGAGAACTGGCTGGCAAACAGGAAGCAAAGAGTAGGAGTAAATGGGTCCTTTTCACAATGGCAGGCAGTGACTAGTGGGGTTCCGCAAGGCTCAGTGCTGGGACCCCAGCTATTTACAATATACAATAATGATCTGGATGAGGGAATTGAAGGCAATATCTCGAAGTTTGCGGATGACATTAAGCTGGGGGGCAGTGTTAGCTGTGAGGAGGATGCTAGGAGACTGCAAGGTGACTTGGATAGGCTGGGTGAGTGGGCAAATGTTTGGCAGGTGCAGTATAATGTGGATAAATGTGAGGTTATCCACTTTGATGGCAAAAACAGGAAAGCAGACTATTATCTAAATGGAGGCCGATAAGGAAAAGGGGAGATGCAGGGTGTCATGGTACACCAGTCATTTAAAGTAGGCATGCAGGTGCAACAGGCAGTGAAGAAAGCAAATGGTATGTTAGCTTTCATAGCAAAAGGATTTGAGTATAGGAGCAGGGAGGTTCTACTTCAGTTATGTAGGGTCTTGGTGAGACCACACCTGGAGTATTGCATATCTTATAAAAACTTACAAAATTCTTAAGGGGTTGGACAGGCTAGATGCAGGAAGATTGTTCCCGATGTTGGGGAGGTCCAGGCCAAGGGGTCACAGCTTAAGGATAAGGGGCAAATCCTTTAGGACCGAGATGAGAAGGACTTTTTTCACACAGACAGTGGAGCTCTCTGCCACAGAGGGTAGTTGAGGCCAGTTCATTGGCTATATTTAAGAGGGAGTTAGATGTGTCCCTTGTGGCTAAGGGGATCAGAGGGTAAGGAGAGAAGGCAGATACGGGATACTGAGTTGGATGATCAGCCATGATCATATTGAATGGCGGTGCAGGCTCGAAGGGCCGAATGGCCTACTCCTGCACCTAATTTCTATGTTTCTTTGGTCTAGGAAACACATTAGACACGAATTGATGGGTTTGATAAACTGTTCTCAATTACACCTTTAAAACATAATTTTGCTATTTCAGCATGAATCTCTAAATTCTCCTGTTGAGAGAAAGTGAGTGCCCGCTCTGGCTTGTGCTGGGTGGGTGGACACAGGTTGGGAATAAATTCAATTTGAAACCCTTGTATACTCTGCAGTATGAACGCGTTTGATGTTATTTTACACCATTCTTTGAGAAACCTGTGTAACCTCCCCCCAACTGGTAGGTAATTCTCACTCAAAATGTTTCCACATGAATCGGACGCACCTACTTCCATGGTTACTGGTGGAGTTTTGTGTCCCCTGGCTCTGGATGGTAAAGGTATGTTTGCCCGTGCTGCTGCTGGAGTGCGCCAGCTGCGCACATTGAGTGGTCTGGACCCGGTTTCAGCAAACCGTTTGTAAGGATACTGTCGCTGAAGGGTTCTGCTGGTCACCGGCACCTTGATGAGCCCGACGGTGTTTGCCTCCTCATCTAGCTCCTTTACCGTCTTTGCGAGGTCTTCCCCGAATAATAAGTTCGGCCGCTGGATGTTGCTAGGCTTACACAGGGCAGCAAACTTTGGGTTAATGGTCGGGCAGATGGCGCTCTTACTAAGACAGTTAATTTCAAAGTGCACATTGCTCATGAGAGCCAGGGCATCCTGCTGACCTTCAGTCAGGAGACCACCATCCACCGACCTACCAAAAGCCATAATGCCGGCTGTGAGCAGTTTCAGCACCCGTTGCAGTTTTACCTCCTGCGCTCAGATGCCTAGTCCCATATGGCCCCAAATGGCATAGTTGACGGCCGACACTTTGAGTAGAGTACAATTTTCTGGGGGTCATATTTTTTGGCCGTCGTATCCATGGCCAGTTCCTGAAGCTGCTGCGAAGTGAAGTAATTTATACTGGCAGCCAGCTCTTCCCCCAGTGGCTCACCAGAGTCTATTGGGACAGCAAACCTGGCTGCCAGGAATGGGCCCTTCGTCCCGTGGGGCAGCCTCCAATGCTAAGCCCTCAGAGTCGGCATCAGGCATTAGACACTTTTGCTATGGCTCGCCTTGCTGCTAACGACTTCTTCATGCTTGAACTTGCCCTCCTGTAACAAGATTTAACAAGCACAGGAAATCGACCTCCAACAAGTTTGACACTTACCTGAGGCTTTTTAAAACTTATCGCTGGAGGAGCGCTGCTCCTCCAAGCCGGTCGCTGCGCCATGCGTCAGATGTAATGACGCACATGTCGACTGGCGGGGTTCTTCACGGAATCACTCACGTGACTCCAAAGTAAAATACAGGATTAATCCTAGTTCAGAATTGAAGTTTGCCACTTGAACTACGTTCAATAATGCAGGCTTATTTTAAAATCTAGCTGGGTGAGACATTTAGACAAGTAAAATGCCTTCTGGATTTTGGTCAAATACCAAGTAGAAACTGAGCTCTCTGCTCGAACTGAAGCAGTATTGTCTGTCCCAGATCTTTTGGAATGCATGAGGTAAACATTCAAACCACGTTCAAGATGTGTAGGAAGAAACTTCAGATGCTGATTTACACCGGAGATGGACACATAGAAACATAGAAAATATGTGCAGGAGTAGGCCATTCGGCCCTTCGAGCCTGCACCGCCATTCAATATGATCATGGCTGATCATTCAACTCGGTATCCTGTACCTGCCTTCTCTCCATACCCCCTGATCCCTTTAGCCACAAGGGCCACATCTAACTCCCTCTTAAATATAGCCAATGAACTGGCCTCAACTACCTTCTGTGGCAGAGAATTCCAGAGACTCGCCACTCTCTGTGTGAAAAATGTTTTTCTCATCTCGGCACTAAAAGGCTTCTCCTTTATCCTTAAACTGTGACCCCTTGTTCTGGACTTCCCCAACATCGGGAACAATCTTCCTGCATCTAGCCTGTCCAACCCCTTAAGAATTTTGGAAGTTTCTATAAGATCCCCCCTCAATCTTCTAAATTCTAGTGAATACAAGCCGAGTCTATCCAGTCTTTCCTCGTATGAAAGTCCTGACATCCCATGAATCAGTCTGGTGAACCTTCTCTGTACTGCCTCTATGGCAAGAATGTCTTTCCTCAGATTTGGAGACCAAAACTGTACGCAATACTCCAGGTGTGGTCTCACCAAGATTCTGTACAACTGCAGTAAAACCTCCCTGCTCCTATACTCAAATCCTTTTGCTATGAATGCTAACATACCATTCGCTTTCTTCACTGCCTGCTGCACTTGCATGCCTGCTTTCAATAACTGGTGTACCATGAAACCCAGGTCTCGTTGCATCTCCCCCTTTCCTAATCGGCCACCATTCAGATAATGGTGTACTTTCCTGTTTTTCCCACCAAAGCGGATAACCTCACATTTATCCACATTATACTGCATCTGCCATGCATTTGCCCACTCACCCAGCCTATCCAAGTCACCTTGCAGCCTCCTCGCATCCTCCTCACTGCTTACACTGCCCCCCAGCTTCGTGTCATCCGCAAACTTGAAGATGTTGCATTCAATTCCCTCGTCCAAATCATTAATATATATTGTAAATAGCTGGGGTCCCAGCACTGAGCCTTGCGGTACCCCACTAGTCACTGCCTGCCATTCTGAAAAGGAACCGTTTACTCCTACTCTTTGCTTCCTGTTTGCCATCCAGTTCTCTATCCACATCAATACTGAACCCCCAATACCGTGTGCTTTAGGTTTGTATACTAATCTCTTATGTGGAACCTTGTCAAAAGCCTTCTGAAAGTCCAGATATAACACATCCACTGGTTCTCCCTTATCCACTCTACTAGTTACATCCTCGAAAAATCTATAAGATTCGTCAGACATGATTTACCTTTCATAAATCCATGCTGACTTTGTCCAATGATTTCACCACTTTCCAAATGTGCTGCTATCCCATCTTGAACAACTGACTCTAGCTGTTTCCCCACTACCGATGTTAGACTAACTGGTCTGTAATTCGCTGTTTTCTCTCTCCCTCCCTTTTTAAAAAGAGGGTTACATTAGCTACCCTCCGATCCCGGGATTGAAGGGCCGGGATGGCCTGTTTCCGTGCTGTAATTGTTATATGGTTATATGGTTATAACCTGAGGTATAGAACATAGAACAGTACAACACAGGAACAGGCCGTTCTGCCCACAATGCCTGTGCTAAACGTGACACCACTGCCAACTCTTATCTGCCTGCACATTATCATTCTCCCTCCATTCCCTGCCTATCCAAAAACCTGTTAAATGCCACTGTTGTATATGCCTCCACAACCCCTGACAACACACTCAAGGTGCAATCCAACCTCTAATAACTTGCTCCACACATCTTTAAACTTTGCCCCACTCTCGTTAAAGCTATGTCCTCTAGTATCCCATCTTTGTCCTGGGAAAAAGGGGCGGGCACGGTGGCGCAGCAGCAGAGTTGCTGGCTTACCCCGCTTGCAGCTAGAGACCCAGGTTCGATCCTGACTACGGGTGCTGTCGGTACAGATTTGTACATTTTCCCCTTGACCCTCGTGGGTTTTTTTCCGAGATCTTCAGTTTCCTCCCACACTCCAAAGACATGCAGGTTTGTAGGTTAATTAGCTTGGTATAAATGTAAATTGTCCCTAGTGTGTGCGAGGTAGTTTAATTCACAGGTATCGCTGGTTGACATGGACTCGGTGGGCTGAAGGGCCTGATTCTGTGCTGTCTCTCTAAACTAAACTAAAAAAGGTTCTGACTGTCTGGTTAAGATATGAGCACATGGGCTCACTGATCTGAGGGCTATAGAAAGAATCTTGCACTTTGCTGGCTTTCACAAGCAATGTTAAACTGAGACCAGCGAGGTAACGACAATAGTTTGTTTTAGAGAGATGGCGTGAAAACTGGCCCTTCCGCTCACCGAGTCCACGCTAACTTATGATCACCCGTACACTAGTCCTATATCCTTCACACTAGGGGCAATTTACAGACGTCAATTAACCTACAAACCGGCACATCTCTGGAATGTGGGAGGAAACCAGAGCACCCGAAGGAAACCCACGCGGGTCACAGGGAGAACGTACAAACTACAAGCACTCGTAGTCAGGATCAAACCCGGGTCTCTGGCACTGTAAGGCAGCAACTCTTAGTCTATCACTGCGCTACCATGCCGATCAATTCACTTGATGCTTAGGGAGTTGTATGTTGGCCCTCTGCAAACTTTAAAACCCAATGAGTTGTTCCTTCGCCATTTGGCACATCAAGTCCTCTCTGTCATTCAATCATTTTTATTGCCTTTTATTCCTTGACAGCTCTAAGTATGATTAAGCCAACCCCTTGTCCCCTGTGTTGATCAAATGAAGGGGTGTAATTGGCTTGGACCCTCCCCCACCTGCCCTTCACTTCTGGAGTAATAGTAGCAATGTTACAATGTTAGAAGACTGCTCTAAACCCCTTTAAACCCCCTCTAAATCCCCCAAAACACCTCCAAACCCCTAACTCCCTCTAAACCCCTCCAACCCCCTTTAAATCCCTCAAAACCCCTAAACCCATCTGATCCCCCACTAAACCCTTACAAAACCATCTAAACCATTCTAAATCCCTTCTAAATCCCTCTAAACCCTTCCAAACCCCCTTTAAACTCCTGTAAGCCACTGTAAAATGTAAACCACCCTAAACCCCTCTAAAACCCCTAAACTTTTCTAACCCCTCTAAACCCCCTCTAAACCCCCTCTAAACCCCCTCTAAACCCCCTCTAAACCCCTTCCAACCCCGTCTATAAACCCTCTAAACCTCATATAAATTGTTCTAACCCCCCTAAATCAACTCTAAACCCCTATAAACCCCCTATAAATCCCTCTAAACCTAGCAATGTTACAAAATTTTTAGATTTAAAAAATCAAGTCTGCAATTTATCCCATCAGATAAAACATAAAAATAAGTTTAATTTGACACCTAATTCACTTTCATATCTTCAGTATTAAAAAAGTTATGGCCATTTTCATACTCGGAAATTAGCATCTTGTTCCCCATTGCCTTTCCGTTGACTTAACTCAAAAGCTGTGATCTAGGACAGTCAAAAACCCATAACTTTCTTAAAAATTTAAGAGAACTCAATGAAATTTTCAGTTATTATAGATTGAAGCATTCTGAAACAAATATGAAACAATCTTACTTGGATGACCTGAAATTAAAGTATATAATTAGTTAGTTACATAATTGTAGCTAATTACAAAATTCAATTACTAGATCTAAACATCTAAAATTACTAGATCCATTTCTTAAGAAAAGATAAACATTTTTAAATTGCCTGTGTCCAAATAACATTCACACAATAATTCACAATATAACATGATTTTTAAATCTTATTTTCATGAATTTATAGGCCAAATGGAAGGAATTTAGTGTTTAATTCCCGTAAATTAATGGCCATTTAAATCAACTTGCGAGTGGGTTTTAGTGGAATGCGGTGGATTGGAACGTTGCGGTTTGCGGTGAATTTAACCCACAGTCGGCAGCAAAAACACTGCCAGATCGTATATATTTTTTTGTCCCCTTTTCGCACAATGAAAATTTGATTAAAGGCTTCCTAAGAAGCACGTTTTTATGTAAAAATAAACTGTATACTTTCTTTTCTCCCCTAGGTAAAATCCTTCCCGTTGTCGGCGCTCACGGCTTTAGAAGATGATTTTTAAATTACTCTAGCTAATAAATGATCTCGCATAGTTTAAAAATACCTTCATAAAACAAATGTCGGAGCGATTTCTCTTTAGCAACGAAATCCCCTGAGATGGATCGATTTGCCTTTTCTGGAGAAAAACGGTTTTTTGAACCCTCCCCCCTCTGAAAGGCACCAAAGTCGTGCACACGGGGAGTGGCAGAACTGCAGCGCTGCTCAAGGTAAGTTTTGTAACATACCTAGTAATAGAATCAAGCTCGTAACTTTTGGAAACATCTTCCTTTAGTTTACTTTCTACAAGTGGGTTTTAATTCAATGCAGATTTAACTTTCTCCTATGAAGCATTATCTTGTCCATCGCTCGGGTTTCATCGACGTATTTCATTTCTTGAACTGTCAACAGTTTCATGTTGACAGTAAAGTTGGAGCTTGTGTGCATTGGCAATGTAGCTCTTTCATATAAGCAAAACACCAGCTAGACCATGAAGGAACAGAGTGCTGGAGTAACTCAGCGGGACCCTTCTTCAGGACCAGACATCAACAAGTGCTGGACTCATCATGACGTTGAAACATAGAAAATAGGTGCAGAAGTAGGCCATTCAGCCCTTCGAGCCAGCACCGCCTTTCAATATGATCATGGAAGATCATTCAAAATTAATACCCCATTCTTGCTATCTCCCCATAGCCCTTGATTCTGTTAGCCCTAAGAGCCACATTCAACTCTCTCTTGAAAACATCCAGTGAATTAGCCTCCACTTTCTTCTGTGGCAGAGAATTCCACAGATTTTCTGCGTGAAAAAGTTATCCCTCACCTCAGTCCTAAATGGCCTGAGATGGGATTTATCCTGGTGAACCTATGCTACACTCCCTCAATAGCAAGAATGTCCTTCCTCAAATTAGGAAAGGTACAGAAGTGTGAAAATGCACACCTCCAGATTTGGGGACAGTTTCTTCCCAGCTGTTATCAGGCAACTGAACCATCCTACCACAACCAGAGAGCAGTACTGAACTACTATCTACCTCATTGGTGACCCTCGGACTATCCTTGATCGGACTTTGCTGACTTTATCTTGCACTACACGTTATTCCCCTACCATGTATCTATACACTGTAAATGGCTCGATTGTAATCATGTCTTGTCTTTCTGCTGACTTTTTAGCATGCGACAAAAAGCTTTTCTCTGTACACGTGACAATTAACGCAACTGAACTGAGTTTCTTGTATCTAACATTTGAGTCCAGTTGGTTATAACCACTGTGACGGTCATATGGTGAAGTGGTTTATTCCCTTCTGGGCCTGCCTTCCATTCGTAAGATCGCAAGTTTGTAAACCATCATAGTCAGAGCTGACCTCATAATGTGCCTGGCCGGCGACCTCACAGTGACCTACATCCGTAACCATGACAGACAGGATCCATTTCATCTGTCGACTTGAAGTGGGTGCACCATACCCCTTCTGCCAGGCATAGAAACAGCTGGCAGCTACTAGAGGTGGAAGCTCTAACCTCACGGTGTGGATCAGTAACCTAAGCAAGGGGTTTTGAGAATGCTGGTGAAAAAGGAGAGAGCCACGCAGACTTACAAGAGGAGATCTAAGGTAGATCTGAATCTGTTAATAGACCAAGATAAAAGGTGGAGTGACTCAGCGGGTCTTATTCTTAAACTGTGACCCCTGGTTCTCGACTCCCCCTACATCGGGAACTTAGGGACGTGGGGCTCTTCTGCCACCTCTGAGCTTTACTTTATGGGAGAGAATCCAATCCATCCAGTGACAATCCTGTCTTCAGTCTCCAACATTCCCCTACCTCTTCCCCCCCCCCCCCCCCCCCCACCCCCCCCGCCTCCCCGCCTCCCCCCTACCCAGCCTTCTACCCTCTTTGGACCTTTATATATCCACTGTTGGTACAACAACTGTCTTGGCTTCTCCACTCCACTGGCCCACTCAAACCGGAAGGGTCCCAATGTGAAAAAAAGAATGTCAGGGAGCATCTCTGGAGAACATGGATAGGTCACATTTCACAGGACAGTGAAGCTAGTTGGAGAACTAGGGTTGGGGCTGGATGGAGAGAGGGGGAAAGGAAGGGTTATCTGAAGTAGGAGAAATCAATATTCATATCACTGAGTTGTAATCTGCCTGTCCCGCTGAGTTTCTCCAGCATTTTGTATCTATCTTCAGTGTAAACCAGCATCTGCTGTTTCTGCACATTTTGTCTTGCCTACATTGACCAAGATGCTCCATCTACACTAGTCCCAACTGCCTGCACTTGCACCATATCTCTCCATACCTGTCCTATCCAAGTACCTCTCAAGAGTCAAGAGTGTTTTATTGTCATGCATTCCAAAATGGTGGTGCAGCGGTAGAGTTGCTGCCTTACAGCGAATGCAGCGTCGGAGACCCAGGTTCGATCCCGATTACGGGTGCTGTCTATACGGAGTTTGTACGTTCTCCCCGTGACCTGCGTGGGTTTTCTCCGAGATCTTCCATTTTCTCCCGTACCCCAAAGACGTACAGGTTTGGAGGTTAATCGGCTTCAGTAATATTGCAATTGTCCCTAGTGTGTGGAGTAGTGCTAGTGTACGGGATGATCGCTGGTTAGTGTTAATGTGCAGGGATCGCCAGTCGGCGAGGACCCGGTGGGCCAAAGGGCCTGTTTCCGCACTGTATCTCTCAACTAAACTAAACTAAACTAAACATGAAATTAAAGTGACGAGTGGAAAGGAGTGGGAATGTGCAAAGATTGTGGAGGGAGAGGGGGGGTAGTCAGGCTACCCCACAACAGAAGGGAGTGGTGTTTACAGTTTGATAGCCACGGGGAAGAAGGATCTCCTGTTGTGTTCTGCGCTGCATCTTGGTGGAACTCGTCTGTTGCTGAAGGTGCTCCTCAGTGTGTCATGGAGCGGTTTACGTCACAGCACAACGGATATGTAAACATATTGCACTGTAAAACCCATACTAAGCTTCAAAAAAAGTTCAGTGTATATATTAGAGAAACAGACAATTAGTCCAAATAGTCCTGTCCAGATGTCTTCTAAATGCCATTGTACCAGCCTCCACTACCTCCTCTGGCAGCTTGTTCCATATACCCACTTCCTGGGTGAAGGGAGTGAGTTAATTATGGTAGACAAACATGCTGGAGAAACTCAGCAGGTGAGGCAGCATCTAGATGCATGCTGCCTCATCCACTGAGCTTCTCCAGCATTTTTGTCTACTTCCGATTTTTCCAGCATCTGCAGTTCTTTCTTCAACAAGGTAGTTCTGGTAGTGCTTTAAGAATGTTGGATGTAGAACAGCGTGCAGCCGAGTCAATCTATTCAGTTTTGGAATAATTATGCTTTTTTTATTGATGGGGTGAGAAAAAGTAAATCTTTGAGGCTGGGCAAATATCCATGGGTCAGGCAAACTAGATTAAATTGGACAAACTGCATCTTCACTTCAAATGAAATAAATTGGCTTGTTTAACCGTTCCTTTTTCTTCCGCATGAACTTGTTTCAGATTCAGATTCAGATTCAATTTTAATTGTCATTGTCAGTGTACAGTACAGAGACAACGAAATGCATTTAGCATCTCCCTGGAAGAGCGACACAGCAAATGATTTGAATAAATAATAATAAATGTCCGGGGGGGGGGTGATTGGCAGTCACCGAGGTACGTTGTTGAGTAGCGTGACAGCCGCCGGAAAGAAGCTGTTCCTGGACCTGCTGGTTCGGCAACGGAGAGACCTGTAGCGCCTCCCGGATGGTAGGAGGGTAAACAGTCCATGGTTGGGGTGAGAGAGGTCCTTGGCGATGCTGAGCGCCCTCCGCAGACAACGCTTGCTTTGGACAGACTCAATGGAGGGGAGCGAGGAGCCGGTGATGCGTTGGGCAATTTTCACCACCCTCTGCAATGCCTTCCGGTCGGAGACAGAGCAGTTGCCATACCAAACTGTGATGCAGTTGGTAAGGATGCTCTCGATGGTGCAGCGGTAGAAGTTCACCAGGATCTGAGGAGACAGATGGACCTTCTTCAGTCTCCTCAGGAAGAAGAGACGCTGGTGAGCCTTCTTGATCAGAGTTGAGGCATTGTGGGTCCAAGAGAGGTCGTCGGAGAGGTTGACTCCCAGGAACCTGAAGCTAGAAACACGTTCCACCTCCGTACCGTTAATGTGGATGGGGGTGTGCGTGCCGCCCCTGGACTCCCTGAAGTCTACAATGAGCTCCTTGGTCTTCTTGGAGTTAAGGGCCAGGTTATTGTCAGTGCACCATGCTGCTAAGTGCTGGACCTCCTCCCTGTAGGCCGACTCATCGTTGTTGCTGATGAGGCCAATCACTGTTGTATCATCTGCATACTTGATGATGGTGTTAGTACCATGTACAGGTGTGCAGTCATAGGTGAAGAGGGAGTAGAGGGCTCAGCACACAGCCCTGTGGAACGCCGGTGTTCAGGGTGAGGGTTGAAGAGGTGTGCTTGTCTAACCTAACAGACTGGGGTCTGTTGGTTAGAAAGTCCAGTATCCAGTTGCAGAGGGAAGGAGCGATGCACAGGTTACCGAGTTTGGTGATCAATTTTGATGGTATAATGGTGTTGAATGCTGAGCTGTAATCGATGAACAGCATTCTTACGTAAGTGTCTCTGTTGTCGAGGTGGGAGAGGACGGAGTGAAGTGCCGTTGAGATGGCATCCTCCGTACTCCTGTTCTTGCGGTAGGCAAACTGATAGGGATCCAGTGTGGGGGGTAGGCAGCTTTTGAGGTGTGCCAGGACCAGCCTCTCGAAGCACTTGGTGATGATGGGGGTAAGTGCAACTGGGCGGAAGTCGTTGAGGCTTGCCGCAGTGGAGTGTTTTGGCACTGGCACGATGGAGGTGGTTTTAAGGCACGTGGGGACAACTGCGTGGGCAAGTGACAGGTTGAAGATATCAGTCCAGACGTCTGCCAGCTGCGCCGCACAGACCCTGAGCACGCGCCCGGGGATGCCGTCAGGGCCAGCAGCTTTACGTGCATTAGTCCTACTCAGTGCCACGTATACGTCGTAGGGGGTGAGTGTGAAGGGTTAGTGATCGGCAGGTAGCACAGCCTTGATGGCTGTCTCTAGATTGTCCCTGTCGAAGCGGCCATAGAAGTGATTGAGCTCCTCAAGGAAGGAGGCGTCGCTGGATGTGGGGGTGGTGTTGGCGGGTCTGTAGTCCGTGATGGCCTGGATGCCTTGCCACATGCGTCGGGGGTCGGAGTTGTTGTTGAAGTGCTCCTCAATCCTGAGCTTATGGCAGTGCTTGGCCTTCTTGATGCCCCTCTTCAGGTTAGCCCTGGCTGAACTGTAGGCTCGAGCATCGCCTGACCTGAAAGCGGTGTCCCGTGCTTTCAGCAGTAGCCTGACCTCGCTGTTCATCCATGGCTTCTGATTCAGGAATATGGTCACCTGTTTGAGGGAGGTGACACTATTGATGGTGGAGTTTATAAAGTCCAGAACAGAGGATGTGTAGGAGTCAATGTCTGTGTGGGAGTCAAGGGTGGCCTGGGCTGCAAACGCCTTCCAGTCAGTGTTTCCAAAACACTGCTGTAGTGTGAAGTCCGCTTCCTCTGACCAGACTTTAACTGTCCTCACAGTTGGTTTAACCCGTCTGATGAGTGGGGAGTACTTAGGGAGCAGGAACAATGAGATGTGATCAGACTGACCAAGGTGGGGGAGGGGGATGGCTTTGTAAGCTTCAGCCATGTTGGTGTAGACTTTGTCCAGTGTCTTGTCTACTCTAGTGGGGAAGGAGACATGCTGGTGGAATTTGGGGAGTACAGTCTTCAGGTTAGAGTGATTGAAGTCACCCGCAACAATGAAGGCTGCCTCGGGGTTGTGTGTCTGTTGATTGCTAATGGCAGTATGCAGCTCTTTCATTGCAAGCTTGGCATTAGCATCAGGAGGGATATAGGCTGCAGTTACAACAGTGGAGGTGAACTCTCTGGGCAGATAGAACGGTCTGCATCTAACCAAGAGGAACTCAAGGTTAGCTGAGCAGTGACTCTCGATGATGGTGGAGTCCGTGCACCATGCTTTATTTACATAAATGCACAGACCCCCACCTCTGGTCTTGCCGGAGTCCGATGTCCTGTCCGCTCGGAGTAAGTGACGCACCGATAGCTGGATGGCGCAGTCAGGAACGTCAGTGTTCAGCCAAGTTTCCGTGAGGATCAGGATGTTGCAGTCCTTGATCCGGTTGTGGGAGGTGATCCTTAGCCGGAGTTCGTCCATTTTGTTTGCCAGTGAGCGCACGTTGGCGAGGAAAAGGCTAGGAATCGCTACCCTGTGCGGGGCTAGCTCTAACCTGGCCTTTAACCCCCCTCTGCGTCCCCGGCGGTGTTTACGTCCGCATCGCCGTCTGTTGGTGCTTCTGGTCGGCCGAGCTGGCTTGGTGCGCGCTGGTGTTCTACCGCTCCGTTGCACCGCGTCTACGTCTCCGTGGCTCCGCAGGCGGTCTTCAGCCCCGCGGCTCTGCTGATGGTCTCCAGCCCCGGGGCTTACCTGGCGTTCTCCAGCTCCCCGGGTCGGGTGGCGTTCTCCAGCTCCCCGGGTCGGGTGACGGTCTCCAGCTCCACGGGTCGGGTGGCGGTCTCCAGCTCCACGGGTCGGGTGGCGGTCTCCAGCTCCACGGGTCGGGTGGCGGTCTCCAGCTCCACGGGTCGGGTGGCGGTCTCCAGCTCCACGGGCTGTTTACAGCAACTACAGACTTCTTTTAATTTAAAATTATTTTAAAATATGGTTGTCAAGCTTCACTTGTAAAACCAACCTTTTGCCTCTTTGAACCATGAATTGAAGACCCAAAAATCTCTGTTGAATCTCTATCAAAATTACCGAGTGCTTCCCGGAATGAGGCCAGCTCTTGGGAACATTTTCATTATAATTCTTCACTTTTCCTTCAAATTCGATTATTTTTTAAAGGGTTCAGCTTGTAAACTTTGAACAGCCTTTTTATTTTAAATATCCTTCACTGACTCGGTTTCCACTCTGCATCTCTAAAACTAAAACTAAACTCACATGCACGGCTTGTTGTGGGAATTACAGGGACATGGCTGCAAGAGGGCCAGGGATGGGAACTGAATATTGAAGGGTATACCTCCTATCAAATAGACAGACAGGTGGACAGAGGGGGTGGGGTAGCTCTATGGTGAGGAATGAAATTCAGTCCTTTGCAGGGGCTGACATTGAAACAGGAGATGTGGAGTCAGTATGGATAGAACTAAGGAATCGTAAGGGTAAAAATACCTAAATGACACTTATCTACAGACCCCCAAACAGTGGCCTGAATATAGGGTGCAAGTTGATTCAGGAGTTAAAATTAGCATGTAGTAAAGGTAATACTGCGGTTGTTATAGGAGATTTCAACATGCAGGTAGACTGAGAAAATCAGGTTGATACTGGACCCCAAGAAAGGGACTTTGCAGAGTGCCTCTGTGATGGATTCTTAGAGCAGCTTGCATTGGTGCCTACCAGGGAGCAGTCAATTCTGGATTTGGTGTTATGTAATGAACCGGATTTGATAAAGGAACTTGAGGTTAAGGAGCCATTGGGAGGTAGTGGCCATAATATGGCCGTTTAATCTACAATTGGAGAGGGAGAAGGGTAAATTGGCGGTGTCACTATTACAGTTGAATAAAGGGGACTATGGAGCCATGAGGGGGGAGCTGGACGAAGTTGACTGGAAAGATACCCTAGCAGGGATGACAGTGGAACAACAATGGCAGGTATTTCTGGAAATAATACAGAAGGTGCAGGATCAGTTCATTCCAAAGAGGAAGAAAGATTCCAAGGGGAGTAAGGGGCGACCGTGGCTGACAAGGGACATCAGGGACAGTATAAAAATAAAAGAGAAGAAGTACAACGTAGCAAAGATGAGCTGGAAGCAAGAGGATTGGGTGATGTTTAGGGAGCAACAGAAAAAGGCAATACAGGGACAAAAGATGAGGTATGAGAGCCAAGAATATAAAGGAGAATAGTAAAAGCTTCTTTAAGTATGTGAAGAGGAAAACATTAGTTGAGACCAAAGTTGGACTATTGAAGACTGAAAAAGGTGAATTTATTATGAGGAACAAGGAAATGGCAGATGAGTTGAATAGGTACTTTGGATCCGTCTTAACTAAGGAGGACACAAACAATCTTCGTGATCTACTAGTGGCCAGAGGATCTGGGGTGACGGAGGAACTGAAGGAAATCCACATTAGGCAGGAAATGATGTTGGGTGGACTGATGGGACTGAAGGCTGATAAATCCCCAGGGCCTGACGGTCTGCATTCCAGGGTTCTTAAGGAAGTGGCTCTAGATACAGTGGAAGCATTGGTGATCATTTTCCAATGTTCAATAAATTCAAGATCAGTTCCTGTGGATTGGAGGGTAGCTAATGTTATCCCACTTTTTAAGAAAGGTGGAGAGAGAAAACAGGGAATTAGAGACCAGTCAGCCTGACATCAGTGGTGGGAAAGATGCTGGAGTCAATTATAAAAGATGAAATAGCGGCATTTGATAGCAATAACAGCGGTCGGAGTAAGAATGGATTTACAAAGAGGAAATCATGTTTGACTAATCTTCTGGAATTTTTTGAGGATGTGACTATGAAAATGGACAAGGGAGAGCCAATGGATGGAGTGTACCTGGACTTTCAGAAAGTATTGGATAAGGTCCCACATAGGAGATTCCCGCAGGACCTTATCCAGTCCCGCGGGGCAACCTAAAAGCCATGCCATTTTGCCCGGCTTGGCAAGCAACCGGGACACCCGCCAGCCATCTGCGTCCGGCTCTTGGCTCTCGGCTCTCCGCTCGACGCTAGCTCTCGGCTCTAGCTCTCGGCTCTCTGCTCGGCGCTTGGCTCCGCTTGGCGCTAAGGTCTCGGGTCTCCACTCTGCTCTCGGGTCTCCGCTCGGCACGGCTGTCTGCCGAGCACATCATCGGCCGTGGTTGTGCGCATGTGCGGCCCTGCACATGCGCACTGCCACGGCAACTGGTCGGCGTCGGCCACTTTCTCCCTCCATAGAAACATAGAAATTAGGTGCAGGAGTAGCCCATTCGGCCCTTCGAGCCTGCACCGCCATTCAATATGATCATGGCTGATATCCTTTACATTGTGGGAGTTAAGGTGCACATTGCTGTCCAGTCGCTGCCTCACCGTGACCGCTGAAAAACAACGCAGATTTACTCCCTGGAGCTGGAGTTACTCCCTGGAGTAACTCTTGCTTCTTGATTTCCTGGTCCGCCAAAAATATTCGAAATGGAATTGAAGCCACCACCAAACTCCAAACTCTGGAAAAATAACAGCCTATTGCATTTTATCTGTTTATTTATTGTGTACATATACGGTCTATAGTATATAGACACACTGACATTTTATCTTCTGTTCTGTATTATGTTTACATATTCTGTTGTGTTGCAGCAAGCAAGAATTCCATTGTCCTATCTGGGACACATGACAATAAAACTCTCTTGACTCTTGACTTGGACTTAAGCAAAAAAGGGTTCTTGGTAAAAATAAAGCTACCTTAAATATAGTTGTGTCTGGTTGGTACCTATGGTAGGGTGGACTATTCCATGCTTTAATTGTGCGGGGGAACTCCTTGAAGCAGCCAGCGTCTCTGGATAGAAAACATTGGGTGACGTTTCGGGTAGAAACCCTTCTTTACATTTCTTCTAGTTTTAGTGTTTTTAGTTCAATGTAAAGATACTGCGTGGAAACATGCCCTTCGGCCCATCGAGTCCACGCCAACCACCGATCACCCGTACTCTAGTTCTATCCCACACATCAGCGAAGCAAGTCAAGAGTGTTTTATTCTCTCATGTCCCAGTTAGAACAATGAAATCCTTACTTGCAGCAGCACAACAGAATATGTAGACATAGTACTCTGTAAACAATGTTATAAACAAGAAAACAAAACTCCATACAGACAGCACCCATATTCAGGATCAATTCCGGGTCTGTGGCAATTTTAGGCAGCAAATTTATGGCCAATGTACTGCCCCAATAGCCTTGAACTGAATTAAAACATACAGCAGGGGGACATAGCGCAACGTAGAGAATTAAGACCGAAAGTGGATAGTTTATTTTATTTTTTAGTAACCAAAGTTATCAACGTATAGTTTTTTGTTGGAAATAAAATATAGTGGCACAGCTGGTGGACTTGTTGCCTCACACGCCGGAGATCTGTGTTCGATCCTGTTCTCGGGCACTGTCTGTGTAGAATTTGCACATTCTCCCTGCAAGCATGTGGGTTTCCTCCCACATCCCAAAGACACATTGGCTTTGTAGGTTAACATGTCTCTGGTTAACCATCTAGAACTGCCCCTAATGTGCAGGGTGAGGAAAGTGGGATAACAGAACTTGTGTGAATGGGTAGACAAAAATGCTGGAGAAACTCAGCAGGTGAGGCAGCATTAATGGAGCGAAGGAAATGGCGACGTTTCGGGTCGAGACCCTTCTTCAGACTGATGTCGGGAGGGGTGGGGGGGCGGGAAAAAGAAAGGAAGAGGCGGAGACAATAAGCTGTGGGAGAGCTGGGAATGGGTGGGGAAGGAGGGAGAAAGCAAGGACTACCTGAAATTGGAGAAGCCAATGTTCATACCGCTGGGGTGTAAACTACCCAAGCAAAATATGAGCTGCTGTTCCTCCAATGTGCGGTGGGCCTCACTCTGGCCATGGAGGAGGTCCAGGACAGAAAGGTCGGATTCGGAATGGGAGGGGGAGTTGAAGTGCTGAGTCATCGGGAGATCAGGTTGGTTATCGCGAACTGAGTGTAGGTGTTGCCCGAAGCGATCGCCAAGCCTACGCTTGGCCTCACCGAGGTTGATCATATGCTGAATAACCATATTTTTGTTTGGAAGTGGGAAGAGATAATAGAAATTGTATTCATTGCAACGTGTAAAAAAAGATGAGATACTGCATTGTAATTTTGCTGCATGTCATTGTGGTAGATATCATTGATTGGTGAATATGTTTAGTTTGTGACTTTATTTGAAGCAGAAGTAATATGTGAATGCTTCATTGACCATAATTCCGACTGGTAACTATGCACTTCGTCCGAGCACATTATTGCGCACGTCATGCAAGCCGTCTTAAATGACCACCTAAACTATCATTTGGCGGCCTAAAAAGCTGCCGAGGTTGCCCGGCTGGCAACGGGGGAAAAAAGTTAAGCGAGAGCCCTGTTAGTCTGCATGCACGTCAAATTTAGAGCAGCTTTATGAAACCACAGAATAGTTGCTGACCTAAGCTATAGGAAGATTAACGACCTTAGAAATACCAAATTATCTTTATGAGAAGTAGGGTTGGGAGTGGAGGGCACATATTCCCTCACTTCAACTTCTCATAAAATAAAGATCAAACATCAATCGGTAAGTTCTCGTTTAATCTTTCTATTTTATATCAAAGTCACGTGGGTGACTACGTGCAGACTTCAAAGCTCTGTGGTTTAATGCAGTGAACCAGTCTCCATGCAGACACAGTGCTCTAGTTGACCAAACATGGCTGAAGAAACATACTTTATTGAAACATGATGTTTAACTTTCAAATGTGTCCATGCTTTAATGGAGAAAATAGTCCCTTCACATCAGGGATAAACAGTTGATTTAATTAACAGAACTTAAAATTTTGCTAGCAAATAAACCAGGCCTGGTAATTGGTTTATTATAAAATGTATGAAAAGTTTACTCATTCGCCCATCCTGCTGTCGCAAGGATGTGATCCAGCGGAACTTCCATATTTCTCGCTGCCGACGTGGCTGCAGCCATTGTAGAGTGAGATTTAAATACATCAGTATCCACTCCTGCGAATGCTAATATGCATCTTAACCATCTAGAAGTGGTCTGCACCATTACCCTTCTATGGGTTTTTTTATGACTGACAAAGACAGCCGGTTCGCTGCCTCGAAGGTCTTTTGTAACCTTTATGTATTCTTTAATATATGTAACCACACATAATCTGCAATCTGGTGGATACGCCAAGAGCTCCAACTTAAATCCTAGCGCACCTGATCTACCTTGCTTAATTAGCTCATCTATATAAAAGGTTACTTTATTATTGGATATAACTGCCTTATCCAGCCTTAATTTCTGTAACGACTGGACTCGTTGAGCTGAAACAAGCGCCATGAGCATGACCAATTTAAAGGTGAGCTGGGCCAAAGATAAAGATGCAGCTGGTGCCCAACTGTGAAGCAGCGTCAATAGTAAGATTAAACAAGAACTTACCAGTTTGAAGTTTGATCTTTATTTTATGAGGCGTTACGATGAGGGATTACGTGAAGACCCCGCCAGCACGCATGCGCGACATTTCTTCAAAGCAGTGGTGTGAAATCACAGAAATACAGTCACAATGACTAATATAGTAAGATAAACAAGAGAACTTCCATACCAGGTGATCTTTATAATAGAGGGTTGGGAGCGGAGGGCACGTAATCCCTCATCGTAACTCCTCATAAAATAAAGATCAAACTTCAAACTGGTAAGTTCTCGTTTAATCTTACTATTTTACTTCGGAGTCACGTGAGTGACTACGTGAAGATTTCAAAGCTCTGTGATTTCATGCCCTGGAAGCTCCATGCTCACACACCGCTAAAGTTGGGATAAGAGGATGAACGTAATTCAGACAAGACACTGGCTGAAAAACAAAATCAGGTATTTATTCATACCAAACAAAATAGTGTCCCCTAAGGGTAACTATCTGGCAGCACTTAAAATCCTCCCTGCATAAGTGTCAGGGGAGGTCACGGGTTTATAGTAAAAGCGGTGGAAGGTCTTTTCGTTACTCCAACCCGCTGTAGCCAGGATGTGATCCAATGGTACCTCCATCCTTCTAGCCGCCGAGGTGGATGCTGCCCTGGTGGAGTGAGATTTAAATTTGTTAGTATCCACCCCCGCTGCATCCAGTACCACCCTTAACCATCTGGAAATGGTTTGCACCGTGACTCTGTGATGGGTCTTCTTGTGACTAACAAGCAAAGCTGTTTCCGAGCCCCTAACATTTTTAGTGACTGTAATGTATCGTGATATCATAGAGACGATACAAAGACGAGGATCTGCTGGGTAAGCCAGAAACTCCAAAGTATGTCCAGACACTCCGGGTCGATCTTGTTTCAGCAGTCCCTGCACATAGAAAGTGATTTTGTCACTGGTGATTGCCATATCATCCAGGTTAAGTTTGTGAAGGTACTGGACCCGTTGTGCCGTGATAAGTGCCATAATCATGACCATCTTATAGGTGAGTTTCGCCAAAGGGAGTCCCGTGTTAGGTGTCCATCCTCGCAGCATAGTCAAGACTGTGCTGATATCCCAAATATGGCTATATCTAGCCCTGGGGGGATTAGAATTGAATATTCCCCTCATAAATTTGGATACTAGAGGATGTGACCCAATTCCCAATTGGTCACTCCCCTTGCCCAAGTAGGACGATAGGGCACTCCTGGCACAGTTAATGGCACTGTAACTCAAACCCTCATCGAAATGAAGGGTAGCCAAAAATTCCAGCACTTCCGTTATGGTGGCGGTTTCATATGTTGTGTTGGCTGTGACGCAGTATCCTTCCCATTTCCTGATGTAGGTCAGGTACTGCTTTCTTGTGGACTCTCTGCAGGCTGCTGTGATGGTATCAATGGTCCTGTTGGAGAGCCCGAATCCGTGAAGTGGCCGTTTTAAAATCTGCAAATTAACAAGTCCATGCGGTCATGACATGGATGACATTCTCCTGTAACAGGATGAACGAGCAGGCTTGGTCTTTTGTTCACCCTGATACAGGGTTCTGTGGCCATCTTCTGTACCATAGGGAACCATGGTTGGGTAGGCCAGTCGGGCACCACCAAAATACCCGATGCTGAGTCTTGCTTTATTTTCTACAAGACCCGACTGATGAGGCAGAAAGGAGGAAATGCGTAGCAAAATAGATCCCCCCAATGTAGCGAGAAGGCATCCATCGCTACTGCCCCCGGGTCTGGCTCCCAAGCAACATATGTTGGTAGTTGGTGATTTAGCCTGGACGCGAAAAGGTCGATATCTGGTGTTCCATAACGTTCTACAATATCTGAAAACACATTCCGATCCAACATCCATTCTATGTTGTCGTTGAATTTACGTGATCTGGTGTCTGCCACTGTATTTAGCTTACCTGGAAGGTAAGTAGCTGAAATCCAAATTTCTCTTTGCAGACACCAGTGCCAGATATTGTTAGCCAATTCATCACACGATATCGACTTTATACCGCCCATATGGTTAATATATGCTACCACCGTGGTGTTGTCAATTTGTATTCTTATATGAACTTTGTGCATATTAGTGCAGTATGCTTTAAGGCCGTGAAATGCTGCCAGCATTTCTGCATAGTTAATCCCCAAGTTTTTGAATAGGGTTAACTCTGGTGCACTCCATCTACCTCCACAACTAGAGGTAGTGTTAGTAGCTCCCCACCTTTTGGCACTGGCATCCGTTTGTAAGATGATCGAGGGATTGATGATATTGATGGGTTTAGAACAATTTTGGGCATTACCCATCCACCAATATAATTCGGCTTTTGCCTTTCCGGAAATTTCCATGGGCCTGTCGAAATGGCCAGCATGATTTTTGAGCGCTGTAATTTTGGCTCTTTGTAAGTTTTGGTAATGTAAGGGCCCAAATTGTGCTGCAGGAAATGCAGCTACTATCTTCCCAATCACTCTGGCCACCTGCCGAATGGATGGGACCTTAATGCCAATGAGGCTCCTGCAAGCCTCTATCAGGTCTTCCACCTTGCTTGGTGGCAACGTGACAGACATTTGCACTGAGTCAATAATGAACCCCAGATATCTCATGGTGGTAGAAGGTTCCAATATTGATTTGTCTGGATGTATCATAAACCCCAGCTTCTGAAAAAGACGTTTCGTGGCTGTAACTGCCAAAGTAGCCATTTCCAAATTCTCCCCCACTATGAGGATGTCATCAAGATAGGCCATAACAGTATGTTTCTGTTTCCTTAAATAGGCCAAAGCTGGTTTTAATATCTTGGTAAATAATCTGGGTGCTGACGACAACCCATTGGGCAAAGCTTTGTATTGCCATAATTGTCCCATCCAGACAAATTTTAGGTATTTCCTATGATCCTTGTGTATGGGTACTGAATAATATGCATCCTTGAGGTCAATGCATGCCATGTAGTACCCATTGGCTATTAACTGTATTGCAGTATTAAAGGTGTCCATTTTAAAATGAATATACTGGACAGAAGTATTCAGATCGGTCAAATCTATAATGATGCGGCACCCGCCGTCTTTTTTATTTTTGGTGAATATATTAGACACGAACTCCTGAGGTTCTTTGATGGCTTTCTCAACTACCCCTTTTTCTATTAATCTTTGTAGTTCAGCATGCCCTGCTGCCCTTTCTTTTAGGGAAAGGACAAATTTCCGGCTAGGTGCATGCTGTACCGGGGTAGGGAGTTCATGAACAAATTCAATTTTATAGCCCTGGATACTTCTGAGTATATAAGGATCAGAGGTAAAAGTGAGCCAATTCTCGAAGAACATGTGCAACCTGCCCCCTACACAAAGTGAATTTAGACCAGATGTGTTCCTGGGGACCCCAGACCCACCTACCTCCATGGTTACTGCCGGTGTGGAGGTCTGTCCTTGCTTCCTTGGTTGGTTGTGGGTGTTCTGGGAGGGGCGCATCTTCCAAGAAGGCCGGCCTGGGCCTTGGCCTAAAAAAGATCGCTGTGCAGGAATGCCGGCCTTCGAGCTTTCACCACCGGCAGACCTGTTATGGTAACTCTGCCCGGTGGATATGTAGGGGTGCTGTCTGTGTGGGTGTTGCGGCTTAGTGTAGCCAGGTTTTATAAGGCCCAAAGCCTTGGCCTCCTCGTCAAGGTCTTTAACCTGCTTTGGGAGATCTTCCCCAAACAGCAGGCTAGGAGGCTGAGTCTTCCCAGGCTTACACAACCCCGCAAACTTGGGGTTAAGCGCCGGCTTTATGATGTTCTTTCGAAAACTGTTAATCTCAAATTGAGTATTACAGAGTAGAGCCAAAGCATCCTGTAATTCCTCCGGCATATCCACACCCACTGCAGTTCTTGCTACTGCCGTAATCCCTGCGGTTAGGAGCTTCAGAATCCTCTGAAGTTTAATCTCCTGGCCTCTACTAGAGGGGCTCATGTTTCCCCAAATAGGGTTATTTACTGCAGGTACATTCAATGAGTTGCAGTTCTCAGGTGCCATATATTTGTCTGCTGTAGCATTAATGGCCTGTTCCTGCAACTGGTTAGTTGCCATATACTTGATGCTGGCAGCCAGCTTAGGGTGGATAGGTAAGCCTTTTTTGTTAGGCATAGCATGCTTGCTTACCATATCCATGAAGTCTTCACACACCCCTGACACTTTCGGCAGTTCAACCAGCTCCCCTTCTTCTGGGTCAGCCCAGTTCTGACCCTCAACGCTCCCCTGTATAGAGGGGGAGACATTGGGCAGTCCTCGATAGGAACTTGCCGTGGGCCTGCTAGGAGTCCCACTGTGACCCTGCCCCTGCATTAGCAGGTCACGCTGGAGCATTTGCTCCATCATCCGCTCTATGCGGTTTAGACGACCTCCGTCGCCATCTGTGAACGGGGTGTCCTCGGGACCGGACTCCGATGAGTCGGCCCCGGCCGACTTCCGGGTGGTTTTCCCGCCCGACCGTGGCGTACCAACGGTCCCAAAGGGCGAAAAGTCGGGAGCTGCAGGTAAAACCTGTAACTCTGGAGAGGCGGCTCTCTGCTGGCTGCTCTCCTTGGCAGCTGCTTTGGCCGCTGTTCTCTTTGATTTTCTTTCCATTTCGCTGGTCGTCGACTCACTACCTCCGGTGAGACTTACCTGGCGTAAGCTATTTAAACTTGCGCTGGAGGAGCCCCGCTCCTCCCGACCGTCGCTTCCGCATGCGTACGACGATATGTCGCGCATGCGTGCTGGCGGGGCCTTCACGTAGTCACTCACGTGACTCCGAAGTAAAATACTATATTAACGTTCCATACTTCCCGATATCTGGGCTTAGGCGGGTTATTGTTAAAAATACCCTTCATGAATTTGGATACCAATGGGTGTGAGCCGACAGAATGGTGTCCAGAGCCCTGCAGCAAATATGACGACAAAGCACTACGAGCAGTGTTAATAGTGCTATAACTCAATTTTTTCTCAAAATATAAGGTTGAAAGAAATTCCAACACATCGGCTATATCTGCTGTTAAATAATTTATATGCGTATTGACACATAAGTCTTCCCATTGTTTAATATATGAGACATACTGCTTCTTAGTGCCATCACGCCAAGCTGCAGTGATTACGTCCACCGTCTGGTCGGATAATCCGAGCCCCACGAAAGGCCTTCTCAGATTCTGCAAATTAACAGGTCGATTCTGTCATGTGGAGGATGAGGTTCCTGGGAAATAGGCTGATTAAGCAAATGTTCATGTCTATGAACAACCATGGGTGGTTCTGTTAATGGAGGGAAAACATAGAAGAACATCCCCCCCCTTCCCCCCCCCCTCTTCTCCCCCCCCCCCTCTTCTCCCCCCCCTCCTCTTCTCCCCCCTCTTCTCCCCCCCCCCCTCTTCTCCCCCCCCCCTCTTCTCCCCCCCCCCTCCTCTTCTCCCCCCCCCCTCCTCTTCTCCCCCCCCCCTCCTCTTCTCCCCCCCCCCTCCTCTTCTCCCCCCCCCCTCCTCTTCTCCCCCCCCCCTCCTCTTCTCCCCCCCCCCCCTCCTCTTCTCCCCCCCCCCTCCTCTTCTCCCCCCCCTCCTCTTCTCCCCCCCCCCTCCTCTTCTCCCCCCCCCCTCCTCTTCTCCCCCCCCCCCTCCTCTTCTCCCCCCCCCCCTCCTCTTCTCCCCCCCCCTCCTCTTCTCCCCCCCCCCTCCTCTTCTCCCCCCCCCCTCCTCTTCTCCCCCCCCCCTCCTCTTCTCCCCCCCCCCCTCTTCTCCCCCCCCCCCCTCTTCTCCCCCCCCCCCTCTTCTCCCCCCCCCCTCTTCTCCCCCCCCCCCTCTTCTCCCCCCCCCCTCTTCTCCCCCCCCCCCTCTTCTCCCCCCCCCCCTCTTCTCCCCCCCCCCCCTCTCCCCCCCCCCCTCTCCCCCCCCCCCCTTCTCCCCCCCCCCCTCCTCTCCTCCCCCCCCCCTCTTCTCCTCCCCCCCCCCTCTTCTCCTCCCCCCCCCCTCTTCTCCTCCCCCCCCCCTCTTCTCCTCCCCCCCCCCTCTTCTCCTCCCCCCCCCCCTCTTCTCCTCCCCCCCCCCCTCTTCTCCTCCCCCCCCCCCCTCTTCTCCTCCCCCCCCCCCCCTCTTCTCCTCCCCCCCCCCCCTCTTCTCCCCCCCCCTCTTCTCCCCCCCCCCCCCCCTCTTCTCCCCCCCCCCCCTCTTCTCCCCCCCCCCCCCTCTTCTCCCCCCCCCCCCCTCTTCTCCCCCCCCCCCCCTCTTCTCCCCCCCCCCCCCCCCTCTTCTCCCCCCCCCCCCCCCCCTCTTCTCCCCCCCCCCCCCCCCCTCTTCTCCCCCCCCCCCCCCCCCTCTTCTCCCCCCCCCCCCCCCCCTCTTCTCCCCCCCCCCCCCCCCCCTCTTCTCCCCCCCCCCCCCCCAGTCTATAGAGAATGCATCTATGGCCTCTGCCCCTGGGTCTGGCTCACATGCTACATATCTTGGTAATTGGTGATTAAGTCTGGAGGCGAACAAATCAATATCAGGTGTCCCATAATGTGTTATAATGTTGTTAAATACTTTTTGATTCAACATCCACTCAGTGTAATCATTGAATTTACGAGATCTAGCATCTGCCACCCAATTAACTCTACCCGGCAAATAAGCAGCTGAGATCCAAATTCTCCTGTCTATACACCAATTCCAAATGAGATTAGCTAAAGTATCACAGGATACTGATTTGTTTCCACCCATGTGATTAATATATGCCACTGCCGAAGTGTTATCCATTTGAAGTCTAACATGCAAACACAAACTTAACCTTCCACCGACTTAAAATTCCTCTGCACACACCGTGTGACTGATGGAACAGAGCCACCTACATCAAAGGTTACAGGTGGTTCAACACCAGGGCCAGTGGACCTTAATTTTGGTTCTGTCTTTTCCCCCTCGCTCTGAAAGGTTGAACTGTTGGGACGTGAGGCTGCCGCATCTTCCAGGATGGGCGAGATGGGCCTTGGCCTAAAAAAGACCTGTGACCGGGTATGAACATTGATCATGCCAGCAGCTTTTGACTCCTCATGCAAGTCCTTGACCTGCTTGCTCAAGTCTTCTCCGAAGAGGAATTTAGGAGGCTGAATATTGCTGTCCTTGCATAGATGTGCGAACTTTGGATTCAATTCTGGCTTGATTGCGTTATCCGGAAGCAGTTGATTTCAAAATGTGTATTGCACAGCAGTGCCATAGCATCCTGCTCAACTTCCGACAATTGAACGTCATCGATTGACCTAGCAAAGGCCGTGATACCTGCGGACAATTACCTCAGGATCCGCTGAAGCTCCAGTTCTCTGGATCTCGTACTGGACCCAATATAATCCCAAATAGTGGCGTTAACTATGGGCACATTTAAGGTTGTGCAATTCTCCAGACTGGGATATCTCGCAGCCGTTTCCACCATAGTCACTTCCTTCAGCTGGTGGGAAGTGAGGTAGCTGATGCTGCTGGCCAACTCCCCTTGAAGTGGCTTGCCTGTCCCCGAAGGAACAGCAAATTTGGAGGCAAGAGCCGCAACTCTTCTTTGTGCGATACACGCACATCATGCATTACAACATGGGGCTCCGACACACATTCACATTCGGAGTCAGCTGCATACTGATCTCCCAAACTCCCCTCGTCCAAGTAGGAGGAAAATAGCAACCCTGGACCTGGACCATTGAACTGCCTGAGTATGCCTCCATAGCACGGAGCATATTGTGTGCCAGCATCTTCTCCATACGATGCTCCATCTGAGACAAACGGCCTAACACATCAGACATGGATGTGGGAGCAGAATCCTCCTGGCCTGAATCGTCCGACGGGACTTGTCTCATTGTTTATAGCTTTGGCTTTTTCCCCCTTCGGGGCTGCCAAGCTGCTCCCTTTAGGAGCCAATTCAGAGATAGCTGAGCAGACCGAAGCTGCCAGCAACTCTGAGGTAGAAATGGACGGCCGCCAGCGTCCCGCACTGCCGCGGTCTTCTGCTGCCGGTTTTACCGCCGCCCGTCTTGGTTTAGTCCTAGGCTTTTCCATAGTCAAACCTAGAGACTTGTTGAAATATAAAGTACACCAAACACACCCAGAGCAAGTTTGCACTTACCTGAGAGGTTTTTAAACTCACCGCTGGGGGAACCGACGTTCCCCCCAGCCAATCCATGTGCCATGCATTGACGTATTTGACGCGCATGCGGACTGGTGGGCTCTTCACGTAGTCACTCATGTGACTTCGATATAAAATTGGTTTGCAGACAGGAAACAAAGAGTAGGGATTAACAGGTCCCTTGCAAAATGGCACGCAGTCACTAGTGGGGTACCGCAAGGCTCGGTGCTGGGACCACAGCTATTTACAATATACATCAATGATTTGGATGAAGGAATTCAAAGTAACATTAGCAAATTTGCAGATGACACAAAGCTGGGTGGCAGTGTGAACTGTGAGGATGATGCTATGAGAATGCAGGGGGACTTGGACAGGTTGGGGGAGGAGGCAGATGCATGGAAGATGAAGTTTAATGCGGATAAATGTGAGGTTATCCACTTTGGTATCAAAAACAGGAAGGCAGATTACTATCTAAAGGTGTCAAGTTGGGAAAAGGGGAAGTACAAAGGGATCTGGGGGTCCTTGTTCATCAGTCTATGAAAGTAAGCATGTAGGTACAGCAGGCAGTGAAGAAAGCAAATGGCATGTTGGCCTTCATAACAAGAGGACTTGAGTATAGGAGCAAAAAGGTCCTTCTGCAGTTGTATATGGCCCTAGTGAGACCACACCTGGAGTATTGTGTGCAGTTTTGATCCCCTAATTTGAGGAAGGACATTCTAGATCTCCTGCAGTGTAGGTTTACAAGGTTAATTCCCGAGATGGCAGGACTGTTATAGGCTGCGAGAATGGAGCGGCTGGGCTTGTACACTCTGGAGTTTAGAAGGATGAGAGGGGATCTTATTGAAACAAATAAGATTGTTAAGGGTTTAGAGGCAGGAAACATGTTCCCGGTGTTGGGGGAGTCTAATTCCAGGGGCCACACACAGTTTAAGAATAAAGGGTAAGCCATTTAGAACGAAGACGAGGAAACATTTTTTCTCACAGAGAGTTGTGAGTCTGTGGAATTCTCTGCCTCAGCGGGCGGTGGCCGGTTCTCTGGATACTTTCAAGAGAGAGCTACTGTAGGGCTCTTATAGATAGCGGAGTTAGGGGATATGGGGAGAAGGCAGGAATGGCCTACTCCTGCACCTATTGTCTATTGTGCAGGGACAGGTGTTGCATCTCCTGTGGTTGCAGGGGAAATTGTGTGATGTGCTTGCTTAGATCCAAGAGTTATGCTCAAGACAAGGGTCTTGTGCTGTAAGCCAAGGTTCAGTGAAAATCCCCAAGGTGTTACACTCAAAGTTTCTGTGTAACTGACAAATGTTTTTAAGAAGACAAAACTCCCGTGTAGCATGCAGCCATTAGTGAATAATACAGGATTTTACTTCGGAGTCAGGTGAGTGACTATGTGAAGAAGGGCGTCAGTCCACATGCGCATCATTACGTCTGAAGCATACGCCAACGACTGACTGGCAGGTGCATCGCTCCTTCCAGCAGTAAGTTTAAAAACCTCAGGTAAGCGGGTCTTGGTCTCCTAATCTGAGGAAAGACATTCTTGCCATAGGGGGAGTACAGAGAAGGTTCATCAGACTGATTTCTGGGATGGCAGGACTTCCATATGAAGAAAGACTGGATAGACTCGGTTTGTACTCACTGGAATTTAGAAGATTGAGGGGGGATCTCATAGAGACTTACAAAATTCATAAGGGGTTGGACAGGCTAGATGCAGCAAGATTCTTCCCGATGTTGGGGAACTCCAGGACAAGGGGTCACTGTTTAAGGATAAGGGGGAAGTCCTTTAGGACCGAGATGAGAAAATCATTTTTCACACAGAGAGTGGTGAATCTGTGGAATTCTCTGCCACAGAAGGCAGTTGAGGCTAGATCATTGGCTATATTTAAGAGGGAGTTAGATGTGACCAGATAAGGGGCAGTGCTGGACCTCCTGTTAGGAAATGAGGCAGGTCAGGTGACGGAGGTATACGTTGGTGAGCACTTCGGGACCAGTGATCACAATACCATTTGTTTCAATATAATTATGGAGAGTCAGAACTGGACCTAGGGTTGAGATTTTTGATTGGAGAAAGACTAACTTTGAGGGAATGCATAATGATTTAAAAGGGGTGAATTGGGACATTTTGTTTTATGGCAAGGATGTAGAAGAGAAATGGAGGACATTTAAAGGGGAAATTGTAAGAGTGTAGAATCTTTATGTCCCTGTTCGGTTGAAAGGAAATAGTAAAAATCGGAAAGAGCCATGGTTTTCAAGGGAAATTGGACACTTGGTTTGAAAAAAGAGAGATATCTACAATATTTTATAGGAGGCATGGAGTAAATGAGGTGCTAGATGAGTATAAAGAATGTAAAAAGAATCTTAAGAAAGAAATAAGAAAAGCTAAAAGAAGATATGAGGTTGCTTTGGCAAGAAAGGTGAAAGTAAATCCAAAGGGTTTCTACAGCTATATTAATAGCAAAAGGATAACGAGGGATAAAATTGGACCATTAGAGAGCCAGAATGGACAGCTATCTGCAGAGCCAAAAGAGATGGGGGCGATATTGAACAATTTATTTTCTTCGGTATTCACCAAGGAGAAGGATATTGAACTCTGTGAGGTAAGGGAAAAAAAGTAGAGTAGCTATGGAAACTATGAGATTCAAAGAGGAGGAAATACTGACACTTTTGAAAAATATAAAAGTGGATAAGTCTCCAGGTCCTGACAGGATATTCCCTGAGACATTGAGGGAAGTTAGTGTAGAAATAGCAGGGGCTATGACAGAAATATTTCAAATGTCATTAGAAACGGGAATAGTGCCGGAGGATTGGCGTACTGTGCATGTTGTTCCATTGTTTAAAAAGGGTTCAAAGAATAAACCTAGCAATTATAGGCCTGTTAGTTTGACGTCAGTGGTGGGCAAATTAATGGAAAGGATACTTAGAGATAATATATATAAGCATCTGGATAAACAGGGTCTGATCAAGAACGGTCAACATGGATTTGTGCCTGGAAGGTCATGTTTGACAAACCTTCGTGAATTTTTTTAAGAGGTTACTAGGGAAATTGATGAGGGTAAAGCAGTGGATGTTGTCTATATGGATTTCAGTAATGCCTTTGACAAGGTTCCCCATGGAAGGTTGGTTAAGAAGGTTCAATCTTTGGGTGTTAATGGCGGAGTAGCAAGATGGATTCAACAGCGGCTGAATGGGAGATGCCAGAGAGTGATGGTGGATGGCTGTTTGTCAGGTTGGAAGCCGGTGACCAGTGGGGCGCCTCAGGGATCTGTGTTGGGTCCATTGTGGTTTGTCATGTACCTCAATGATCTAGATGATGGGGTGGAAAATTGGATAAGTAAGTATGCAGATGATACTAAGATAGGTGGTGCTGTGGATAATGAAGTAGATTTTCAAAGTCTACAGAGAGATTTGGGCCATTTGGAAGAGTGGGGTGAAAGATGGCAGATGGAGTTTAATGCTGATAAGTGTGAGGTGCTACATCTTGGCAGGACAAATCAAAATAGGACGTACATGGTAAATGGTAGTAAATTGAGGATTGCTGTGGAACAGAGAGATCTAGGAAGGTGGAATCGCATGTAGATAGGGTGGTAAAGAAGGCTTTTGGTGTGCTGGCCTTTATAAATCAGAGCATTGAATATAGGAGTAGGGAAGTAATGTTAAAATTGTACAAGGCATTGGTAAGACCAATTCTGGAGTATGGTGTACAATTTTCGTCGCCTAATTATAGGAAGGATGTCAACAAAGTAGAGAGAGTACAGAGGAGATTTACTAGAATGTTGCCTGGGTTTCAGCACCTAAGTTACAGAGAAAGGTTGAACAAGTTAGGTTTTTATTCTTTGGAGCGCAGAAGGTTTATGGGGGACTTGATAGAGGTCTTTAAAATGATGAGAGGGATAGACAGAGTTGGCGTGGATAAGCTTTTTACGTTGAGAGGAGGGAAGATTCAAACAAGAGGACATGATTTGAGAATTAAGAGACAGAGGTTTAGGGGTAACATGAGGGGGAACTTCTTTACTCAGAGAGTGGTAACTGTGTGGAATGAGCTTCCAGTGGAAGTGGTGGAGGCAGGTTCGATTTTATCATTTAAATATAAATTGGATAGGTATATATACGGGAAAGGAATGGGGGGTTATGGTCTGAGTGCAGGTAGATGGGACTAGGTGATAGTAAGTGTTCAGCACGGATTAATAGGGCCGAGATGGCCTGTTTCCGTGCTGTAATTGTTATATGGTTATATGGTGAAGAGGGCCAGGGATGGGAACTGAATATTCAAGGGTATACCTCCTATCAAAAAGACAGACAGGTGGGCAGAGGGGGAGGGGTTGCTCTGTTAATGAGGAATGAAATTTAGTCCCTTGCAAGGGGTGACATTGAAACAGGAGATGTGGAGTCAGTATGGATAGAACTAAGGAATTGTAAGGGTAAAAAGACCCTAATGAGACTTATCTACAGGCCCCATACAGTGGCCTAAATATAGGGTGCAAGTTGATTCAGGAGTTAAAATTGGCAGGTAGTAAAGATAATGCTAATGTTGTTATGGGATATTTCAACATGCAGGTAGACTGAGGAAATCAGGTTGATACTGGACCCCAAGATAGGGAGTTTGTGGAGTGCCTCTATTATGGATTCGTAGAGCAGCTTGTATTGGAGCCTACCAGGAAGCAGTCAATTCTGGATTTAGTGTTATGTAATTAACTTGATTTGATAAAGGAACTTGAGGTTAAGGAGCCATTAGGAGGCAGTGACCATAATATGGTCAAGTTTAATCTACAATTAGAGAGCGAGAAGGGTAAATTGGTGGGGTCAGTGTTACAGTTGAATAAAGGAGACCATGGAGCCATGAGGGAGGAGCTGGACGAAGTTGACTGGAAAGATACACTAGCAGGGATGACAGTGGAACAACAATGGCAGGTATTTCTGGGAATAATACAGAAGGTGCCGGATCAGTTCATTCCAAAGAGAAAGATTCCACCGGGGTAAGGGGCGACCATGGCTGACAAGGGACGTCAGGGACAGTTTAAAAATAAAAGAGAAGAAGTACAACGTCACAAAGATGAGCAGGAAGCAAGAGGATTGGGTAATGTTCGCTTACCGCCATAACGGATCCACGGTGGATGCGATCTTGCTGGCTCTCCACTCCATTCTGGACCACTTGGACTACAACAACTCGTATGTCAGACTGTTATTCATCGATTACAACTTGGCATTTAATACTATCATCCCCTCCAAGCTGGTTACCAATCATCAAAATCAATCAAATCAAATAAACTTTATTGTCATTTAGAAATACATCGATAGATGCAATTCCAAACGAAATTCGTTGCATTTGGCTCCCTGTGCAACATGATAATAAACAGAAGGATAAAATGGATAAAAGGATAATATGGATAAAAGGATAAATAGACAATGGTGGCAGCCCATTACATGGCATTCAGGAGTCTGATGGCTCGTGGGAAGAAGCTGGTGCAGAACCTTGATGTTCTGCTCCTTATGCTACGATATATTTTGCCCGAGGGCAGCAGAGTGAACAGTCCGTGATGGAGATGTTTGGGGTCTTTTATAATACAGCTGGCCTTAGACACGCAACGTTTGGTCGCAATATCCCTGATTGAGGGGAGAGAAGTCCCGATGATTTTTTCCGCTGTCCTTACCACTCTCTGCACGGACTTCCAGTCGGAGGCTTTACAGTCCCCAAACCAGACAGAGATACAACTGGTCAGAATACTCTCTATGGTGCCCCTGTAGAAAGTGGTGAGGACGGGATGGGGGAAGTGAGCTCTTCTCATCCGGCGCAGAAAGTGCAACCGCTGCTATGCTCTCTTAACTGTTGATGTGATGTTATTTGACCAGGTCAGACTGTTAATGATCTGCACCCCCAGGAACTTAGTGCTACTGACCACCTCCACATCGCTGTCATTGAAATGAAGTGGTGTGGGACTGTGCCGGTTTTTCCTGAAGTCGACGATGACCTCCTTTGTTTTTTCGACATTCAGGATCAGGGTGTTTGTATTGCACCAGTCCACCAGTTGTTTCACCTCCTCCAAACACGCATCCCTCTGCAATTGGATCCTCGACTTCCTCATTCACAGACCACACAGTCTGTTCGTATTGGTGTAAATGTGTCAGACTCGATAACAATAAGCACGGGAGCACCTCAAGGCGGGGTGCTCGGCCCCCTGCTGTACTCATGACTGCGTAGCCGGTCATAGTGCGAACTCCATCATCAAGTTCGCTGACGACACCACTGTTGTGGGACGTATCACTGATGGGGATGAGTCGGAGTACAGAAGAGAGATTGAGCAACTGTCCATATGGTGCCAGCACAATAACCTAGCCCTCAACACCAGCAAAACCAAGGAACTGATTGTGGACTTTGGAAGGAGTAGGATGGGGACCCACAGTCCCGTTTATATCAACGGGTCGATGGTTGAAAGGGTCAAGAGCTTCAAATTCCTGGGCGTGCACATCTCTGAAGATCTTTCCTGGTCCGAGAACACAGATGCAATTATCAAGAAAGCACATCAGCGCCTCTACTTCCTGAAAAGATTACGGAGAGTCGGTTTGTCAAGGAGGACTCTCTCTAACTTCTACAGGTGCACAGTAGAGAGCTTGCTGACCGGTTGCATCGTGGCTTGGTTTGGCAACTTGAGCGCCCTGGAGAGGAAAAGACTACAAAAAGTAGTAAACACTGCCCAGTCCATCATTGGCTCTGACCTTCCTTTCATCTATGGGATTTATCGCAGTCGCTGCCTCAAAAAGGCTGGCAGCATCATCAAGGACCCACACCATCCTGGCCACACACTCATCTCCCTGCAGCCTTCAGGTAGAAGGTACAGGAGCCTGAGGACTGCAACGACAGGTTCAGGAATAGCTACTTCCGCACAGCCATCGGGTTATTAAACCTGGCTCGGACAAAACTCTGAACATTAATAATCCATTCTCTGTTATTTGCACATTATCAGTTTATTTATTCATGTGTGTATTTATGTATATAATGGTATATGGACACACTGATCTGTTTTGTAGTCAATGCCTACTATGTTCTGTTGTGCTGAAGCAAAGGAAGAATTTCATTGTCCTATCAGGGACACATGACAATAAACTCACTTGACTAATGTTTAGGGAGCAACAGAAGATAACTAAAAAGGCAATACGGGGACTGAGGTACGAAAGTAAGCTAGCCAAGAATATAAAGGAGAATAGTAAAAGCTTCGTTAAGTGTGTGAAGAAGAAAAAATTAGTTAAGACCAAAGTTGGACCCTTGAAGACTGAAAAAGGTGAATTTATTATGGGGAATAAGGAAATGGCAGATGAATTAAACAGGTGCTTTGGATCCGTCTTCACTAAGGAGGACATAAACGATCTTCCTGATGCAGTAGTAGCCAGAGGATCTGGGGTGACGGAGGAACGGAAGGAAATCCACATTAGGCAGGAAATGGTGTTTTGTGGCATGATGGGACTGAAGGTTGATAAATCCCCAGGGCCTGATGGTCTGCATCCCAGGGTACGTAAGGATGTGGCTCTAGAAATAGTGGATGCATTGGTGATCATTTTCCAATGGTCAATAGATTCAGGATCAGTTCCTGTGGATTGGAGGGTAGCTAATGTTATCCCACTTTTTAAGAAAGGCGGGAGAGAGAAAACGGGGAATGATAGACCAGTTAGCCTGACATCGGTGGTGGAGACGATGCTGGAGTCAATTATAAAAGATGATATAGCCGCACATTTGGATAGCAGTAACAGCAGTTGGGGTAAGCATGGATTTACGAAGGGGAAATCATGCTTGACTAATCTTTTGGAATTTTTTTAAGATGTAACTATGAAAATGGACAAGGGAGAGCCAGTGGATTTAGTGTACCTGGACTTTCAGAAAGTATTGGATAAGGTCCCACATAGGAGATTTGTTGACAAATTAGGGCACATGGTATTGGGGGTGGAGTGCTGACATGGATAGAAAATTTGTTGGCAGACAAGAAACAAAGCGTAGGGATTAACGGGTCCCTTTCAGAATAGCAGGCAGTGACTAGTGGGGTACCGCAAGGCTCGTGCTGGGACCCGCAGCTATTTACTATATACATCAATGATTTAGATCATTGATGATAACATTAGCAAATTTTCAGGTGACACAAAGCTGGGTGGCAGTGGGGAGGATGCTATGAGAATGCAGGGTGACTTGGACAGGTCGGGTGAGTGGGCAGATGCATGGCAGCTGGAGTTTAATGTGGATAAATGTGAGGTTATCCACAATGGTAGCAAGGCAGGAAGGCAGATTATTATCTAAATGGTGTCAAGTTGGGTAAAGGGGAAGTACAATGCAATCTGGGGGTCCTTGTTCATCAGTCAATGAAAATAAACATGCAGGTACAGCAGGCAGTGAAGAAAGCGAATGGCATGTTGGCCTTCATAACGAGAGGAGTTGAGTATAGGAGCAAAGAGGTCCTTCTGCAGTTGTATAGGGCTCTAGTGAGACCACACCTGGTGTATTATGTGCAGTTTTGGTCCCCTAGTTTGAGGAATGACATTCTTGCTATTGAGGGAAGGTTTACCAGGTTAATGCCCAGGATGGCGGAACTGTCGTATGCTGAGGGAATGGAGTGGCTGGGCTTCTATACTCTGGAGTATAGAAGGGTGAGAGAGGATATTATTGAAATATATAAGATTATTAAGGGTTTTGACACACTAGAGGCAGGAAACAGGAATCCAGAGCTAGGGGCCTCTGTTTAAGAATAAGGGGTCAGCCATGTAGAACAGAGACAAGGAAACACTTCTTCACACAGAGAGTTATGAATTCTGTGGAATTCTCTGCCTCAGAGCGTGGTGGGGGCTGGTTCTCTGGATACTTTCAAGAGAGCTAGATAGGGCTCTTAAAGATAGCGTAGCCTGGGGATATGGGGAGCAGGCAGGAACGGGGTACTGATTGGAGATGATCAGCCATGATCACATTAAATGGCAGTGGTAGATCGAAGGGCCAAATAGCCTACTCCTGCACCTATTGTCTATTGTCTATTAGCTCATCCCCGGATTGCGACTGGGTTCTCTTCCTGGGATCCCTTTGTAACCCGAACGGTTTGCAAATGGGAAAATGTATAGGAAGGAACTGCAGATACTGATTTACACCAAAGATAGACGCAAAATGCTGGAGTAACTTAGCGGGACAGGTGGCATCTCTGAATAGAAGGAATGGGTGACGTTTTGGGCTTATCTTCAGTGTAAACCAGCATCTGCAGTTCTTATCTCACCCTCTCTATAGAAACATATAAAATAGGTGCAGGAGTAGGCCATTCGGCCCTTCGAGCCTGCACCGCCATTCAATATGATCATGGCTGATCATCCAACTCAGTATCCTGTACCTGCCTTCTCTCCATACCCCCTGATCCCTTTAGCCACAAGGGCCACTTCTAACTCCCTCTTAAATATAGCCAATGAACTGGCCTCAACTACCTTCTGTGGCAGAGAATTCCAGAGACTCACCACTCTCAGTGTGAAAAATGTTTTCCTCATCTCGGTCCTAAAGGAATTCCGCCTTATCCTTAAACTGTGATCCCTTGTTCTGGACCTCCACAACACTGGGAACAATCTTCTTGCATCTAGCCTATCCAACCCCTTAAGATCTCTTGTTTGCCTCATCCCTGACTCTCAGTCTGAAGAAGGGCCTTGACCAGAATAAGATGCAATGACAAATTCCCATCTACAGTGGATCAGTTCTTCTCATTATGATGGTGTTTAGTTTGTGCCCAGTCTGTATTGGAGAACTTTATGTTTAGGCTTATTATTGTCAAGTGTACTGAGATACAGTGAAAAGCTTTGTTTCCAAAGGTTTCAAAGGTCTTTTATTGTCACCTGTACCAATTAAGGTACAGTTATATGCAAATTACTAATCAGCCATACTAAAAAAGCAACAAGATACACAACTACATAAAAGTAAACATAAACATCCACCACAGCGGATTCCCCACATTCCTCACTGTGATGGAAGGCAATAAAGTCTAACCTTCTTCCCTCATTTTTCTCCTGCAGTCGGGGCAGTTGAACCATCTGTCGGCATTCGAAGCCCCCACGTCAGGGCAATCAAAGCTCCTGCATCGGGGCGATTGAACCTACCGTGTCGGGGCGATCAAAGCTCCCGCGTTGGGGCAATCAAAGCTCCCGTGTCGGGACGATCGAAGTTCCTACAGCTTAGAGTTCCGGATGTCTGTGTCTGACCAGAGACCGTGGGCTCCACGATGTTAAGCCCCGTAGGCTGCTGTGGTGCAGCTCTCGAAATCGATCTCCAGCAAGAGGACGCCAACTCGATGTTAGGCCGCAGTGCAGACAGCAAAACGATAAAGAAAAATGTCACATCTCCGTCGAGGTAAGAGATTAGAGAAAGGTTCCCCCAACCCTCACATAAAAACAAACATTTAACACATACCAAAAAAACAACATAGGAAGGGACAGACAGACTGTTGGCGAGGCAGCCATTGCTGGTGCCACCCGGTGGTTGAGTTTTTGCATGCTATACATACAGATCAGATAATCTGATACATAAATACAATCAAGTCAAACTGATGTACAATAGATAGAGCAAAGAGGAAGATACAGAGTGCAAAATATAGTTCTAACCATTGTAGCACATCAGTTCCACAGACAAAGGCCAATGTCCCAGGGCTGCCAACATTGGGTGACAGTTGAGAGTGAGAAATTGCGAAGGGGGAGGGTGTCTCCCCTCCCACGGTAGGGAGCTTTCGCATTTTTCATCTTGAAATTGTGCAATCTGGTGCATATTTACACTTACAGATGTAAGTGTAAATATGTAAGTGTAAATATGCTTTACATATTTACACTTACATATTTACATCTGAAATATGTAAGTGTAAATATATGAATGCAACATTTATGCTTAAAATTGGATTAGGTATAAATAAGGTTAGGCTAAATTACATTCCTAATTAGGTCTTTATTCTTTGGATCGCAGAAGGTTAAGGGGGGACTTGATTGAGGTCTTTAAAATGATGAAAGGGATAGACAGAGTTGACGTGGATAAGCTTTTCCCATTGAGGGTAGGGAAGTTTCAAACAAGAGGGCATGACATGAGAATTAAGGGACAGAAGTTTAGGGGTAACATGAGGGGGATCTTCTTTACTCAGTGAGTGGTGGCTGTGTGGAATGAGCTTCCAGCAGAAGTGGTGAAGGCAGGATCGATTTTTACATTTAAAAGTAAAGTGGATAGGTATATGGAAGGGAATGGAGGGGTATGGTCTGAGTGCAGGTAGATGGGACTAGGGGAAAATAAATGGTCGGCATGGACTGGAAGGGCCGAGAAGGCCTGTTTCCGTGCTGTAATTGTTATATGGTTATATATATATGTTATAAATACATTCCACAATAGAGCCAGGCCCTGATCAAGAGGTGCAGCACATGAATAACTATATTCATGTAATGAAATCAGATTATATTCATGCTGTTATGCATATATATATATGTATAAAAACACAGAGAAATAATGCAAGAGTCGGACTTCCATCACTTTTCTGCATAAATAAATCCATCAACCTTACCCACTGAATATAGAAACAAGCCGAAAATAATGCCACATATTCAATCATATATGGTTCAATGAAATTAAGATATATATGTAAAAAATATATATGGAAACAGGCCCTTCAACCCACCTAGTCTACACCAACCAGCAATCTATCACACACCAGTTCCATCCATCACGCCAGGGACAATTTACAGAAGCCAATTAACCTACAAACCGCCACTTCTTTCGGATATGGGAGAAACTGGTATATCCAGAAATGTTTCAAAAGATCCCCTCTGATCATTCTAAACTCCAGAGTGTACAAGCCCAGCTGCTCCATTCTCTCAGCAGATGACAGTCCCGCCATCTCGGGAATTAGCCTTGTAAACCTACGCTGCACTCCCTCAATAGCAAGAATGTCCTTCCTCAAATTAGGGGACCAAAACTGCACACAATACTGTAGGTGTGGTCTCACTAGGGTTCTGTACAACTGCAGAAGGAACTCTTTGCTACTATATTTGATTCCTCTCGTTATAAAGGCCAATATGCCATTTGCTTTCTTCACTGTACTTTCATAGACTGATGTACAAGGACCCCCAGATCCCATTGTACTTCCCCTTTTTTTAACTTGACGCCATTTCAATAGTAATCTGCCTTCCTGTTTTTGCTACCAAAGTGGATAATCTCACATTTATCTGCATTACACTTCATCTGCCATGCATCTGCCCACTCCCCCAACCTGTCCAAGTCGCCCTGCATTCTCATAACATCCTCCTCACAGTTCACACTGCCACCCAGCTTTGTGTCATCTGCAAATTTGCAGAGGTCCTATTCTCAAAATATTATTCACCTCAACTAAGTTTTTCCTTCACCTCTGTTGCTGCAGAGAATACAATCTCTGTTATCAAATCTTTCTTCAAAATGAAAAAAAAATTCCTGACCTGCCCTGCCAACATCTTCAGAAATCGCCCCTGGATCCTCTCCAGAGCAATTGCACCCTTTCTACAATGTGTCATAGTCCTACAGCATGGAAACAGGCCCTTCACCCCAACTTGGTCATGTAGATCAAGATGCCCCATCTAAACTAGTCCCATTTATCCGCATATGGCCTATATCACTTTAAACCTTGGGTGTGCCAGTGTGTGTGTGTGGGAGTGTGTGTCAGTGAAGTGGCGAGTGAGCGGAGACTTGCCGATGGCCGGGGAGCGTTTCCCTCCCTCCCCCCACCCTCCTGGGAATGTGGGCCGGCACAGGTGCTCCTTGTCCAGCTGGGGTCCGGGAGAGGTGAGGGTCAGTGGCCCGGGGGTCGGACATCGGCCCTTAGCCCGAGATTCATCCCCGTGGCTCCGGATGCGGCACCGACGCCCCCACTCACCCGGTCCGCTCCTGGCTCCGGGCCGGGGTTAAAACTCCATGGGGTGTGGACAGGGTGGCCGATGGACCAGCACCTGCATATTTTTGAGCGTGAGAAATTTGTGATCAGCGTGAGAGCGTGAGAATTTTGTGAAATGTGTGAGGGTCACGCTCAATGCATGAGATTTGGCAGCCCTGCAAATAATGCAAACATTTTATGCAAGTTCCAATTGTTTGGACAAAAATCATTTATTACTGCTTTATAACAGTTAAGTTACTTTAAGACCATTTCAGAAACTATGGCAGTCAGCTAGCAATCAACAAACAAATTAAAGCAAACTAAAAAAAAATTACATGTTCCCTTTCCTGACTCTACCTCATAAGTACTTTAAAAGGGCCTGTCCCACCAGCATGCAACTCTATGCGATGAACGCGATCAAACTAGAAGCGGGGGCCGCGCGGAGGTCGGGTGATCACCTGTACAGGGCCGTTCCCACCAGCATGCGCCTGCATGCGGCAAGCGCGACCAAACCGGCAGTCGGGGCCGCGCGGAGGTCGGGTGAGTGGCGCAACGCGGCGCAAAGTGAGGCAAACTTGGAGCAAAGTCTCAGGTAAGTTCGCCAGGACAGAGAGGGGCACACAGAGAGGGGCACCGAGGCGCACACACACACACACACAGAGGGCCACGGAGCCACACACATAGAGGGTCACGGAGGCACTTACAAATAGGTTCACGGAGGCACGATGTCCGGGCGGTGTGTAAATGTCGAGGCGACTGCGAACCGGCAAGCCGTTGCCGCGCGGAATTTTCAGACATTGTCAGTTTTTCGGAGCGGTGTCGGGACTAACTCGGGATGAACTCCGCACAATTCCGCACGGCTCCGGCGATCGAAGTGGGACTGGCCCCGCGACGCCGGACGGCTCAAGCGATCACGTTAGGTCGTGCTAATCGCATAGAGTTGCATGCTGGTGGGACAACGCTGTTAACAGAGCAAAGGGATATTAATCTCAAGAATCAAAATGGGGAAATGGGGGCAATTTTGCTTAAATGGTCATTCTTAGCCCATTTAGATCTGCATATAGTCAGAGTTATACAACATGTACATGGCTGGACCAATTTGTCCATAATGATCAAGTTGGCAATCTGCGTGCCCCGGGACTGGCTGCAGTTGCCACATCAGCTCGCGTCCCAGGGACTGGCTGCAGTTCTCAGGTCGACTCGCCTGCCCCGACCCCGCAAAAACAAATTGAAAAAATGCTTTTTTTCAGTTTACGGGCTGGATTCGTAGGTTGCCGAACCCTGTCCTAGATGTTTGGCCTCATTGTGGTCCCGCCCATGTTTTACAACTGATTCACCTGGTTAGTTCTGTCTCCGGCTGCTTCATGTTGTCAGCGGCTGCACATCCAACCAAGAAAGAAGAGAAGAGAAGAAACGCGACGTCACGCATAGCCGTCAACCGACGCGATTCCCCTGACCGCACAGGTCGCTCTGATGTGGCGCAAAGTAACAAACTGTGCAGGGACTGAAGACAGCGTGAGAGTTTTGTCATCAGCATGAGAGCGTGAAAATTATCTGAAATGCGTGACTCTCATGCTCAAAGCACGAGAGTTGGCAGCCCTGTCTAAGGCCAGTGACAACACACACACACACACACAGGGAGACACATACACAGAGGAAGACACACACTCACACACACGGAGACAGACACAGGGAGACAGACACACACACACACAGGGAGACACATACACAGCGAAAGACACACACACACACACACACGGAGACAGACACAGGGAGACAGACAGACACACACACAGGGAGACACACACACACACAGGGAGACACACACACACACACACACAGGGAGACACATACACAGAGGAAGACACACACTCACACACACACACACACGGAGACAGACACAGGGAGACAGACAGACACACACACAGGGAGACAGACACACACACACAGGGAGACACACACACGCACAGACACGCATGCACACACACACAGGGAGGCACACACTCGCACACACACACACACAGGGAGGCACACACACAGTGAGACACAGAGCGTGAAAATTGTCTGAAGGGTGACTCTCATGCTCAAAGTGTGAGTTGGCAGCACTGTCTAAGGCCAGAGACAACACACACATGGGGAGACACATACACAAAGGAAGACACACACAGGGAGACAGACAGACACACATACACACACAGGGAAACACACGCGCGCACACACACAGGGTGGCACACATACACGCACACAGAGACGCGCACACACACACATGCACACACATGGAGACACACACACGCACACAGAGACATACACACACACACACAGGGAGGCACACACGCACAGGTTGACACACACACACACACACACACACACAGGGAGGCACACACGCACAGGGTGACACACACACACACACACAGACATGCACACACACACACACACACACACAGGAAGGCACACACGCACAGGGTGACACACACGCACAGGGTGACACACAGACATGCACACACACACACACACACACACACGAGGAGGCACACATGCACAGAGTGACACACACACACACACAGACATGCACACACACACACAGGGAGACACACACGCACAGGGTGACACACACACACACACACACACACACAGACATGTACACACACACACACAGGGAGGCACACACGCACAGGGTGACACACACACACACAGACATGCACAGACACACATACACAGGGAGGCACACACGCACAGGGTGACACACACACACAGACATGCACGCACACACACACACACAGACATGCGCACACACACACACACAGACATGCACACACACACACACACAGACATGCGCATACACACACACACACAGGGAGGCACACACGCACAGGGTGACACACACGCACAGACACGCACACACACACAGGGAGACACATACACAGAGGAAGACACACACACACACACTCACACACACACACACGGAGACAGACACAGGGAGACAGACAGACACACACACACACAGGGAGGCACACACTCGCACACACACACACACACAGGGAGGCACACACACAGTGAGACACAGAGCGTGAAAATTGTCTGAAGGGTGACTCTCATGCTCAAAGTGTGAGTTGGCAGCACTGTCTAAGGCCAGAGACAACACACACATGGGGAGACACATACACAAAGGAAGACACACACAGGGAGACAGACAGACACACATACACACACAGGGAGACACACGCGCGCACACACACAGGGTGGCACACATACACGCACACAGAGACACGCACACACACACACACATGGAGACACACACACACGCACACAGAGACATGCACATACACACACACACACAGGGAGGCACACACGCACAGGGTGACACGCACACACACACACACAGACATGCACACACACACACACACACACACACACAGGGAGGCACACACGCACAGGGTGACACACACACACACACACAGACATGCACACACACACACACACACACAGGAAGGCACACATGCACAGGGTGACACACACGCACAGGGTGACACACAGACATGCACACACACACACAGAGACATGCACACACACGCACAGGGTGACATACACACACACACACACACACACACAGGGAGGCACACACGCACAGGGTGACACACACACACAGACATGCACACACACACACACACACACACACACACACAGAGACATGCACACACACACACACACACACACACACACACACACACAGGGAGGCACACACGCACAGGGTGACACACACAGACACATGCGCACACACACACAGGGAGGCACACACGCACAGGGTGACACACACACACACAGGAAGGCACACACACACAGAATCACGCACATACATAAAGGAAGACACAGACACGCACACAGACACACACACACAAAGGGAGGCCGACATACACACACACACACAGGGAGACACAGACACGCTTATACACACACAAGGAGGCACACACACACAGGGAGACACACAGAGACACGCACACCCACACACGGGGAGACAGACACAGACACACACCTTTCCTTCCCCCTCCCTCCTCCCCCCCTTCATCCCCTTTCTCCCTTCCCTCCCGTCTCTCTTTGCCTCCATCCCTCCCTTTTTTTCTTTCCCTCTCTCTCTCTCCCCTCCCTCTCTCTCCCGGACACCCAATGGGGAGTCTGGCGGGCACGGTGCAGTGTGGATTGGCGGTGCTGGCGCTGCCGTGTCAGTTGAAGGGCAGGAGGGAGGGAGGGAGGGAGGGAGGGAGGCTGCAGCGGCAGCATAGCGCTTGCAGCCGGCATACAGAGGCGCTGTCACCCGCTGCCCGGGACAGACGCGCTTTCCCAGACCATGCACGCACACACACACAGGGAGGCACGCACACATTTGGTGTCATTTGGTGCAGAGACAAACTGTGCAGCAAAGATCATTAGCTCCGCTGTAGGATCTTTGCTGTGCAAGGACTGAAGACAGCTTGAAAATTCGGTCATCAGCGTGAGAATTGGTTGAAATGCGTGATTCTCACGCTCAAAGCATGAGAGTTGGCAGCCCTGCTGTCTGTGTGGAGTTTGTACGTTCTCCCCGTGACCTATGTAATCCATTCCCTCCAGCAACTCTACTGCTGTGCCACTGTGCCACGACTTGGGTTGAAGTTGATACTACAGCAGCTAAATGGCCAGAACACAAAATTAATAACACAATAACCTTAAGTAAAACCGGGTCACTAGGGGCACTGCACTGAAGGCAGCCTCTGCCTACAGCCTGCTTGTTTTTCAATCTTTAAAAAAAAAAATTAGTCAGTTTAAAGTTTGTTTTGGGGGGAATCTTTGACTTTTATATGTGGGGGAGGGGGGCAAGTTAAGGGGGAAACTGTTTCGCAGTCGCTTCCTGGCAGAGACGCGAATATTTATCCGAGTTGCGTCCTCCCCTGCCGGGGACCGGCCCAGAGCTACAACAGCGGCAGCGCAGCGCTGAATTCACCGCGGAGCGGGCGATACCTACCTGGATCGCCGTTTGGCGCTCTGGAGCGATGGACCGCTGCCCCAACACTGTGGAGCTGTGGTTTAGGAGATCTTCCAACACGGGCAGCGCTGACCTTCATTGCGGAGTCCTGGGGCCCTTTGCTGAGGGCTGCCAGCGTTGCATCTCCGCCCAGCGGACTTTGGGAGCCGCAGACTCCGGTAGGAGGTGGCCGACTGATGTCCAGGCCGTTGAGGAGGTCCCCCAGCCCCGATGTCAGACTTACATTACCCCGGCGAGCGGGCCTGAACATCAGGCCGCCCGTAGTGGCGACTGCGGAGGGCTCGGGGAGGCCCCGACCACGGGTTAACATTGGGGAACATTAGAGGAAGAGGACTGACTTTGGTGCCTTCCCTCACAGTGGGAAACTTTGATTCTGCTGTGTGGGGATGTTTTATGTTGAATTCTATTAACTATGTTCTGTTCTTTATTTTTACTGTATGGTGATTACATTTCACTGTGCCAACTGGCACAAGAGACATTTATTTGTCACGTGTATCTTGCACATTGGAAAAAAAGATAGAACAGTTTTTTTTAATATATATTTTATTGGAAGTAATTGTTCAAAAAGAAAGATTTGACAGTTCCACAACTCTAGCACAGCTTCAATTTTAACATTTCAAGATAAGGTACGTAGGTAAGCTAACCAAGAATATAAAGGAGGATAATAAAAAACGTCTTTAGGTATGTGAAGAGGAGAAAATTAGTTAAGACAAATGTGGGTCCCTTGAAGATAGAAACAGGTGAATTTATTATGGGGAACAAGGAAAAGGCAGACGAGTTGGACAGGTACTTTGGATCTGTCTTCACTAAGGAGGACACAAACAATCTTCCTAGGGTGACGGCGGAACTGAAGGAAAGTCACATTAGGCAGGAAATAGACAGTCCCATCAGTGTTGGGTTGACTGATGGGACTGAAGGCTGTTAAATTCCCAGGGCCTAATGGTCTACATCCCAATACTTAAGGAAGTGGCTCCAGAAATTGTGGACGCATTGGTGATCATTTTCCAATTTTCTATGGATTCAGGATCCGTTCCTGTGGATTGGAGGGAGAGCGAAAACATGGAATTATAAACCAGTTAGCCTGACATCGGTGGTGGGGAATGAATGAATGAATACGTTTATTGGCCAAGTATTCACATACAAGGAATTTGCCTTGGTCTCTTGCCCGCAAGTGCAACTGGACTTTCAGTGACAGTTAGGAATTACACATAAAACATTAAAGATGCTCGAGTCAATTATAAAAGATGAAACAGCGGCACATTTGGATAGCAGTAACAGGATGGATTTACGATGGGGAGATCATGCTTGGCTAATCTTCTGGAATTTTTTGAGGATGTGCCCAGGAAAATGGACGTGAGAGCCAGTGGATGAAGTGTACCTGGACTTTCAGAAAACCTTTGATAAGGTCCCACATAGGAGATTAGTGGGCAAAATTAGAGCACTCCAGCAATCTGTATTATCTAAATGGTGTCAGGTTAGGAAAACAGGAAGTACAACAAGACCTGGGTGTCCTTGTACATCAGTCATTGAAAGTAAACATGCAGGTACAGCAGGCACTGAAGAAAGCTAATGGCATGTTGGCCTTCGTAGCGAGAGGAGTTGAGTTTAGGAGCAAGAAGGTCCTACTACAGTTGTACAGGGCCCTGGTGAGACCACACCTGGAGTATTGTGTGCAGTTTTGATCTCCTACTTTGAGGAAGGACATTCTTGCTATTGAAGGAGTGCACTGTAGGTTCACCAGGTTAATTCCCGGAATGACGGGACTGTCATATGCTGAAAGAATGGGTCGACTGGGCTTGTATTCACTGGAATTTGGAAGAATGAGAGGGGATCTTATAGAATGGGATTGGACAGGCTAGATGCAGGAAACATGTTCCGGATGATGGGGGTGTCCAGAACCAGGGGCCACAGTTTAAGAATAAGGTGTAGGCCATTTAGGACTGAGTTGTCTACCTGTGGAATTCTCTGCCACAGGGGCAGTGGAGGCCAATTTACTGGACTTTTTCAAGAGAGAGTTAGATTTAGCTCTTAGGGCTAACGGAATCAAGGGATATGGGAATAAAACTGCCAGAGAAGTTGAGGCTGGGACTATCCCAACGTCTAATAAACAGTTAAACAGGTACATGGATAGAACAAGTTTGGAGGGATATGGATCAAATGCAGGAATGTGGGACTAGTGTAGCTGGGACATCTTGGTCAGTGTGGGCAAGTTGGGCCGAAGTGCCTGTTTCCACACTGTACAAATGTGGAGGTGCTGCAGTAACTCGGCGGATCAGGCAGCATCAGTGGGAAATATGGATAGATGACGTTTCACAGAGTGCTGGAGTAACTCAGCGAGTCAGGCAGCATCTGTGGAGAACATGGATAGGAGATGTTTAACAGAGTGCTGGAGTAACTCAGCGTGTCAGGCAGCATCTCTGAAGAGCATGGATAGGTGACATTTTGGGTCAGGACCCTTCATCAGACTGACACGATGTTTACAGATGAGGGGGGTCATCGGCAGATGAGTGGAATAAGTGACAGAGGCAAGAGAAAATAAGGAGATAAAATTATATGAGATAAGGAGAGGAATGTATATGTGCAGCTTTAAGGGACATTGGTCAGGTAGCATTTGGAGTATTGCATAGAGTTCTGGTCATTCCATTACATGACTGATGTGGAGCCTTTGGGGAAGGTGGAGAGATGGTTAACCAGAATAGTTTAAAAACAAGGAACTGCCGATGCTGGTTTACAAAAAAGGACACAAAATGCTGGAGTAACTCAGTGGGACAGGCAGCATCTCTGGAGAGAAGGAATGGGTGACGTTTTGGGTCGAGACTGAAGAAGCGTCTTGACCCGTAACGTTACCCATTCTTTCCAGCATGTTGTGTCTACCTAAACAGTGCCTATCCACGTGGCGGTGTGCCAGCAGGCTGGAAGAGCGGGCAAAGGCCTTGCCACAGAGCAGGCAGGTGAAGGGGCGCTCACCGCTGTTACCCACAGGCTGGACATGCAGGTAAAACCCTTGCTACACTCAAAGGGTCTCTCTCCGGTGTGCTACCGCTGGTGCTCCTGCAGCCCCCGTGCTATCTTCAAACGCTTCCCTCAGTGGGAGCAGGTGCTCGCCAGCGTGGGTCCGCCGATGCTGCCGCAACCCCCGCGAGCTGTCAAACTCCTCACCGCAGTTTGGGCAGTCGTAGGGCTGGCCGCTGGTGTGCATGCGCTGGTGAGACAGGACGTGAGAGGCCCTAGCAAAGCGCTCTCCACACACCGGACTGGGGACAGAATGGTCGACGGCGTGCACCCGCTGGTGAGACAGCAGATAGGTGGAACGGGTGAAGCCCTTGCCGCACTGGGCGCAGGTGTGGGGGCGCTCGCCGGTGTGGGTGCGCTGGTGCACCAGCAGGGTGCTGGACTTGGTGAAGCCCTTGCTGCAATAGGCGCAGGTGTAGGGGCGCTCGCCGGTGTGGATGCGCTGGTGCTCCTGTAGGCTGTTGGAGTGGGTGAAGCCCTTGCCGCACTGGGCGCAGGTGTAGGGGCGCTCGCCGGTGTGGGTGCGCTGGTGCACCAGCAGGTCACTGGACTGGGTGAAACCCTTGCCGCACTGGGCGCAGGTGTAGGGGCGCTCACCGGTGTGGGTGCGCTGGTGGGACAGCAGGTGATGGGACTGGGTGAAGCCCTTGCCGCACTGGGCGCAGGTGTAGGGACGCTCGCCGGTGTGGGTGCGCTGGTGCACCAGCAGGTGATGGGACTTGGTGAAGCTCTTGCCGCACTGGGCGCAGGTGTAGGGACGCTCGCCAGTGTGGGTGCGCTGGTGCACCAGCAGGTTGCTGGACTTGGTGAAGCCCTTGCCGCACTGGGCACAGGTGTAGTGGTGCTCCCCGGTGTGGGTGCGCTGGTGCCGCAGCAGGTGATGGGACTGGGTGAAGCCCTTGCCGCACTGGGCGCAGGTGTACGGGCGATCGCCATCGTGGGTGCGCTGGTGCTCCAGCAGGCTGTCGGAGCAGGTGAAGCCCTTGCCACACTGGGCACAGGTATAGGGGCGTTCCCCGGTGTGGGTGCGCTGATGCTGCAGCAGGGTGCTGGTCTGGGTGAAGCCCTTGCCGCAGTCGCTGCAGGTGTAGGGGCGCTCGCCGGTGTGGGTGTGCTGGTGCACCAGCAGGCTGCTGGATCGGATGAAGCCCTTGCCGCAGTCGCTGCAGGTGTAGGGCCGCTCTCCAGTGTGTAGGTGCCTGTGCATCTTCAGTTCCGACGATGACTTGAAGCCCTTGTCGCAGTCGCTGCAGGTGTAGGGCCGCTCCCCGGTGTGCACGCGCCTGTGGGAATATGTAGAATTGAGGATATTTTAGGACTACGGTTCCAGTATTCTGAGCTAAGTTTCAATTTCTTTATTTTTACATAATTTGGCTAAGTTTCATTATCCTTGCTGAGACATTGTTTTTCCTGCAAAACATGTGATGTTTAATGCTATGGTAATTGGCTAAGATGTATTATGCTGTGTATGATTGTAATTGGTTAGAAAGATTGTCTCCACCTGTATAACCATGTGATACTGTAGTTATTGGTCTAGAATCACCATCCTTTGCAAGTTACCTCCCACTGTATCAACCATATACATATATATATATATACAAAGGAATTCGCATATATATATATATATATATATATATATATATATTTGCTAATTCCTTTGTTTGAGTAGATGTGTTTCTCCGTGATCCACTGAGAGAGTTTTCCAGGGCAGTACAGAGAAACCGGGTTAAATAAATGATTTAAAGTATTTTTGTCTGTGTTTTCACTGAACGGACTAAGGGATATAAATACCGGAATTATCACCTGTGCATCTTCAGTTCTGAGGACGACTTGAAGCCCTTGCCGCAGTCGCTGCAGGTGTAGGGCCGCTCTCCGGTGTGCAGGCGCCTGTGTAGCTTCAGTTCCGACGACGACTTGAAGCCTTTGCCGCAGTCGTTGCAGGTGAAGGGCCGCTCATTGCTGTGCACCCGCCGGTGCCGCAACAGCCCCGATGAGTCGGCAAAGCTCCTGCCGCAGGTAGAGCAGCCATAGGGCTTCTCGCCCGTGTGCACCCGCCGGTGGTTCTTCAGCTCATCCGCCCTCGTGAAGTCCTTGCCGCAGTCGGAGCAGTCAAAGGGGCGTTCTCCAGTGTGCACCCGCCGGTGGATCTCCAGCCGGCTCGGGCTCTGCCAGGCCTTGCCACACACGTCACACTCATAACGCTTCTCCTTTTTGTACCCCGTCATGTGCTCCATCAAAGCTCAGCCCCTCGAAGCTCAGCGAGCAGATGGGTGGTGGGGTTCACCGGCACCCTGGCCGCCCTCAGTGGCCGCTCACGTCCCCGTCTCTCCGTCCACAGCAACGGCTCCTAAACCCTGCAGGAGGGGAACAGAAGGTCAACATGCTGGCTGACAGGACATTACTAGAACATATTGGGTGCGTTTATGGCAGAGGAAACCGTTATATAATTCTGCACGGCACTGTGGCGCAGTGGTACAGCTGGTGCCTCACCGCCAAAGACCTAGGTTCGATCCTGACTACGGGTGCTGACTGTGTTGAGTTTGTACATTTTCCCCTTGACCTGCGTGGGTTTTTACTCCGGGTGCTCCAGTTTCCTCCAACATTTCAGACGTTCAAGGTTGCAGATTAATCGGCCTCCACAAAATTGTTAAATTGTCCCTAATGTGCGCAGGATAGTGCTAGTGCATGAGGTGATCGCTGGTCGACACGGACTCCATGGGCCGAAAGACCCGTTTCCACGCTGTATCCCTAAACTAAACCAAACGGTCTCGACCCAAAATGTCACCCATTACTTGTCTCCACAGATGCTGCCTGTCCCGCTGAGTTACTCCAACACTTTTTGGTGTCTATCTGCCCCACAGATACTGCCCGACCCACTGATTTACATCAGCCCTATTTGTGTCCATCTTCTCCACAGATGTTACCTGACTGATCCTCTGAGTTTCTCCAGCGCTTTCTCATAGAGTCACAGTGATACAGTGTGAAAAAAGGCCCTTTGGCTCAACTTGCCCACACCGGCCAACATGTCCCTGCTACACTAGTCCCACCTGCCTGCGCTTGATCCATATCCTTCCAAACATGTCCTACACATGTACCTGTCTAACTGTTTACTAAACGTTGGGCTAGCCCCAGCCTCAACAACCTCATCTGACAGCTCGTTCCATTCACCCATCACCCTTTGTGTGAAAAGATTACCCCTCAGGTTTCAATTAAACTTCTTCCCCCTTCACCTTGAACCCATGGCCTCTGATCCTCGATTCCCCCACCATCCCCAACTCTGGGCAGGAGACTGTGCATCTACCCGATCTATTCCCCTCATGAATGTATACATCTCTGTAAGATCACCCCTCATCATCCTGCGCTCCAGGGAATAGAGTCCCAGCTACTCAACCTCTCCCTGTAGCTCACACCCTCTAGTCCAGCGCTTCTTAAACCCCCTCCCCCTCCCCTATTCCCTCCCCTCCCCCTCCCCCTCCCCTCGTGAAGCGGGACCGGTTCTCCCTGGAGCTGGAGGGGTAGAGAGAGAGGGGGGGGGAGGGGAAGATAGGGGAGTGAGGGGAATGTGAAGCGGCGCTGCACCGACCTGGGGCCGCGGAGCCTCCATGAGCCGCCCGTACGTCCGCCCGACCCGCACCGACCCGCAAAGATCCAAGAGCGGAGAGACGTCCCCCCCGCCCCGAAGCCGTGACGTCCGCCCCCTCCGCCCGCCCTGCGCCGCGGCGTCACCGCCCCCGCCCGCCCTGCGCCGCGACGTCACCGCCCTGCGTCGTGACGTCAACCCGCCCCGTCCGTCCTGCGTCGTGACGTCCGCCCGCCCCGCCCGCCCTGCGCCGTGACGTCACCGCCAATCCGAGGGCGTGGCTTCAGGGGGAACTTGCGCGCTGGCGGTTTATTTTTAAATTTGAATGTGGACACAAAATGCCGGAGAAACTCAGCGGGTCAGACGGGCAACGGCTCTGGAGAGAAGCAACTGGGAGACGTTTCAGGTTCACACCCTGCTTCAGGGGAGGGGAGAGAATGATAGACAGAAAGAGAGGAAGACAGAGAGAGGGACATATAGAGAGAGTGGGAGAGACAGAGAGAAACTGAAGCAGAGAGAGAGACTGACAGAGAGAGAGAGACAGAACCAGAGTGAGAGAGTGACAGAGGGAGGGACAGAGAGAGGGAGAGATAGGGAGAGACAGTGAGTGAGAGAGAGAGAAAGAAAGACAGAGAGACAGAAAGAGAGTGACATAGATAGAGACAGAAAGAGAGAGATGTAGAGAGAGGAGACAGCGAGAGAGAGGCAGAGATAGAGAGAGATGCAGGGAGAGAAAGAGGAACCGAGAGAATCACAGACAGGGAGAGAGAGAGAGAGGCAGGAGGGAGACAGAGGAAGGGACAGAGAGATAGAGGGAGAGAAAAAGAGGAACAGAAAGATACAGAGAGAGAGAGAGAGACAGAGAGAGAAAGAACAAGCGAGGGAGAGAGACAGTAATACACAGAGAGAGAGAGAGAGAGAGAGAAACAGAAAGAGACAAACACAGAGAGAGAAAGACAGCGAGAGGCAGATAGAGAGAGGTGCATGGAGAGAAAGAGGGACAGAGAGAATCACAGAGGGAGACAGAGAGAGAGGCAGATAGAGGGAGAGGGACAGAGAGAGACAGTGAGGAAGACAGAGTGGGAGAGAAAGAGAGAGACAGAGACAGAAACAGAGAGAGACTGAGAAAGACAGCGAGAGAGACAGGCAGAGAGACAGATAGAGGGATAGAGAAAGAGTGCGAGAGAGAGAGACAGACAGACGGAGAGAGAGAGAGAGGGAGAGAGACAGACAGACCGAGAGAGAGAGTGACAGAGGGAGAGACAGGGAGAGATAGAGAGGGAGAGAAACAAAAAGAGAGACAGAGACAGAAGGAGATGACACAGAGAGAGAGAGAGACAGAGAGTCAGAGAGAGATGCAGGGAGAGAAAGAGGAACCGAGAATCACAGAGAGAGGGACAGACAGAGACAGAGGGAGAGCAAGGGAGGAACAGAAAGGTACAGAGAGAGACCGACAGAGAGAGAGAGAAAGAGAGAAACAGAAAGATAGTGGCAGACAGAGAGAGAAATAGAATTACACACTCCGAGAGGGACACAGAGAGAGACAGACACACAGAGAAAGAGGGAGGGAGAGTGACAGAGACGGAGAGAGACAGAGGGAGAGAGAGGGAGAGACAGCACGTGAGAGAGAGAGAGGGAGAGAGAGAGTGGCAGACAGACAGAGAGAGAGACACACACAGAGGCAGAGAGAGTGACAAAGGGAGAGAGACAGAAATACAGCGAGATAGACAGGCAGATAGAGACAGACAGTGCGAGAGAGACAGACAGAGAAATAGGCAGACAGAAACAGTGAAAGAGAGAGAGGTAGAGACAGAGAGAGGGAGAGAGACACACAGATAGAGAGAGACAGACAGAGGAAGAGAGACGGAGAGAAACAAAGAGAGAGAAAAAGAGAAATACAGACAGATAAATAAAGAGGGACAGAGAGACACAGAAATAGAGAGAGAGGGAGGGAGAGAGACAGAAACAGAGAGTGACAGAGCGAGAGACAGATAGATGGAGAGAGTGATAGAAACAGGAGAGAGAAATAGAAAGAGAGAGAGGGAGAGACAGAGAAAGAAAGAAACAGAGTGATGGAGACAGAGGGACACAGAAAGAGAGACAGAGAGAGACAGACGGAGGGAGAGACGGAGGGAGTCGGGGAGACTGAGAGAAAGAGAGAGAAAAAGACAGTGAGAGAGACGGAGAGATAAACTGAAAGAGAGAGAGGCAGAGAGTGAGAGATAAACCAAGACAGAGAGAGTGACAGGGAGAGAGACGGAGAGAGACAGAAACAGAGAGAGAAAGGCAGCGAGGGAGAGACAGATAGAGGGATAGAGACAAAGAGTGAGAGTAACAGAGACAGAGTGAGAGAAATAGAGACAGACAGACAGGGAGAGAGACAGACAGAGAGAGAGAACCAGAGAGCGAGTGACAGAGAGAGGGGGAGAGAGAGAGAGAGAAACAAAAAGAGTCACACAGAGGCAGAGAGAGAGTGACAAAGGGAGAGAGACAGAAATACAGCAAGATAGACAGGCAGATAGAGACAGACAGTGCGAGAGAGACAGAAAAATAGGCAGACAGAAACAGAGTGAAAGAGAGAGGTAGAGACAGATACAGAGAGACACACAGACAGAAACAGAGTGAAAGAGAGAGAGGTAGAGACAGAGATAGAGAGAGAGGGAGAGAGAGACACACAGATAGAGAGAAACAGAGAAAGAGAGACGGAGAGAAACAGAAACAGAGAGAGAAAAAGGGAAATACAGACAGATAAATAAAGAGGGACAGAGAGACACAGAAATAGAGAGAGAGGGAGGGAGAGAGACAGAAACAGAGAGTGACAGAGCGAGAGACAGATAGATGGAGAGAGTGATAGAAACAGGAGAGAGAAATAGAAAGAGAGAGAGGCAGAGACAGAGAGAGAAAGAAAGAAACAGAGTGATGGAGACAGAGAGGGACACAGAAAGAGAGAGAGACAGAGACAGTTAGAGAGAGACGGAGGGAGTCGGGGAGACAGAGAGAGAGAGAAAGACAGTGAGAGAGACGGAGAGATAAACTGAAAGAGAGAGAGGCAGAGAGTGAGAGATAAACCGAGACAGAGAGAGTGACAGAGAGAGAGAAAGACAGCGAGGGAGACAGACAGATAGAGGGATAGAGACAGAGGTGCGAGAGAGACAGACAAAGAGTGAGAGTAACAGAGACAGACACACAGGGAGAGAGGCAGACAGAGAGAGAGACAGACAGAGAGAGAGAACCAGAGAGCGAGTGACAGAGGGGGAGACGGAGAGAGGGAGAGAAAGAGAGTGAAACAAAAAGAGTCAGAGGGAGAGACAGAAAGACAGAAGGAGATGACATAGATAAAGAGAGAGAGGGAGGGAGAGGGAGAGGGAGAGAGAGAGAGAGAGAGAGAGAGAGAGAGAGAGAGAGAGAGAGAGGAACCGAGAATCACAGAGAGAGAGAGACAGACAGACAGACATACACAGAGGGAGGGACAGAGAGAGGGAGAGAAAGAGAGGAACAGAAAGATACAGAGACAGACAGAGAGAGAGATGGAGAGAGAAAGAGAGAAGCAGAAAAGTGTCAGACTGAGAAATTGTTACACACACCGAGAGGGACAGAGAGAGAGAGAGACACAGAGAAAAACAGCAAGAGAGAGAGAGAGACAGCACGTGAGAGAGAGTGGCAGACAGAGAGACACACACAGAGGAGGGAGAGAGAGAGAGAGTGTGACGGAGAGAGCAGAGAAATACAGCAAGATAGACAGGCAGATAGAGGGAGAGACAGACAGCGTGAGAGAGAGACAGACAGAGGGAGAGACACAGAAACAGAGCGTGCAAGAGAGGTAGAGATAGAGAGAGAGACAGATACAGAGAGAGTCACAGACAGAGAGAGACAGTCACAGACAGACAGAGAGTGAGAGACAGAGAGATAAACAGAGAGAGACAGACAGAGAAAGAGAGACAGGGAGAAACCGAAAGAGAGAGAGAGAGAGAGAGAGAGAAAGAGATTCCTGGGATGTCAGGACTGTCTTATGAACAAAGACTGCATAGGCTCGGTTTATACTCTCTAGAATTTAGGAGATTGAGAGGGTATCTTGTAGAAACTTACAAAGTTCTTAAGGGGTTGGACAGGCTAGATGCAGGAAGATTGTTCCCGATGTTGGGGAGGTCCAGGACAAGGGTCACAGCTTAAGGATAAGGGGGAAATCCTTTAGGACCGAGATGAGAAGGACTTTTTTCACACAGAGAGTGGTGGGTCTCTGGAACTCTGCCACAGAGGGTAGTTGAGGCCAGTTCATTGGCTATATTTAAGAGGGAGTTAGATGTGGCCCTTGTGGCTAAGGGGATCAGGGGGTATGAGAGAAGGCAGGTACGGGATACTGAGTTGGATGATCAGCCATGATCATATTGAATGGCGGTGCAGGCTCGAAGGGCCGAATGGCCTACTTCTGCACCTAATTTCTATGTTTCTATACATAGATAGAGAGTGAGAGAGGGGGACAGACACCGAGAGAGAGTGAGAGACAGAGACCGAGAGAGAGACAGAGAAGGAGAACGAGAGGCAGAGAGGAACCGAGAGAGGGAGGGGGGGGGGGGGAGAGAGAGAGAGAGAGAGAGAGAGAGAGAGAGAGAGAGAGAGAGAGAGAGAGAGAGAGAGAGAGAGAGAGAGAGAGAGAGAGAGAGAGAGAAGAGAGAGAGAGAGAGAGAGAGAGAGAGAGAGAGAGAGAGAGAGAGAGAGAGAGAGAGAGAGAGAGAGAGAGAGAGAGAGAGAGAGAGAGAGAGAGAGAGAGAGAGAGAGAGAGAGAGAGAGAGAGAGGGGACAGTGAGAGATGGAGAGACAGACGGAGAGAGACAGAGAGAGATAGACAGAGATTGAGAGAGACAGAGAAAGATACACAGAGAGACAGATAGAGGGAGAGTGAGTGACAGTTAGACAGACAGAGAGAGAAAGACTAGAAACAATAATAGTAAGATTAAATGAGAACTTACCAGTTTAAAGTTTGATCTTGATTTATGAGGAGTTACGTTGGTGATTACGTGAAGAAGGCCTGCCAGGCCGCATGTGCACCAAACTTCAAAGCAGCGGTATGAAATCATAAACAACACCGAATTACATAGTAAGATCAGTGACTCGAGAACTACCATATGATCCTTTATGAGAGAGGTTTGGGCGTGGCGGGCACGTAATCACCAACGTAACTCCTCATAAAATCAAGATCAAACTTCAAACTAGTAAGTTCTCGTTTAATCTTACTGTTTTACTTCGGAGTCACGTGTGTGATTCCGTGAAGAGTTCAAAGCTTTGTGATTTCATGCCACAGATTACAAATCTCGGCATCCCACTGCATTGATTAACTCGAAAGAGAAATAAATGCATTAGTAGTAACATTGCATTCAATGTAGAAATAGGGTTTATTTAACAATGTAAACAAACGACAGTATCACTTAAATTTATGTACTTAAAATGGTATAGGCGAAACAGTCCTGGATTGACAATTGGCCGATGATAAAAATTCTGAAAAATCAGCTCATTTGCCCATCCGGCGGCCACCAAAATATGGTCGACGGGCACATCCCTAGCCTTGGCCGCCGACGTAGCTTCTGCCCTAGTGGAATGAGATGTAAACACACTATCTAAATGATACGCTGACGTTGATACTGACCTGGTGGAATGAGATATACAATCGTCAGTGTTAATATCTGTATAGCCCAGAACCTGCTGCAGCCACCATGAAAAAAGTCTGAACCAACCTTCCTTTGTGTGGTTGTTTGTTAACTAATAAACAATACTGATTCCATACTTACAAAATTCTTAATGGGTTGGACAAGCTAGATGCTGGAAGATTGTTCCCGATGTTGGGGGATTCCAGAACAAGGGGTCACAGTCTAAGGATAAGGGGGAATTCCTTTAGGACTGAGATGAGGAAAACATTCTTTACACAGAGAGTGGTGAGTCTCTGGAATTCTCTGCCACAGAAGGTAGTTGAGGCCAGTTCATTGGCTATATTTAAGAGGGTGTTAGATGTGACACTTGTGGCTAAAGTGATCAGGGGGTATGGAGAGAAGGCAGGTACGGGATACTGAGTTGGATGATCAGCCATGATCACATTGAATGGCGGTGCAGGCTCGAAGGGCCGAATGGCCTACTCCTGCACCTATTTTTCTATGTTTCGATGTTTCATACTTCTTAGGATTCTGGTGGCCTAGATAACATATAAGTGAGACCGTGGGATGTTCAAATGATCTTCAATCATGCTACCCCTAGTCTACTTTGGTTGTGTAGACCAGAATGTAAATGTAATGGCACCTGCAGCCAATTCCATCCTATCTAGCCACAACGTTTGCAATGTTTGCCGTCGTTGTGTTGATATAAGTGTCATAACTAAGGATGTAGCTGGAACCCCTTGGTGAAGTAATGTTCACACATTTTCAATAACCAACTGCATAATCTTGTAGTGGGATAACTTGTGTCAAAATCTTTTAACAACTCGATAGCCGGGTTAGACCCGAGAGCATAGTTCCCTTATGTTGCAGCTGTAGTGTCTCTATAACTAAATTATTGTCAATACCATTTAAAATGAGCTGGAAATGTCGGTAATCTGTACCGTATTAAATGTGACATTAACATTTAACAAAACACTTCTGATCCCCTTAATAGGAATGTACTACTTTTTTGGGTGCTATCCCTGCACACTGCAGTGAGCACCTTCATGGCTTGATGTGACAACCTGAGGAAAAAGTCAATTCATTCAAAATGTGTAGGTCAATAATTGTTTTACTGTGCAAAAGTCGGTCTCCTGAACCACAGTTTGAAACAGCACGTTCTTGTCTTTTGGCATAACCGTATACCGTTGTGCCATAATGCCTGATGAAGCAGGCAACATGGACGCTTGGCCAGTCCGACAGTACGAACCCAAGCGAGGTCTTGCTGATTGTTTTAGGTCCCGGCTATTGAGGCAAAAAATGAGGAAGACATAAAGACCATTCCTCCTAGTATTTCTAGCGAGGAAGTATTTCTCCGCACAGTTGTGCCACATATTTTTTGCAATGAATGAAAAACATGCATTAACATGATGAATATTCGATGAAGTATTGAACCATGCTTTCATTATATTTCGAGATCCAACACTTATTCTGTGTTATCATCGATCTGAACTGGATGATACACCAGTGGCAAGGAGATTAATTACAGGATATTTTCCCTTGATTATCATGGGACTAACATATGTCACCATCGTAGAGTAGCAACTTGAATTTGAGCATGTAGAATATGTATATTTGCTCAAAACCCCTTATTCATGGGTGCATTTAGCGTATATATTTAGTTGATACCAAACAACTGAAGAATTGGTAACTCATGCAATCTCCACTACCTTTGAGTAGGTGATGGTATTTGGCACTTCTCATCTTAGAGTTCTAAACATTAGTTCATAATAGCTGAATTCAACCGACCACACTACTGTAGCGAGTTTCAAGTTCAATGAGTTATTGTCATGTTCAGCAATGCTGAATACTGTTACTTCATGTGGCTGAAGTAGCCTCAGCTGACAATAGCACAAGGTTGTTAGCAACGATCTAATTGCCACTTACACAATATCAGTTCCTTGATTTGCTCAGCTGCAACACAGCTGCTATATTGTCAATTACTCTTAATGAAAATAACTCAGTTTTGTAACAGATTGCTATAACCCCAATCTCTCGCCACAAGGCGGAGACAAGGCTAATAGTAATTAAAGGTAAATCCCAATGACCAACAAACAGTTTATCCCATACTACAAAGCTTTACTGATATATTGTCTTTGATAACCTTTGTAATGGGATTTGTATAACGTGTATCTCTTACCTTATGAATCTGTTGTAGTCAGGAATATGTTTTTACATTCGGAAAGTTCATATGCCCGAACTGGGCCTAGGGTTGAGATTTTTGATTGGAGAAAGGCTAACTTTAACGAGATGCGAGATGATTTAAAAGGAGTGAACTGGGACATTTTGTTTTATGGGAAAGATGTAGAGGAGAAATGGAGGACATTTAAAGGGGAAATTTTAAGAGTACAGAATCTTTATGTTCCTGTTCGGTTGAAAGGAACCAGTAAAAATTGGAAAGAGCCCTGGTTTTCAAGGGAAATTGGACATCTTGTTCGGAAAAAGAGGGAGATCTACAATAATTATAGGCAGCATGAAGTAAATGAGGTGCTTGAGGAGTATAAGGAATGTAAAAAGAATCTTAAGAAAGAAATTAGAAAAGCTAAAAGAAGATATGAGGTTGCTTTGGCAAGTAAGGTGAAAGTAAATCCAAAGGGTTTCTACAGCTATATTTATAGCAAAAGGATAACAAGGGATAAAATTGGTCCATTGGAGAGACCGAGTGGACAGCTATCTGCAGAGCCAAAAGAGATGGGGGAGATATTGAACAATTTATTTTCTTCGGTATTCACCAAGGAGAAGGATATTGAATTATGTGAGGTAAGGGAAACTAGCAGAGTAGCTATGGATACTATGAGTTTCAAAGTAAAAGAAGTACTGACACTTTTGAAAAATATAAAAGTGGATAAGTCTCCAGGTCCTGACAGGATATTCCCTAGGACATTGAGGGAAGTTAGTGTAGAAATAGCCGGGGCTATGACAGAAATATTTCAAATGTCATTAGAAACGGGAATAGTCCCCGAGGATTGGCGTACTGCGCATGTTGTTCCATTGTTTAAAAAGGGTTCTAAAAGTAAACCTAGCAATTATAGACTGGTTAGTTTGACTTCAGTGGTGGGCAAATTAATGGAAAAGATACTTAGAGATAATATATATAAGTATCTGGATAAAGAGGGTCTAATTAGGAACAGTCAACATGGATTTATGCCTGGAAGGTCATGTTTGACTAATCTTCTTGAATTTTTTGAAGAGGTTACTAGGGAAATTGACGAGGGTAAAGCAGTGGATGTTGTCTATATGGACTTCAGTAAGGCCTTTGACAAGGTTCCTCATGGAAGGTTGGTTAAGAAGGTTCAACTGTTGGGTATAAATGCAGGAATAGCAAGATGGATTCAACAGTGGCTGAATGGGAGAAGCCAGAGGGTAATGGTGGATGGCTGTTTGTCGAGTTGGAGGCAGGTGACTAGTGGGGTGCCTCAGGGATCTGTGTTGGGTCCTTTGTTGTTTGTCATGTACATCAATGATCTGGATGAAGGGGTGGTAAATTGGATTAGTAAGTATGCAGATGATACCAAGATAGGGGGTGTTGTGGATAATGAAGAGGATTTCCAAAGTCTACAGAATGATTTAGGCCAGTTGGAAAAATGGGCTGAAAGATGGCAGATGGAGTTTAATGCTGATAAATGTGAGGTGCTACACCTTGGCAGGACAAATCAAAATAGGACGTACATTGTAAACGGTAAGGAATTGAAGAATACAGTTGAACAGAGGGATCTGGGAATAACCGTGCATAGTTCCTTGAAGGTGGAATCTCATATAGATAGGGTGGTAAAGAAAGCTTTTGGTATGCTAGCCTTTATAAATCAGAGCATTGAGTATAGAAGCTGGGATGTAATGTTAAAATTGTACAAGGCATTGGTGAGACCAAATCTGGAGTATGGTGTACAATTTTGGTCGCCCAATTATAGGAAGGATGTCAACAAAATAGAGAGGGTACAGAGGCGATTTACTAGAATGTTGCCTGGGTTTCAACAGCTAAGTTACAGAGATAGGTTGAATAAGTTAGGTCTTTATTCTCTGGAGCGCAGAAGGTTAAGGGGGGACTTGATAGAGGTCTTTAAAATGATGAGAGGGATAGACAGAGTTGATGTGGACAAGCTTTTCCCTTTGAGAATAGGGAAGATTCAAACAAGAGGACATGACTTTAGAATGAAGGGACAGAGGTTTAGGGGTAACATGAGGGGGAACTTCTTTACTCAGAGAGTGGTAGCGGTGTGGAATGAGCTTCCAGTGGAAGTGGTGGCGGCAGGTTCGTTGGTATCATTTAAAAATAAATTGGATAGGCATATGGATGAGAAGGGTATGGAGGGTTATGGTATGAGTGCAGGCAGGTGGGACTAAGGGAAAAAAGTTGTTCGGCACGGACTTGAAGGGCCGAGATGGCCTGTTTCCGTGCTGTAATTGTTATATGTTATACTCTCCATACTTCATAATAACATGCCAATCCTGCCTTATTGCATGGGTGGTTTGCATGAGAACTTTTGCCCAATTTCCAAACCCTGGCCATAATCCAAACTTACTTGGAATGCTCCGGTTGTGCCTCAACCAAATATTTTTACCCTTTGTGTGTTGTACAAACAAATGTAAATATTACAACTTGTGAACGGTGCACTACCCAAATTTTGGAAGTGCTAGACCCATTTAGTTGAGCATGATTGGAAGGTGCATGGAATTTCTGAGCTATCATGCTGCCCCCAGCTCCAGTGAACCGCTACTGCCGATGAGCGCCTGGGGTGCATTCTGAACGATGACTTTTGCCCGGCATTGTCCGAATGAATTAGTCTGCCAGGCTTCTTCCCCTGTAGAATAGACCAACCTGAATAACCGATTCAGCGGCTGGCTCTCACATCCCCCTGTTGGCATTGTTCACTGCCGGCACATATGTGCTTGAGTATGTTCTATTGACATTTTTAGAGCCTGGGGTCATCTTGACCTTTTGCTCTTCCCTCAGTGAGGGTGATTCGTAGACAGTCCCAACAGGCGCTGCCGCAGGATACAAATACTGATACAAACCCATTGGCCTTAACCCAATAGAATATTTTACTGGGATGGCAACTTTATTGTCAGGAAAGGTACCTCTGACATGTGCTCTTCATCCCTTTGGGTATGCCCCACGGCCATACCCTGAGACTCAGTGTCAGCAGGATACTGACCCATCTTGGTCTCTGCCTCTGAGAGGAACTTTGCAGCACTGTATACAACAGTTGCTGTATTTAGGATAGTCGTTTCAACGCACTATCCAGCCCCGGTGAGGAATTCATCCCCCGACTCCGTGGGCCTTGCTCTCTAGTCCCGGTGGAGAATCATCTCCCGACTCCCTGGGTGAGCAGATATGTGTGAATTTGAACAATCCTGTCCCAGGCGTTGCTGGCGCCACCTTTCATAAAGGCCGCCGCTTTTTGACATGAAACAGCCCTGCACCAGGTGCAGCTGGCACGGCTCTCCCGTAAGCCGGCACTTCACACATGAAGCAGCCCTGTCAGGCGCTGCTGGCACGGCTCTCCCATAGGCCGGTAATGTCACATATGAAACAGCCCTGTATCAGGTGCTGCTGGCACGGCTCTCCCGTAGGCTGGCACTTTCATATATGAAGCAGCCCTGTCAGGCGCTGCTGGCACGGCCTGTCCCATATGTCCACGCTATTGCTGTGTAAGCTCACTAAATCAACATTTAGTGTGCAGCTGTACCTGGTGAAGGGTAAAAATAATTCATAGCAACTTGTGCTTAAACAATTATAACATTGTCAGAACATATAACAATAACTTTTTACTTTAGCTTTTACTTAAAGAAAAAGCACTATAAAATACATACTTTTTAACCCTTTATAGCCCAACTCACCTGAGTCCAAATAGGGCTGAATGAGTCCCAGTAATTTCTTGACTAGGGACCAACGTCTGTGATCCACTGACCCCACTGTCAGTGGCTCCAGTGTTGCTTCCTTGCCGTTCCAACGGCATCCCACAGGCTGGGGAGCCACTGACTCCCCTATCAGCGACTCTGCTTAAATTTCCTGCCGTTTTTACGGCATCCCTGCAGGCTGGGGAGCCGCTAACAGCACTGTTAGCGGCTCCTTATCTCGCAAACCCAATCAATTTTGCTGGTTTATCCACATTTGCGGTTGGACTGGAATTTCCCCACCGGCAACTTGTCGGGCTGTGAAACTGGCATGAAAAACCTCTGTAAAAAGCGGCTCCTGCCTAAAACCCCTGGTAAGTAAAAACCCAAACTTACCTTTTAAGTTTAACTTACCACCGACAGGAGCTGTGTCCTGCCAGATTGGTGCTTGCGCCAATGCGGCTGACGTACTGGTGCGCATGCGGCCTGGCGGGCCTTCATCGCGGAATCACTCACGTGACTCCGAAGTAAAATTAAAGATTATCAAAAACCTCTTAATTTCCCAATGACTTTGGATGAATTGACCATAAAAATATGATCTCTTCACTCAAAGTAGCTTGTGGTCCAGACAGCATTAAAAATGAAATGCTTAAGTACAGCACTCCGGAGAAGCAGGACATAGTGCTTAGGCTGTTCAACATCATACTATGCTCCGGTTATTTCCCTGATATTTGGTGTCAAGGGCTTATTTCGCCCATTTATAATAATGGAAACAAATAAATATCGTGGCATCTGTGCCAGTAGCTGCCTAGGGAAGTTATTCTGCAGTATCATAAATAACAATGCAGGATGTCCTTAACAAATACAACATTCTCAGTAAAAACCAAATTGGCTTCCTCCCAAAACACTGACCATATTTATAGCCTCCACACTCTCATTGAAAAACGTATACTCCAAACAAGAAATTGAATAATATTTGCCTGCTTTATTGACTTTGGGAGAGCATTTGACTCTATTTGGCACGAAGGGCTCTATTACAAACTTCTCTGTTGTGGTATAGGAGGAAAGATATATGACCTTATCAAATCAGTGTATCTGAATAACATCTCCAGCCACTCCCGTCTGACGTAAAAGTAAAGCTTGTATGGTTTACCTAACCTATTGTGAATTGCCTGTATTAAGAAATAAACCTTAACAGATGTTTATCACCTCGATGGGAAAAATGTGAGTATAATGTGTGAAAATGGGAAGGCTGTGGCCTAGCGTTTGGAAGAAAATAGGAAAGTGAACAAGATTCACACACACACACACACGCACACTCGGCCACAGAGAGAGTTTTATAATAATACTAGACCAAGTGGGACCCGTTGGGTCCCGTCCCCCAACGCTGGAGGGGGGAGGGGAGGCAAGCGCACGGCGACACAGGGGAGGGCTGGTCCCTAAACTCAATATTCCACCACTCACCCATAGGTCCCAATGCTCACCACTCCCGAGAGAGGGGGAGGGGGGTAGAGAGGGAGGGGGGTAGAGAGAGAGGGGGACGGTGGTAAAGAGGTAGAGGAAGGGGGTAGAGAGAGAGGAGGAGGGTGTAGAAAAGGAGGGGGAAGGGGTAGAGAGGAAGGGGAGGCAGTAGTGACGGAGAGGGAGGGTTGAGGGAGCGGGAGGGTGATAGAGAGGGAGGGGGTAGAGACCCTACCTCATCTCCCTCATCCTCATTTCCCTCATCCTCCTCGCCTCACCCAGAACCTACCCAGGTCCTAGAGCAGCGTCAGAAATCTCATACTCGATCCGGCCCTGGGTGTCGACCCAGGCTCGTCCTTGGTTCCAGTAGCAACCTCCAGCCGTCAGTACGGCCGCCGCCTGGGCTCCAGCCCAGTCCTGGCTCATCCTTGGTTCCAGCGGCAGCTTCATTATTGACCCTAGTCGCGGCCCCATCCCAAGCCCCGGGCGCGGCTCTCACTCCAGCTCGAGCACCAGGCTGGGCTCCAGCCTGGGCCCCCTGCTCCACCCTCACCACCAGGCTCCGGTAGCTGCCGCCACATGAGCGCTGGAGTGGCCCTTCCTCCCAGAGTGCCGCGTCCTGCCTTGCGAGTCCATTGTGACGTCACTCTGGGTTTTTTTTCCAAAACGTGCGAGTTTTCGGGCTGTTTTTAAAACTTTAAATGATCAAAAAGTTCGGAAATATTGGTGGGAATGCCCCGGGAAGATGTTTCTCCCCTCGACAGGAAAGATATGAGTAGAATGTGTGGAAATGGGAAGGCTGTGGCCTAGCGTTTGAGACGAAATTGAAATCAAGCAGATTGTGCCCAGATGACACACACCACACCCACATATACATATACACAAACAAGATACAGTTTTAGTATAATATAAGTCAACAGTATAATATAAGAGTTTATTGTCATATGTTCCTGACAGGACAATGAAATTCTTTCTTTGCATAGCACAACAGAACATAGTAGGCATTGACTACAAAACAGATCAGTGGGTCCATATACCATTATATACGTAAATACACACACAAATGAATAAACTGATAGTGCAAATAACAGATAAAGGGGTATTAATGTTCAGAGTTTTGTCCGAGCCAAGTTTAATAGCCTGATGGCTGTGGGGAAGTAGCTATTCCTGAACCTGGCCGTTGCAGTCCTCAGGCTCCTGTACCTTCTACCTGAAGGTAGCAGGGAGATGAGTGTGCGGCCAGGATGGTGTGGGTCCTTGATGATGCTGCCAGCCTTTTTGAGGCAGCAACTGTGATAGATCCCCTCAATGGAAGGAAGGTCAGAGCCGATGATGGACTGGACAGTGTTTACTACTTTTTGTAGTCTTTTCCTCTCCAGGGCGCTCAAGTTGCCGAACCAAGCCACGATGCAACCAGTCAGCATGCTCTCTACTCTGCACCTGTAGAAACATAGAAACATAGAAAATAGGTGCAGGAGTAGGCCATTCGGCCCTTCGAGCCTGCACCGCCATTCAATGTGATCATGGCTGATCATCCAACTCAGTTAGAGAGAGTCCTCCTTGACAGACCTACTCTCCATAATCTTCTCAGGAAGTAGAGGCGCTGATGAGCTTTCTTAATAATTGCATCTGTGTTCTCGGACCAGGAAAGATCTTCAGAGATGTGCATGCCCAGGAATTTGAAGCTCTTGACCCTTTCAACCATCGACCCGTTGATCTAAACAGGACTGTGGGTCCCCATCCTATTCCTTCCAAAGTGCACACTCAGTTCCTTGGTTTTGCTGGTGTTGAGGGCCAGGTTATTGTGCTGGCACCACATGGACAGTCGCTCGATCTCTCTTCTGTCCTCTGACTCATCTCCATCAGTGATACGTCCCACAACAGTGGTATCGTCAGTGAACTTGATGATGGAGTTCGCACCATGACCGGCTACGCAGTCATGAGTATAGAGTACAGCAGGGGGCAGAGCACGCAGCCCTGAGGTGCTCCCGTGCTGATTGTTATTGAGTCTGACACATTACCACCAATACGAACAGACTGTAGTCTGTGAATGAGGAAGTCGAGGATCCAATTGCAGAGGGATGCGCAGAGACCCAGTTCTGCGAGTTTGGTAACCAGCTTGGAGAGGATGATTGTGTTAAATGCCGACCTGTAATCATATAACCATATAACAATTACAGCATGGAAACAGGCCCTCTTGGCCCTTCCAGTCCGTGCCGACTGGAATCGATGAATAACAGCCTGACATATGAATTTTTGTTGTCCAAGTGGTCCAGAGCGGAGTGCAGGGCCAGGGAGATAGCATCCATCTGTTGTGGCGGTAAGCGAACTGCAGTGGGTTCAGGTTTTTGTCAGGCGTTAGTGCCACAGGTCGATAGTCATTGAGGCACGTCACCTTGCTCTTCTTGGGCACCGGTATTATTGATGCCTTTTTGAAGCAGGTGGGAACCTCAGACCTCAGAAGTGACAGGTTGAAAATGTCCGTTAAAAACTCCAGCCAGTTGGTCCGCACAGGTTTTTAGGACACGACCAGATATACCATCAGGTCCAGATGCTTTTCGAGGGTTCACCCCTCTGAAGGATTTCCTGACTTCGGCCTCTGTGACTGAGACTGAAATACCATCACAGCGAATGGTGGCTCGGGAAGGCACACCGGTGTTCTCCCTATCAAAGCGTGCATAAAACGCATTGAGCTCATCAGGGAGTAATGTTTCGCCGACATTCGAGCTGCCTTCTGGTTTCGCATTATAGGAGGTGATTGCATTCAGGCCCCGCCACAGCTGCCGAACATCTGTCACATCCTCTGGCATGGAGCAGAAGTCCCTTTTGGCCTTTTTGATGGCCTTACCAAGGTCGTATCTTGACTTCTTGTAGACCACTGTATCATCAGACATGAATGTCCGGTGTCTGGTCTTCAGAAGAGTGCGGATCTCACAGTTCATCCAAGGTTTCTGATTGGGAAATACTCGGAAGGTTTTGATGGGGATGCAGTTCTCCACACATTTCTTAATGAAGTCTGTAACGACTGTGGCATATTCGTTCAAGTCTGTTGCCGAGTCCTTGAACATTGCCCAGTCTACAGACTCCAAACAGTCCTGTAGTTGTTCCTCTGCCCTCCCCCCACCCCCGACCAGCTCTGTACTGTCCTCACCTCTGGGGGTGCACTTTTTAATTGCTGCCTGTAGGCAGGGAGAAGCAGCACCGCGGTATGGTCGGATTTACCAAAGTGAGGGTGAGGGTTAGAGCGGTAGCCAATATAGATAGATTTACCTCAGGTCTCTCATTGTGGGAGAATATTGATAATTTACACACAGAGGTGGAGAGAGAGGGAGAGAGAGAGAGGAGAGAGTAGGGGGAGAGAGAGAGGTGGAGAGAGGGAGGGTGAACTTAGATGGGGGTATATTGATTATAAAATATACCCCCACCGGAGTCGGTAATAAAATACAGACTACGTAAATCTCTGTCATCCACTGACTTGGCCTCCACCGTAGTCTGAGGCAAAGAATTCCACAGATTCACCACCCTCTTTTAAAATTGTTTTTATTATTATTTTTTTTTGTTAGAAGTACAGTACTGTGGTACCTAAGTACCTAATACATACATACACATTACCATTCTCGTACAACTTCTTTAAAACCATTTAATAATAAAAGAACAGTGAACGAAAAAGGGAAATAAAGGGTGTCGAGATAGATGTACAAGCGAGTAGAAACAGATAGTGAAAGAGACAGAGAGCAGAGATGAAAAACTAAGAAGATTGAAAGAAAAAGGGGAAGTAGAGAGAAAAGAAATTAGGAGAGATCTACCTATTTTGTATCTTTACCAATCCGTCACCCGGTTCTGAACCATTTAATTTCTACGGTTATGCTATGTTGCACCATATGCTTGTAAAAAGTCGTTAAAAGGAGACCAAATCTTTAAGAATCGGTCTACTTTGCCTAGTAGGAGGAATCTCATTTCTTCAAGATGTAGCGTTTCCGACATATTTGAAATTCACATTCTGAACGTTGGCGTGGTTGCGTTTTTCCAGAATTTGAGTATAAGTTTTTTTGCTGTTATTAAACCATAATTAAGAACGTAGTTAATTTACGTCCCTCTTCCATTGATCCAAAGATAATCAGTTCTGTATTAGGGTTCAATTTTGTGTTAAATAGTTTTGTAAAAGTTCCAAAGATTTCATTCCAATATAACCATATAACAATTACAGCATGGAAACAGGCCCTCTTGGCCCTTCCAGTCCGTGCCGAACATTATTTTCCCCTAGTCCCATCTACCTGCACTCAGACCATACCCCTCCATTCCCTTTCCGTCCATATACCTATCCACTTTACTTTTAAATGTTAAAATCGATCCTGCCTCCACCACTTCTGCTGGAAGCTCATTCCACACAGAGTAAAGAGGTTCCCCCTCATGTTACCCCTAAACTTATGTCCCTTAATTCTCATATCATGCCCTCTTGTTTGAATCTTCCCTACCCTCAATGGGAAAAGCTTATCCACGTCAACTCTGTCTATCCCTTTCATCATTTTAAAGGCCTCAATTAAGTCCCCGCTTAACCTTCTGCGCTCCAAAGAATAAAGAACTAACTTGTTCAACCTTTCTCTGTAACTTAGTTGCTGGAACCCAGGCAACAATCTAGTAAATCTCCTCTGTACTCTCTCTATTTTGTTGACATCCTTCCTATAATTAGACGACCAAAATTGTACACCACACTCCAGAATTGGTCTTACCAATGCCTTGTACAATTTTAACATTACTTCCCTACTCCTATATTCAAGCTCTGATTTATAAAGGCCAGCACACCAAAAGCTTTCTTTACCACCCTATCTACATGCGATTCCACCTTCAGGGAACTATGCACAGTTATTCCTAGATCCCTCTGTTCCACAGCATTCCTCAATTCCCTACCATTTACCATGTACGTCCTATTTTGATTTGTCCTGCCAAGATGTAGCACCTCACACTTATCAGCATTAAACTCCATCTGCCATCTTTCAGCCCACTCTTCCAAATGGCCCAAATCTCTCTGTAGACTTTGAAAATCTACTTCATTATCCACAGCACTATTCTGGCTCTCTAATGGTCCAATTTTATCCCTCATTATCCTTTTGCTATTAATATAGCTGTAGAAACCCTTTGGATTTACTTTCACCTTTCTTGCCAAAGCAACCTCATATCTTCTTTTAGCTTTTCTTATTTCTTTCTTAAGATTCTTTTTACATTCTTTATACTCATCTAGCACCTCATTTACTCCATGCCTCCTATAATTATTGTAGATATCTCTATTTTTTCAAACCAAGTGTCCAATTTCCCTTGAAAACTGTAAATAGGCAATTTACAAACTCTAAAAGTGTTCAACACATTTTAATGATAGCACAAGGTATTACATACATCCTCAAATACTGGCTACATTCTTCTAGTGAACCGTATCCAGGAAGGGGAAGGCATTATGATTGATGTTAACTAGGCGGGGTTAATGGTACTGAGGTAACTATGTTATTGGTTGCATGCAAAACCATCTACATCCTTCCCCTTAGAAAATTAAAAAAAAACAGACCGTTGTCACTACAACAGAATTAAACAGAATTAAACAGAATCGCCATAACGAACAGGTGGCTTGCTGATCCAGCCCGAGCGCGTACGGATGCCTCCCCCTTCCCCCGGAGGAGCAGAAAAAACAGGGGGACCCGAGACAGCAGGGGAACCAGGGAAGGGCGGTGGGGTTGGAGGAACAGGAGAGGGAGGACCGCGACCGCCAACAGGTGACCCGCGCAGAGGGGAACCGGGCGCTCGATATGGGGACCGAGGCATGCAGGGAACGCTGGCTGGGACAGGAGCCGGCTGCTGGTATGAGAGCGGCGGGGCATAGGGGCCCGGGGCCTGTGGCTTCGGCTCATTAACCGCAAGCAGGTGTTGTCGGCTTCTACGGTAGATGGTTCCCTCATAGTCGACCAGATACGAACGAGGTGAGTCGGCCACCCCAACCACAGTAGCCAGACGGGAGTGACCCCTGGCGGTTTGCAATCGAACAACCTGTCCAGGCAACAGAGGATCGAGTGGTCTGCACGACCGATCGTGGGAACGCCGCTGGCTGTCATGTTTCTCTTGAATGCGCCTCTGCACAGAGGCAGGCTCCAGCACCCGAGGTTTCAGCTGGCGCTGGGCAATCGGGATGGTAGATCTGGTTGTTCTGGACATCAGACGCTGAGCAGGGGACCCCATGGCCGGATCTCTGGAAACATTCCTGAGGTTCAGGAGATCCAAATACAAATCAGAGTTAGACAGTCTCGCTTGTTCCATCAGAAGCTTGGCGCTGCGGACGGCCTGTTCAGCAAGGCCGTTGCTCTGTGGGTACTCCGGGCTGCTGGTGAAATGCACAAAATTCCATTTGTCAGCAAAACTTTTGAACTCACGGCTGGTAAACTGCCTGCCATTGTCAGTCTGCAGCCTGACAGGGGACCCAAACGTGGAGAAGTGTTTCCGCAGCTTCCGGATCACCATCTCCGACGTGAGGGATGTCAGCAAATCCACCTCGAACCAGTTTGAGTACGAGTCGACCAGGACAAGGTAGTGGTTACCACGCCACTCGAAGATGTCGGCAGCCAGCGAGGACCAGGCCAAGGTAGGAGTGGGCTGTTGCAGCAGGGGCTGTCGCTGCTGATGTGGAGCAAGCCTGTTGCACGTGGAGCAGGCAGAAACACGGTCTCGAATATATTTGGCCATTCCAGGCCAGTAGAATTGGCACTGAGCATGGGCGAGTGTTGCATCGACCCCGGGGTGTCCGCTGTGGGCTGCGCAGTAGTAAGAATCGAACAGGGAGGTCGGGACCACCACTTTATGTCCCTTAACGATAACGCCATTCTGGAGCACCAGTTTGTCACGGACCAGGAAGAAGGGCTGTGTTTCAGGCGGTGCAGCGGAGCGCTTTGTTGGCCACCCTGATTTAATCACAGACGCAAGCCGTTGCAAAACTGGATCGGCAGTGGTGTGCTCGGCCAAAAGCTGCAGCTGCTTGGTGGGAATAAAATTGACGCCCAGTACGAGCAAGTCCTCTGTTTCGTAGGGGTGGCGAGCACAGGAGGCCCGCGGGGCGCGCGATAACGTGTCCGCGATGTGCATCTCGGTGCCTTTCTTGTAGACGATGTCGAAATCAAAGCGCTGGAGCTGCAGCATCATACGCTGCAGCCTGGCAGGGGCAGCATGAATCGGCTTGTTCAGGATTGTCACCAGTGGCTGGTGGTCGGTTTCGACTGTAAATCTGCTGCCAAACAGGAAGTCTCTGAACTTGGAGCAGGCAAACACCACCGCAAGCAGCTCCTTCTCGATCTGAGCGTACCGCTGCTCGGTGTCCGTCATGGTGCGGGAGGCATAGGAGACAGGATGTAACGATCCATCGACAGATTGGAGGCATGCCGCGCCCAGGCCGAACTTAGAAGCGTCACATGTGACGGTGATGGGGCGACTCGCATCAAAAAATCGCAACGTCGGAGTGTTAATCAGTTTCGACTTGAGACAGTCAAACGCCTGCTGGTGCTGTGGGAGCCAGACCCAGGCGATATCCTTTTTTGTCAGCTGCCGCAGGGGAGCACTCAGCTCACTGAGATTTGGTACAAACTTCCCAAGGTAGTTCACCATGCCCAAGAAACGTTGTAGACCTGGCACGTCGGTGGGGGCTGCCATCTCAGAGATGGCCGCTGCCTTCAAAGGGTCGGGTTTTAGTCCGTTAGAGGTGAAAACGTGTCCAACATACGTGACTTCTGAGACACGAAACCGGCACTTCTTTGGGTTCAGCTTCAGGTTGGCCTTTCGCACCCGATCCAGGATGCGGCGGAGGTTCTGGTCATGTTCTTCCCATAGACTAAGATGTCATCCACGATGATGGTACATGGCAGGCCCGAGAATATCTGCTCCATCGTTCGCTGGAACACCTCACTAGCGGAATTGATGCCGAATGGCATTCGCAGGAATTTGAATCTGCCGAATGGTGTGGCGAAGTTTGTCAGGTCGGAAGATGCTTTGTCCAACGGGATCTGCCATAACGAGTTCTTAGCGTCTAGGACCGAAAATACGGTGGCTTGCCCGACCTGAGCCACCACGTCCTCAACAGACCGCATGGGGTAGTGTGGTCGCCTGATGGCAAGGTTTAAGTCCTTGGGGTTGATACACACACGTATTTCATTCTTGTCTTTCTTTATCGTGGCAACCATGGTGGAGACCCAATCGGTGGGCTCGCTGACCGCTTCTAGCACCCACTTGTCGACCATGTTGTTAAGCATCGCCTCGACCCTGTCTTTCATGGCGTGGGACACCCTGTGAGGTGCGCGGACCACGGGTTGTACATTTGGGTCAATGGAAATATGGTATGTCAGTGGTAACTTTCCCAGGTCATCGTTGAACAGGTCCTGGTATTCTGCAATCGGGTTAAATGACAGTTGCACTTTGTGGACCGTGTGGTCGAAGGACACCAGGCCAAGATCTTGGCACGCACGGTTTCCCAGCAGGGTAACACAGTCAGAGTTCAAAACATAAAAAATCAAGTTTCTCGTGGCCTTCTGTAGCCTGCAAGTTAAAGTGGCCCTCCCCACAGGCCTGAGAATTTCTCCACCATAGGCGTGCAGAGTAGCATTGTCAGCGACCAAGGCCTCATTAGTCCTTATCTTGTTGAAAAGATTTATTGACAAAACATTGACCTTTGCCCCAGTATCTAACTTCGCAAGGAAGGTTACATTGTTGACAGTCACAGACACGGAGGGATCAAGACGTTGGCCAGGTGCCTGGAGGAGGGTAAACACATTCGAATCCTCGGGAGAATTAATTGGATCTGCATCATAGGATTCAGCAACATCGGGCTGTGGGTTGGAACAGCTATCAGATTGTTTAAGCATGTTTAGACTGGGTCTGGAAATCTGTACCTGTCTCCCACGAGAACGGAATAAGCGGCAGGCAGAAGCGAAATGATTCAGTTTGTTACAAAAATTACAAGCCTTGCCATAGGCAGGGCACGTCGACCGTCTGTGGTGCATGTAGTTACAGTTAGGGCACCTTTTTGGGGGCACATCAGCAGGACCAGGGTTGGCACGCGGCAGAAAAGCATTGTTTCCCCTCTGAGGCAGGGCTCTACTAAATCCAGCCTGGTGAACAGACTTATCTCCCAAGTCCCGGTGATCATCTGGCAATACAACGACCTCAGGCAATCTGCAGGCATGCATGGCTTTTTCTAACGTTAGATCCGGATCCCTAAGAAGCTCACATCGCAGCTTCTGGTCACGCATGCCAGTTACTAAAATGTCTCTAGTGAGCTGCTCTGTCATGTCACCGAAACGGCACCGCTGGGCGAGATAACGCAAATCGGCAATAAAACATTCAGCAGGTTCCTCCGGCAGCTGTCTCCTTGTAAAGAACCGTGCCCTCTCTAGAATGCGGTTCGAGGGCAGGTCACAAATCTCCCTGAACTTACGTAGCAGGCAAGCAGGGTCACTGGCAGATTCTGCAGGGGTAACCACCACGTTGTTGTCGTCCAGGACCGCTGGAGCATAGACGAAAGTTCTGGCTCTCTTCATGGCATCAGGTCCGACAAGGTTGAGTAGGAGGGAGGCTTTGAGGGAGTCAGGATCATTGCGGTGAGCGACGTTGACAAAGTGGGTGAAATCAATTTCAAACGTAGCCCAGCGCTCAGAAATATCAGCATCAAAGACAAGCTGCGCGGGCTTTCTGCACGAGGATGCCATGGTCAGAGAGATAAAGCACAAAAGGCACAAATCAAATAAAAGAAATAAAACCCGATGGACAGGTAGGCGCAAGTATCGTCCAGCTCCGACACCATGTAAATAGGCAATTTACAAACTCTAAAAGTGTTCAACACATTTTAATGATAGCACAAGGTATTACATACATCCTCAAATACTGGCTACATTCTTCTAGTGAACCGTATCCAGGAAGGGGAAGGCGTTATGATTGATGTTAACTAGGCGGGGTTAATGGTACTGAGGTAACTATGTTATTGGTTGCATGCAAAACCATCTACAAAAACCATGGCTCTTTCCGATTTTTACCATTTCCTTTCAACCGAACAGGGACATAAAGATTCTATACTCTTACAATATCCTCTTTAAATATCCTCCATTTCTCTTCTACATCCTTCCCATAAAACAAAATGTCCCAATTCGCTCCTTTTTAATCATTATGCATTCCCTGAAAGTTAGCCTTTCTACAATCAAAAATCTCAATCCTCGGTCCAGTTCTGCATCTCTTCATAATGATATTGAAACTAATGGTATTGTGATCACTGGTCCCGAAGTGCTTACCAACGCATACCTCCGTCACCTGACCTGCCTCATTTCCTAACAGGTGGTCCAGCACTGCCCCTTCTCTGGTCGATACCTCTATGTATTGCTGCAAAAAACTATCCTGCACACATTTAACAAACTCCAAATCATCCAGCCCATTTACAGAATGTGTTTCCCAGTCTATTTTTGGAAAATTGAAATCTCCCACAATCACTACCTTGTGCTTACTACTAATATCTGCTATCTCCTTACATATTAGCTCTTCTATTTCTCGCTCCCCATTTGCTACACCCTTCCCACTTCTCAGTTCCACCCAAATAGCCTCCCTCGACGAGCCCTCTAATCTATCCTGCCAAAGCACTGCTGTAATATCTTCTCTGACCAGCTATGCAACCCCTCCACCTGTGGTCCCTCCAATTCTATCACACCTGAAGCAACGAAATCCTGGAATATTTAGTTTCCAATCACAACCCTCCCGCAACCATGCCATGTTTCACTGATTGCCACAATATCATATTTCCAGGTGTCAATCCAGGCTCTAAGTTCATCCACCTTTCTTACAATGCTCCTAGGATTAAAATATACACATTTTAGAAACCCACCATCCCTTATTCTCTGTTTATTATCGTTTTCCTCTTTCTCGCCTACATTTTTGGTCCGAGTGCTTCCCTTCTCTGCCTCTTGCCCCACACCCTGTCCCCTAGCCCCCTCTACCCGAGTCCCTCCCCCCAGCCTTTCCAGTTTAAAGTCTCCTTTGCAAATCTCCCTGCCAGGATATTTTTTTCCCCTTGGGTTCAAGTGCAACCCGTCCTTTTTATACAGATCATGTCTTCCCCAAAAGAGGTCCCAGTGATCAAGAAACTTGAATCCCTGCCCACTGCACCAGGCGGTCAGCCACGCATTGATCCTCCACCTCATTCCATTTATACTCTCACTGTCACGTGGCACAGGCAGTAATCCTGAAATTTTTACTCTTTTGGTCCTTCTCCTTAACTTTCCCACCAACTCCCTAAATTCTTCTTTCAGGACCTCTTCTCTTTTTCTGCCTATGTCATTGGTACCAATGTGTACCACAACATCAGGCTCCTCTCCCTCCCTTTTCAGAATCTTTTCGACACGTTCTGACACATCCGAGACCCTGGCACCAGGGAGGCAAACTACCATCCGGGTCTCCCAACTGCGTCCACAGAATCGCCAATCTGACCCCATAACTATGGAGTCCCCTGTTACAATTGCCCTCCTCTTTTTGCTACCCTTCTGAGCATCAGGGCCGTTCTCTGTGCCGGAGGCCCGGCCGCTGTTGCTGCCCCCAGGTGGGCTGTCCGCTCGAGGTACAGTGAAAAGCTTTTCACTGTACCTCGGTACATGTGTCAATAAGCTAAACTGAACTGAATCTGAAGATAGACACAAAATGCTGGAGCAACTCAGTAACATAGGCAGAATCTCTGGAGAGCACGGAATCTGAAGAAGGGTCTCAGCCCAAAACATCACCCATTCCTTCTGTCCAGAGATGCTGCCTGTGCCGATGAGTTACTCCAGCATTTTGTATCTATCTTAGGGTTAAACCAGCATCTGCAGTTCCTTCCTACACATAAATTGAAACTGATCTGAACTACTGGAAACTTTACAAATCCCTGCTAGTTCAGTAAGGACGTTCGGGGGATGAAGCCTCCAGCATTCACCCTTACATAACGCTAAGCCACAGCTGTGAAATCTGCACCTTGTTAGTTAGGGGGTGGATCATACATACCAATGACACCATCACTAACCACAACCCCACAAATGATGACATCTTTAAAATATGCACAACCTCTGCCAAACATCTGCCGTCTAATCTCACAAACTGTCAAGCCGATAAAACCCTGATGCTGCAAAGCAGCTACACAGAGAACTTCAGCAGATAGAATAGTAAGATTAAATGAGAACTTACCATTTGAAGTTTGATCTTTATTTTATGAGGAGTTACGTTGGTGATTACGTGAAGAACCCCGCCAGTGCGCATGCTCGTCAATCTTCAAAGCATCAGTGGGAAATCACAGAAAACAGTAATTGAAGTGACATAGTAAGATTATAAACCTAGAACTACCAGATGACCTTTGTGATATGACGGTTGGGAGCGGAGGGCACGTAATGAAAGCTGGAGGCTTCTTCCCCCGACTAATAGTGTTGGTAAAAAAACCCTGGTCTGACAACTTAATATAAGTGTTTGGAAGGTTCGCTCGTTCGACCGTCCTGCAGCTGCTAGGATGTGGTCCAGCAGAACGTAAATAACCCTTGCTACTGATGTTGTAGCAGACCTGGTGGAGTGATTTAATTCGTATCTACTCCCGTATAAACCAAACCCCGTTGCACCGCCTGGGGATGGTCTGAACTGACACCTTCTTATAAAGCTTTTTTGGAACTAACAACATTGCTAGTTCTGAGCCTCTAGGCTCATGGTTATCTTGACATATTGTTGTGAATGTGTGACCTTACAGGCCCACACAGGAGATCAGTGGGCAGAATTAAAGCACATGGTATCGGGGGTATGGTATTGAGATTTAATTGACAGATAGGAGAAAAAGAGTAGGAATAAAAAGGCCCCTGTCAGAATGGCAGGCAGTGGCGCGTGGAGTACCGCAAGGCTCGGTATTGGGGCCGCAACAATTTACAATATATATTAATGATTTGGATGATGGAATTAAAAGTAACGCTAGCAAATGTGTAGAAGACACAAAGCTGTGCGGCAGTTTGCACTACGAAGAGGTGGCTTGGAGGTTGCAGGGTGACTTGAGTGAGGTTGAGTGAGTGGGCAGATGCAGGATAATGTAGATAAATGTGAGGTTATCCACTTTGGCGGTACGCACAAGGAGACAGATTTTAATCTCAACGGTGTCAGACTGGAAAAATGGGAAGTGTAACGAGACCTGGGTGTCCTTATACACCAGTCACTGAAAGTAAACATGCAGGTTTAGCAGGCAGTGAAGAAAGGTAATGGCATGGGTTACACAAAAAGCTGGAGAAACTCAGCGGGTGCAGCAGCATCTAAGGAGCGAAGGAGATAGGCGACGTTTCGGGTCGAGACCCTTCTTCAGACTGGGTGAAGAAGGCAGACCCTTCTTCAGACAGACTAGGCCAGTCTGAAGAAGGGTCTCGACCCGAAACGTAGACCAGTCTGAAGAAGGGTCTCGACCCGAAACGTCGCCTATCTCCTTCGCTCCTTAGATGCTGCTGCACCCGCTGAGTTTCTCCAGCTTTTTGTGTAACCCTCGATTCTCCAGCATCTGCAGTTCCTTCTTTAACAAAGGTAATTGCATGCTGGCCTTCATAAAGAGAGGATTTGCGTCTCGATGGCGCAGTGTACTGCTGCTGTTCATCCACTGGAGGGCGCTGTGACAGTACATTACCCCTGTACATCCACTGCAGGGCTCTGTGTGCAGATGTTGCAGTGCACAGTTAACAATAACACGAAATGCATAAATCCTTCCAGCATAATTAGGTCATTAGGCCCAACCATTGGACTCCGACATTCAATCATGGCTGACGTATCATTCCACTCAACTCCATTATCCTGCCTTCTCCCCGTAACCGTTCACACTCTTACGAATCATGAACCTGTCTAGCTCCGTTTTAAAAATACCCATTGGCGGTTTCCACACCCATCTGTGGCAGCATTCCACATATTTACATTCCTCTGACGAAATAAGTTCCTGATCAACTCATGTTAAAAAGTACGTCCTTTTATTCTGAGGCTGAACAAAGGATTCTGCCACAGACAGTTGTAAAGGCAGTAATGGAGTCACATTTGGATAGCAGTAGCAGGATCGGTCCGAATCACCATTGGATATACGAAGGGGAAATCATGCTTGACTAGTCTTATGGAATTTCTTGAGGATGCAACTATGAAAATGGACAAGTGGATGTAGTGTACCTATACTTTTTGAAAGCTTTTGATAAGTTCCAAATAGGAGATTAGTGGGCAAAATTAGAGCACATGGTATTGGGGGTAGCTTGCTGACATGGATAGAAAATTGGTTGGCATACAGGATACAAAGAGTAGGGATTAATGGGTCCCTTTCAGAATAGCAGCCAGTGATTGGTACCGCAAGGTTCGGTGCTAAGACCACAGCAATTTACAATATATGTTAATGATATAGATAAAGGGATTCAAAGTGACTTTAGCAAATTGCAGATAACACAAAGCTGGGTGGCAGTGTGAATTGTGAGGAAGATGCTATGAGGATACAGGGTGACTTGGACAGGTTGGGTGAGTGAGCAGATGAACGGCAGATGCAGTTTAATGTGGATAAATGTGAGGATATCCATCTTAGTAGCAACACAATGAGGCAAATTATTATCTAAATGGTATCAAGTTGGGAAAAGGGGAAGTACAACGGCAGCTGAGTGTCCTTGTTCATCACACTGAAAGTAAGCATGCAGGTACAGCAGGCAGTGAAGAAAGTTAATGGCATGTTTGCTTCATATCAAAATGAGTTGAATGTCGGAGCAAAGAGGTCCTTCTGCAGCTGTACAATAGACAATAGACAATACGTACAGGAGTAGGCACAGCCATTGAATGCTTCTACTTCTAGCGTACGGCGTGCACAGCCTAAAGTTGCAGGACAACTTGTTCTATTTAATTTTATTTGATTGTGCACGCCAGGTTGATTGCATTCGTTGAAACAGGGCGGACCACCTGAAGGTTGCAATCTCCAACCCCGCCATTCAATGTGAACATTTTTTTTTTGCTTTATTGACATTGCATGTGTCACATACAACGAGATTACTGTGTCTCTCCATTTATCCACAACCAGTACTCCGTTCCTGTCTTCTCTCCATATCCCTTAACTCCACTATCCCTAAGAGCTCTATCTAAATCTCTCTTGAAAGCATCCAGAGACCAGCCTCCACCGTCCTCTGAGGCAGAGAATTCCACACACTCACAACTCTCTGTGAAAAAGAGTTTTCTCATCTCCGTTCTAAATGGCTTACCACTTATTCTTAAACTATGACCCCTGCTTCTGGACTACCCCGAAATCGTGAACATGTTTCCTGCCTCTCGCGTGTCCAAACCCTTAATAATCTTATGTATTTCAATAAGATCCCCTCTCTTCCTTCGAAATTCCAGAGTATACAAACCCAGCCGCTCCAATCTATCAACATATTACAGTCCCGTAATCTACGCTGCACTCCCTCAATAGCAAGAATGTGCTTCCTCAAGTTTGGAGACCAAAACTGCATCCAATACTCCAGGTGTGGTCTCACTAGGGCCATGTAAAACTGCAGAAGGACCTTTTTGCTCCTACGCTCCCAGATGCCTTGTACTTCTCGTTTTCCCTTATCTGAAAACTTCATGCTTTGTTTATCCAGTTATTAATGAAAATGTTCAATATTCCGACAAAGTTTGAATTAAAAACGTGTCTTTCGCTGATGACGTCAGAATTGGTACTTTGCGCTGTGAGTGACGCTGCTCCCCGCTACTCGCTCCCTGCTACTCGCTCCTCGCTACTCGCTCCCCGCTACTCGCTCCCCACTACTCGCTCCCCGCTGCTCCCCCTGCTGCTGACCCCCCTCGCATCTCCCACCCCCCTGCTGCTACCCACCGCTTCTCACTCCCAGCTGCCTCCCGTGCTGCTCGCTCCACGCTGCTCTCCGCCCGCTGCCCACCCCCCACTGATCTCCCCGCTGCTCCACGCCCCCGCTGCTCGTTTCCCGCTGCTCCCCGCTCCACGGCCGTCCACCCCCCCCCCCTTCTCTCCGCCCCTACTCCTCTCACCACCACCTCTCCCCCCTCCTCCCCCCCTCCTCCTCTCCCAACCACCTGTTGTTATCTCTGATCTTAAGAGTAGAAAAGGGTTAACACAAGGGACTGCAGATGCTGTTTTAAATTAAGCGATACTACGTGCTGGATTACTCAAAGAGGCGTGCAGCATATCTAGAGTACACAGTTGGGGGATGGACCCCTTCTTTAAAATATGTCCAGCACACGAGTTGCTAGATCCCTTTTGCGAGATGTTTATAATAAAGTAACTGGCTTTTCTTTTTTCTTTCTCTATTTTTCCCTTTTTCTTTTTTTTCCTCTCCAGGGTCTATCTCTTAATTCCCTTTTCTACTCTTCAAGGGTTTCCTTTCCCTCTGTCACGCTTTGGCACTTTCACATCTCTTTTTCACTTTGCTACTTTCTATGCTGCTATTTGTCTCTCTATTCTCTCTTTTCTAAAGCCTTAAAATAAAATAAAAATTAAGGGGTACAATGACTGTAATACAATACAAGGGATGTACACTGATGTAACTTACAGGACCGCTAATAAATAAAGATATTTAAAAAATTAAAATAAAAAAAAATATGTCCAGCACATCTCTTTTCAGTACAAAAATCTCGAGTTGAGGGATTATGACACCATATTACCAAAGAGAATGTCTGTCGCTCTAGACAAATAAATACTTTTGCGTCAACGGGCGTCGGCCGCGGAGTTGTCTGTATCCAATAACAACATGTGGGAGCTCTTCCAGAAAAGGTTCACACTGCTCCATGTGCCCAACATCGGTCTGAGGGGGACTAAGAGTTGCATCGCGTCGGACAGTCTAGTCGTGCTCGAACTCTAGGTTGCTCACCATTTTAACTCTCCTCACCTTTCACATACCGACTTTTCTTTCCTGGAGGTTTATCATTGCCAGAATAAGTTCACACGCAAGCTGGAGGAACGATACCTCAAAATCCACTTGGGTAGATCACAGGACAGCGGCATGAACATTGAAATCTACAATTTTAGATGATATACCCGATCCCTGATATCCACCTCCCTATCCTGTGCAGGAACCTGAGGCTTTCCCGTTTCTCCCGCCCCCTCTTCCGCCATTCCCCATCAACGTCCACCTATATCACATACTCTAGATTTACATTGCACCCCACTGTCCCGGTACCCGGACGTGGCATCGAAGGACGAGAAGCCGAAGTAAAGAAGTGGAAACCAAATAACCGAACGGAAACTAAGCCGACATGTCAAATAACCGATCGCGTATGAAGCCGAAACGCCAACTTAAAAGCCAACTAACTGAAAGATTGCGTCACCGAAAAGCGAACGCACCGAAAGGCCGCTCTGCCAACTAACCGGAAGGCTACGTCGCCTTCAAGTCAACTTACCGAATGGCCGCTTTTCCAAAATAACGGAAATGACGTCGCCGGGGTGCGGGACTTGTCAACGTTTGGTCCAGACCCCCGCGTGCATCACACCACTGGCCGGTGAAGACAGGAGGGAGAGGGTCATTTTCCCACACAGGTCACAGGCGGCCGCACTGTGACGGGCTGTGTGTCGACAATGCCCATGGAGCAGAGGTGTGGGACAGGCTGGTCCCTGCGCCCACCCCGAGTCACTGACCGTGATGCACCGCCATCGGACACCAACGCACACACCAGGGTCATTCACCCCCGCGACCCCCGGACCCCGACCCAAACACGGGGTGATATACCCCCTGACACCCACACCGGATGACAGACGGCTCGGGACATTGGCAGCCATAGTAAATTGCTTTTAAAACATGGGGGGTGGGGGGTGGAGGGGTGTGCCTGGAGTGCCGATAACAAGCGTGCATGACAATAAACAATTTTATCACCTCCCACTCCCCAACCCCCCCCCCCCCCCTCCTTGACAACAAGAAGCAGCTAAAAGAAGATATGAGGTTGCTTTGGCAAAAAAGGTGAAAGCAAATCCAAAGGGTTTCTACAGCTATATGAATAGCAAAAGGATGACGAAGGATAACATTTGTCCATTAGAGAGAATGGACAGCTATCTGTAGAGCCAAAAGAGATGGGGGAGATAGTGAACAATTTATTTTCTTCGGTATTCACCAAGGAGAAGGATATAGAACTCTGTGAGGTAAGGCAAAAAAGTAGAGTAGCTATGGAAACTATGAGATTCAAAGAGGAGGAAGTACTGACATTGAATTTTTTGAAGCGGTTACTAGGGAAATTGATGAGGATAAAGCAGTGGATGTTTTCTATATGGATTTCAGTAAGGCCTTTGACAAGGTTCCCCAAGGAAGGTTGGTTAAGATGGTTTAATCTTTGGGTGTTAATGGGGGAGTAGCAAGATGGATTCAACAGTGGCTGAATGGGAGATGCCAGAGATTAATGGTGGATGGCTGTTTGTCAGGTTGGAAGCTGGTGACCAGTGGCGTACCTCAGGGATCTGTGTTGGGTCCACTGTTGTTTGTCATGTACATCAATGATTTGGATGATGGGGTGGAAAATTCGATAACTAAGTATGCAGATGATACTAAGATAGGTGGTGTTGTGGATAATGAAGTTGATTTTCAAAGTCTACAGAGAGATTTGGGCCATTTGGAAGAGTGGGCTGAAAGATGGCAGATGGAGTTTAATGCTGATAAGTCTGAGGTGCTACATCTTGGCAGGACAAATCAAAATAGGACGTACATGGTAAATGGTAGGGAATTGAGGAATGCTGTGGAACAGAGGGATCTAGGAACAACTGTGCATAGTTCCCTGAAGGTGGAATCGCATGTAGATAGGGTGGTAAAGAAAGCTTTTGGTGTGCTGACCTTTATAAATCACAGCATTGAATATAGGAGTAGGGAAGTAATGATAAAATTGTACGAGGCATTGGTAAGACTAATTCTGGAGTATGGTGTACAATTTTGGTCGCCTAATTATAAGAAGGATGTCAACAAAATAGGGAGAGTACAGAGGAGATTTACTAGAATGTTGCCTGGGATCCAGCAACTAAGTTACAGAGAAAGGTTGAACAAGTTAGGTCTTTATTCTTTGGAGCGCCGAAGGTTAAGGGGGGACTTAATTGAGGTCTTTAAAATGATGAAAGGGATAGACAGAGTTGACGTGGATAAGCTTTTCCCATTGAGGGTAGGGAAGAATCAAACAAGAGGGCATGACATGAGAATTAAGGGACAGAAGTTTAGGGGTAACATGAGGGGGAACTTCTTTACTCAGAGAGTGGTTGCTGTGTGGAATGAGCTTCCAGCAGAAGTGGTGGAGGCAGGATCGATTTTAACATTTAAAAGTAAAGTGGATAGGTATATGGACGGGAAGGGAATGGAGGGGTATGGTCTGAGTGCAGGTAGATGGGATTAGGGGAAAATAAATGTTCGGCACGGACTGGAAGGGCCGAGAGGGCCTGTTTCCGTGCTGTAATTGTTATTTGGTTATATGGTTTTATATATGGTTTTATTTATTACTGTCTGGTTGCCTGCGTAACGCACACAACAAGCTCCCACGCACAAAACACCAGATAATCTGTAAACTGTTTCAACCGAAGATGGATACAAAAAGCTGAAGTAACTCGCCGGAACAGGCAGCATCTCTGGAGAGAAGGAATGGGTGACGTTTCGGGTCGAGACCATTCTTCAGACCTGAAGACTGAGTCTGAAGGGTCTCAACCTTAAACGCCACCCATTCCTTCTCTCTAGAGATGCTTCCTGTCCCACTGAGTCACTCCAGCATTTTGTGTCTCACTTTGGTGTGACAGTTGTCTCTTTTCATCGGCTTCATGTATTGCGCGCATGGAGGAGACGCTTTACATGCCGCTTGCATCGATTCATCCAAGTGTGCTCTTAATGAAATCTCACAACTTTGCGAGGGAGGGGTGGAATTTATGTAACCACCGGATAAAGCAAAGGCATAGTTAGGACAGGGAAATAATCCCACCACTTAATTAACCAGGTTTCCGAATGTTAGAACTATTTATACATGTCACATTTTTGTTTTTAAATCTCTTTTTTTGATTTATAATGCCGAGTTAAACCCCGTCCTGTCGGAAGGGCTTGCGGCAGCTGGTTTCACAGTGCCTTCATTGTTAGTAGGTGCTGTCCTTTCACACGGACCGCTTACAACTTGGCGCTCGGGTTCAGAGTGCCCAGTCACGTATGGCTGGTGTGGGAAAATGACGCCAACCCTCCCGTCTCCACCGGCCAGTGATGTGATGGACGCGGGGGCCTGGACCAATTGCTGGTAATTGGACAAGTTCCGCTCCCCCGGTGACGTCATGTCCGTTTTTTGACTTTTTGGCTGAGCGGCCATTCAGTGAGTTGGCTTGTAGGCGACGCAGCCTTTCGGTTAGTTGGCTTTTGGGCGGCTCGCCCTTTCCGTTAGTTTGCATTGAACTGTCACATCCTATTGGTTAGTTGGCGTTTGGGCTTTGTTTGCTTTCGGTTATTTGGCGTTTCGGCTTCGTTCCGGTTCGGTTAGTTCACTTCTTTGCTTTGGCTTCTCGTTCTGTGCCGCCATGTCCGCACATGACAATCACCAAGCAACTGAAAATGAAACTTCACATTTGTGGAATTTGAGGAGTTGTGGCAAATAACAGCGGAGCCCTGTTTCAATCCGGACTCGTAGTGCTGATAGCGTTAAGTTACATAGATACACAGATACATAGACAATAGGTGCAAGAGCAGGCCATTCGGCCCTTCGAACCAGCACCACCATTCACAATATAATGGCCGATCTTTCACAATCAGTACCCCGCTTCTGCCTTCTCCCCAGACCATTTGATTCCTGTAGCCCTAACTAATTTACCCAGTGATTCTGCCTCCACTGCTTTCTGAGGCAGAGAATTCCACACTATCAAGTTTGAACGCTCTCCCTGATTCCTCGTGGATTCCACTAATGTCCCCAGAGTACTTCCGGCATTGGAAAGACCTGGGTGTTGTTCGGCTGATTTGACTATTTACGATGTGCCGATGAGTGGTAGCACCTGGAGGAGATAATGGGAATGCGTGGCACGTCGAAATGAATGTTGTCTGTGGGTCCTTGTTCAATGACGGGACATGTAGTGGTCGGCGCTGTGAACATATTATGTGACTCTATGCTTTAGATTTGAGTGAAGTGCGCACTTGAACAGAAGCCATGGAATAAATGGCTTAACAATCATTGCTGAGACGTTGCTTATCATTTGCAATAATATTCGAGAATTCAAGTCAGTTGGTGGGAATGCTGGAGAATACACGGAAATTAGCGTCAAACTGATTAAATCGGTCGACTGCAACGACCTGATTTCCTGCTCTTTGCGCCTGCAACGATTGTTCGCCGCCCAAGACAAATAAGAGCAGCAATTGGTTTAAACCAACTCTATTTAAGCCAAATGTGGGAATACAAATTGGTGTCTCCGGCGTATTTTCATTATCAGCTACTGGATCATTCACAAACGGAAAAGAAACATAAAAAATAGGTGCAGGAGTAGGCCATTCGGCCCTTCGAGCCTGCACCGCTATCCAATGTCATCATGGCTGATCATCCAACTCAGTATCCCGTACCTGCCTTCTCTCCATACCCCTTGATCCCTTTAGCCACAAGTGCCACATCTAACGCCCTCTTAAATATAGCCAATGAACTGGCCTCAACTACCTTCTGTGGCAGAGAATTCCAGAGACTCACCACTCTCTGTGTAAAGAATGTTTTCCTCATCTCGGTCCTAAAGGAATTCCCCCTTATCCTTAGACTTTGACCCCTTGTTCTGGACTCGCCCAACATCGGGAACAATCTTCCAGCATCTAGCTTGTCCAACCCCTTAAGAATTTTGTAAGTTTCTATAAGATCCCCCCTCAATCTTCTAAATTCCAGGGAGTACAAGCCGAGTCTATCCAACCTTTCCTCATATGAAAGTCCTGACATCCCAGGAATCAGTCTGGTGAATCTTCTCTGTACCCCCTCTATGGCAAGGATGTCTTTCCTCAGATTTGGAGACCAAAACTGTACGCAATACTCCAGGTGTGGCCTGACCCAAAACCTTGTACAACTTCAGTAGAACCTCCCTGCTCCTATACTCAAATCCTTTCGCTATGAATGCTAACATACCATTTGCTTTCTTCACTGCCTGCTGCACCTGCATGCCTACTTTCAATGACTGGTGTACCATGACACCCAGGTCTCGTTGCATCTCCCCTTTTCCTAATCTGCCACCATTCAGATAATAGTCTACCCTCATGTTTTTGCTACCAAAGAAGATAACCTCACATTTATCCACATTACACTGCATCTGCCATGCATCTGCCCATTCACTCAGCCTATCCAAATGACCCTGCAGCCTCCAAGCATCCTCCTCACACCTAACTATACTCCCCAGCTTGGTGTCATCTGCAAATTTGGAGATGTTGCATTGAATTCCCTCGTCCAAATCATTAATATATATTGTAAATAGCTGGGGTCCAGGCACTGAGCCTTGCGGCACCCCACTAGTCACTGCCTGCCATTCTGAAAAGGACCCGTTTACTCCTACCCTTTGCCTCCTGTCTGCTAGCCAGTTCTCTATCCACATCAATACCGAACCCCCAATACCGTGTGCTTTAAGTTTGCATATCAATGGAGAACACGTTTAACTTTAACAATATAGTCAGACCAAGGATATGAATCTCAGTGGATGTTGAGGCAAGGCAATGTTGAGGCAAGGCAAATCAGCGAACGGGCATTTAATGAACCGCTGATGATGGAGCTGTGGACGTCTCTGGGGTTAAAAATCACTACGAACGTGCCTCTTGAATGTGCCTCTTGTCATTAATGTGGGAATTTTTTCATGGACAAATGAAGGTGGCGAAAGCGAACATGCAAATAAAAAATAGAGGGTTTGTGACACAACGTTCCATGTAGATATTTAGGATTTGATTTAACTTTGACAGATACAATCCAATCGACTGTGGTTGAGAGATGAACGTTTGTAGAAATCGCGATGGCAGGTAAATACTTGTGCGGTACTCCGAAGCTGCCGAACATTTGTTCAGCGATGTGGAGCATGACCTGAATAGGCACGTGGTACTCCCTTCACAATATCTTGCAACTCAGTGAACAATAGTTTGCTCAGGGACTGTGATCCACATGGAACTAATGATACACAACTGCCCCGCAGGGATAATTTCTTTCCTTCAAATACGGGAACATTTCCAATGAGCCATTTCATAATCAAATAAAGTACGAATCTAGATGCCATTGGAGGATAAGCGGTGACAAGGACATGGACGCAATAGGGATTGTCCGTGTCATATATGAAATCGAAAAGATATACTATCCGATCCTGGCTATTCTCGGTGTTCCGGGTAAGTAAGGAGAGCTGTCGTTTACGCTCTGCATATTTGAGAATCTGGCTGTTTGTCTCTCGAAACTCCCTCTTTCAATTTCAAGTTCTGTGATTTCACTCTGCCGAGGAATTATTAAGGCACGAAACATTCTTGCTGTGACTGTCGCTTTGAACATCACATTTTACAGAATTAAACGAAGTGAGATCGGCAACTTCTAGGTGTTTGCATTGGTCGGGCACAGTAACGTTGTGTTCCATCCATTATGCCCCATTGTCCGATTCCAGCTGAAATGGTGGAACATACAACGTCACAGTGGATACTGAAAATGCTCAATGTTAGAGGAAACCCATCAGTAAATGGGGTAGCAGCTGTGCTTGTCAATGTTTCAATTCAGCCCCCTTTCACTGGGTGATTACCTAGTTTACAATATCACAGCAGGATCGGGTGAATTGCAGAGAGCATATAAAACTGCAGACTCAATGTGAATGATTAACAATGTTGAACGTAATCGTGTTTCTGTCGAACTCATCCCAGTCTCCTCTTTGCATCAACTGACCTTCTCTGCGGTTACCGTGGAATTAAAATCTGCGCTCCAGATATCATTTCATGTTTGCCGTTCAGTTGGATTACGTGATTTCCCAAACATCAGTTGAACAGAAAGTTCCACTACCGTGATACTGCGGGATGTACTTCACAGTGTGAGGAGAACTGGCTTCGTCCCCTCTCTATATGATCTCTATGTAACAGAAAGTTCCACTGACGTGGTACTGTGGGATGCACTTCACAGTGTGAGGAGAACGGGCTTTGTTCCCCGTCTATATGATCTCTATGTAACAGAAAGTTCCACTGCCGTGGTACTGTGGGATGCACTTCACAGTGTGACGAGATCGGGCTTTGTTCCTTGTCTATTTAATCTCTACGTAACAGAAAGTTCCACCGCACCGTGGTACTGTGGGATGCACTTCACAGTGTGAGGAGAACGGGCTTTGTTCCCTGTCTATTTGATCTCTATGTAACAGAAAGTTCCACTGCCGTGGTATTGTGGGATGTACTTCACAGTGTGTGGAGAACGGGCTTCGTCCCCTCTCTATAACTTGACGAGTGTGCAATTATTTGATATCTCACTACTCCTTCCTCAATTGCAGCTCTACTCAAAAGCTCAAAGATACCATAAATCACACATTCCCTTCAGAGAACGTCAAAGATAGGCATCATCTGGGTGAATTGCATAAGGGACGTTGATCGATACTTACCAACTGCATGGTAAACGCCAATCTGATTCACGCTAATGCAATATTAGGTTACTGTCTGATACTGATTCATATGTCTGGGGTGATCTACACGCATGCACACAACATAAACAGACCGCTTTGTTGCTGTGGATGTGTATATTGCGCAGTGCATTACACATATCGCATTATTACGTCTTACTAGTTGAGACGCATAACATGGTTCTTTGCTTTCGGAATCACACAGATGCAATGGTGACATTGCTGATGATCTTTACTGATGATCCCCTAATTTGACGAAGGACATTCTTGCTATTGAGGGAGTGCAGCGTAGGTTCACAAGGTTAATTCCCGGGATGGCGTGGCTTTCATGTGCTGAGAGAATGGAGCAGCTGGGCTTGTACACTCTGGAGTTTAGAAGGATGAGAGGGCATCTCATTGAAACATATAAGATTGTTTAGGGTTTGGACACGCTAGAGGCAGGAATCATGTTCCCGATGTTGGGGGAGTCCAGAACCAGGGGCCACAGCTTAAGAATAAGGGGTAAGCTATTTAGAACGGAGAAGAGGAAACACATTTTCTCACAGAGAGTTTTGAGTCTGTGGAATTCTCTGTCTCAGAGGGCGGTGGAGGCAGGTTCTCTGGATGCTTTCAAGAGAGAGCTAGATAGGGCTCTTAAAAATAGCGACGGCAGGAACGGGGTACTGATTGGGGACAATCAGCCATGATCACATTGAATGGCGGTGTTGGCTGGAAGGGTCGAATGGCCTACTGCTGCACCTATTGTCTATTAGAAACATAGAAACATAGAAAATAGGTGCAGGAGTAGGCCATTCGGCCCTTCAAGCCTGCACCGCCATTCAATGTGATCATGGCTGATCATCCAACTCAGTATCCCGTACCTGCCTTCTCTCCATACCCCCTGATCCCTTTAGCCACAAGTGCCACATCTAACGCCCTCTTAAATATAGCCAATGAACTGGCCTCAACTACCTTCTGTGGCAGAGAATTCCAGAGACACACCACTCTCTGTGTAAAGAATGTTTTCGTCATTTCGGTCCTAAAGGAATTCCCCCTTATCCTTAGACTGTGACCCCTTGTTCTGGACTCCCCCAACATCGGGAACAATCTTCCAGCAGATTGTCTATTGTCTATTGTCTATCTTCATATAAAGAATGTGTGTGTGTTCGCGGCGTTTATGTCATGTAAACCACATAATGCGGAGGTTGCAATCATTTTACTTGAAATATGATCATTCTTTGTTCATCACAGTGAACCTGGTGACAATTGTGGTCTTGAGCCGAGGAAAGTGTGGTCTCTCCAGCTGTGTGTCCCGCTACCTGGTGGCCATGGCAGTGGCGGATCTACTGGTCATTATCTTTGATCTGATATTGAGACAGATTCCGATTGCTCATCATATAACATTTGTGAGGTCCATCCGCCTGTGCAATATCCACGCCGTCCTGCTTTACGCAGTGACCGACTGTTCTGTGTGGTTCACCGTCTCCTTCACCGTTGACCGATACGTTGCTATCTGTTGCCAAAAGCTGAAGCATAGATATTGCACAGAGAAAACAGCGACAGTGGTTCTGGGCACGGTGAGTGCACTAAGCAGTGCAAAGAATATTTTCTGGTATTTTATGTATACAGCTTCGTACAGCTTAGCAAATACTCCCTGGTTTTGCTACGTGGAAGTTCGTGTGATGGTTTCACTGATTTGGACAGCGATTGAGTTTCTTCATTATCTTATTACCCCTGGTATCCCATTTGTATTGATTCTGCTGCTCAATGCTTTAACAGTTAGACACATTTTGGTGGTGAGCAGAGCCCGCAGGAGACTCCGGGACCAGAACAATATGAAGAGTTCCAGTGATCCCGAAATGGTAAATCGAAGGAAATCTGTGATATTGTTGTTATATATCTCCGGAAATTTCATACTGTTATGGTCGATAATTTCATTGTATGTAATCGATACACGTATGTGTGTTGGGGGACATTGTGCTCTTGACCTTCCTACCGTTGTATCGGAGATAGGATTTATGCTTCAATTACTTAGCAGTTGCACAAACACGTGCATATATGCGGTAACACAGACGATGTTTAGAAGTCAATTGTTGGCTGTGTTAACATATCCTCTTGCTCGACTGATAAGATTAATTAAACACTGAAAAATGATGAAAAGCTGCTTTTAAAGCATCATAATCAAATATTAGAATCAGACCTGTTGAAATGCATTACGCAAACAGGCTCGGCACCCATTGTGACCGCGCCAAGCATCAACCATCTACTCACACTAATCTGACATTCATTATATTCTCCATACTTTCGATTAATCCCAGAGCCCTTCTCCCCAAATCGAAAATAAACGTCATAATCGGGGGCATTCACAGAGGACGCACAACGGCTACATTGCTTGTCATTGGAAGGTCGGAGGTAACGGAAACTTTGGGGCTAAGCCTATGTGGTCACAGAGAGAACGCTCATAGTCCACAGGCCAGCAGGCGAGGGTAGGAATGAACCTGGGTCTATAACGTCATGAAGCAGACGCTCTAATAGCTCCGATACTCTTCTCCACTGTTCCCGCATATTTTACTGCACAGACTCAAACAGTCGCTTCGTGGCAAATACGGGGCATTTAGTTGGATACTGCTCATCCCATTTTTGCATTCTAGTTTTATCTAACGATGTCCAAATTAGTGTACATCCCCAGGTAAAATCGGCTAACCAGTTCTAACACTGCTCGGTGGCTGCCCGACTCTCAGTTCCTGCGCCGTCAACACCCTTTGGTCAACACACTTTTTTTTGAAGGTGTAATAGCGCCACCTTTGGTTGGAGTATTGTAAATGATTGAATAAACCACAGTGCAGCTGTGCAGTCATGTTCCGGTCAGCAGTGAGGTAACTTGTTATTCTGTGTCTGAGCTCAAGATATCACAAATTGGCGACGAGGATGGGATCGTGGACACCCCAGCTTTAATTGTTCGTGTAGATAATGAATTCTACAGAGGCAGGGAGAAGGTTGTACAACTTTTGTTGTCGGGGAAAGCTGAAAATCTGGTCACAAAGTTTGAATTCTGTGAGATTGTTAAAAAAAAGTCCAAAATGGCAGTTCCCAGTGGGTATATCGGACGATTGGGTGAATTCCAGCAAAGCCGCGAAACGTTCAGTGCGTACATCGAACGTTTAGAGATGTGTTTTTTCTGCGAATATCATGACTGGACAGAAGCTTCTGATATAGAATCAAGACGTTTGTATGAAGCAACTAAAGCTAGGAAACTATCACATTTTATCACTGAAATCCATGGCCGTCCGAAGGGGGGGGGGGGGGTGCGTTTGGTGCGACCGCACCCACCTTTCCCCCCTCAGAGTAAGAAAAAATCCTGAGGAAAAAATAATCGAAAAAAAACCAAAATCGAAAAAAATAAAATAAAAAATCGGGGAAAAGGATCCGCGTTTCCAATTTGTCGGAAAAGCGCCCGAAAGTAAGAAAAAATCCCGAGGGGGAAAAAAAAAAATTCGGAAAAAAAAATCAACGTTTCCAATTTGTTGGAAAAGCGCCAAAAATTCTGGTTCCGGCCGCTGGGTGATTTGGGAGAATAAAACTGTAACCATCCGCGCCTGCAAAGTTGGGGAAGAGACACAAAATGACGCCGCCTCTCTGCCTGTGCACAGTTGGCCCGGGCGGGATCAGGCTGCCATTTGCACTCCACACATTGAGCTTGATGCCTCGTGTTGTCTACTTCAGGTAGGTAGTGGAATGTTGCGTTGCAGGAGAGGGAGTCCCTTTCATCCTTCGTTCAAACTACCCATGAGGGGGTCTAATCTGGCCTGTGGGATAAGAGTGTGCCCATTTTTCCCGGCCAGGGGGGGGAGGGTGAGGGGTGCGGTGTCTGCCCGCCCGGTGCAGCGTCTCCATCCGCAGCGTCGGAGCCTCACCAACGGCCAGCCTGGCGACCAGGAGACCGTTCTCCCGTCGCCGGGTGGGAGTGGCTGAATCTGCCCCCAGCGGCTGTAACTCCGGCACCAGACGCCGCTGCGGCGGGGCCCGCTCCCCCTGCCGACGGGGCCCAAGCCATCTTCCCTGCACGCCACCCACGCTGGGCCCAGCCACCCCCGCTGATCCCCGCTGGGCCCACACCACCCTCGCCCCCGCCAGTCCCTGCAAAGATGTACTGTCCCTGCCTACTTCAATGTCTCCACTATCGTCCGTGTACCCAAAAAGGCAAGGATTACTGGTCTTAATGACTACAGGCTTGTCGCACTGACCTCTGTAGTCATGAAGAGCGTTGAAAGGCTTGTGCTGGCCAAGCTGAAAAATATCACAATCCCTGTGCTGTACCCTCTGCATTTTGCATATTGGGCCAATAGATCTGAGGATGACACAGTCAATCTGGGCCTACACTTCATCCTCCAGCACCTAGACCGCCAGGGGACCTGTGCAAGGATTTTGTTTGTTGATTTTAGCTCTGCATTCAATACCATTGTGCCAGAGCTATTAAACTCCAAACTTTATGAGTTGACTGTGCCTGAACCCTTCTGTCGGTGGATCACCACCTTTCTGACAGACAGGAAGCAGCACGTCAGACGGGAAAGCATATCTCGGACCTGCAAACGCTCAGCATAGGAGCACCGCAAGATGCATACTCTCCCCTTTCCTCTACTCTCGCCACACCAATGACTGCACCTCCACAGACACCTTTGTCAAGCTTCTCAAGTTTGCGGACGACACAACCTTGATTGGACTGATCCAGGATGGGGATCTCTGTACTCTTTTCAGTTTGACATCTTTCCTATAACATGGTGCCCAGAACTGAACACAATATTCTAAATGCAGTCTCACCAACGTCTTATACAACTGCAACATGACCTCCCAACCTTTATACTTAATACTCTGACTGATGAAGGCCAAGTGCCAAAATACGTTTTGACCACCTGATATACCGGCGGCACGACCTCCAAGGAACCATGCAACCATCAACCATGCCTCTGCCCACCTGGCTAATTGATCCAGATCCTGCTGCAATCTTTCACAACCATCTTCACTCTATGCAAAACCACTCACTTCTGTATTATCAGCGAACTGGCTAATCTTGCCCTGCTCTGTGACGTTTCACAGAGTGCTGGAGTAACTCAGCGGGTCAGGCTGTGTATAGAGGTTGGGAGGTCATGTTGCAGTTGCATAAGAAGGTAGTGAGGCCGCATTCAAGAGTATTGTATTCCGTTCTGGGCACCATGTCATAGGGAAGATGTCATCAAACTGGAAAGGGTACAGTGAAGAGTTTCGAGGATGTTGCCAGGATAGAGGGCCAGAGCTACAGGGAGTGGTTGAGTAGGCTGGCACTCTATTTCATGGAGCACAGGAGGATGAGGGATTATCTAATAGAGGTGTATACAATCATGATTTGAATAGATATGGTTGAGTCTTTTGCCCAGAGTAGGTGAATCGAGGAGCAGAGGACATCATTTTAAGGTGAAGCCAAAAGATTTAATAGGAATCTGGGGGGTATGTTTTTCACACAAAGGGTGGTAGGTGTATGTAACAAGCTGCCAGGGGAGGTAGTTGAAGCGGGGACTATCGCAACATTTAAGAAACAGTTAGACACGTACATGGATAGGGCAGGTTCGGAGGGATATGGATCAAACGTGGACAGGTGGGACTAGTGCAGATGGGACATGCTGGGCCGAAGGGCCTGTTTCCACCCTGTATCACTCTATGACTATCTATCTTTCCCTCTCAAACCCATTCTCCTGCCTCCTCCCCATTACCTCTGACACCCGTATCAATCAAGAATCTATCAATCTGCTCCTGAAAAATTCTCCTCCATTGACTTGACCTCCACAGCTGTCTATGGCAATGAATTCCACAGTTCACCACCCTCTGACTTAAGAAATGCCTGCTCATCTCCTTCCTAAAGGAATGTCTTTTAATTCCAAGGCTGTGGCCACTGGTCCTAGACTCTCCCACTAGTGGAAACATCCTCTCCACACCCACTCCATCCAGGTCTTTACCAGGCTGGGGCAGGACTAGAGGGCTCCGATGGTTTGGGTAACATTCAGGAATGTCTATGCATGTCACATCATGAATATTACTGAAGAACGGTCTTGACCCGAAATATAATCTATACCTTTTCTCCTGCCTGACTCACTGAGTTACTCCAGCACTCTGTGACATGTCATCTGTCCAAGTTCTCCAGAGATGCTGCCTGACCCGCTGAGTTACTCCAGCACTCTGTGAAACGTCGCCTATTCATATTCTCCGCAGATGCTGCCTGACCCGCTGAGTTACTCCAACACTTTGTGTCTATTTTTCCTTCACCATCTGCTCAAGCCCACTCTCCCCCCTCCTTTCCTATGTTCCTTTCCACCCATAAACCTCTCTCTGCCTTTACATTTCACTCCTCTTTCAACATTTTAGTCCCAGCCTTAACTACCTCTGGCAGCGTGTTCCACACACCCAGCGCCCTTTGAGTGAAAAAGCCAACGGATTCCTGTTAATTTCTGAAATATTGGTCATAGATTTGGTGCAAAAATGCTCCAAAATAAGGCAGAGAATGCATCAGAGAGTATCTAAAACCCCAAAAACCCTGGCATCGAGGGACTTCACACTTTGCACTCGTGATGTGTGCAGTGCGCACATTATTTCACATTAAATGTTCTGTAATCCTGTCATGCCACCCCCCTTTTTGGAAAGCTTCGTACGGACCAGGAAATGGGCCCCGCTGAAATGGGTCCCGCCGTTTATGATACAGTAAAAAAATTGTTAACTAGAGCCAAACCAAAGGACACGCCCTTGCAGGATATTCTAAAGAAGTTAACAGAACATTATGACCCTAAGCCTTTAGAAATAGCTGGAAGCTATCGATTTGGAACGGGATGCTAACTTCCAGAGGAGGATATTGGTAATTTTATTGTGGCACTCAAGAGGTTATCAATTCATTGCAATTTTGGAAATTACCAACATTGGGCGTGAAGACCATTCCGTGTGTGGACTGAGAAGTGAGCGGATCCGAAATAAGCTGATGACGGTGTATGACCTGACATTTGAAAGAGCTTGTAAACCTGCTTTGTCCATGGATATGGCAGAGAGGGGTTCTAGAGAAGTCAGGACAACTTCCAGACAACCAGCGGAAGAGTTGGACACTTTGCAGTCCAGCAAAACAAAGACGGATAAGTTGACAAAGACGTTAGAGAATCGTCATCCATGGAAGAGTAGCAAGACTACTGCAAAGTCATGCTATCGCTGTTTGGGCTCACATTTAGCACAGTCTTGCCCGTTCTTCGAGGCAGTGTGTTACTCGTGGGACAAGACAGGACACCTAGAGAACGCTTGTCGCAAGGCTAAGCAGAGAAAACGTTCAACAACAAGTAAGCTGCTTTCCGTGGATCAACTTCAGGCAGAGGAATAGCCTCTCGACATATACACCATCTGCAGCAATGAACTAGTAAACCGGAAGACAAATAATGTGTCCGTGCAAGTTCAGTTGAATGGAACTTATGTTAGCATGGAAGTCGACACAGGAGCATCTGTGAGTATGATTCCAGAATCTGTGTATCGGGAGAAGCTGAGTCAAATTCCTTGGGAAGCGAAGCGAATCGAGCTACGTGGTTACTTTACAGAGAAGACTCCAGTGTTAGGATGCGTACATGTGCCTGTTAGGTATAAGGAGGAACAGGCGGAGTTGCCTCTTGTAATTGTAATGGAAGATAAAACTGCGTTGCTAGGTCGGAATTGGTTGCAGATCTTGAAGCTAAACTGGAACGAGATAACCATATAACCATATAACAATTACAGCACGGAAACAGGCCTTCTGGGCACTTCCAGTCCGTGCCGACCATCCATTTTCCCCAAGTCCCATCTACCTGCACTCAGACCATACCCCTCCATTCCCTTCCCGTTCAGATACCTATCCACTTTACTTTTAAATGTTAAAATCGATCCTGCCTCCACCACTTCTGCAGGAAGATCATTCCACACAGCCACCACTCTCTGAGTAAAGAATTTCCCCCTCATGTTACCCCTAAACTTCTGTCCCTTAATTCTCATGTCATGCCCCCTTGTTTGAATCTTCCCTACCCTCAATGGGAAAAGCTTATCCACGTCAACTCTGTCTATCCCTTTCATCATTTTAAATACCTCAATCAAGTCCCCCCTTAATCTTCTGCGCTCCAAAGAATAAAGACCTAACTTGTTCAACCTTTCTCTGTAACTTAGTTGCTGGAACACAGGCAACATTCTGGTAAATCTCCTCTGTACTCTTTCTATTTTGTTGACATCCTTCCTATAATTAGGCGACCAATTTGAGCACCATACTCCAGAATTGGTCTTACCAATGCCTTGTATAATTTTAACATTACTTCCCTGCTCCTATATTCAATGCTCTGATTTATAAAGGCCAGCACACCAAAAGCTTTCTTTACCACCCTATCTACATGCGATTCCACCTTCAGGGAACTATACACAGTTATTCCTATATCCCTCTGTTCCACGGCATTCCTCAATTCCCTACGATATACCATGTACGCCCTATTTTGATTTGTCCTGCCAAGATGTAGCACCTCACACTTATCAGCATTAAACTCCATCTGCCATCTTTCAGCCCAGTCTTCCAAATGGCCCAAATCTCTCTGTAGACTTTGAAAATCTACCTCATTATCCACAGCACCACCTGTCTTAGTATCATCTGCATACTTACTTATCCAATTTTCCACCCCATCATCTAGATCATTGATGTACATGACAAACAACAGTGGACCCAACACAGATCCCTGAGGCACCCCACTGGTCACCGGCTTCCAACCTGACAAACAGCCGTCGACCATTACTCTCTGGCATCTCCCATTCAGCCATTGTTGAATCCATCTTGCTACTCCGCCATTAACACCCAAAGATTGAACCTTCTTAACCAAACTTCCATGGGGAACCTTGACAAAGGCCTTACTGAAATCCATATTGAAACATCCACTGCTTTCCCCTCATCAATTTCCCTAGTAACCTCTTCAAAAAATTCAAGAAGGTTTGTCAAACATGACCTTCCAGGCACAAATCCATGTTGACTGGTCTTGATCAGACCCTGTTTATCCAGATGCTTATATATATTATCTCTAAGTATCCTTTCCATTAATTTGCCCACCACTGACGTCAAACTAACAGGTCTATAATTGCTAGGTTTATTCTTTGAACCCTTTTTAAACAATGGAACAACATGCGCAGTACGCCAATCCTCTGGCACTATTCCCGTTTCTAATGACATTTGAAATATTCCTGTCATAGCCCCTGTTATTTCTACACTAACTTCCCTCAATGTCCTAGGGAATATCCTGTCAGGCCCTGGAGACTTATCCACTTTTATATTTTTCAAAAGTGTCAGTACTTCCTCATCTTTGAATCTCATAGTTTCCATAGCTACTCTACTTTTTTCCCTTACCCCACAGTGTTCAATATCCTTCTCCTTGATGAATACCGAAGAAAATAAATTGTTCAATATCTCCCCCATCTCTTTTGGCTCTGCAGATTGCTGTCTATTCTGGCTCTCTAATGGTCAAATTTTATCCCTCGTTATCCTTTTGCTATTAATATAGCTGTAGAAACCCTTTGGATTTACTTTCACCTTTCTTGCCAAATCTACCTCATATCTTCTTTTAGCTTTTCTTATTTATTTCTTAAGATTCTTTTTACATTCTTTATACTCATTTAGCACCCTATTTACTCCATGCATCCTATAATTATTGTAGATATCTCTCTTTTTTCGAACCAAGTGTCCAATTTCCCTTGAAAACCATGGCTCTTTCCGATTTTTACTATTTCCTTTCAACCGAACAGGGGCATAAAGATTCTGCAATCTTACAATTTCCCCTTTAAATGTCCTCCATTTCTCTTCTACATCCTTCCCATAAAACTAAATGTCCCAATTCACTCCTTTTAAATCATTACGCATTTCCTCAAAGTTAGCCTTTCTCCAATCAAAAATCTCAACCCTAGGTCCAGTTCTGACTCTCTCCATACTTATATTGAAACTAATGGTATTGTGATCACTGGTCCCGAAGTGCTCACCAACGCATACCTCCATCACCTGACCTGCCTCATTTCCTAACAGGAGGTCCAGCACTGCCCTTTCTCTGGTCGATACCTCTATGTATTGCTGCAAAAAAGTATCCTGCACACATTTAACAAACCCCAAACCATCCAGGCCATTTACAGAATGTGTCTCCCAGTCTATTTTTGGAAAATTGAAATATCCTACAATCACTACCTTGTGCTAACTACTAATATGTGCTATCTCCTTACAAATTAGCTCTTGCAATTCTCGCTCCCGATTTGATGGTCTATAATACACCCCTAAAAGTGTTGCTACACCGTTCCCACTTCTCAGTTCCACCTAAATATTGCTTGTTCGCGAAGAATTCAAGTGCCCGGATGACGTCATCAAGCAACATCCGAAGGTGTTTAGCGACCAGGGAGAGCCAATCAAGGGGTACAAGGCGAAAGTATGTGTGGATCAGGATGCGAAACCAGTGCATTGCAAACCCCGGGCTGTCCCGTATGCACTTCAGGACAAGGTTGAGAAAAAACTGAAAATACTTGAAATTGAGAACATTATCAGTAAGATAGAAAGTATTAAATGGGCAACACCAATTGTAGTTGTACATAAACCTGATGGCAGTGTTAGGCTTTGTGGGGATTATAAGGTAACCATAAACCAGGCACTTGAAGGTAGCATACCAGATTCCCTACCAACGGCAGAGGATTTTTAGCACCCTCACAGGCAGCCACGTCTTCACACAAATGGACTCTACAAATGCCTACTTGCAGTTAGGTGTAGATGACGGTCTAAATCCAAGCTGACCATTAACACGCATTTGGGATTGTTTCAGTTCAATAGACTCCCATTTGGCATATCATCAGCCCCAGGGATCCTTCAAGTGGTGATGACACAAATTCTAGAGGGAATTGAAGGTGTGGTGTGTTATTTGGATGACATCCTCATCTCAGCTCCTGACAGGCAGACACAAGATGAAAGGTTGGAAGTGGTACTCCAACAACTTGAAACACACAGTGTAAGTGTGAAGGCACAAAACTGTGAATTCTTTCAGAACTCGGTGGAGTACTTGGGTCATAAGATAGAGAAGGATGGTCTACACCCCACCAAGGGTAAAGATGATGCGATCAAGAACGCGCCCGCTCCCAGAAACATCTCTGAGCTCCGATCCTTTTTAGGATTGGTGCATTATTATGAAAGGTTTGCGCCAAATCTGTCCACCTGTTTACATCCATTAAACGAGCTTTTGAGAAAAGATGTACCTTGGAAGTGGACACGTGAATGTGATGAATCTTTCAAGTCACGTAAAGCTCAGTTGGCAGAGAGTACAATGCTTGTTCATTATGATGTAAATAAGCCAATAAAGTTAGCATGTGATGCTTCACCATACGGTGTTGGTGCTGTGATCTCTCATGTGCTAGAAAATGGAGAGGAGAGGCCAATAGCATTTGCGTCTAGAACACTCAATGCCAGTGAGATAAATTATGCGCAAATAGGTCGAGAGGCTCTTAAATTGATTTTTGATGTTATGAGGTTTCACAAATACTGGAAGAAGGTTTGTAATCGAGACAGATCACCGGTCGTTGACAGTGATCCTAAATCCAAAAGCAATTCTGGCAGCAGCTAGAATGCAAAGATGACATTGATATTGTTTGCATACCAGTATGATATTCAGTATCGTAAGGCAGCAGAGTACAGTAAAGCTGATGCCATGTCCAAGCTATCTATTAAAGAAAGAACTGCAGATGTTGGAGAATCGAGGGTACACAAAAGGCTGGAAAAACTCAGCGGGTGCAGCAGCATCTAAGGAGCCAAGGAGATAGGCGACGTTTCGGGTCGAGGCCCTTCTTCAGACTGGTTAGGGATCAGGGAAACTCGTTTTGGTCCTATGGATTTCTGAATGTGTCTGATAACGGACCACAATTCTGTTCACAAGAATTTGCACAATTTATGAGATGGAATGGTGTAAAACACACTGATGTGGCTCCATACCATCTCTGTTTCACAAACTGGAACACAAGAAGGTACACAAGATCCTTTGAACCCGTGTGCGGACGTTGAAGGACGAGAAGCCGAAGCAATAAAGTGGAAGCCAAATAACCGAATGGAAACAAAGCCGAAACTCAAAATAGCCGAAAGCATATGAGGCCGATACGCCAACTGATGGGTGGGATAAAAGGATGGGACGCCTAAATGCAAACAAACCGAAAGGGCGGGACGCCTACAAGACAACTAACTGAAAGGCTGCGTCGCCTAAAAGCAAATTCACAGAAAGGCCACTCTGCCGTAACGCTAACTAACTGAAATGCTGCGTCATCTACAAGACGACTAACGGAATGGCTGCTCAGCCGAAAAATCAAATAACGGACATGACGTCGCCGGGGGCGGGAACATGCAATCAGCCCACTCCGGCGGTGGTAATTTCCATTTCAGAACGCAAAGTCCATACTGATACAAATTCAGAAACACTGAAACATAGAAAATAACTGCAGGAGTAGGCCACGAGCCTGCCCCGCCATTCAATATGATCATGTCTGATCATCCAAAATCAGTACCCCGTTCCTCCTATCTCCCGTATCCCATGATTCTGTTAGCCCGAACAGCTATATAGAACTCTCTTGAAAACATCTAGTCAATTGGCCTCTGCTGCCTTCTGTGGCTGAGAATTCCACAGATTCACAACTCTCTGGGTGACAACGTTTTTCCCCACCTCAGTCCTAAATGCCCTAACCCTTATTCTTAAACTGTTACGAATGGTTTCAGCCTTCCCCAACATCGGGGACATTTTTATTGCATCTAGCATGTCCAATCCTTAAGAATGTTATATCTATATAATTTAAAGTCTCATCTTGACCGCTTCCTGTTTGCTCTGTGCAGTGATTTTAGAAAAACGCTACCACGTACGGCTGTGATTTTTGGGCATCTTACTCAGTCCCCCTCCGCTGATCAGGCCCGAGGAGTTTTCCCATCGATGAAAAATAAAAGAGTTATTAGTGTTTAAAAAATCTGGAGATCCTGTCGCCTGTCAATCACCGCCATGAACGAAACGCCCCTTCCGGAGGGTGGGGGCCGGGACTACAAAGGCCCGGATGCCTGGACGTGGCTCAGTCTCTCTGCAAGATCGCGAGGGAGAGGTCACGACTCTCTTTCTGCTGTGGATCAACTCAACTGTGAGTGCGCAATGTACTTGAATAAATGATTTGTTAGCCCTTGCTGAAAATGAAACGAGTTGTTTGACCTGCTGCCCTGCCTGCATTTGAAAATGCAATGTTTAATGATTAAATCCGAGTGTTTAGTTCAAAAGTCCCGCTCATTTCGTGAGTGTGAGTGTGTTTGTGTGGTGTGTGTGTGTGTGTGGTGTCTGAGTGTGTGTCTGTGTGTGTGGATGTGGTATGTGTCTGTTTGTGTGTGTCTGTGCGTGTGTATGTATGTGTGTCTCAATGTGTGTGTGTGTGTCTGTATGTGTGTCTGAGTGTGTGTGTGTGGCTGTGTGTGTCTCTGTGCGTGCAGTGTGAGTGAGTGTGTTTGTGTGTGTGTCTGTGTGTGTCTGTTTGCATGTGTGTGAGTGTCTGTGAGTGTGTGTGTCTGTGTGTGAGTGTGTGTGAGTGTATGGTGTGTGTCTGTGGGTGTGTCTGTGTATGTGCATGTGTGCGTATGTGTGGTGTATGGTGTATGTGTGCGTGTGTGGTGTATGTGTGTGTGTGGGGGGTGTATGTGTAGTGTGTATGGTGTGTGGGTCTGTCTCTGTGTGTGGGTCTGTCTATGTGTGTGTGTGAGGTGGAGGGTGTGTGTGAGTGACGTGGAGGATGTGCGTTAGTGAGGTGGAGTGTGTGTGTGTGTGAGGTGGAGTGTGTGTGTGTGTGAGGTGGAGTGTGTGTGTGTGAGGTGGATGGTGTATTCAATAAATGACAAATAGTACAAATAATATAGTCATTTGTAGTTCCAATCGTATTCGCTATGTTTAATAGTCTGATGGCTGGTAGGAAGAAGCAGTTTCTGAATGAGTGTGTGTGAGTGTGTGTGACTATATGTGTGCGTCTCAGTGTGTGTGAGTGAGAGTATGTGTGTGCGTGAGTGTATGTGTGTGTGTGAGTGTATGTGTGTACCTGTGTGTGTGCGATTATATGTGTGTGTACATGAGTGTGTGTGTGTGTGAGTGCAAGTTTGTGTGTGAGGCTGTGTGTGTGTGAGTGTGTGTGTGTGAGCTCTGCTGAAGTGATGTGAGATTGGACTTGCTGCCTGCACTCTGCTTGGAGTGCTGTGAGGTTGGACTTGATCACCGCACTCTGCTTGGAGAGCTGTGAGATTGGACGCAACCGGCACACTGCGTGGAGTGCTGTGAGGTTGGACTTGCTGCCTGCATTCTGCTCGGAGTTCTGTGAGGTTGGACTTGCTGCCTGCTCTCTGCTTGGAGTGCTGTGAGGTTGGACCTGCTCCCTGCTCTCTGCTTTGAGTGTTCCATGGTTAGACTTGCTGCCTGCACTGGCTTGGAGTACTGTGAGTTTGGACTTGCTGCCTGCTCTCTGCTTGGAGTGCTGTGAGGTTGGACTTGCTGTCTGCTCTCTGCTTGGAGTGCTGTTAGGTTGGACTTGCTGCCTGCACTCTGTTTGCTGTGAGGATGGATTTGCTGCCTGCATTCTGCTTGGAGTGCGGTGAAATTGGATTTGCTGCCTGCATTCTGCATGGATTGATGTGAGATTGGATTTGCTGCCTGCACTGTTGGTCACTTTTTCATAAAACGATATCAGATTTGTGAGACACGGCCTCCCACGTCAAAACCGTGCTGATTATCCTTGCCCGGCTAAATGTCTGAATTTCAATCACAGTCACCGAGGCCGGCGTCAGGAAATCCTTCAGCGGGGTGAACCCTCAAAAAGCGCCTGGACCTGATGGTATACCGGGTCGTGTTCCAAAAACCTGTGCGGACCAACTGGCTGGAATTTGTATGGACATTTTTAACCTCTCACTTCTGACTGTTCGATTTGGTGGAAAGGTGTCAACCTCGATAACAATCAGCCGGGAGCACCTCAAGGCTGCGTGCTCAGCCCCTGCTGTACTCACTCTATACTCATGACTGCGTAGCTTGTCATAGTGCGAACTCCATCATCAAGTTCGCTGACGACACCACTGTATCACTGATGGGGACGAGTCAGAGTATAGAAGAGAGATCGACCGACTGACCAAATGGTGCCAGCACAATAACCTGGCCCTCAACACCAGCAAAACCAAGGAACTGATTGTGGACTTTGCAAGGGTAGGATAGGGACCCACATTCCCGTTTATATCAACGGGTCGATGGTGGAGAGGGTCAAGAGCTTCAAATTCCTGGGCGTGCATATCTCTGAAGATCTCTCCTGGTCCGAGAACACTGATGCAATTATGAAGAAAGCACATCAGTGATTACGGAGAGTCGGTATATCAAGGAGGACTCTCTCGAACTTCTACAGGTGCAGAATAGAGAGCAGGCCGACCGGTTGCATCGTGGCTTGGGTCGGCAACTTAAGTGCGGAGGAGCGGAAAAGACTGCAAAAAGTTGTAAACATTGCCCAGTCCATCATCGGCTCTGGCCTTCCTATCATCGAGGAGATCTATTGCAGTCGCTGCCTCAAAAAAGGCTGACAGCATCACCAAGGATCCACACCATCCTGGCCACACACTCTTCTCCGCGCTGCCTTCTGGTAGAAGATACAGTAGCCTGAAATCTGCAACATCCAGGTTCAGGAATAGCTACTTCCCCACAGCCATCATGCTGTGAAACTCAACTCAAACAAAACTCTGAACATTAATAGTCGATTGCAGTTTATCTGTTTTTTTATGTGTGTGTATATATATATATATATATATATATATATATATATATATATATATATATATATATATATATATATATTCAACAGTATATAATCACTCAGATCTATTCTGTAATAATCTATGCCTACTATATTCTGTTGTGCCGAAGCAAAGCAAGGATTTCATTGCCTCGGGCTCCACGATGTTAAAGTCCGCAGGCTCCCGTATTTGGATCCCACGAAGTCGATCTATGGCAAAGGGATCGCCAGCTATATGATGTTAAAGTCCGCAGCTCCCGCGGTTGGAGCTCGCAAGGTCCCAGCAAGAGGCTGCCATCTGCACGATGTTATGCCGCAGTGCGGATGGAGATTCGACAGCGAAAAAGTCGCATCTCCGTGGAGGAAAGAGATTTTAAAAAGTCCCCATCCCACCCTCACAGTATTAAACCTGCTGCAGGGTCTCGACTCAAAATAACGGACATTCCTTTGCTACAGATACTTGTCAAGCCATCGAACTGTTCCAACAGTTCGTTTGCTGCGTATTTCAGCATCTACAGTTTCTTGTGTCCCGCTCAACCGAGTATTGAGCTTATCTCCCATTTATTCTTGCTCCTGCCCACTCCCCAAACCAGTCTTACCCGCTCTCCTTCTTTCGTCTTTCTCTCCTAATTTCCGCACAATACGTACATTTATTTTTCCGCCATGCCACTCTTTACGTAATCTTATAATGTATCTAGTGAGTGACTCTGTTCATCCACCGGAGTGTACTGCTGCCGCTCTTCCAGTCGTGGCGCTGTGAGTCGATGTTGCAGCTTATTGTTGGTGGTCATTCAAGTAGAAGCTCCGTGGGCGAAGTTGCAATGTACTGCTGATGTTCCTCCAGTGAAGGGCGCTGTGGGTAGATGTTAGGACATAGAATAAAGTCCAAGGCAGGTAAGGACTATCCGCCAAGAATGGCTGTGCCGAACATGATACGACTAACCTTACCTGTCTGGTCATAATGCATGAATTGCCCGAAAATCTTAAATTGTTTTAAATGTATCTGACTCCAACACCAGTGGAGTGGTTGGTAAGATTTTAGAGTCCATTATAAAGGATGAGGTGACAGAATACTTAGAAGTTCACGATGAAATAGGCTGAGGTCAGCATGGCGTTGTGAAGTGGTCTTGCCTATTTCCAGCAGGAGATTCAAGGGATAGTCGGTAGATGTTTCCTTAGATTTTCAGAATGCCTTTGATAAAGTGTCACACGATAGGCTGCGTAGGAAGATGAGAGCCCACGGTATCAACGGGCAGATACTAGTGTGGATAGCAGGTTGGTTGGATGGCGGAAGACAAAGAGCAGCAATAAAGGGGGCTTTTTTCTTGTTGGCTGCCAGTGACTAGTGGGGGCCCGCGTCAGTCGGCGTTGAGTTCGCGACTCTTCATGTTGTATATTGATGATTTGGACGCGGGGATTGAAAGTTTTGTGGCAAAGTTTGCGGATGATACGAAAATAGGCACTTATTTCATGTGGGCTTGTGTACAAAAGCAGGGATGTAATGCTGAGGCTCCACAAATCGCTGGGATGACCGCATTTGGAATATTGTGAGCAATTGTGAGTCAAGAGAGTTTTATTGTCATGTGTCCCAGATAGGACACTGAAATTCGTGTTTGCTGCAGCACAACAGAATATGTATACATAATACAGAACAGGAGATAAAAGGCTAATGTGTCTATATACCACAGACCATACACAATAAATAAACAAATAATGTGTAATAGTAATAATATACTGTTATTGTTCAAAGCTTGTTTGATGTTGTGTATAATCGCCCGATGGCTGCGGGGAAGCAGCTGTTCCTGAACCTGGATGTTCCAGATTTCAATCTCCTGTACCTTCTTCCCGATGGCAACGGAGAGATGAGTGTGTGTCCAAGATGTTGTGGGTCTTTGATGATGTTGGCAGCCTTTTTGAGGCAGCGACTGCGATAGATTTTTGGGCACCATACCTGAGGAAGGATGTGCTGGCTCTGGGAAAGGTCAAGAAGAGGTTTACAAGAATGATCCCAGGAATTATGGTTAACCTACCATGATCTTTTGTCGGCACTGGGCCTGTTCTCGCTGGAGTTTACAAGAATGAGGGGGGATCTCATTGAAACATACAGATTAGTGAAATGCTTAGATCAAGTGGACGTGGAGAGGATGTTTGCACTAGTCTAGGACTAGAGGACATTGCCTCAGAAGTAAAGAACGTTCTTATACGAAGACGGTGAGAGGAAATTTATTCAGTCAGAAGGTGGTGAATCTGCGGAATTCATTGTCACAAATGGCAGTAGAGGCCAAGTCAGTGGATATTTTCAATGTCAGTGGATATATAGTCAATGAGAGATAGATGAGCAATGATTGAATGGCAGAGTAGATGTGATCGGCCGAACGGCCTAATTCTATTCCTATACCTTATGACCCAATGACCACCCGGGGCACTGCGTACCCTTTGTGTAAACCGCTTTCCCCGAAAAATCTCGTTTAAACTTCGTCCCTTTCACCTTGAAGCGATGGCCTCTAATATTTGATGTGTCCTGGGGGATAAGTTCTGAATTGTTACCCTGTCTGTTCCTCTCATAACTTGATATCTATCATGTTACTCACGATGTTTATGTTAACTTTAATGTGGCTGTGTGTCCTGTTGCTTTTCACTTAGTTTGGCTGTATGGTAACTCAAATGTCACTGTCCCTCAACTGGTACACGTGACAATAAACTGACCTTGACCTAGATCGTTACTTTGACCTTGATCTCCGACGTTCCAGAGAAATCAGTCCAACGTCTGGTTGTTCATCTGCTCCAGGCGATGCTATTATAAGCCTCTTGAGCACCTTTTCCGAAGCGCCCATATATTTCCTGCATATTTTAACTGCACACAATACTGCAAATGCGAGCAACGCAATTTTTTCTAAAGCTGAATATGGACTTCCTGACTCACATTCAATGCCTCTATCAAATCTGGCAAGCATGCTACATGGCTTCTTTATACCTCTAAGCGTACTGTACGATCTGTGAGTTACCCACTGGGACATCAAGATCCAACGTCAGCAACGATGACGCTGCGATGTACTGTTATTGGCCATGCAGTGAGGGCTGTTGCGTCTCCATGGCGCAGTGTGCTGCTGATGTTCATCCACTGGAGGGCGCTGTGACAGTATATTACCCCTGTAAATCCACGGCAGGGCGCTGTGTGTGGATGTAGCAGTGCACTGTTAAAAATAACACGAAGTGCATAAATCCTTCCAGCATAATTAGGTCATTAGGCCCAACGATTGTACTCCGACATACAATCATGGCTGACGTATCATTCCACTCAACTCCATTATCCTGCCTTCTCCCCGTAACCGTTCCCATTCTTACGAATCATGAACCTGTCTAGCTCCGGTTTAAAAATACCCATTGGCGGTTTCCACACCCATCTGTGGCAGCATTCCACATATTTACATTCCTCTGACAAAATAAGTTCCTGATCATCTCATGTTGAAAGGACGTCTTTTCATTCTGAGGCTGAACAAATAATCTGCACAGACAGTTGTTAAGGCAGTAATAGAGGCACATTTGGATAGCAGTAGCAGGATCGGCCCGAATCAGCATGGATATACGAAGGGGAAACCATGCTTGACTAATCATAACCATATAACCATATAAGAATTACAGCACGGAAAACAGGCCTTCTCGGCCCTTCCAGTCCGTGCCGACCATTAGTTTTCCCCTAGTCCCATCTACCTGCACTCAGACCATACCCCTCCATTCCCTTCCATATACCTATCCACTTTACTTTTAAATGTTAAAAACGATCCTGCCTCCACCACTTTTGCAGGAAGATCATTCCACACAGCCACCACTCTCTGAATAAAGAAGTTCCCCTCATGTTACCCCTAAACTTCTGTCCCTTAATTCTCATGTCATGCCCTCTTGTTTGAATCTGCCCTACCCTCAATGGGAAAAGCTTATCCACGTCAACTCTGTCTATCCCTTTCATCATTTTAAATACCTCAATCAAGTCCCCCCTTAACCTTCTGCGCTCCAAAGAATAAAGACCTAACTTGTTCAACCTTTCTCTGTAACTTAGTTGCTGGAACCCAGGCAACATTCTAGTAAATCTCCTCTGTACGCTCTCTATTTTGTTGACATCCTTCCCATAATTAGGCGACCAAAATTGTACACCATACTCCAGAATTGGTCTCACCAATGCCTTGTACAATTTTAACATTACTTCCCTACTCCTATATTCAATGCTTTGATTTATAAAGGCCAGCACACCAAACGCTTTCTTTGCCACCCTATCTACATGCGATTCCACCTTCAGGGAACTATGCACAGTTATTCCTAGATCCTCAATGGAAATTCTAAATTTTATGGACTTTCTTGAAGATGCAACTATGAAAATGGACAAGCGGATGTAGTGTACCTGGACGTTTGAAAGCATTTGATAAGTTTCACATAGGAGATTAGTGGGCAAAATTAGAGCACATGGTATTGGGGGTAGCTTGCTGACATGGATAGAAAATTGGTTGGCAGACAGGATACAAAGAGTAGGGATTAACGGGTCCCTTTCAGAATAGCAGCCAGTGATTGGTGGGGTACCGCAAGGTTCGGTGCTGAGACCGCAGCAATTTACAATATATGTTAATGATATAGATAAAGGGATTCAAAGTAACTTTAGCAAATTACAGATAACACAAAGCTGGGTGGCAGTGTGAATTGTGAGGAAGATGCTATGAGGATACAGGGTGACTTGGACAGGTTGGGTGAGTGAGCAGATGAACGGCAGATGCAGTTTAATGTGGATAAATGTGAGGATATCCACCTTAGTAGCAGAACAGTGAGGCAAATTATTACCTAAATGGTATCAAGTTGGGAAAAGGGGAAGGACAATGGCAGCTGAGTGTCCTTGTTCATCACACTGAAAGTAAGCATGCAGGTACAGCAGGCAGGTACAGAAAGTTAATGGCATGTTTGCTTCATATCAAAATGAGTTGAATATAGGAGCAAAGAGGTCTTTCTGCAGCTGTACAATAGACAATAGACAATAGGTGCAGCAGTAGGCACAGCCATTGAATGTCTTCTTCTTCTAGCGTACGGCGTGCACAGCCTAAAGTTGCAGGACACCTTGTTCTATTTAATTTTATTTGATTGTGCACGCCAGGTTGATTGCATTCGTTGAAACAGGGCGGACCACCTGAAGGTTGCAATCTCCCACCCCGCCCTTCAATGTGATCATGGCTAATCATCCACAATTAGTACCCCGTTCCTGTCTTCTCTCCATATCCCTTAACTCCACTATCCATAAGAGCTCTGTCTAACTCTCTCTTGAAAGCATCCAGAGACCAGCCTCCACCGCCCTCTGAGGCAGAGAATTCCACACACTCACAACTCTGTGAAAAGGTGTTTTCTCATCTCCGCTCTAAATGGCTTACCACTTATTCTTAAAATATGACCCCTGCTTCTGGACTCCCCCGAAATCGTGAACATGTTTCCTGCCTCTCGCGTGTCCAAATCCTTAATAATCTTATTTGTTTCAATAAGATCCCCTCTCTTCCTTCGAAATTCCAGAGTATACAAGCCCAGCATCTCCAATCTATCAACATATGACAGTCCCGCCATCCCGGGTTTCAACCTCGTTAATCTACGCTGCACTCCCTCAATAGCAAGAATGTGCTTCCTCAAGTTTGGGGACCAAAACTGCACACCATACTCCAGGTGTGGTCGCACTAGGGCCACGTACAACTGCAGATGGACCTCTTTGCTCCTACACTCAACTCCTCGTGTTATGAAGGCCAACATGGCACTGGCTTTCTTCACTGCCTGCTGTACCTGCATGCCCACTTTCAGTGACTGATGAACCAGGACTCCCAGATCCCTTGTACTTCTCGTTTTCCCTTATCTGAAAATGTCATGCTTTATTTATCCAGTTTTTAATGAAAATGTTCAAGATTCCAACAAAACATTGAATTAAAAACGTGTCTTTCGCTGATGACGTCACAATTGGTACTTTGCGCTGTGAGTGACGCTGGTCCCCGTGGCTCGCTCCCCGCTGCTCCCCCTGCTGCTGACCCCCCTCGCTTCTCCCATCTGCCCGCTGCTCCCCACCGCTTCTCACTCTCAGCTGCCCTCCCGTGCTGCTCGCTCCACGCTGCTCTCCGCCCGCTGCCCCCCCCCCCCCCCCCACACTGAACTCCCCGCTGCTCCACGCCCCCGCTGCTCGCTCCCAGCTCCCCGGACGTCCACCCCGGCCACCCTCCTCTCCGCCCCTACTCCTCTCACCACTACCTCCCCCCCCCCTCCTCTCCCAACCACCTGTTGTTATCTCTGATCTTAAGAGTAGAAAAGAGATTACGTGCTGGATCACTCAAAGAGGCGTGCAGCATATCTAGAGTACACAGTTGGGGTTTGATACCCTTCTTTAATATATGTCCAGCACATCTCTTTTCAGTACAAAAATCTTGAGTTGGGAGATTATGACACCATATTATCAAAGAGAATTTCTGTTGCACTAGACAAATAAACGAGATTTGCTGCCGCGGAGTTGTCTGTATCCAATAACAACATGTGGGAGCTCTTCCAGAAAAGGTTCACACTGCTCCATGTGCCCAACATCGGTCTGAGGGGGACTAAGAGTTGCATCGCATCGGACAGTCTAGTCCTGCTCGAACTCTAGGATGCTCACCATTTTAACTCTCCTCACCTTTCACATACGAACCTTTCTTTCCTGGAGGTTTATCATTGCCAGAATAAGTTCACACGCAAACTGGAGGAACGATACCTCAGAATCCACTTGGGTAGATCACAGGACAGCGGCATGAACATAGAAATCTACAATTTTAGATGATATACCCGATCCCTGATATCTCCCTCCCTATCCTGTGCAGAACCCTGAAGCTTTCCCGTTTCTCCCGCCCCCTCTTTCGCCATCCCCCATCATCGTCCACCTATATCGCATACTCTAGATTTACATTGCACCCCACTGTCCCGGTACCCGGACGTGGCATCGAAGGACGAGAAGCCGAAGTAAAGAAGTGGAAGCCAAATAACCGAACGGAAACTAAGCTGACATGTCAAATAACCGATCGCGTACGAAGCCGAAATGTTAACTACCCGATAGGGTGTGAAGCCAAAATGCAAACTAACCGAAACAGCGGGACGCTTAAAAGCCAACCAACTGAAAGGTTGCGTCACCGAAAAGCAAACTCACCGAAAGGCCGCTCTGCCGAAACGCCAACTAACTGGAAGGCTGCGTCGCCTACAAGCCAACTTACCGAATGGCAGCTTTTCCGAAATAACGGAAATGACGACGCCGCGGAGCGGGACTTGTCAACGATTGGTCCAGACCCCCGCGTGCATCACATCACTGGCCGGTGAAGATGGGGGGGGAGAGGGTAATTTTCCCACATAGGTGCCTGGGTTTTCTGAACCCGAGCACCAAGTTGTAAGCGGCCGAAGGAGGGCATCCCTCGGGACAGCCCCCACTCTCCACGGCCACGGCCGCTCTCCGCCTGGTCTCCCCCGTGCGGCCGCACTGTGATGGGCTGTGTGTCGACAACGCCGGTGGAGCAGAGGTGTGGGACATGCTGGTCCCTGCGCCCACCCAGAGTCACTGACCGTGATGCACCGCCCACACCAGGGTGATTCACCCCCGCGACCCCCGGACCCCGACACAAACACGGGGTGATATACTCCCTGATACCCCCTCTGGGTGACGGACGGCTCGGGGCATTGGCAGCCATAGTAAGTTGCTTTTAAAACATGGGGTAGTGGGGGGGGAGGGGGGGGGGGGGGGTGGGAGGGGGTGTGCCTGGTGCCGATAACAAGTGTGCATGACAGTAAACAATTTTATCACCTCCCCTCCCCCCCCCCCCCCTTGACAACAAGAAGCAGGTTTTATTTATTACTGTCTGGTTGCCTGCGTAACGCACACAACAAGCTCCCACGCACAAAACACCAGATAATCTGTAAACTGTTTCAACCGAAGATGGATACAAAAAGCTGAAGTAACTCATCGGAACCGGCAGCATCTCTGGAGAGAAGGAATGGGTGACGTTTCGGGTCGAGACCATTCTTCAGACCTGAAGACTCTGGAGAGTCTGAAGGGTCTCGACCCTAAACGCCACCCATTCCTTCTCTCTAGAGATGCTTCCTGTCCCACTGAGTCACTCCAGCATTTTGTGTCTCACTTTGGTGTGACAGTTGTCCCATTTCATCGGCTTCATGTATTGCACGCATGGAGGAGACGCTTTACATGCCGCTTGCATCTATTCATCCAAGTATGCTCTTAATGAAATCTCACAACTTTGCGAGGGAGGGGTGGAATTAATGTAACCACCGGATAAAGCAAAGGCATAGTTAGGACAGGGAAATAATCCCACCACTTAATTAACCAGGTTTCCGAATGTTAGAACTATTTATGCATGTCACATTTTTGTTTTTAAATCTCTTTTTTTGATTTATAATGCCGAGTTAAACCCCGCCCTGTCGGAAGGGCTTGCGGCAGCTGGTTTCACAGTGCCTTCATTGTTGGTAGGTGCTGTCCTTTCACACGGACCGCTTACAACTTGGCGCTCGGGTTCAGAGTGCCCAGTCACGTATGGCTGGTGTGGGAAAATGACGCCAACCCTCCCGTCTCCAGTGATGTGATGGACGCGGGGGCCTTGACCAATCGCTGACAAGTCCCGCCCCCCGGCTTCGTTCCGGTTCGGTTAGTTCGCTTCCTTGCTTTGGCTTCTCGTCCTGTGCCGCCATGTCCGCACACGGCAACCACAAAACAACTGGAAATGAAACTTCACATTTGTGGAATTTGTAGAGTTGTCGCAAATAACAAGTCTGGCCCTGTTTCAATCCGGACACGAAGTGCTGATAGCGTTAAGCTACATAGATACACAGATACATAGACAATAGGTGCAAGAGCAGGCCATTCGGCCCTTCGAACCAGCACCACCATTCACAATGATAATGGCCGATCATTCACAATCAGTACCCCGTTTCTGCCTTCTCCCAATACCATTTGATTCCTCTAGCTCTAACTGCTTTCTGAGGCAGAGAATTCCACACATTCAAGTTTGAACGCTCTATCTGAGACCTCGTGGATTTCACCAGTGTCCACAGAGTTCATCCGGCATTTGAAAGACCTGGGTGTTATTCGGCTGATTTGACTATTTTGCGATGAGTGGAAGCACCTGGAGGAGCTAATGGGAATGCGCGGCACTGTGGGTCCTTGTTCAATGGCGGGACATGTAGTGGTCGGGGCTGTGAACACATTATGTGACTCTATGCTTTAGATTTGAGTGAAGTGCGCACTTGAACAGAAGCCATGGAATAAATGGCTTAACAATCATTGCTGAGACGTTGCTTATCATTTGCAATAATATTCGAGAATCCAAGTCAGTTGGTGGGAATGCTGGAGAATACACGGAAATTAGCGTCAAACTGATCAAATCGGTCGACTGTAACGACCTGATTTCCTGCTCTTTGCGTCTGCAACGATTGTTCGCCACCCAAGAAAAATAAGGGCAGCAATTGGTTTAAACCAACTCTATTTAAGCCAAATGTGGGAATACAAATTGGTGTCTCCGGCGTATTTTCATTATCAGCTACTGGATCGTTCACAAACGGAAAAGAAAATCAGGTGGTAATAAATGATGACTGTATTCGGTTATGTTTCCATGCACGGGGACGAGCTTTCGATTGAATTCTGACACTTTTCATTTGAAACCAATCAATTTCTATTGGTATTTCCCGGATGACGGTTTGGAATGACAACTCATCCCTCCAGACAAGCCATGGCGTCACCGATTCAAAGCGAAATTAAACGTGTCACCTCTTATGGATAGGAAATTGGCTTCATGAAAGGAAGCAGAGCGTAATGGTGGAGTGTTCGTTACTGGGCCTGTTACTGTTTGTCATTTGTATCGATGATTTGGATCATTACATACGTGGCATATATAGCAAGCTTGCTGATGGTGAATAGTTCTGCAGATGGGAACAATTGCAGCAGGACCTTCAGTTCAGTTCAGTTTATTTTCACATGTACGGACGTACAATAAAAATATTTTGTTGCATGCTAACCAGTCAGCAGAAAGACAATACATGATTACTATCGATCCATTTACACTGTATACATACATGATAAAGGAATAACGTTTAAAGCAAGGTAAAGCTACCAAAGTCCGAGAATTCTTGATCGATTGGTCAGATGGGCTGAGGAATGGTTGATGGAATTTAATACGGAGAATTGTGAAGTGTTGCATTTTGGGAAGTGTAACATGGGCAGGACATACACAGTGAATGGTAGGGTTTAGGGAGGTGTTGTGGAGCCGAGGGATGTGGGAGTGTAGATGCATGGTTCCCGAAGCTGCAATCGCAGATAGAGTGGTCTTTGGCACATTGGCCTTCATCAGTCAGAGAATTGAGTTCTCCGACTTGTTCACCTGCAACAGAGAACATTTGGGAGGTCTGTTGCAGGTGAATACGTCGCGAGTGAGGCAGCATGTAAAGTATTTATTCAGATCTGGGCATCATGTTATAGGAAGGATATTTTCTAGCTGTCAAGTGTACATAGACGATTTACAAGTATGTTGCCAGGACTGGGGGGTGTGAGCTACAGAGAGTCGGTGAGTAGGATAAGACTCTATTCCTTGGAGCGCAGGAGGATGATGGACATTCTTATTGAGGTGTATGAAATCGTGATAGGAGTAGATAGGGTAGATGAATAAAGTCCATTGCCCAGAGTTAGCGAATGAAGGATTAGAGGACATAGGTTTATGGTGAAGGTGAAACGATTTAATGTCAATCTAACGGGTACCTTTTCACACAAAGGGTGGGTGTATTGGACAAGCTGCCAGATGAGGTAGTTGAGGCAAGGAGTTTTCCAACGTTTACCAAATATAGAGACAGGTACATGGACAAGGCAAATTTCAATAGATATGAACCAAACGTGGGCAGGTGGGACTAGTGTAGCGGGTTGGCTGGTGAGGGCCGAAGGGCCCGTTTCCACGCTGTATCACTCCATGATTCTCTGCCGATGAGGCACTACTGGTTGGGAGTTAAAGGAATAATCTCGCGAGTTGGTCATTGTTAAATATTAATTAAAAATATCAATGGATAACACGTTTAACTTTATCAATATAGTCAGACCAAGGATATGAATCTCGGTGTATGTTGAGGCAAGGCAATGTTGAGGCAAGGCAAATCAGCGAACGGGCATTTAATGAACCGCTAATGATGGAGCTGTGGACGTCTCTGCGGTTAAAAATCACTACGAAAGTGCCTCTTGAATGTGCCTCTTGTCATTAATGTTGGAATTTTTTCATGGACAAATGAAAGTGGCGAAAGCAAACATGCAAATAAAAAATAGAGGGTTTGTGACACAACGTTCCATGTAGACATTTAGGATTTGATTTAACTTTGACAGATACAATCCAAACGACTGTGGTTGGGAGATGAACGTTTGTAGAAATCGCGATGGCAGGTAAATACTTGTGCGGTACTCCGAAGCTGCCGAACATTTGTTCAGCGATGTGGAGCATGACCTGAATAGGCACGTGGTACTCCCTTCACAATATCTTGCAACTCAGTGAACAATAGTTTGCTCAGGGACTGTGATCAACATGGAACTAATGATACACAACTGCCCCGCAGGGACAATTCCTTTCCTTCAAATATAGGAACATTTCCAATTAGCCATTTCACAATCAAATAAAGTACGAATCTAGATGCCATTGGAGGCTAAGTGGTGACAAGGACATGGACGTAATAGGGATTGTCCGTGTCATATATGAAATCGAAAAGGTATACTATCCGATCCTGGCTATTCTCGGTGTTCCGGGTGAGTAAGGAGAGCTGTCGTTTACGCTCTGCATATTTGAGAATCTGGCTGTATGTCTCTCGAAACTCCCTCTTTCAATTTCAAGTTTTGTGATTTCACTCTGCCGAGGAATTATTAAGGCACGAAACATTCTTGCTGTGACTGTCGCTTTGAACATCGCATTTTACAGAATTAAACGAAGTGAGATCGGCAACTTCTCGGTGTTTGCATTGGTCGGGCACAGTAACGTTGTGTTCCATCCATTATGCCCCATAGTCCGATTCCAGCTGAAATGATGGAACATACAACGTCACAGTGGATACTGAAAATGCTCAATGTTAGAGGAAACCCATCAGTAAATGGGGTAGCAGCTGTGCTTGTCAATGTTTCAATTCAGCCCCCTTTCACCGGGTGATTACCTAGTTTACAATATCACAGCAGGATCGGGTGAATTGCGGAGAGCGTATAAAACTGCAGACTCAATGTGAATGATTAACAATGTTGAACGTAATCGTGTTTCTGTCCAACTCATCCAAGTCTCCTCTTTACATCGACTGACCTTCTCTGCGGTTACCGTGGAATTAAAATCTGCGCTCCAGATATCATTTCATGTTTGCCGTTCAGTTGGATTACGTGATTTCCAAAACATCAGTTGAACAGAAAGTTCCACTACCGTGGTACTGTGGGATGTACTTCACAGTGTGAGGAGAACGGGCTTTGTCCCCTCTCTATATGATCTCTATGTAACAGAAAGTTCCACCGCACCGTGGTACTGTGGGATGCACTTCACAGTGTGAGGAGAACGGGCTTTGTTCCCTGTCTATATGATCTCTATGTAACAGAAAGTTCCACTGCCGTGGTACTGTGGGAAGTACTTGACAGTGTGACGAGATCGGGCTTTGTTCCTTGTCTATTTGATCTCTACGTAACAGAAAGTTCCACCGCACCGTGGAACTGGGGGATGCACTTCACAGTGTGAGGCGATCGGGCTTTGTTCCCTGTCTATTTGATCTCTATGTAACAGAAAGGTCCACTGCCGTGGTATTGTGGGATGTACTTCACAGTGTGTGGAGAACGGGCTTCGTCCCCTCTCTATAACTTGACGAGTGTGCAATTATTTGATATCTCACTACTCCTTCCTCAATTGCAGCTCTACTCAAAAGCTCAAAGATACCATAAATCACACATTCCCTTCAGATAACGTCAAAGATAGGCATCATCTGGGTGAATTGCATAACGGACGTTGATCGATACTTACCAACTGCATGGTAAACGCCAATCTGATTCACGCTCATGCAATATTAGGTTCCTGTCTGATACTGATTCACATGTCTGGGGTGATCTACACGCATTCACACAACATAAACAGACCGTTTTTTGCTGTGGATGTGTATATTGCGCAGTGCATTACACATATCGCATTATTACGTCTTACTAGTTGAGACGCACAACATGGTTCTTTGCTTTCGGAATCACACAGATGCAATGGTGACATTGCTGATGATCTTTACTGATGATCCCCTAATTTGACGAAGAATATTCTTGCTAATGAGGAAGTGCAGCGTAGGTTCACAAGGTTAATTCCCGGGATGGCGGGGCTTTCATGTGCTGAGAGAATGGAGCAGCTGGGCTTGTACACTCTGGAGTTTAGAAGGATGAGAGGGCATCTCATTGAAACATATAAGATTGTTTAGGGTTTGGACACGCTAGAGGCAGGAATCATGTTCCCGATGTTGGGGGAGTCCAGAACCAGGGGTCACAGCTTAAGAATAAGGAGTAAGCCATTTAGAACGGAGAAGAGGAAACACTTTTTCTCACAGAGAGTTTTGAGTCTGTGGAATTCTCTGTCTCAGAGGGCGGTGGAGGCAGGTTCTCTGGATGCTTTCAAGAGAGAGCTAGATAGGGCTCTTAAAACTAGCGAAGGCAGGAACGGGGTACTGATTGGGGACAATCAGCCATGATCACATTGAATGGCGGTGTTGGCTCGAAGGGCCGAATGGCCTACTCCTGCACCTATTGTCTATTGTCTATTGTTTATCTTCATAGGAATAATGTGTGTGTGTTCGCGGCGTTTATCTCATGTAAACCACATAATGCGGAGGTTGCAATCATTTTACTCTTGAAATATGATCATTCTTTTTGCATCACAGTGAACCTGGTGACAATTGTGGTCTTGAGCCGAGGAAAGTGTGGTCTCTCCAGCTGTGTGTCCCGCTACCTGGTGGCCATGGCAGTGGCGGATCTACTGGTCATTATCTTTGATCTGATATTGAGACAGATTCCGATTGCACATCAAATAACATTTGTGAGGTCCATCCGCCTGTGCAATATCCACGCCGTCCTGCTTTACGCAGTGACCGATTGTTCCGTGTGGTTCACCGTCTCCTTCACCTTTGACCGATACGTTGCCATCTGTTGCCAAAAGCTGAAGCATAGATATTGCACAGAGAAAACAGTGACTGTGGTTCTGGGCACGGTGAGTGCACTGAGCAGTGCAAATAATATTTTCTGGTATTTTATGTATACAGCTTCGTACAGCTTAGCAAATACTCCCTGGTTTTGCTACGTGGAAGTTCGTGTGATGGTTTCACTGATTTGGACAGCGATTGAGTTTCTTCATTATCTTATTACCCCTGGTATCCCATTTGTATTGATTCTGCTGCTCAATGCTTTAACAGTTAGACACATTTTGGTGGTCAGCAGAGCCCGCAGGAGACTCCGGGACCAGAACAATATGAAGAGCTCCAGTGATCCCGAAATGGTAAATCGAAGGAAATCTGTGATATTGTTGTTATATATCTCCGGAAATTTCATACTGTTATGGTCGATAATTTCATTGTATGTAATCGATACACGTATGTGTGTTGGGGGACATTGTGCTCTTGACCTTCCTACCGTTGTATCGGAGATAGGATTTATGCTTCAATTACTTAGCAGTTGCACAAACACGTGCATATATGCGGTGACACAGACGATGTTCAGAAATCAATTGTTGGCTATGTTAACATATCCTCTTGCTCGAATGATAAGATTAATTAAACACTGAAAAATGACGAAAAACTGCATTTAAAGCATCATAATCAAATATTAGAATCAGACCTGTTGAAATGCATTACGCAAACAGGCTCGGCACCCATTGTGACCGCGCCAAGCATCAACCATCTACGTACACTAATCTGACATTCATTATATTCTCCATACTTTCGATTAATCCCAGAGCCCTTCCCCCCAAATCGACAATAAGCGTCATAATCGGGGACATTCACAGAGGACGCACAACGGCTACATTGCTTGTCATTGGAAGGTGAGAGGTAACGGAAACTTTGGGGCTAAGTCTATGTGGTCACAGAGAGACCGCACAAAGTCCACAAGCCAGCAGGCGAGGGTAGGAATGAACCTGTGTCGATAACGTCATGAAACAGACGCTCTAATAGCTCCGATACTCTTCTCCGCTGTTCCCGCTTATTTTACTGCACAGACTCCAACAGTAGCTTATAACCATATAGCCATATAACCATATAACAATTACAGCACGGAAACAGGCACTCTCGGCCCTTCCAGTCCGTGCCGACCATTTATTTTCCCTTAGTCCCATCTACCTGCACTCAGACCATACCCCTCCATGCCCTTCCCGTCCATATACCTATCCACTTTACTTTTAAATGTTAAAATCGCTCCTGCGTCCACCACTTCTGCTGGAAGCTCATTCCACACAGCCACCACTCTCTGAGTAAAGAAGTTCCCCCTCATGTTACCCCTAAACTTCTGTCCCTTAATTCTCATGTCATGCCCTCTTGTTTGAATCTTCCCTACCCTCAATGGGAAAAGCTTATCCACGTCAACTCTGTCTATCCCTTTCATCATTTTAAAGACTTCAATCAAGTCCCCCCTTAACCTTCTGCGCTCCAAAGAATAAAGACCTAGCTTGTTCAACCTTTCTCTGTAACTTAGTTGCTGTAACCCAGGCAACATTCTAGTAAATCTATCTTCGTGGCAAATACGGGGCATTTAGTTGGATACTGCTCATCCCATTTTTGCATTCTAGTTGTATCTAACGTTGTCCAAATTAGTGTACATCCCCAGGTAAAATAGGCTAGCCAGTTCTAACACTGCTACCCCGACTCTCACTTCCTGCGCCGTCAACACCCTTTGGTCAACACACTTTTTTTTTAAGGTGTAATAGCGCCACCTTTGGTTGGAGTATTGTAAATTATTGAATAAACCACAGTGCAGCTGTGCAGTCATGTTCCGGTCAGCAGTGAGATAACTTGTTATTCTGTGTCTGAGCTCAAGATATCACAAATTGGCGACGAGGATGGGATCGTGGACACCCCAGCTTTAATTGTTCGTGTAGATAATGAATTCTACAGAGGCACGGAGAAGGTTGTATCACTTTTGTTGTCGGGGAAAGCTGAAAATCTGGTCACAAAGTTTGAATTCTGTGAGATTGTGAAACAAAAATGTCCAAAATGGCAGTGCCCAGTGGGTATATCGGACGATTGGGTGAATTCCACAAAGCCGCGAAACGTTCAGTGCGTACATCGAACGTTTAGAGATGTGTCTTTCTGCGAATATCATGCCTGGACAGAAGCTTCTGATGCAGAATCAAGACGTTTGTATGAAGCAACTCGAGCTTGGAAAAGATCACGTTTTATCACTGAAATGGGTCCCGCTGTTTATGATACAGTAAAAATATTGTTAACTCGAGCCAAACCAAAGGACACGCCCTTACAGGATATTCTAAAGAAGTTAACAGAATATTATGGCCCTAAGCCTTTAGAAATGGTTGAAAGCTATCGATTTGGAACGAGATGCCAACTTCCAGAGGAGGTGTGTGTGTGTGTGTGTGTGTGTGTGTGTGTGTGTGTGTGTGTGTGTGTGTGTGTGTGTGTGTGTGTGTGTGTGTGTGTGTGTGTGTGTGTGTGTGTGTGTGTGTGTGTGTGTGTGTGTGTTTGTGCGTGTGTGTGTGAGTGTATGAGGTGGAGGGTGTGCGTGAGTGAGGTGGAGGGTGTGTCCAATAAATAACAAATAGTACAAATAATTTAATCGTTTGTAGTTCAGATCTTATTGGCTATGTTTAGTAGCCTGGTGGCTGGTGGGAAGAAGCTCTTCCTGAATGAGTGTGTCTGAGTGTGTGTGACTATATGTGTGTGTCTCAGTGTGTGTGCGAATGTATGTGTGTGTGTGTGTGTATGTGTATGTGTGAGTATGTGTGTGTGAGTCATTGAGTGTGTGTGTGTGTGTGTATATGTGTATGTGAGTGTATGTATGTGTGTGTGTGTGATTATATGTGAGTGTACATGTGTGAGTGTGGGTTTGTGTGTGAGAGTGTATGTGTGTGTGAGTGTATGTGTGAGCTCTGCTGAAGTGCTGTGAGTTTGGACTTGCTTCCTCCACTCTGCTTGGAGTGCTGTGAGTTTGGAGCACATCGTATTGGGGGTAGGGTGTTGACATGGATAGAAAATTGGTTGGCAGACCGGACGCAAAGAGTAGCAGTGAACGGGTCGTTTTCAGAATGACAGGCAGTGGCGAGTGGAGTGCCGCAAGGTTCACTGGCGTGCCCAGTGGCCGCAACTTTTTACCATATATGTAAATGATTTGGAAGAGAGAATTAGGAGCAACACTAGCACGTTTGCGGATGACACAAAGCTGGGTGCCAGTGTGAACTGTGAAGAGGATGTTACGAGGTTGCAGGGAGACCAGGACAGGTTGATTGAGTGGGCAGATGCGTGGCAGATGCAGTATAATATAGATAAATGTGAGGTTATCCACTTTGGCGGCAAAAACAAGGGGGCAGATTATTATCTCAATGGGGTTAGGTTAGGTAAGGGGGAGGTACATCGAGACCTGGGTGTCCTTGAACACCAGTCACTGAAAGTTGGCCTGCAGGTACAACAGGCAGTGAAGAAAGCTAATGGAATTTTGGCCTTCATAACAAGAGGATTTCAGTACAGGAGTAAAGAGGTTCTTCTGCAGTTGTATAGGGCTCTGGCGAGACCACATCTGGAGTATTGTGTACAGTTTTGGTCTCCTAATTTTAGGAAGGACATCCTTGTGATTGAGGCAGTGCAGCTTAGGTTCACGAGATTGATCCCTGGGATGGTGGGACTGTCATATGAGGAAAGATTGAAAAGACTAGGCTTGTATCCACTGGAGTTTAGAAGGATGAGGGGGAATCTTATAGAAACATATAAACTTATAAAAGGACTGGACAAGCTAGTTGCAGGAAAAATGTTCCCAATGTTGGGTGAGTCCAGAACCAGGGGCCACACTTAGAATAAAGGGGAGGTCATTTAAGACTGAGCTGATAAAATACTTTTTTAGCCAGAGAGTTATGAATTTATGGAATTCCCTGCCACAGAGAGCAGTGGAGGCCAAATCACTGGGTGGATTTAAGAGAGAGTTGGATAGAGCTCTAGGAGTTCGTGTATATGGGGAGAAGGCAGGCACGGGTTATTGATAGTGGACGATCAGCCATGATCACAATGAATGGCGGTGCTGGATCGAAGGGCCGAATGCCCTCCTCTTGCACCTATTTTCTATGTTTCTATGTGTCTATGACTTGCTGCCTGCTCTCTGGGAGTGCTGTGAGTTGGACTTGCCGCCTGCATTCTGCTCGGAGTGCTGTGAGTTTGGACTTGCTGCCTACACTCTGCTTTGAGTGCTGTTAGGTTGGACCTGCTGCCTGCACTGTTTGCTGCGAGGATGGACCTGCTGCCTGCACTCTGCTTGGAGTGCGGCGAGATTGGATTTGCTGCCTGCACTCTGCATGGAGTGAGGTGAGGTTGGATTTGCTTCCTGTACTCTGTATGCTTGGAATGCTGAGAGGTTGGATTTGCTGCCTGCACTCTGCTTGCTGTGAGGTTGGACTTGCTGCTAGCACTCTACTTGCTTTGAGGATGGATCTGCTGCCTGCATTCTGCTTGGAGTGCCTAGAGGTTGGATTTGGCGCCTGCACTCTGCTTGCTGTGCTGAGAGGTTGGATTTGCGGCCTGCACTCTGCTTGCTGTGACTTTGGATTTGCGGCCTGCACTCCGCTTGGATTTGCATTCTGCACTCCACATCAAATGCTGTGAGATTAGATTTGCGGCCTGCACTCCGTTTCGTTCTGTGACATTTGATTTGTAGTCCTGCACTTAAAAAATAATTTTGAGGTAAATTCTCAGATTGGCGTTGTTAAATTTGCTGCGCAATCTCTCTATTTTTAAATTGTCTTTTTTAAATCAACAGCTCAGCATCATTAAGAGGCAGTGAGCAGCAGAACTCAACAAGAGACACAACAAGAATGAACTTAATAAATCTCATCTTTAACATTTAAATTGTTGTTATATTTTAAGAGTCATTCACATTTTAAACTTTAATAAATCATTTTTCCACTTGCCATGCCTGCGTGTTCTTCATAATAATGGGAACCTAATAGGATGGCATGGCTGCACTGTCGGAGAGCATGGGGGGAGGTCGAGAGGAGATGGACTGAATGCGTGGGGGGGGGGAGGGGAATGGCAAGGAGCAGAGTGGGGGGCGGGGTCAGGGAGGAGGGGTGTCTCAGTGAACTGCCACTGCACCAGCTGTGAGTGACTGGACTGCCAGGCCACCAGCCATGACTCACTGAACTACAAGTCCAAGAGTCCATTCAGTCCACAATGTCCATACTAGCCATCTGGAAACTAGCCCCTTCAGCGCACAACACCCATACTAGCGTTCCAGAGATCCACACAAGGATAGACTTTCCTCCTTCATTGCTGTGATCTGTAAAAAATATGAAAATATCTAAAATTGATTGTCCACCCTCTCCCACTTCCCTCTCTCACAGAGTCTGTCACCTGTTTGCGGCAGAATTTCTGGCAGTTTATCAGCTGCCAGCCCGCCATGCCTGAGTACCTGAGCTGCCAGTCTGCCAGGCCCCAATGGCCTGCTGCCAGGCCCCAGTGGACGAGCTGCCAGGCCCCAGTGACCGAGCTGCCAGGCCCCAGTGACCGAGCTGCCAGGCCCCAGTGACCGAGCTGCCAGGCCCCAATGACCGAGCTGCCAGGCCCCAGTGGCCGAGCTGCCAGGCCTCAGTGGCCGAGCTGCCAGGCCACAGTGGCCGAGCTGACAGGCTTCAGTGACTGACCTGCCAGCCCAAGATCCATGAGGCCCACTTAGTCTAGTGTTTCTATAAGATTCCCCCTCATCCTTCTAAATTCCAGCGAATACAAGCCCAGTCGATCCATTCTCTCAGCATATGTCAGATCCGTCAATCGGGGAATTAACCTGGTGAACCTACGCTGCACTCCCTCAATAGCCAGAATGACCGTCCTCAAATTAGGAGACCAAAACCGCACACAATACTCCAGATGTGGACTGACCAGGTCTTGAACAAATGCATTGTTTCACCTTGCTTCTATATTCAAATCGTCTCGGTAAGAATTTCAAAATGCCAGTTACATTTTACACCCCATGCTGTACCTGCCTGCCGAATTTCAATGACTGGTGTAACTTATGGGCCCGCACTATCCTATAAGATAAACAAAGGAAAGCTTGTAGAGTTGTTGGCGTTGTTGCCAAAATGCTGGCCTACTGACATTCTAGTCACATGCTTTCCCAACTGCTTCAAAGTAGGCCACACTCTGCCCACTCCGCTTGTCGGGGCTTCCACATTTGACTCAGGAATTTGGCAATATGACAGTCTCAGTCCAAATAGGCAAAGCTTAAATCCCCCCTCCCCCCCCCCCCCCCCCCCCCCACTGTGGCAACATTATTCGTGCAGCAGCTACATGCACGCTCCAATCATACTTGTTCCTTTATTTCATTTCGGAGTCACGCGAGTGACTTCGTGAAGAACCCGCCAGCACGCATGCGCGACATATCGTCGCAACGCATTGCTGCCGACGGCTGGAGGTGGAGCGCGGCTCCCCACCAGCCCTTCAGAGGGCCGACTCAGGTAAGGCTAAACACCCTAGAGTTGGTGTTCCTGTTGTGGCGAGTGTTTTCTCTCCAAACAGGAACATGGAAGGAGTAAGGGCCAGGACATCCGTAGGAGTCGCCGGCCATTCATCCCGGAGCCCTCCTCAACGGCTGCACCTGCGAGTCGGGCCGGGAAATAGGCGCGGGAGTCGGGGAGCCCTGTCGTCACAGGACCCGACCAACCGATACACCGCAGCTCTAGCGGGGGTCCGCAGAGCAGGACTTCGGTGCAGCGCCGGAGCAGGCTGGACCTGGCTCCATATCTGTCACCAACGGGTTCGTTGGTCGACCTGGGCAAGGGCTCGCGTGCTGCTGCACGGCCCTTCTCCCTGAGCCGTCGGAGGAGAGGGAGGGATGGAGCCCGTAAACCTAGCCCTTTAGGGGCAAAGGTATCACCTGCCGCTAGACTGCGGACTGGTGAAATGGCGGGACGCAAGTCCACTGGGAGACCTGGAAGGACCAGTGTCGACTCCCCAACCACCAAGACTAGGAAGAGTCACTCGGGTGGAGTCCCGCCACGGTCACCGAGTCCCCCGTGGATGGGAGGACGGGACCGTACGCCGTCTAGGCCCTGGATTAGGGCAGTCGGCAAGCCCGCGCGGATGTCGGGTCACCACGCCGAGGCGTTGGGTGCAGACCACTCACCGCGTTTGCCCTCCGAGGCAGCGGGATCGAGCTCCGCCAAGGAGGCGTTTGAGCGTATATCCGCGCGGGAAACGCTCAGCTTCGCTGCGGTGGCTGGTAGCGACAGCTTCCGGCACCGGGTTCACCTCGACGAGGTGCGGGCCGATGACCGGAGCCTCAGCAGTTCCGCAGAACATGAGGACTCCGACCGCTCGAATCTAAGGGCGAAGGGCGTATTGACCGGATGGAGCGGATGTTGGAACTCCTCCTGCAACAGAATCAGCGGCAGGAAGCATCCAGCTCCAGAGGGCACAGGGAGATATCACCATCGTCAGCAGGCAGCCTGAGGCAGCCAGAGGACGAGGACATTTTGGGCCATACACCAGCTACATCGGAGGCCCCTCAGGAAGAACTCCTCGATGTAGCGACAAAATTTGCATTATCGGAGACATCGGGACTACCCCTCAACCCCAAACTGGCTGCCACCATGGACTTCCTGACCAACCATCAGCTCCAGGAGGAGGTCCTGTCGGAGGCCATAAAACAGACACAAAGCCCAGCGAACTGCAACTCCCTCAACGTGCCCATAGTCAATACGCCAATCTGGGGCAACATCAGCCCAAGGATCAGGACCCAGGAGATGAAGCTCCAGCGGATCCTGAAGCTGCTCACTGCTGGGATTACCGCGTTTGCGCGGTCGGTGGACGGGGAAGATCTGAGCACCAAGCAGGAGGATGTTCTGGCTCTATTGTGTACCACACAGTATGAGATAAACGCCTTCAGGAAGAGCGTCATCAAACCCACGCTGAACCCAAAATTTGCGGGGTTATGCAAAGCACCTCCTACGCCGCCACCCAGACAGTTGTTCGGGGAAGACCTCCCGAAGAGGGTCAAGGAGCTGGATGACCACGCTAAGACGGTGGGACTCATGCGGTCACATATCTCGACCAGGCAGCAGGCCGGGGAAGTGCCATTTTCCAGGCCACGAGGCCCTGCCGTTAGACCAGCAGGACCTACGCTCCAGCTCCGCCTCAATTTCAGCAGCCTCAACAACCTAGGCCTTTTAGGGCTAGGCCCCAGCGGCCAGCATGGAAAATCCGCATTATCAGCTCAACCCAGCACCTCCACATCCGGCCAAACATATCAAGGACCGCCGATAACCATGAAGGTAAGGCGGTATGGATTTCATGCACCTGCATGTTTAACTTCACATGTTGGTGGGAGACTACGGCGTTTTCCGGAGGCAAGCAGAACCATCACTTCTGATGAGTTTATCTTACAAAGTATTCAAGGCCATGAGATTGAATTCATCAATGGTAAAATCCCTCCATCCCAGCATATGCCAGATCGGAAATTTACACTGTCCAGCAAAGAAGCGGCAGTAGGCTATGCTGAAAATTTAAGGCTACAAGGGAAAGGGATAGAAAGAACTATACATGAACCAATTGAATTTGGATCCAACATAATTACAAAAACCAAGAGGGATGGAGGATGTCGGGTTATTTTTTGATCTGACCCATTTGAATACTTTTGTAAAATATACCCATTTCAAAATGGAAACGTTCGAAACAGCCAAGTTATTAGGTTCTGAGGGCTGCTGTGTGCCATGCATTGATTTAAAAGATGCATGCTATTCAGTATCCATTCAGAAACACCACAGGAAGTTCTTGCAATTTACCTGGATGGATCAGCTCTGGCAATACAGAGCTTTGCCAAATGGGCTTACACAGCCCTAGATTATTTACTAAATTGCTCAAACCAATACTGGCTACACTAAGGAGACAAAATCACATAGTGATGGCCTATCTAGGTGATATCCTAATTATTAGGAATCAGCGGAACTGGCAGTTTCAGCCACCGTGGAAAATTTTCAGGAAATGGGGTTCAATATCCATCCAGATAAATCAAAGTCCTGCCCTTCACAGGTCATGGATTATCTGGGGTTTATGGTGGATTCAAATCGCATGAGGGCCACCATACCAACTAACTAGGTTGGGGATGTCTGGGCCAGCATACCATCAATTAGACAAACTACTAAGGTGATTGGCAAGATTGTCGCACTTTTCCAGCTGCCCAATACGGACCTTTACATTATCAAAATTTGCAGAGAGCCAAGATCTCAGCGTTAAACTGAACGCTGGACATTTCGATAGACCAATGCAGCTGCCTCTCCAGGCACAGATTGAGTTACAATGGTGGATTGACAACATTTATGACTCACTTAAACCCATCATTTTGCCCAATCCGATGGTATACTTACAAACAGACGCAAGCTCCCATGGCTGGGGAGCTACGGACAACTACTCTAGTTGTGGAGGCAGATGGGACACCCTTGAATCTACCCTGTTGTTGCCACAAGGGATAAACTATTTGGAGATGCTAGGAGCATTTCACGGACTTCGAGCTTATAGTTCTAACCTTACTGATGCTCATGTCTGTCTCCAAATAGATAATACCACTGCGATGGCATATCTAAACCATGTGGGCGGTACCACGTCAGTTTCATGTGATGAATTGGCAAATACAATATGGCTCTGGTGTGTTCGACGGAATATTTGGATTTCAGCTACCTATTACCAGGTGAGCTCAATACAGTGGTGGACACCAGGTCACGCAAATTCAATGACAACATCGAGTTGATGTTGAATCCCCAAATATCCGCTAAAATTACAGCCAAATTTGGAGAACCGGATATCGACCTCTTTACGTCACGGTTGAACCATCAGGTACCAATATACGTTTCGTGGGAACCAGATCCTGGGGCAATGGCGATGGATGCGTTCTCGATGGACTGGGGGAAATGGGTTTCTATGCATTTCCTCCATTTTGCCTCATCAGTCGGGTGTTGCGGAAAATCCAGACAGATGCTGCTAAGGGCATTCTTATCCTACCCGACTGGCCTACGCAGCCATGGTATCCGGTGGTACTTGATATGATCAGTCAACCTTGGGTCCTCTTAGAGGATTACCCACAATTGGTAACAAACCCTGTGTCAGGGGAACCACATCCCTGCCACAGTCATCTAAACTTGTTGGCTTGAAGGCTCTGCACAGGCCATTACTGCGGTATGGCCTATCATCTAGAACCATGGATACCATCGGAGCGTCATGCCGGGAGTACACCAGGCGGCAATATCTCACACACATCCGGAAATGGGAAACCTACTGCAGCCGCACCCACATTGCATACGGCGCTGTAACCGAAGTATTGGAATTCCTGGTGGGGTTAGAAACATAGGAACATAGAAAATAGGTGCAGGAGTAGGCCATTCGGCCCTTCGAGCCTGCACCGCCATTCAATGTGATCATGGCTGATCATCCAACTCAGTATCCCGTACCTGCCTTCTCTCCATACCCCCTGATCCCTTTAGCCACAAGTGCCACATCTAACGCCATCTTAAATATAGCCAATGAACTGGCCTCAACTACCTTCTGTGGCAGAGAATTCCAGAGACTCACCACTCTCTGTGTAAAGAATGTTTTCCTCATTTCGGTACTAAAGGAATTCCCCCTTATCCTTAGACTGTGACCCATTGTTCTGGACTTCCCCAATATCGGGAACAATCTTCCAGCATCTAGCTTGTCCAACCCCTTAAGAATTTTGTAAGTTTCTATAAGATCCCCCCTCAATCTTCTAAATTCCAGCGAGTACAAGCCGAGCCTATCCAATCTTTCCTCATATGAAAGTCCTGACATCCCAGGAATCAGTCTGGTGAATCTTCTCTGCACCCCCTCTATGGCAAGGATGTCTTTCCTCAGATTTGGAGACCAAAACTGTACGCAATACTCCAGGTGTGGCCTCACCACAACCCTGTACAACTGCAGTAGAACCTCCCTGCTCCTATACTCAAATCCTTTCGCTATGAATGCTAACATACCATTTGCTTTCTTCACTGCCTGCTGCACCTGCATGCCTACTTTCAATGACTGGTGTACCAAGACACCCAGGTCTCGTTGCATCTCCCCCTTTCCTAATCGGCCACCATTCAGATAATAGTCTACCCTCATGTTTTTGCCACCAAAGTGGATAACCTCACATTTATCCACATTGTACTGCATCTGCCATGCATCTGCCCATTCACTCAGCCTATCCAAATCACCCTGCAGCTTCCAAGCATCCTCCTCACACCTAACTATACCCACCAGCTTGGTATCATCTGCAAATTTGGAGATGTTGCATTGAATTCCCTCGTCCAAATCATTAATATATATTGTAAATTGCTGGGGTCCCAACACTGAGCCTTGCGGCACCCCACTAGTCACTGCCTGCCATTCTGAAAAGGACCCGTTTACTCCTACCCTTTGCCTCCTGTCTGCTAGCCAGTTCTCTATCCACATCAATACTGAACCCCCAATACCGTGTGCTTTAAGTTTGTATGCTAATCTCTTATGCGGGACCTTGTCGAAAGCCTTCTGAAAGTCTAGATATAACACATCCACTGGTTCTCCCTTATCCACTCTACTAGTTACATCCTCGAAAAATTCTATCAGATTTGTAAGACATGATTTACCTTTCGTAAATCCATGCTGATTTTCTCCAATGATTTCACCACTTTCCAAATGCGCTGCTATCCCACCTTTAATAACTGACTCTAGCAGAGTCCCCACTACCGATGTTAGACTAACTGGTCTGTAATTCCCCGCTTTCTCTCTCCCTCCTTTTTTAAAAAGTGGGGTTACATTAGCTACCCTCCAATCCTCAGGAACTACTCCAGAATCTAAGGAATTTTGAAAAATTATCACTAATGCATCCACTATTTCTGTGGCTACCTCCTTGAGTACTCTGGGATGCAGACTATCTGGCCCTGGGGATTTATCGGCCTTCAATCCGTTCAATTTACCCAACACCACCTCCCGGCTAACCTGGATTTCACTAAGTTCCTCCATCTTATTTGACCCCCGTTCCACTGCTATTTCCCGCAGATTATTTATGTCTTCCTTAGTGAAGACAGAACCAAAGTAGTTATTCAATTGGTCTGCCATGTCCTTGTTCCCCATGATCAATTCACCTGTTCTGACTGCAAGGGACCAACATTTGTTTTAACTAGTCTCTTTCTCTTCACATATCTATAAAAACTTTTGCAGTCAGTTTTTATGTTCCCTGCCAGTTTCCTTTCATAATCTATTTTTCCTTTCCTAATTAAGCCCTTTGTCCTCCTCTGCTGGATTCTGAATTTCTCCCAGTCCTCCGGTAGGCTGCTTTTTCTGGCAAATTTGTATGCCACATCTTTTGTTTTTATACTATCCCTGATTTCCCTTGTTATCCATGGATGCACCCACCACCTTCCCCGATTTATTGTTTTGCCAAACTTGTATGAAAAATTGTTGTACTTCATCCATGCAGTCTTTAAATAACTTCCATTGCACATCCACTGTCAACCCTTTAAGAATCACCTGCCAGTCTATCTTGGCCAATTCACATCTCATACCTTCAAAGTTACCTTTGTTCAAGTTCGGAACCCTTGTTTCTGACTTAATTTTGTCACTCTCCATCCTAATGAAGAACTCAACCATATTATGGTCACTCTTGCCCAAGGGGCCACGCACAACAAGACTGCTAACTAACCCTTCCTCATTACTCAATACCCAGTCTAGAATAGCCTGCTCTCTCGTTGGTTCCTCCACATGTTGGTTGAGAAAACTATCCCGCATACATTGCAGGAAATCCTCTTCCTCAGCACCCCTGCCAATTTGATTCACCCAATCTACATGCAGATTGAAGTCACCCATTATAACTGTGTTACCCTTGTTGCACGCATTTCTAATTTCCTGTTTGATGCCATCCCCAACTCCAATACTACTGTTAGGTGGCCTGTACACAGCTCCCACTAGCGTTTTCTGCCCCTTAGAGTTTCGCAGCTCTACCCATATCGATTCCACATCCTCCACGCTAATGTCCTTCCTTTCTATTGCATTAATCTCCTCTCTCACCAGCAACGCTACCCCACCTCCTTTTCCTTTTCGTCTATCCCTCCTGAATATTGAATATCCCTGGATGTTCAGCTCCCAGCCTTGGTCATCCTGGAGCCATGTCTCCGTGATCCCAACTATAGCATAGTCATTAATCGCTATCTGCACCTTCAACTCATCCACCTTATTACGAGTGCTCCTCGCATTGAGACAGAAAGCCTTCAGGCTTGTTTTACAACACTCTTACTCCTTATACAATTATGTTGACAAGTGACCCCTTTCACATCGATCCCTATTACACTTGGCCATACTCTCCTATCCCTTTGTGAGCTTTCTTTCCCGTTAATTCTGGGGTCATTAACCATCCCTTTACTCTCTTTCCCTTTAACTCCGTTCTCGATTATCCCATTTGACACCCCACCCCCCTTATTCAGTTTAAATAGCATCCGTGTAGCAGTGGCAAACCTGCCGGCCAGAATGCTGGTCCCCCACCTGTTAAGATGCAATCCGTCCCTTTTGTACAGTTCCCCCTTACTCCAAAACAGATCCCAGTGATCTAAGAATCTAAATCCCTGCCCCCTGCACCAGTTCCTCAGCCACATATTCAGGTCCCGTATCTCCCTGTTCCTGCTCTCGCCAGCACGAGGAACTGGAAGCAAACCGGAGATAACAACCCTGGAAGTCCTGCTTTTCAGCATTTTTCCAAGCTCTCTGATGTCCCGCTGCAAAATATTCATCCCCTTCTTTCCAACATCATTTGTGCCAACATGCACGACCACTTCCGGCTGTTCACCTTCGCCCTTGAGGATTGTCTGCACTCTGTCCGTAACATCCTGGATCCTGGCACCAGTAAGGCAGCACACCATCCTGGAATCCCGTCTGTTGCCGCAAAAACCCCTGTCCGTACCTCTCACAATGGAGTCTCCAACTACAATGGCGTTGCCCGACTTTGGCCTCTTTGGTTTTGGCTCATCAGCCCTTTTTGTTTTGCCAGCCAGTCCGCCGCTCAGTGAGATACCGTCTTCTGTCCCGGCAGCTTCCACGTGGGTGAACCTGTTCACAAGAGGTACAACACCCGGGGACCTTTGCATTCCATGTTTTCCTCCCTTTCTCACCGTCACCCACCTTCTCTCTTCTAGTGCCTTGGGTGTAACAATCTTACTGAAGGACTTGTCGAGGAACGACTCAGTTTCTCGGATGAACCTGAGGTCATCCACTTGTTTCTCCAGTTCCCCAACACGGTCCTTCAGGAGCTGTACCTGGATGCACTTCTCACATTTGTAGCATCCAGAGGCACCAGCAGTGTCCTTGACCTCCAACATACTGCAAGCATCACACTGCATCAGCTTGCTTGACATCTCCTTCTTTTGCCTCGGTCTCTCCCTATCCAGTGTTTTGCGCAGCCTCCTCTCCGAAGACTCTCGAGCCAAAGAATCACACTTTACTCACAGGGCACTTCCCTCACCATGATGCACCATGATGAACATCTGAGCTACAATGCCATCAACAGCGCCAGGAGTGCGCTGTCATTCTACCTCAATATTGAGGTAGGATCCAACAGGCTGGTGTCCAGACTCATGCGGGGAATATTCAATTCCAATCCGCCCAGACCACGTTATAACATCACCTGGGATATCGGGAAGGTATTAACCCTGCTCAGGACGTGGTCGCCCATGGAGGGGCTTGAGCTGGACAAACTCACCCTGAAGCTGGTGATGTTACTGGCACTGACTTCAGCGCAGAGGGTACAGACACTCCATAAGGTCCGGATCGACAGGATGATCTCTACCCCTGCGGAAGTAATCTTCTTCATAGATGAATTACTCAAGCAGCATAGACCTGAGTTCACAGGGCTGCAGCTGAAGTTCCTGGCATACCCCGCTGATGCAAGGCTATGGTTAGCCGCCCATATCCGTCACTATGTGAAAGTTACGAGAAAACTGAGGGGAATGGAGAAATACTTGCTCATCACCCACAAGAAACCTCACCATAGAGTGACGGTCCAGACGATATCCATGTGGCTCAGGGTCGTCTTGGGTAAGTCATGTATTGACATTAATGTCTTCAAATCCCATTCCACCAGGGCTGCATCAACGTCGGCGGCAAGGGTCATGGAGGTGCCCATGGACCATATTCTTGCCACAGCAGGATGGCGAACGAAGCCACCTTCCAGCGGTTCTACAATAAACCTGTTGCCGCTCCTCTACAGTTCGCGGAGGCCGTGCTGAATGCAGGTCAAGAACGTGGAGATGTCCCCGAGTGAGGGTTTTTTTCTTTTGTTGTTAACAAATATTGTTCTTATTTTTCAGTACAAGCAGTCTGGAAAGTTGATTACTCCTATCCATCCTTATAAGTGGTGCGTGACAGCATGGACGTGGTCCAGGGCATGGAATCACAGAGCTTTGAAGTCTTCACGAAGTCACTCACGTGACTCCGAAATGAAATAGTAAGATTAAACGAGAACTCACCAGTTCGAAGGTTGATCTTTATTTTATGAGGAGTTGCGATGAGGGATTTCGTGCCCTCCGCTCCCAACCCTCGATCATAAATCAACTGGTAATTAGAGTCTCTTCAATCTTACTATACCAAGTCATTTCTCTGTTGTTGTTTCTGTGATTCCACACCGCTACTTTGAAGAATGTCATGCATGCGTGCTGGCGGGTTCTTCACGTAATCCCTCATCGCAACTCCTCATAAAATAAAGATCAACCTTCGAACTGGTAAGTTCTCGTTTAATCTTACTATTTTTTGTTATATTTTAATGAGACACATAATGCACTCCCAGCAAGATGATCATTACCGTTTTATTTTGCAATTCCACCTAAATCGCCTCGCTGAGGACTCATCAATAATATTATCTTAAACTCCTGCTGTGCCGTTCTTCTTAAGAAACAAAGCAAAGCCTCCACCTGTTTTACCCATATCGCTATCTCACCTGGCGCACACATTCTCGGGAACATTAAGAAGCCAGTTCTCCTTTAGCCAGGTTTCCATAACGGCTATTACATCCGACCGGCAGGTACATATCCAAGTACCAAGTGTTCATCCTCATTATCCGTTTGACTCCCGCAATACAATACTGTGGATTAAATTTAATATTGGTTTTCCAAATAATTAAAACTCATGTTGAATTACTGAATTTGATTTATTTCAAGAAAGGTTATTTTTTAAATGCGATCACCATGTTTGTCTTGCAAAACGCAAACGACCAATTAGGATCCTTGTCTCCGAAAGTGCAAATATGTGATGTGCTTGTAAAATACAAATGAGGGTTCATGCAATCGTGTGCTCTGAGATTCATTAGAAAACTCAAATGAGAAAGAAAAATAGTTTGAGGAATTTCTTAAAAATTGTGAAATAACGACAAAAGGAAACATTTAAGAAAGAACTGCAAATGCTGGAAAAATCAGACAAAATGCTGGAGAAACGCAGCGGGTGAGACATAGAAACATAGAAAAATAGGTGCAGGAGTAGGCCATTCGGCCCTTCGAGCCTGCACCGCCATTCAATGTGATCATGGCTGATCTTCCAACTCGGTATCCCGTACCTGCCTTCTCTCCATAACCCCTGATCCCTTTAGCCACAAGTGCCACATCTAACGCCCTCTTAAATATAGCCAATGAACTGGCCTCAACTACCTTCTGTGGCAGATAATTCCAGAAACTCACCACTCTCTGTGTAAAGAATGTTTTCCTCATCTCGGTTCTAAAGGAATTCCCCCTTATCCTTAGACTGTGACCCCTTGTTCTGGACTCCCCCAACATCGGGAACAATCTTCCAGCATCTAGCTTGTCCAACCCCTTAAGAGTTTTGTAAGTTTCTATAAGGTCCCCCCTCAATCTTCTAAATTCCAGCGAGTACACGCCGAGTCTATCCAGTCTTTCCTCATATGAAAGTCCTGACATCCCAGGAATCAGTCTGGTGAATCTTCTCTGTACCCCCTCTATAGCAAGAATGTCTTTCCTCAGATTTGGAGACTAAAACTGTACACAATACTCCAGGTGTGGCCTCACCAAAACCCTGTACAACTGCAGTCGAACCTCCCTGCTCCTATACTCAAATCCTTTCGCTATGAATGCTAACATACCATTTGCTTTCTTCACTGCCTGCTGCACCTGCATGCCTACTTTCAATGACTGGTGTACCATGACACCCAGGTCTCGTTGCATCTCCCCTTTTCCTAATCTGCCACCATTCAGATAACAGTCTACCCTCATGTTTTTGCCACCAAAGTGGATAACCTCACATTTATCTACATTATACTGCATTTGTCATGTATCTGCCCATTCACTCAGCCTATCCAAATCACCCTGCAGCCTCCGAGCATCCTCTTCACACCTAACACTACCCCCCAGCTTGGTGTCATCTGCAAATTTGGAGATGTTGCATTGAATTCCCTCGTCCAATCATTAATATATATTGTAAATAGCTGGGGTCCCAGCACTGTGCCTTGCGGTACCCCACTAGTCACTGCCTGCCATTCTGAACAGGACCCGTTTACTCCTACCCTTTGCTTCCTGTCTGCTAGCCAGTTCTCTATCCACATCAATACTGAACCCCCAATACCGTGTGTTTTTTTAGTTTGTATGCTAATCTCTTAAGCGGGACCTTGTCGAAAGCCTTCTGAAAGTGCAGATATAACACATCCACTGGTTCTCCCTTATCCACTCTACTAGTTACATCCTCGATAAATTCTATCAGATTTGTCAGACATGCTTTACCTTTCGTAAATCCATGCTGACTTTGTCCAATGATTTCACCAGTTTCCAAAAGCGCTGCTATCCCATCTTTAATAACTGACTCTAGCAGTTTCCCCTCTACCGATGTTACACTAACTGGCCTGTAACTCCCCGCTTTCTCTCTCCCTCCTTTTTGAAAAAGTGGGATTACATTAGCTACCCTCCAATCCTCAGAAATTACTCAAGAATCTAAGGAATTTTGAAAAATTATCACTAATGCATCCACTATTTCTGTGGCTACCTCCTTGAGTACTCTGGGATACAGACTATCTGGCTCTCGGGATTTATCGGCCTTCCACCTGTTCAATTTACCCAACACCACCTCCCGGCTAACCTGGATTTCAGTCAGTTCCTCCATCTTATTTGACCCCCGTTCCACTGTTATTTCCGGCAGATTATTTATGTCTTCCTTAGTGAAGACAGAACCAAAGTAGATATTCAATTGGTCTGCCATGTCATTGTTCCCCATGATCAATTCACCTGTTTCTGACTGCAAGGGACCAACATTTGTTTTAACTAGTCTCTTTCTCTTCACATATCTATAAAAACTTTTGCAGTCAGTTTTTATGTTCCCTGCCTGTTTCCTTTCATAACCTATTTTCCCTTTCCTAATTAAGCCCATTGTCCTCTTCTGCTGGATTCTGAATTTCTCCCAGTCCTCCGGTAGGCTGCTTTTTCTGGCCAATTTGTATGCCTCATCTTTTGTTTTTATACTATCCCTGATTTCCCTCGTTATCCATGGATGCACCACCTTCCCTGATTTATTATTTTGCGAAACTGGTATGAACAACTTTTGTACTTCATCCATGCAGTCTTTAAATATCGTCCGTTCCACATCCACTGTCAACCCTTTAAGAATCACCTGCCAGTCTATCTTGGCCAATTCACATCTCATACCTTCAAAGTTACGTTTGTTCAAGTTCAGAACCCTTGTTTCTGACTTAATTTTGTCACTGTCCATCGTAATGAAGAACTCAACCATATTATGGTCACTCTTGCCCAAGGGGCCACGCACAACAACCCTTCCTCATTACTCAATACCCAGTCTAGAATAGCCTGCTCTCTCGTTGGTTCCTCCACATGATAGAAAACTATCCCGGATACATTCCAAGAAATCCTCTTCCTCAGCACCCCTGCCAATTTGATTCATGCAGATTGAAATCACCCATTATAACCGTGTTACCCTTGTTGCACACATTTCTAATTTCCTGTTTGATGCCATCCCCAACTCCAATACTACTGTTAGGTGGTCTGTACGCAACTCCCACTAGCGTTTTCTGCCCCTTAGAATTTCGCAGCTCTACCCATATCGATTCCACATCCTCCACGCTAATGTCCTTCCTTTCTATTGCATTCATCTCCTCTCTCACCAGCAACGCTACCCCACCTCCTTTTCCTTTTCCTCTATCCCTCCTGAACATTGAATATCCATGGATGTTCAGCTCCCAGCCTTGGTCACCCTGGAGCAATGTCTCCGTGATCCCAACTATAGCACAGTCATTAATCGCTATCTGCACCTTCAACTCATCCACCTTATTACGAATGCTCCTCGCATTGAGACAGAAAGCCTTCAGGCTTGTTTTTACAACACTCTTACTCCTTATACAATTATGTTGACAAGTGGCCCCTTTCACATCGGTCCCTATTACACATGGCCATACTCTCCTATCCCTGTGTGAGTTTTCTTTCCCGTTAATTCTGGGGTCATTAACCATCCCTTTACTCTCTTTCCCTTTAACTCCATCCTCGACTATCCCATGTGACACCCCACCCCCCTTATTCGGTTTAAAACCATCCGTGTAGCAGTGGCAAACCTGCCGGCCAGAATGCTGGTCCCCCACCTGTTAAGATGCAATCCGTTCCTTTTGTACAGTTCCCTCTTACTCCAAAACAGATCCCAGTGATCTAATAATCTAAATCGCTGCCCCCTGCACCAGTTCCTCAGCCACACATTCAGGTCCCGTATCTCCCTGTTGCTGCTGTCGCCAGCACGAGGAACTGGAAGCAAACTGGAGGTAACAACCCTGGAAGTCCTGCTTTTCAGCATTTTTCAGAGCTCTCTAAAGTCCCGCTGCAGAATATTCATCCATTTATTTCCAACATCATTTGTGCCAACATGCACGACCACTTCTGGCTGTTCACCTTCGCCCTTGAGGATTGTCTGCACTCTGTCCGTGACATCCTGGATCCTGGCACCAGGAAGGCAGCACACGATCCTCATATCCCATCTGTTGCCGCAGAAACCCCTGTCCGCACCTCTCACAATGGAGTCTCCAACTACAATGGCGTTGCCCGACTTTGGCCTCTTTGGTTTTGGCTCAACAGCCCTTTTTGTTTTGCAAGCCAGTCCGCCGCTCAGTGCAATACCGTCTTCTGTCCCAGCAGCTTCCAGGTGGGTGAACCTGTTCACCAGAGGTACAACACCCGGGGACCTTTGCATTCCATGTTTTCCTCCCTTTCTAACCATCACCCACCTTGTCTCTTCTAGTACCTTGGGTGTACCAATCTTACTGTAGGACTTGTCGAGGAACGACTCAGTTTCTCGGGTGAACCTGAGGTCATCCACTTGTTTATCCAGTTCCCCAACAAGGCCCTTCAGGAGCTGTACCTGGATGCACTTCTCACATTTGTAGCAGCCAGAGGCACCAGCAGTCCCCTGACCTCCCACATACTGCAAGTATCACACTGCATCAGCTTGCGTGACATCTCCTTCTTTTGCCTCGGTTTCTCCGAAGACTCTTGACCCAAAGACTCACACTTCCTTCACAGGGCACTTCCCTCACAAGGCCGCTCCCTCACTGCCGCTCCCCAAGAGCTGCCTTGCTTATATTGACTGTTAAATTGCCTAATTTACAAACCAAATTCCTCAGTTTTCAACTGTTTTCCCCCTCTGACTCACTGCGAACTCTCCTCCCACTGGGGCTAGAGCCAATTAGTGCTTTCTCCTGCTTCCCTTTGTTGCTGTTGCTTCAAAATCCACGGGAACACTGAGTAAAGTCTGCCTGTGCTTTGTCTCTCCTTTTCAACTGTTTTCCCCCTCTGACTCACTGAGAACTCTCCTCCCACTCGGGCTAGAGCCAATCAGTGCTTTCTCCTGTGCGTCTATGGAGCAAAGGAATAGGCGACGTTTCTGATCGAGAGATTTGGTGATCATTTTCCAATGTTCAATAGATTCACGATCAGTTCATGTGGATTGGAGGATAGCTAACGTTATCCCACTTTTCAAGAAAGGAGCGAGAGAGAAAATGGGGAATTACAGACCAGTTAGCCTGACTTCAGTGGTGGGAAAGATGCTGGAGTCAATTATTAAAGAGATAATAATGGAGCATTTGGATAGCAGTAAAATGATTAGTCCAAGTCAACATGGATTTATGAAAGGGAAATCATGCTTGACTAATCTTCTGGAATTTTTTGAGGATGTGACAAGTGAAAAGGATGAAGGGGTGCCAGTGGATGTAGTATATCTAGACTTCCAGAAAGCCTTTGATAAGGTCCCGCACGGGAAACTGGTGACGAAATTTAGAGCAGATGGTAGGGTGTAGGGTGGATAGAAAATTGGTTGGCAGACCGGAAGCAAAGAGTAGGAGTGAACGGGTCCTTTTCAGAATGACAGGCAGTGGCGAGTGGAGTGCCGCAAGGCTCGGTGTTGGGGCCGCAATTGTTTACCATATATATAAATGATTTGGAAGAGGGAATTAGGAGCAACACTAGCACGTTTGCGGATGACACAAACCTGGGTGGCAGTGTGAACTGTGAGGGGGATGTTAGGAGGTTGCAGGGGGACATGGACAGGTTGATTGAGTGAGCAGATGCGTGGCAGAAGCAGTATATTATAGATAAATGTGAGGTTATCCACTTTGGCGGCAAAAACAAGGGGGGAAATTATTATCTCAATGGGGTTAGGTTAGGTAAGGGGGAGGTACAGCGAGACCTGGGTGTCCTTGTACACCAGTCACTGAAAGTTGGCGTGCAGGTACAGCAGGCAGTGAAGAAAGCTAATGGAATGTTGGCCTTCATAACAAGAGGATTTCAGTACAGGAGTAAAGAGGTTCTTCTGGAGTTGAATAGGGCTCTGGTAAGACCACATCTGAAGTAATGTGCACAGTTTTGGTCTCCTAATTTGAGGAAGGACATCGTGTGATTGAGGCAGGGCAGCGTAGGTTCACGAGATTGATCCCTGGGATGGCGGGATTGTCATATAGAAACATATAAAATTATAAAGGACTGGACAAGCTAGATGGAGGAAAAATGTTCCCAATGTTGGGCGAGTCCAGAACCAGGGCCCACAGTCTTAGAATAAAGGAGAGGTCATTTAAGACTGAGCTGAGAAAAACCTTTTTTACCCAGAGAGTTGTGAAGTTATGGAATTCCCTGCCACAGAGGGCAGTGGAGGCCAAATCACTGGATGGATTTAAGAGAGAGTTGGATATAGCTCTAGGCGCTAGTGGAGTCAAGGGATATGGGGAGAAGGCAGGCACGGGTTATTGATAACGGACGATCAGCCATGATCATATTGAATGACGGTGCTGGCTCGATGGCTGAATGACCTCCTCCTGCACCTATTTTCTATGTTTCTATGTTTCTATGAGACCCATCTTCGGACTGATGTCGGAGGGGGATCGGGGAAATATAAAGAGAGTGGTAGCGGTGTGGAATGAGCTTCCAGTGGAAGTGGTGGCGGCAGGTTCGTTGGTATCATTTAAAAATAAATTGGATAGGCATATGGATGAGAAGGGTATGGAGGGTTATGGTATGAGTGCAGGCAGGTGGGACTAAGGGAAAAAAGTTGTTCGGCACGGACTTGAAGGGCCGAGATGGCCTGTTTCCGTGCTGTAATTGTTATATGGTTATATGGTTATATGGTTATAAAGGAAGAGGCGGGAGACAGTGGGCTGTAGGAGAGCTGGGAAGGGGAGGGGTAGGAGCGAGAAAGCAAGGACTACCTGAAATTGGAGAAGTCAATGGTCATACCGCTGGGGTGTAAACAACCCAAGGGAAATATGAGCTGCTGTTCCTTGAATTTGCGGTGGGACTCACTCTGGCCACGGAGGAGGCCCAGGACCGAATGGTCGAATTCGGAATGGGAGGGGGAGTTGAAGTGCTGAGCCACCGGGAGATCAGGTTGGTTATTGAGACCTGAGCGGAGGTGTTGTGCGAAGTGATCACCATGCCCACGCTTGGTTTCACCAATGTAGAGCAGTTAACACCTGGAACAGCGGATGCAATAGATGAGGTTGGAGGAAGTGCAGGCGAAATTACCTCTGCTTCATCTGGAAAGACAGCTTGGGTCCTTCGATTGAGTCGAGGAGGGAGCATTTCCTGCGGTTGCAAGCGAAATTACCTGGGTAGGGGGTGGTTTGGGTGGGAAGGGACGAATTGACCCTGGTCTAATCAACCTCATCTATTGCATCTAGTAACGGTGCCAACACGTAACCTTAATGCACATAACTGTTCACAGGCTTTCAGTCCGAGAAGCAACAATCCACCATCTGCTTCCTTCCATTATGCCAATTTTCAATCCATTGAGCTATCTATCTTTGGATCTCATGTGTTCAAACCTTCCAGAACAGCCAACCATGCAGAACCGTGTCAAATGCTTTGCTGAAGTCCATATATGCAACATCTCCAGCCCTGCCCTCAACGACCATTTTGGTCACTTTTTCATAAGACTATATCGGATTTGTGAGACACGGCCTCGCATGTCAAAACCGTGCTGATTATCCCTAATCTGCCCTTGCCCGCGTAAATGCCTGAATATCATATCCCTCAGAATACTCCATAATAAGCTTCCAACTGCAGATGTTAAGCTCACAATTCTATAGTTCCCAGCATTTCCCCTGCATCCCATTCTGAGCATCATTCCCTGACGAGCTCAATGCGCTTTGTGCACGCTTTGATAGGGAGAACACTGATGTGCCTTCTCGACCCCTCCCATTCGCTGTGATGGTATGTCAGTCACAGTCACAGAGGCCGACGTCAGGAAATCCTTCAGAGTTGTGAGCCCTTGAAAAGTGCCTGGACTTGATGGTATACCCGGTCGTTGTTCTAAAAACCTGTGCGGCCCAACTGGCCAGAGTTTTTACGGACACCTCAACACCAGCGAAACCAAGGAACTGATTGCGGACTTTGGACGAGCTAGGATGGGGACCCAGAGTCCCGTATATATCAGCGGGCCGATGGTGTAATGGGTCATGTGCTTCAAATTCCTGGACGTGCATATCTCTGAGGATCTCTCCTGGTCCGAGAACATGGTTCTTCTAATTAAGGATAAGAAAAATATATGTTTCTAATTCTCCATATAACCATATAACCATATAACAATTACAGCGCGGAAACAGGCCATCTCGGCCCTTCCAGTCCGTGCCGACCATTTATTTTCCCCTAGTCCCATCTACCTGCACTCAGACCATACACCTCCATTCCCTTCCCGTCCATATACCTATCCACTTTACTTTTAAATGTTAAAATCGATCCTGCCTCCACCACTTTTGAAGGAAGATCATTCTACACAGCCACCACTCTCTGAGAAAAAAGTTCCCCCTCATGTTACCCCTAAACTTCTGTCCCTTAATTCTCATGTCATGCCTTCTTGTTTGAATCTTTCCTACCCTCAATGGGAAAAGCTTATCCACGTCAACTCTGTCTATCCCTTTCACCATTTTGAAGACCTCAATCAAGTCCCCCCTTAACCTTCTGCGCTCCAAAGAATAGAGACCTAACTTGTTCAACCTTTTTCTGTAACTTAGTTGCTGGAACCCAGGCAACATTCTAGTAAATCTCCTCTGTACTATCTCTATTTTATTGACATCCTTCCTATAATTAGGCGACCAAAATTGTACACCATACTCCAGAATTGGTCTTACCAATGCCTTGTACAATTTTAACATTACTCCCCTACTCCTATATTCAATGCTCTGATTTATAAAGGCCAGCACACCAAAAGCTTTCTTTACCACCCTATCTACATGCGATTCAACTTTCAGGGAACTATGCACAGTTATTCCGAGATCCCTCTACTCCACAGCATTCCTCAATTCCCTACCATTTACCATGTACGTCCTATTTTGATTTGTCCTGCCAAGATGTAGCACCTCACACTTATCAGCATTAAACTCCTGCTATCTTTCAGCCCTCTCTTCCAAATGGCACAAATCTCTCTGCAGACTTTGAAAATCTACTTCATTATCCACAGCACCACCTATCTTAGTATCATCTGCATACTTATTTATCCAATTTTCCACCCCATCATCTAGATCATTGATGTACATGACATAGAAACATAGAAACAGAAATTAGGTGCAGGAGTAGGCCATTCGGCCCTTCGAGCCTGCACCGCCATTCAATATGATCATGGCTGATCATCCAACTCAGTATCCCGTACCTGCCTTCTCTCCATACCCTCTGATCCCCTTAGCCACAAGGGCCACATCTAACTCACTCTTAAATATAGCCAATGAACTGGCCTCAACTACCCTCTGTGGCAGAGAGTTCCAGAGACCCACCACTCTCTGTGTGAAAAAAATCCTTCTCATCTCGGTCCTAAAGGATTTCCCCCTTATCCTTAAGCTGTGACCCCTTGTCCTGGAGCTCCCCAACATCGGGAACAATCTTCCTGCATCTAGCCTGTCCAACCCCTTAAGAATTTTGTGAGTTTCTATAAGATCCCCTCTCAATCTCCTAAATTCTCGAGAGTATAAACCGAGTCTATGCAGTCTTTGTTCATAGACAGTCCTGACATCCCAGGAATCAGCCTGGTGAACCTTCTCTGCACGCCCTCTATGGCAATAATGTCCTTTCTCAGATTTGGAGACCAGAACTGCACGCAATACTCCAGGTGTGGCCTCACCAAGACCCTATACAACTGAAGTAGAACCTCCCTGCTCCTATACTCAAATCCTTTTGCTATGAAAGCTAACATACCATTCGCTTTCTTCACTGCCTGCTGTACCTGCATGCCTACTTTCAATGACTGGTGTACTGGTTCAATGACGAACAACGGTGGACCCAACACAGATCCCTGAGGCACCCCACTGATCACCGGCTTCCAACCTGACAAACAGCCATCCACCATTACTCTCTGGCATCTCCCATTCAGCCACTGTTGAATCCATCTTGCTACTCCGCCAATAACACCCGAAGATTGAACCTGCTTAACCAACCTTCCACGGTGAACCTTGTCAAAGGCCTTACTAAAATCCATATCGACAACATCCACTGATTTACCCTCATCAATTTCCCTAGTAACCTCTTCAAAAAATTCAAGAAGGTTTGTCATACATGACCTTCCAGCCACTAATCCATGTTGACTGTTCTTGATCAGACCCTGTTGATCCAGATGCTTATATATATTATCTCTAAGTATTCTTTCCCTTAATTTGCCCACCACTGACGTCAAACTAACAGATCTATAATTGCTAGGTTTATTCTTTGAACCCTTTTTAAGCAATGGAACAACATGCGCAGTACGCCAATCCTCCGGCACTATTCCCGTTTCAAATGACATCTGAAATATTTTTGTCATAGCTCCTGCTATTTCTACACTAACTTCCCTCAATGTCTTGGGCAATATCCTGTCAGGACCTGGAGACTTATCCACTTTTATATTTTTCTAAAGTGTCAGTACTTTCTCCTCTTTGAATCTCATGGTTTCCATAGCTACTCTACTTTTTTCCCTTACCTCACAGAGTTCAATATCCTTCTCCTTGGTGAATACCGAAGAAAAGAAATTGTTCAATATCTCCCCCATCTCTTTTGGCTCTGCAGATAGCTGTCCATTCTGGCGCTCTAATGGTCCAAATTTATCCCTCGTTATCCTTTTGCTATTAATATAGCTGTAGAAACCCTTTGGATTTACTTTTACCTTTCTTGCCAAAGCAACCTCATATCTTCTTTTAGCTTTTCTTATTTATTTCTTAAGATTATTTTTACATTCTTTATACTCATCTAGCACCTCATTTACTCCATGCCGCCTATAAATATTGTAGATATCTCTCTTTTTACGAACCAAGTGTCCAATTTCCCTTGAAAACCATGGCTCTTTCCGATTTTTACTATTTCCTTTCAACCCAACAGGGACATAAAGATTCTGTACTCTTACAATTTCCCCTCTTATTGACTCTTTGGTGGTCTGTAGTACACCGCCAACAAGGTGATCATCCGTGTCTTTTTCCTCAGCTCCACCCGTGGAGCTTCACTCGACGATCTGTATCAATGTAATCTCTGACCAATGCCGTGACATCCTTCTTAACCGATAACGCAATTTTCCCATCTGTTTTACACTCACCGCTGTCTTTCCTGAAGAACCTGTTCCCGGGAACAGTGAATTGCCAGTCCTGCCCGCATCTTATGCAGGTTTTAGTTGCACATACCTATCCATACCCTAAGGTCATCCGCCTTACATGTGAGTCCCCTTGCATTAAAATACATAGACACACAGAAACATAGAAAATAGGTGCAGGAGGAGGCCATTCGGCCCTTCGAGCCAGCACCGCCATTCATTGTGATCAGGGCTGATCGTCCCCTATCAATAACACGCGCCTGCCTTCTCCCCATATCCCTTGACTCGACTAACCCCTAGAGCTCTAACTAACTCTGACTAAGAGCTCTGAATATTCAATATTCAGGAGGGATAGACGAAAAGGAAAAGGAGGTGGGGTAGCGTTGCTGGTGAGAGAGGAGATTAATGCAATAGAAAGGAAGGACATTAGCGTGGAGGATGTGGAATCGATATGGGTAGAGCTGCGAAACTCTAAGGGGCAGAAAACGCTAGTGGGAACTGTGTACAGGCCACCTAACAGTAGTATTGGAGTTGGGGATGGCATCAAACAGGAAATTAGAAATGCGTGCAACAAGGGTAACACGGTTATAATGGGTGACTTCAATCTGCATGTAGATTGGGTGAATCAAATTGGCAGGGGTGCTGAGGAAGAGGATTTCCTGGAATGTATGCGGGATAGTTTTCTCAACCAACATGTGGAGGAACCAACGAGAGAGCAGGCTATTCTAGACTGGGTATTGAGTAATGAGGAAGGGTTAGTTAGCAGTCTTGTTATGCGTGGCCCCTTGGGCAAGAGTGACCATAATATGGTTGAGTTCTTCATTAGGATGGAGAGTGACAAAATTAAGTCAGAAACAAGGGTTCTGAACTTGAACAAAGGTAACTTTGAAGGTATGAGATGTGAATTGGCCAAGATAGACTGGCAGGTGATTCTTAAAGGGTTGACAGTGGATGTGCAATGGAAGGTATTTAAAGACTGCATGGATGAAGTACAAAAGTTGTTCATACCAGTTTGGCAAAAGAATAAATCGGGGAAGGTGGTGCATCCATGGATAACAAGGGAAATCAGGGATAGTATAAAAACAAAAGATGAGGCATACAAATTTGCCAGAAAAAGCAGCCTACCGGAGGACTGGGAGAAATTCAGAATCCAGCAGAGGAGGACAAAGGGCTTAATTAGGAAAGGGAAAATAGATTATGAAAGGAAACTGGCAGGGAACATAAAAACTGACTGCAAAAGTTTTTATAGATATGTAAAGAGAAAGAGACTAGTTAAAACAAATGTTGGTCCCTTGCAGTCAGAAACAGGTGAATTGATCATGGGGAACAAGGACATGGCAGACCAATTGAATAACTACTTTGGTTCTGTCTTCACTAAGGAAGACATAAATAATCTGCCGGAAATAGCAGTGGAACGGGGGTCAAATAAGATGGAGGAACTGAGTGAAATCCAGGTTAGCCGGGAGGTGGTGTTGGGTAAATTGAACGGATTGAAGGCCGATAAATCCCCAGGGCCAGATAGTCTGCATCCCAGAGTACTCAAGGAGGTAGCCACAGAAATAGTGGATGCATTAGTGATAATTTTTCAAAATTCCTTAGATTCTGGAGTAGTTCCTGAGGATTGGAGGGTAGCTAATGTAACCCCACTTTTTAAAAAAGGAGGGAGAGAGAAAGCGGGGAATTACAGACCAGTTAGTCTAACATCGGTAGTGGGGAAACTGCTAGAGTCAGTTATTAAAGATGGGATAGCAGCGCATTTGGAAAGTGGTGAAATCATTGGACAAAGTCAGCATGGATTTACGAAAGGTAAATCATGTCTGACAAATCTGATAGAATTTTTCGAGGATGTAACTAGTAGAGTGGATAAGGGAGAACCAGTGGATGTGTTATATCTAGACTTTCATAAGGGCTTTCGACAAGGTCCCGCATAAGAGATTAGCATACAAACTTAAAGCACACGGTATTGGGGGTTCAGTATTGATGTGGATAGAGAACTGGCTAGCAGACAGGAGGCAAAGGGTAGGAGTAAACGGTTCCTTTTCAGAATGGCAGGCAGTGACTAGTGGGGTGCCGCAAGGCTCAGTGCTGGGACCCCAGCTATTTACAATATATATTAATGATTTGGACGAGGGAATTCAATGCAACATCTCCAAATTTGCAGATGATACCAAGCTGGGGGGTATAGTTAGGTGTGAGGAGGATGCTTGGAGGCTGCAGGGTGATTTGGATAGGCTGAGTGAATGGTCAGATGCATGGCAGATGCAGTACAATGTGGATAAATGTGAGGTTATCCACTTTGGTGGCAAAAACATGAGGGTAGACTATTATCTGAATGGTGGCAGATTAGGTAAGGGGGAGATGCAACGAGACCTGGGTGTCATGGTACACCAGTCATTGAAAGTAGGCATGCAGGTGCAGCAGGCAGTGAAGAAAGCAAATGGTATGTTAGCATTCATAGCGAAAGGATTTGAGTATAGGAGCAGGGAGGTTCTACTGCAGTTGTACAGGGTTTTGGTGAGGCCACACCTGGAGTACTGCGTACAGTTTTGGTCTCCAAATCTGAGGAAAGACATCCTTGCCATAGAGGGGGTACAGAGAAGATTCACCAGACTGATTCCTGGGATGTCAGGACTTTCATATGAGGAAAGATTGGATAGACTCGGTTTGTACTCGATGGAATTTAGAAGATTGAGGGGGGATCTTATAGAAACCTACAAAATTCTTAAGGGGTTGGACAAGCTAGATGCTGGAAGATTGTTCCCGATGTTGGGGGAGTCCAGAACAAGGGGTCACAGTCTAAGGATAAGGGGGAATTCCTTTAGGACCGAAATGAGGAAAACATTCTTTACACAGAGAGTGGTGAGTCTCTGGAATTCTCTGCCACAGAAGGTAGTTGAGGCCAGTTCATTGGCTATATTTAAGAGGGCGTTAGATGTGGCACTTGTGGCTAAAGGGATCAGGGGGTATGGAGAGAAGGCAGGTACGGGATACTGAGTTGGATGATCAGCCATGATCACATTGAATGGCGGTGCAGGCTCGAAGGGCCGAATGGCCTACTCCTGCACCTATTTTCTATGTTTCTATGCTTCTAACTCTCTTAAATCCATCCAGTGACTTGGCCTCCACTGCCTCTGTGGCAGGGAATTCCATAAATTCACAACTCTCTGAGTGAAAAGGTTTTTTTCTCACCTCAGTCTTAAATGACCTCCCCTTTATTCTAAGACTGTGGCCCCGGGTTTTGGACTCCCCCAACATCGGGAACAATATCTAGAATTTAGGAGATTGAGAGGGGATCTTATAGAAACTTACAAGATTCTTAAGGGGTTGGACAGGCTAGATGCAGGAAGATTGTTCCCGATGTTGGGGAGGTCCAGGACAAGGGGTCACAGCTTAAGGATAAGGGGGAAATCCTTTAGGACCGAGATGAGAAGGATTTTTTTCACACAGAGAGTGGTGGGTCTCTGGAACTCTCTGCCACAGAGGGTAGTTGAGGCCAGTTCATTGGCTATATTTAAGAGGGAGTTAGATGTGGCCCTTGTGGCTAAGGGGATCAGAGGGTATGGAGAGAAGGCAGGTACGGGATACTGAGTTGCATGATCAGCCATGATCATATTGAACGGCGGTGCAGGCTCGAAGGGCCGAATGGCCTACTCCTGCACCTAATTTCTATGTTTCTATGTTTCTATGAGTCTATCCATCTTTCTTCATTTGTAAGTCCCGACATCGTAGGAATCAGTCTGGTGAACCTTCGCTGAACCCCCTCTATGGCAATAATGTCTTTCCTCAGATTTCTAGACCAAACATGTACGCAATACACCAGGTGTGGTTCAACAAAACCCCGTACAACTGCAGTTGAACCCTAGAATACAAGCCTAGTATTTTCAATCTTTCCTTATCTTTCTTCAATCCTTCAATCTTTCCTTATATGACAGACCCGCCATCCCAGGGATCAATCTAGTGAACCTACGCTGCACTGCCTTAATCACAAGGATTTTCTTCCACAAATTGGCAGACCAAAACTGTATACAATACTCCAGATGTGGTCTCTACAATACTCCAGATGAGCCCTATACATCTGCAGAAGAACCTCTTTACTCCTATACAGAAATCCTCTTGTTATGTAGGCCAACATTCCATTAGCTTTCTTCACTGCCGGCTGTACCTGCAACCCATCTTCCAGTGACCGGTGTACAAGGACGCCCAGGTCTCGCTGCACCTCCCCCTTGCCCAACCTAACCGCATTGAGATAATAATCTGCCCCCTTGTTTTTGCCGCCAAAGTGGATAACCTCACATTTATCTATATTATACTGCATCTGCCACGCATCTGCCCACTCAATTAACCTGTCCAGATCTCCCTGCAACCTCGTAACATCCTCTTCACAGTTCACACTGGCACCCAGCTTTGTGTCATCCGCAAACCTGCTAGTGTTCCTCCTAATTCTCTCTTCCAAATCATTTACATATATGGTAAAAAGTTGCGGTCCCAACACCGAACCTTGCGGCACTCCCTCAACCGGTCCTGGTCAGCCTGCAACCTCCTAACATCCTCTTCACAGTTCACACTGCCGCCCAGCTTATTATCATCCGCAAACTTACTAGTGTTGCTCCTAATTTCTTCTTCGAAAACATTCATATTGCGGCTCCAACACCGAGCCTTGCGGCACTCCACTCGCCACTGCCTGCCATTCTGAAAAGGAACCGTTCACTCCTACTCTTTGCTTCCTGTCTTCCAACCAATTTTGTATCCATGTCAACCCGTGCGGAACCTTACCAAAGGCTTTCTGAAAGTATAGATACACTACATCCACTGACACTCATTCATCCATTTTACCTGTCACATCCCCAAATAATTCCAGAAGATTAGTCAAGCATGATTTCCCTTTCACAAATCCATGTTGACTTGTACTAATCCTTTTACTGCTATCCAAATGCCCCATTATTACCTCTTTAATAATTGACTCCAGCATCTTTCCCACCACCGAAGTCAGGCTAACTGGTCTGTAATTCCCCGTTTTCTCTCTCGCTTCTTTCTTGAAAAGTGGGATAACATTAGCTATCCTCCAATCCACATGAACTGATCCTGAATCTATTGAACATTGGAAAATTATCACCAATGCGTCAACTATTTCTAGAGCCATCTCCCCAAGGACCCTGGGATGCAGACCATCAGGCCCATGGGATGTATCATCCTTCAGTCCCATTAGCCTACCCAATACTATTTCTCGCCTAATGAAAATGTATTTCAGATCCTCTACCCCCTTAGATCCTTTGTCCTCCAGTACATCTCAAGATCCGAAGTACCTTTTCAACTCTTCCGTCATTTCCTTGTTGCCCATAATAATTTCACCCGTGTCTTCCTTGAAAAGACCCACATTTGACTTTACTGCTCTTTTGTCCCTTAACATACCTAAATAAGCCTTTTCTGTCCTTCTTTATATTCCTGGCCAACTTCCCTTCGTACTTCATCTTTTTAACCCGTATTGCCCGTTTTGTTTCGTTCTGTTGTCCAATGAAAGTTTCCCAATCTTCTGGCTTCCGGCTACTCTTTGCTGTGTTATACATATTTTCTTTTAGTTTTATTCTATCCATAACTTCTCTGTCCGCCACGGTTGTCTCCAACTCCCCTTAGAATCTTTCTTCCTTTTTGGAATGAAATGATCTTGCATCTTCCGGATTATGCCCAGAAATTCCTGCCATCGCTGTTCCACCATCATTCCTGCTTGTATCCCTTTCCAGTCTACCTTGGCCTGCTCCACGCTCATGCCTTCATAGTCCCCTTTGTTCAACCAGTTGAAACCAATCCTGCTCTCGCTCTCCACCTTTCTCTTGTCTATTCCGTCCTCCAAACTTTCTCGTACCACCCTTCATACACAACTTTTAACCTCTCACCTGCCTTAGGGCTGTGAGAGATCCCACCCCCCTGCCAATCTAGTTTAAACTCACCCGTGTAGCATTAGCAAGCATGCTGGCCAGGATGTTACCTAACCCTCCAGTTAAGTAAACCGTCCCTTTTGTACAGGTTGCCCTTGCCCCAGAACAAATCCCAATGGTCCAGACACCTAAATCACAGCCCCGTGCACCATCGCCTGTCCAGGCAGCATTCATTTTCCCGGATGGTCCTTAGATCATCCAGCTGCTACTCCAGTTCCTTAATATGGTGCTTCAGGAGCTGCACCTGGACACGATTCTCACAGATGTAATGTGCGGAGGCACACTCAGTGTCTCTGAAGTCCCACATGCTGCAAGCAACACATTGCTACAACTTGCCCGCCATCTATCTAGATAACTAAAAGTCTCATCTTGAGCACTTCCGGTCTGCGCTCCATATTGATTTCAGAATAAACGCTACTTTGTATCGCTGTGCTTTTTGGCCATCCTACTCACAGTCCTCCTCCGCTGAAGCAGCCCCGAGGATTTTTCCCATCGATAAAATATATAAACGTTATGAGTGTTTAAAAAAAAACCTTGAGTTCAGCTGACTGGTCCTCTCACCTGTCAATCACCACGATGAAGGTAACGCCCTTTCCGGGGAGCAGGTCTATGAAACCCCGCATGCCTTGACGTGAGTCAGTCACTTTGGAAGATCGCGAGGGAGAGGCCACAACTGTCATTCTAAGCTGTGAATCAACTGAAATGTGAGTCTGCAATGTACTTGCAATAAATTATTTGTTAGCCCTTAATGACAATGCCATGTGTACCAAGGTCTCTTGCAGTCAGAAACGGGTGAATTGATCATGGGGAACAAGGACATGGCAGACCAATTGAATAACTACTTTGGTTCTGTGTTCACTATGGAAGGCATAAATAATCTGCCGGATATAGCAGGGGACCAGGGGTCAAATGAGATGGAGAAACTGAATGAAATCCAGGTTAGCCGGAAAGTGGTGTTAGGTAAATTGAATGGATTAAAGGCCGATAATTCCCCAGTGATAGACAGGCTGCATCCCAGAGTACGTAGGGAAGTAGCCCCAGAAATAGTGGGTGCATTAGTGATAATTTTTCAACACTCTTTAGATTCTGGAGTAGTTCCTGAGGATTGGAGGGTAGCTAATGTAACCCCACTTTTTAAAAGGGGGGGGGGGGGGGAGGAAGAAAACGGGGAATTACAGACCAGTTAGTCTAACATCGGTTGTGGGGAAACTGCTAGAGTCAGTTATTAAAGATGGGATAGCAGCACATTTGGAAAGTGGTGAAATCATTGGACAAAGTCAGCACGGATTCACGAAATGTAAATCATGTCTGACGAATCTTATAGAATTTTTCGAGGATGGAACTAGTAGAGTGGATAAGGGACAACCAGTGGATGTATTATATCTGGACTTTCAGAAGGCTTTCGACAAGGTCCCATATAAGAGATTAGTATACAAACTTAAAGCACACGGTATTGGCGGTTCAGTATTGATGTGGATAGAGAACTGGCTGGCAGACAGGAAGCAAAGAGCAGGAGTCAACGGGTCATTTTCAGAATGGTACGCAGTGACTTGTGGGGTAACGCAAGGCTCAGTGCTGGGACCCCAGGTATTTATAATATATATTAATGATTTGGACGAGGGAATTGAATGCAACATGTCCAAGTTTGCGGACGACACGAAGCTGGGTGGCAGTGTTACCTCTGAGGAGGATGCTAGGAGGCTGCAAGGTGACCTGGATATGCTGGGTGAGTGGGCAAATGCATGACAGATGCAGTATAATGTGGATAAATGTGAGGTTATGCAAAAACAGGAAAATAGGCTATTATCTGAATGGTGGCAGATTAGGAAAAGGGGAGATGCAACGAGACCCGGGTGTCATGGTACACCAGTCATTGAAAGTAGGCATGCAGGTCCAGCAGGCAGTGAAGATAGCGAATGCTATGTTAGCATTCATAGCAAAAGGATTTGAGTATAGGACCAGGGAGGTCCTACTGCAGTTGTACAGGGTCTTGGTGAGACCACACCTGGTGTATTGCGCACAGTTTTGGTCTCCAAATCTGAGGAAATACATTCTTGCCACAGAGGGCGTACAGAAAAGGTTCACCAGACTGATACATGGGATGTCAGGACTTCCATATGTAGAAAGACTGGATAGACTCGGCTTATACTCGCTAGAATTTAGAAGATTGGGGGGGATTTATAGAAACGTACCACATTCTTAAGGGGTTGGACAGGCTAGAAGCAGGAAGAATGTTCCCAGTGTTGGGGAAGTCCAAAACAAGGGGTCACAGTTTAAAGATCAGGGGGAAATCTTTTAGGACCGAGATGAGAAAAACATTTTTCACACAGAGAGTGCTGAATCTCTGGAATTATCTGCCACAGAAGGTAGTTGAACCCAGTTAATTGGCTATATTGAAGGAAGTGTTAGATGTGGCTCTTGTGGCTAAAGGGATCAGTGGGTAAGGGGAGAAGGCAGGTACACTATACTGAGTTGGATGATCAGCCATGATCATATTGAATGGCGGTGCAGGCTCGAAGGGCCGAATGGCCTACTCCTGCACCTATTTTCTATGTGTCTATGTTTCTATGATGACTGGCATGCACTCTGCTTGAAATAATGTGAATTTGCTGGCCTTCACTGAATGATTACTTTTGAGTTAAATGCTCAGATTTTCTTTGACCGCAAAATCTCTCGATATTAAAATTGTGTGTTTTTTTAATAAAGCAAAAAGGCATCAAGAGGCAGTGAGCAGCAGAACACAACAAGAGACACAACAAAATAGAACTGAACTAAATAAATAAATCTCATATTTAACATTTAAATTGTTGATATATTTTAAGAGTCATTCACAGTTTAAACTTTAATAAATCATTTTTCCTCTTGCCATGTCTGCGTGTTCTTCATCACAATGGGAACCTGATAGGCGGGAATGGCTACGCTGTCGGAGAGCCACTAAGAGTGCATGGGGGGGGAGGTTGAGGGAAGATGAGCTGAATGCGTGGGGGGGGAGGGGAATGGCAAGGAGCATAGTGGGCGGGGGTGAAGGGAGGATGGGTGCCTGAGTGAAGCGCCACCACGCCAGCCGTGAGTCACTGGACTGCCAGCCCACCAGCCATACGTCACTGGACTGCCAGCCCACCAGCCATGAATAAGTGAACTGCCAGCCCACCAGCTGTAAGTGAGTGAAGTGCCAGACCACCAACCAGACCAGTGAACTGCCAGCCCGCCCGCCATGACTCACTGAACTGCAAGTCCAATAATCCATTCGTTCCACAATGTCCATACTCGCCCTCTGGAAACCAGTCCCTTCAACCCACAACACCCATACTAGCTCTCCAGAGATCCACGCAAGGATAGACTTTCCTCCTTCATTGCTGTAAAAGATGAAAATATCTAAAATTGATTATCCACCCTGTCCCCCTTCTCTCTCATACTGCCACCTGCTTTTGGCAGAATTTCTGGCAGTTGTTGAGCTGCCAGCCCGCCAGTCCTGAGTTACTGAACTGTCAGCCTGCCAGGCCTGAGTGACTGAGCTGCCAGCCCAAGAATGCATTCGGCCCACAATGTTCAATCTGGCCGTCTGGAAACCAGTCCCTACGCGCACAAAACACATACTAACGCTCCAGAAGGCCCCCCCCCCCCCCCTCCCCCCCACTGGCCAGCAATATTGGAATTGATGGAGAGGTGTAATATTGCGTTAGGGGACCAGCCCTCCCGTGTGGAGCTGGGACCAAACGGGTCCCACTTAATGTAGTTACTACTGTAGCCAAATTGCTAATCAAATACGGGTACATTCACAGAGCTGAATGTAACTTATTCCCTTTTCTGCTGCTATTGCCGCAGCATCCTCGCCAAAGAATCTGAGCCAAAGGGTCATACTTTACCTCCACACAACACTTCACCCAACGCAGCCGATCCCAATAGGCCGTCCGCTGACTGACATTTCCTTACTGCTACTGAATTTACCAATGTTCTGTTGCAACAAATCTATACCTTTAAATGATACATATCCAATCTAACCCCAGAGATTATCTAAATTCATATGAATTAGCAGGTCCACTCCTCTTCCAATTTTTAGTTTAGCTTAATATAGTTTAGAGACATTGCACGGAACAGGCTGTTCGGCCCATCGATTCCGCACCGACCTGCGATCTCCGCACATTAACACTATCCTACATTATTGTCGTTATTACATTTATACAATTTTACAATTAACCGTCAAACCTGAACATATTTGCAATGTGAGAGGAAACCACAGATCTCCGAGAAAACAAACCAGGGGGAGAACGTACAAACTTCATACAGTCAAGTACCAAATCTAATAGGTAAGTCTTCAAGTCATCTCTATTAACTTTCACAAGAAATAATAATAATAATAATAATAATAATAATAATAATAATAATAATAATAATAATAATAATAATAATAATAATAATAATAATAATAATAACAATAATAACAATAATAATAACAGCAATAATAATAATAATATATTTTATTGTCATTGCACATAGGTGCATCAAGATTTGGTATGCAGATTCCATCCGATATCATACCTTAATCAACTAAATATTTAGAAAACAGTAAAACAGTAAAACAGTAAAACAGTATAAATTGCAATTAGGTCTGTGCCGGGCCGATGTGCGACGTGACCATCCGAGGGAGTTCATGGGGGGGGGGGGGGGGGGGGGCACTCAGCAGGGCCGGTTCAGAGCAGCTATAGCTCTGGGGATGAAGCTGTTCCTTAGTCTGGAGGTGCGGTCGTAGAAGGCCTTGTAACGTCTGCCGGACGGTAGAAGTTCGAACAGACTATTGCGATGGTGTGAGGAGTCTTTGTGAGTGCTGACGGCCTTCCCGAGGCAATGTGTATAATAGATGCCCTCCAAGGCTGGTAGCTTTGTCCGAGACTTCATATATTTATCTGCGGTACAAACACAGGATAAATATTCATCGGGCATATTGCCACCCACACGCGGCTAAACACTAGATAACCACTTTTATTCTTTGTTGGACAGCTTAATCATTGCGGATTTTACCTTCATATACTTAAAAATATTCATCGAATTCTCCTTAATCATATTTGTCAGGACTGTCTCATGTGTCTTTTTGCGCTCTTAATTACCTTCAGAAACATACTGCTCAATCCCTATACTACTCCATGGGAGCCACATAATCCCAGCTACCCATGCCTGACACACCTTTTTCATTTCCATTACTCCATCGTTAATTTCGTCCGTCATCCAGGGTCCCATACTCGCACCTGCCTTCCTCTTCACTCACACAGAACCACGCGTACCTTGAAATGTCACTGTAATATTTGCAAAACCCATCCACAGTCCGGATTTATCTTTGCCCGAATACAAACCATAATCAACTTTTTCTGTCTATTTCATAGAAACAAAGAAAATAGGTGCAGGGGGAGGCCATTCGGCCTTTCGAGCCAGCACCGCCATTCATTGCGATCATGACTGATTGTCCCCAATCAATAACCCATGCCAGCCTTCTCCCCATATCCCTTGATTCCACTAGCTCCTAGAGCTCTATCTAACTCTCTTTTAAATCCATCCAGTGATTTTGCCTCCATTGCCCCCTGTGACTGGGAATTCCACAAATTCACATCTCTCTGGGTGAAAACGGTTTTTCTCACCTCAGTCTTAAATGCCCCCCCCACCCCCCTTTAATCTAAGACCGTGGCCCCTGGTTCTGTACTCGCCGAACATTGGGAACATTTTTCCAGCAGCTAGCCTATCCAGTCCTTTTATAATTGTATTTGTTTCTATAAGACCCCCCCCCCCCTTATCCTTCTAAACTACAGTGAATACAATCCTAGACTTTTCAATCTTTCCCCAAATGACAGTCCCGCCATCCCAGGGACCAATCTCGTGAACCTACCCCAATCACAAGGATTGCCTCAATCACAAGGATATCCTTCCTCAAATTAGGAGACCAAAACGGTACGCAATACTCCAGATGTGGTCTTACCAGAGCCCCAAACAACTGCAGGAGAACCTCTCTACTCCTATACTGAAATCCTCTTGTTATGAAGTGGCTTTGTCCTAATTAACTCAGAGCTCCCATGGATTTTGAAGAAACAGCAACAAATAGAAGCAGGAAAAAACACTGCTTGGCTCTAGCCCGAGTGGGAGGAGAGTCGGAAGTGAGTCAGAGGGGGGAAACAATTGAAAAGGAGAGCCAAAGCACAGGCAGATTTAATTCAGAGCTGCCATGGATTTTGAAGAAACAGCAACAAAGAGAAGCAGGAACAAGCACTGATGGGCTCTAGCCCGAGTGGGAGGCGAGTTAGGAACGAGGTAGAGGGGGAAAACAGTTGGAAACTGAGAAATTTGGTTTATAAATTGGTACATTAGGCCATTTATTAGTCAATATAAGCAATATAATGGATTCTTTGAACAGATTGTATTGGAACGGCAGTGAGGGAGCGGTCTTGTGAGTAAAGTGTGAGTCTTTGGCTCGAGAGTCTTCGGCGAGGTGGCTGAGGGGAGCATAAAGCTCGAGAGGGCGGAACGCGGTGAACGCAAGTCGGGGCAGATGGGAGTGCAGAAGGTGGCTGTGCCTAATGAAAACAGGTACGCCCTCTTGGGAACTGTCCGGGGAGACGATGTTTCCAGTCCGAGCGGCGGACACGTCTGTGGCTTTTATCCTAGGGATGGGACGCGACCGGGGAGACCGACATCGGGAAGAGCCCTAGTAGTGGGTGACTCCATTGTCCGAGGAGCGGACAGGAGATTCTGTGGTGGCAGACCAGGTGCGAGGATGGTCTATTGCCTCCCTGGTGCCAGGGTTCAGGATGACACGAGCCGAATTCTGAACATTCGAGACAGAGAATGTGAACAGCCGGCCGTGGTTATGCACGTAGGGACAAACGACATCGGGAAGAAGAGGAAGGAGGTTCTCCAACATTACTTCAAAGAGTTGGGAAGAAGACTGAAATGCCGGACTTCTAGGGTGGTTATCTCTGGATTGCTTCCAGTACCACGTGCTAGTGAGGACAGGAACAGGGAGATAGGGGATCTGAATGTGTGGCTGAGGGGCTGGTGCAGGGAGCAAGGATATAGATTTACTGGGATCTCTTCTGGGGTAGGGATGACCTGTACAAAAGGGACGGGTTACACCTTAACTGGAGGGGGACCGATGTTTTAGCAGGCAGGTTTGATAGGGCTATGCATGTGGGTTTAAACTAAATAGTGGGGAGGAGGGATTGACAAATTGGGATTATAAGGATGGAGTTGAAGGGGAAGTGGCTACAGGAAAAATTACAAAAGATTCTCGAATCAATGGGAAGGGACGCTTGAGAATGGATAACAGAGTAAGGTCAGGAGCAATTGCGAGTGGTGCGAGGGGGGAAGTAAATAACGGAGGTCAAAGTACCGTATATGAATGCGTGAAGTATAAGTAATAAAGTGGACGAGCTTGAGGCTCAATTAGAAACTGGCAAGTATGCTGTTGTGGGAATTACTGAGACGTGGCTTCAAGAGGGCCAGGGCTAGGAACTGAATACACAAGGGTATACCTCCTATCGATAATACAGACATGTGGGCAGAGGGGGTGGGGTTTCCCTGTGGGTGAGGAATGAAATGCATTCCCTTGCAAGGAGTGACATTGAAACAGGAGATGTATGGATAGAGCTAAGAAATTGTAAGGGTAAAAAGACCCTAATGGGACTAATCTACAGGCCCCCAAACAGTAGCCTGGAAATAGGGCGCAAGTTGAATCAGGAGTTACAATTGGCAAGTAGTAAAAGTAATGCTGTGGTTGTTATGGGAGATTTCAACATGCAGGTAGACTGGGAAAATCAGTTTGGTACTGGACCCCAAGAAAGGAACTTTGTCGGGTGCCTTCGTGATGGATTCTTTGAACAGATTGTATTGAAGCCTACCAGGGAGACGGAAATTCTGGATTTAGTGTTATGTAATGAACCGGATTTGATAAATGACCTCGAGGTTAATGAGCCATTAGGAAGCAGTGACCATAACATGGTCAGGTTTAATCTACAAGTGGAGAGAGAGAAGAGTATATCGGAAGTGTCAGTGTTGCAGTTGAATAAAGGGAACTATGGGGCCATGAGGGAGGAGCTGGCCAAAGTTGATTGGAAAGGTACACTAGCAGGGATGACAGAGGAACAAACATTGCAGGTATTTCTGGGAATCTTCTTCTTCGAGTCCGTTGCAATCTCAGATGTCGTTCTGCCAGCATCTGGCGCAGGTCACAGCTGGTCGGGTCGGTTCAGCCAAGTCCTGGGGGCTGCACTAGGGGGCGTCGTCACACTCCAGTAGGTGGGACATTGTCTGTACTGCTCTACAGCTGCATGTATCATCTGCCTGGTAGTTCCAAGCTTTCATAAGTGCTTTACGCCTCCCCTGCTCCACTCATAATCTGTTGATGGTCTTCCAGATTGGCCATGGGAAGTCGTGCCCGCTGGCGAGGCATTCAGTCGGAGTGATTCCTCTCTCCATCCAGTCGTGGGCTCGTGTGTTGAGCTGGTTCCATTCATCTTCCCAGATGTTGGTCCTTGCTGTTTCTTTGGTTGTTTGGAGAGGTGGGACTGTCTGCAAGAAACTGGCTCTGGATTTAAGTCGGGGTGGAGGTGCTGTGTGTCCGTGCAGGGGGTACCTGGTATCGATCTCCTGTGCTCTCCGCTCGTCTTGGGCGACGATGGATCGTCTGATATGGGGGGGGGGCAATACCAGCTAGGGCGTAGAGGCACGGGACTGGCGTTGTCTTTATGCATCCCGTGATAATGCGGCAGGTGTCGTTGAGGGCTGTGTCAACCAGTTTGGTGTGGTGGGAGCGGCTCCAGCTTGAGCACGCGTATTCAGCTGTGGAGAAGCACAGGGCTAGGGCAGTTGCACGGATGGTTGGAGGATCAGCGCCCCACTTTGAGTTTACCAGTTTGCGCAGAATGTTGTTGCGAGTGTTGACCTTGGCTTTGGTGTTCTGAAGGTGGGTTTTGAAAGAGAGTGTCCTGTCGAGTGTGACTCCGAGGTACACGGGGTGGAAGTGGTTGGAGAGTTTGTGGCCATCCTATGAGACGCTCAGTTGTTTTCCTGCATCTCGATTTTTAAGATGGAAGCTGCATAGTTGGGTTTTTGATGGGTTGGGTTTCAGGTGGTTGTTATTGTAGTAGGTTGTCATCTCTTGGAGGGCGCTTTCCAGGACAGACTCGATCTTCTGGAAGTTCTCCTGTTGGGTGGTGATGCAGAGGTCATCAGCATAGATGGAGCGGCGGCATTGTGGGGGAAGTGGTTGGTCGTTGGTGTAGATGTTGAAGAGGAGGGGGCTAGAACGCTGCCTTGTGGTAGGCCATTCTTTTGGGCTTTCCATTTGCTCTTCTTGTCGTTTAGTTCCACGAAGAAGCGCCCGTTGTTGAGAAGGCTTTTGATGACTTGGCACAGGTCGAGGTCACCAGTCATGTCAAAAAGTTTCCTGATCATAGTGCGGTGCTGGACAGTGTCGTAGGCAGCGGTGAAGTCTATGAAAGCTGCTCCGGTGATGAGTTTGCACTCAAAACCGTCCTCAATGTGTTGGGTGAGGTTCAGTAGCTGCCCGGCACAGGAGCGGCCAGGGCGGAAGCCAGCTTGATCTTTAGTAAGCTTGGAGTCTATAAGTGGCATAAGGCGTTGGAGTAGTAGCCTCTCGTAGAGCTCGTAGGTGATGCACAGGAGGGAAATGGGTCTGTAGCTCTTTGGGGATGATGGGTCCTTTCCAGGTTTGGGAATTGCGACTGTCTTGGCCATTCTCCATACAGGTGGGGTTGTTTTCTGTGCCATGCATGAGTTCAGCATTGCTAGGAGCCAGGTCTTTGCTTTAGGTCCCAGGTGCTGTATCATTTCCGTCAGTACATCATCGATTCCTGCTGCTTTCCCAGGTTTCAGCATGCTCATTGCAGCTTCGAGTTCTTCTAGGTCGAAGGGCTTGGTGAGAGTTGTAGGCGGTCTGTTACCGCTGCCTGACGGTATTCTCCTGTGGGTCTGCGCCGGTTTTGGCTACGACCGTTTGCCACCAGCTGTGCTGCAACTGAGTTTGCTGTGACTGTTGTGAGCCTGGGCGGTGTGGTATGGTCTTCACCGAGGCGGCGGATTGTGGCCCATGCCTTCCTGCTGTTATTGGTCATGTTGGTGTTTACTTTCAACTCCTTACAGACTTGCCTTCGGTCCTCCCCGACTGAGTTTCACAGGATCTGTCCGTGTTCCATGGTGGTGGAGGAGAAAGGGTCCTCGTGGTATGCCATGTGGTAGGCTTTCAGTAGATCGCTGGATGTTTCCGACAACCCGGGGATGTACTCGGTCTAGCATCCTCTTGGTATATGTCGCCTGGCTGACCTTTTCAGCAGTTCTGTGAACATGGTATAGTTGTAGGGGTGTGATGGAATGCTGGGGATGGAGTCTTCGATCTCCATTATTTCTGGGAATCATACAGAAGCAACAGGATCAGTTCATTCCTAGGAGGAACAAAGATTCCAAGGGGAGAAAGGGCCGACCATGTCTGACAAGAGACGTCAGGGACAGTATAACAATTAAAGCGAAGAAGGACAACTTAGCAAAGATGAGCGGGAAGCAAGAGGATTGGGTAATGTTTAAAGAACAACAGAAAATAACCAAAAAGACAATACGGGGAGAAAAGATGAGGTACGAAGGTTAGCTAGCCAAGAATATAAAGCAGGATAGTAAAAGCTTCTTTAGGTACGTGACCCATGGTGGAAAACAATAGTTAAGACCAAAGTTGGACCCTTGAAGACCGAAAAAAGTGAATTTATTATGGGGAACAAGGAAATGACAGGTGAGTTGAACAGGTACTTTGGATCTGTCTTCACTAAGGAGGACACAAACAATTTTCCTGATATAGTAGTGGCCAGAGGATCTGGGGTGACAGAGGAACTCCACATTAGGCAGGAAATAGTGTTGGATAGACTGATGGGACTGAAGGCTGATATATCCCCAGGGCTTGATGGTCTGCATCCCAGGGTACTTACGGAAGTGGCTCTAGAAATCGTGGATGCATTGGTGATCATTTTCCAATGTTCTATAGACTCAGGATCAGTTCTTGTGGAATGGAGGGTAGCTAATGTTATCCCACTTTTTCAGAAAGGTGGGAGAGAGAAAACGGGGAATTTTACTTCCTGAGTGACTTACGTGAAGAAGGCCGTCAGTCAGCTGAGCGCGTCATTACGTTACAAGCTGAGCGCGAACGAGCCGACTGGCGGCAGCTCCGCTCTGTCCAGCGGTAAGTTCAACTTGACGGTAAGTTGCCTTTTTTCCGGGTTTCTTCTGTTTTATTTTGCAGGGCTCTCTGTTAGAGAGGTACCTGCACGACTGGGGCGAAATCCGGACGGGCCACGGAACCGGGCATGGCCCGCGGGGAATCCCGGTCTCGGCCACAGATACCGGGACCGCGGGGAACCCGGCTACAGAGACCGCGGAAGTGCGGGTTGCCGGCGGCCGTCGGACGACACGGAAAGTCACTGACATCGCAGTCAGTGCTTTCCAGACCGGCTGTGACTCCCCGGAAGGGGGTTAAATTACCACACGCCGGCAAGGTCTGTAGCCTGGCCAGGAGAGTACCCCCGACACACAGGGAACATCTGCTTCCAGTCCGGCAGTGATTCCCCGGGAAGGGGGCTAAACAAACCACACGCCGGCAGGTCTGCAAGCCAGGCCAGTAGGGTCCCCGACTACACCCGACTACAGGGGACGCCTGCTTCCAGACCGGCTGTTGGTTCCCAGGTAGGGGGTAAACGAACCACAGGCCGGAAAGGAAGTCAGGCCAGGAGGGTTCCCCCACACATACAGGGGCCAGCTATATTTAGACCGCTGTGGTTCCCCACGTAGGGGGTAAACCTACAGCAATGGGGCAGGCCTGTGGAAGTCAGGTCAGGAGGGACCCCACCAGCAGATAGCGGTCACCCGCTTCCAGACCGCTGTGGGTCCCCAGAAAGGGGGTCAAACCTAAGGTAAGACGGTCAGGCCTGTGGACTACGGGAGTCAGGCCAGGAGGTTTCCTGATGGACAGGATCCCCTCCTACATGGGTAACGTTTGCAAACGTTCAAACTCACATGGAGCACCTGATGGAGAGTTGCTCCACGATGATATACTCCAAAGAAGGGAGTTATCAGCCCGGGTATTATGGAGAACCCGCAAGCAGCGGCACCTGTTTCAGGGCTGAACATTGGGAACATTTTTCTCTCTGAGGAGGGGAGCATTCAGGGTCAGTTTCAGTCAGACCCATAGCGAAAACCTGACATAGGGCCGCTGGAGGGGCCATGTCAGCGCAGATATCCTCAAGGGCCTACGGCAGCACCTGTTTTGCAGGGCTGCCTACGAATCTCCCTCTGTGGAGTGCGAGTGATCAGTATGGAACTGACTTCAAATTCTAAGTATGTCCATGGAACATACTGGAGCATATGTGTGTGGCTTCAAGAGATACTCGCAAATGCTACAAGTGCTGGCAGTGAACAGCGCTACCCGGGTGACATTGGAGAGCATGCAATCCAAGAAATGAATCCAGCCGCCGAATCCTCTCTTCAGGTAAGACTTTTCCCACAGGTAAGACCAGGATGTGGAAGCACAAGTTGTCGGAATAATCAAAGTCGACGACGAGCTAAGCTTCATCGGCAGGCGATGACACACCCCACGCCTCCATCTGGGGCAGCGGCTCACTAAAGCCGGTGGCAGCTTGAAAGCTGTGCACAGAAATATGGCCAGCGTTGTCTTTTGAGGCAGGCTCAGAATTGTGGCCAGAGCTGTCTAACGAGGCAGGCTCAGTATGATGAGAGTTTTCAGACCAAAGCCTAACGGCTTAGCATACTACCAGCGGTAGCCATGGAGGTAGGTGGGTCTTGTTCTCCCAAAACATGGGTTTGTGGGCCATTTACATGTTGTTAATATTTACACTTGTGTTTTTCTACAAGTGACCATACTTGCATGAGATTTAGATCTGGGTTTAATAAACTGATGATAAAAAGTGATTACTTTATACTGCACAACATTCTAGGTTCCAAGCAGGCTTGGAATTGGGGCCGGAGTTGTCTTTCGAGACGGGGCCAGTATTATGGGCTGGATTGCCTTTCAGGATACGGTGACAGATGCAGGATGTCACGTCATCCAGATTTAACTCTTATGTGCAGTATAGATTTTCAAAATGGGATACATCGTTACTGTCCAATTATTGATTCTATAGGAGCTATATGGCAGGCATCGATCTCAAAGATGCATGCTATTCAGTTCCCATTCACAGGGATCACCGGAAATATTTGAAATGTATCTGGATAGGTCAATGCAACAGTAAAACCGTTGCAAATGGGCTACTTCAGCTCCCAGGTTTATTTACCAAATTAGTTAAACCGGTGCTTGGGCTGCACAGAGCTCTGGAACATTGTTATCACCTATCAGGATAATGTTTTTTAAACGCTGTATTTTTCTAAATGAATTGTTGCAGCCGAAACTATATTTGAGGATTGGGGTCCTTAATCCATCCAGTTAAATTTAAATTGATACCAATCAGAACAATTGACTGTTGGGATTACATTTTACCATCAATTTATCAGGGCCTCCGTCCTGTGGCAGGAAATGGAATTATCAGAAGCCTGTAACAACCTCGTTGTTATAAGCAGCAACCTACTCATTAAGTGTAATTGGCAATATAGCAGCTGTGTTCTAGCCGTGCAAATTGGGCCTTTGCATTGTCAGTAGAATTAACCCCTCAGTACCATGTAGGTCGTTGTTAATAGACCCAGGCCTATCCCAGCTGAAGCTACTGAAGTCACATGTGGCAGTATTCAGCATTGCTCCAGTAAGTATGGTCAGTTATCGTCAGTAATTACAAACTGATGCTAGTCCTCAAAGAGGAGAAGTTACGACTGCCACCTCCAGTTATGGAGGTGGATACGGTTTGCATCAGTCACCAATTTTCAGTTTGGTATCAACTACCTATAACACTAGGTGCATCCTATAGGTTAAAGGTTATTGTGCGAATATGCATAATCTGCATGCTCAACTCCAAGTTGATACACCATGGTGGTGGCATATGTTGGTCACATGGGTTCAAAAAAGTTAAACTATCCCATGAGTTTTACCTAACCTTGTTTGAGGCTATTGGGTCATTAAGTGAAATCAATGACAACACAGAATGAATGTTGGATCACTAAGTGTTTAATGTCATCATGACTCGATAGAACACCGGATATTGATGTTTACACCCAGGCCCTTTTTCCAGTTGTTAATACATGGCATACAGTGGCGCGAATACACTATCGCCACACTAGGGGGGGGGGGGGGGGGGGGATATTTCTTACATGTCCTTCCCCCATACTGCCACTTCAGTCGGGTCTTGCAATTAATCCAACAAGACACCGCTTCAGGCGTTCAAACGGCCTGACTGGCATACGCAGCCACGGGTGCCGCTAATGTTGGAAATTGTATAGAACGTAATATGGTCATTCTAAGCATAACACTTGCTGGTTCTGCCTGTGACATGGGAAACCAGCCACTGCAAGAAAATCAATTAATTGACTTGCAGACTCTGAGACGACTATGCCTATGGCTCGGGTTGTCCGGCCGATCCATGTAGTGCACACTGCAGAGTGCAGGGTAGGCACCATAAGGCAGTACTATTCCACTTCAGGAAATGGGAACCGTTTTGTTCTTATATACATGTTACGTACAGCACAGCACGGATACTGATGTCTTACAGTTCATTTTCACATGGATCTATAACTATAATTAAGGAAAGTGCCATTCACTATGCCAACGTGCTTTCTCATCATATTTTCTGCAGCAGTGGGACCCACACTGTCGGGTCTCACGCTCCGATCTCCAGAATATAAGGATATCTTTAATATAAGTTCTCCAAGGCCCGGTAACACGGAAGTATGGGACATGGAAGTAATGTTAACATTACTTCACCAGCGGGCTCCGGCTACATCCTAAGCTTTAGCCGGCTCTCAAAGCTTCTTATCCTCATGGTGCTGGCCTCGGTGCACCGGGTCCAGTCATAACGTAAATTGCGACTGGACAGGATAGTACATCTGCTAATACATACATAATAAATAACATGTAATTAACCAGAACTAACCAGGGGCTTAGGTCTCAAACAAGTTTCATAGCTACACTATGGACCTTCGGTAATCTGTGGTCACACCTTTACACTATACGTCTAGGTCACCTGGAGTCTCCAAGGCTCCTCACTAGCTTTTTGGGTACAAAAAACTTCATAGAAGTATTAGTTCCACCATCTCCAGGAGGTAAAACCGAGTGTTTGGCTAATGTATGTGTTGATACTAATATTTACCACGCACACTCTACCAGGGCTGCTACTACATCAGCTCCAAGGGTAATGTACGTTCCACAGGACCACAGCTTAGCAGCTGCAGGATGGTCAAACGAACATACTTTACCAACATTTTAAATAACCCATTAGCAAACCGGGGATATTTGCCAACTCTGTTTAAGACTCGGTTTTATAGCTTCCCCCTTGATGAAAGGGGTCACAATGATCTTCTTTGGATGATTAAAGCTAATCTAAATGATTAAAGCATCAGCATTGTAACGTTAAGTCATGTCTGAATGCATTAATTTTTTTCATTCATCCATGGTCACTTCATGCAGTGAGTAACGCAAGGATTCGTTTCCGGCATGAAATCACAGAGCTTTGAAACCTTCACGTAAATCACTCAAGTGACCGAAGTAAAATGGTAAGATTAAACGTGAACTTACCAGTTTGAAGTTTGATCTTGATTTTATGAGAAGTTACGATGAGCGATTACGTGCCCACCGCTCCCAACCCTCATATTATTAAGGTCATCTGGTAGTACTATTCTTCTCTAATCTTACTATGTTCAGTGCAACTACTGTTATCTGTGATTTCACACCGCTGCTTTGAAGATTGACGCGCTCAGCGGACTGACGACCTTCTTCACGTAACTCCTCATCGTAACTCCTCATAAAATCCAGATCAAACTTCAAACTGGTAAGCTCTCGTTTAGTCTTACTATTATAGACCAGTTAGCCTGACATCGGTGGTGGGGAAGATGCTGGAGTCAATCATAAAAGATAAAATAGCGGCACATTTGGATAGCAGTAACAGGATTGGTCCGAGTCAGCATGGAATTACGATGCGGAAATCATGCTTGACTAACCTCAAGAATTTTTTGAGGATATCACTAGGAAAATGGATCAGAGCCAGTGGATGTAGTGTACCTGGACTTTCAGAAAGCATTTGATAAGGTCCCACATAGGAGATTAGTGGGCAAAATTAGAGCACATGGTATTGGGGGTAGAGTGCCGACATGGATAGAAATTTAGTTGGCAGACAGGAAACAAAGAGTAGGGATTAACGGGTCCCTTTCAGAATAGTAAGATTAAACGAGAACTTACCAGTTTGAAGTTTGATCTTTATTTTATGAGGAGTTGCGATGAGGGATTTCGTGAAGAACCCGCCAGCACGCATGCGCGACATTCTTCAAAGCAGCGGTGTGGAATCACAGAACCAACAACCAAAGAAATGACTTGTTATAGTAAGATTGAAGAGACTCTAGTTACCAGTTGACTTTATGATCGAGGGTTGGGAGCGGAGGGCACGAAATCCCTCATCGCAACTCCTCATAAAATAAAGATCAAACTTCAAACTGGTAAGTTCTCATTTAATCTTACTATTTCATTTCGGAGTCACGTGAGTGACTTCGTGAAGACTTCAAAGCTCTGTGATTTCATGCCCTGGACAACGTCCATGCTGTCACACACGCCACTGTAAGGATGGACAGGAGTAATCAAATTTTGAGACTGCTTATTCTGAAAAATAATAATATTTATTAATAATAACAAAAAAGAAAAAAACCCTCACTGGGGAGTAGTCGTATGTTCTCGACCTGCATTCAGCACGGCTTCTGCGAACATTCCGGGAGTGGTAACAGGTTTATTATAAAACCGTTGAAAGGTGGCTTCACTGGCCCATCCCGCTGTGGCAAGAATATGGTCCATGGGCACCTCCATGACCTTTGCCGCCGACGTTGATGCAGCCCTGGTGGAATGGGATTGAAACACGTTAGTGTCAATACCTGTTTCGTTCAAGACGATCCTGAGCCATCTGGAGATCGTCTGTACCGTCACTCTATGGTGAGGTTTTTTGTGGCTGATTAGCAGATATTTTTCCATTCCCCTTAATTTCCGCGTCAATCTAAAATAGTGGCGGATATGGGTGGCTATACATAGCCTAGCATCAGCGGGGTATGCTGGAAACACCAGCTGCAGCCCTGTGAATCCAGGTCTATGCTGCTTAAGCAATTCATCAACGAAGAAAATAACCCTCTCTGGGGTAGAGATCATTTTATCAATCTTGACCTTGTGAAGAGTCTGTACCCTTTGTGCCGAAGTAAGTGCCAATAACATCACCAACCTCAGGGTGAGTTTGTCCAAATCAAGCCCAGCCATGGGCGACCACGTCCTGAGTAGGGTCAGTACTTTCCCAATGTCCCAGGTGATGTTGTAACGGGGTCTTGGCGGATTGGAATTAAATATTCCCCGCATCAGTTTGGACACCAGTTTGTTGGATCCTACCTCAATATTGAGGTAGGATGATAGTGCACTCCTGGCGCTATTGATGGCACTGTAGCTGAGGTGTTCGTCATGGTGTAACCCTGCAAGGAATCCCAGCACATCTGTGATTGAAACGGAGTCATATGCAATGTCCAAGCGGCCGCAGTAGGTTTCCCATTTTCTGATGTGCGATAAATATTGCTGTCTTGAGGACTCCCTGCATGATGCTCCCATGGTATCCATAGTCCTTGATGAGAGACCATACTGCAGTAATGGTCTGTTCAAATCCTGCAAGCCAATAAATTCAAGTGACTATGGCAGGGATGTGGTTCCCCTGTAACAGGGTTCGTCACCAATTGTGGGCAACCCTCTAAGAGGACCCATGGTTGACTGAGTAGGCCAGTCGGGTATGATAAGAATGCCATTAGCAGCATCTAGCTGGATTTTCCGCAATACCCGACTGATGAGGCAAAATGGAGGAAATGCATAGAAAAACCATTTCCCCCAATCTAGCGAGAAAGCGTCCATCGCCATTGCCCCGGGATCTGGTTCCCATGATACGTATGTTGGTACCTGATGGTTCAACCGTGACGCAAAAAGGTCAATATCCGGTTTACCAAATTTGGCTGTAATTTTATTGAATATTTGGGGATTCAACATCCACTCGATGTTGTCCTTAAATTTCCGTGACCTGGTGTCCGCCACTGTGTTGAGCTTACCTGGTAAATAGGTAGCTGAAATCCAAATATTCCGTTGTATGCACCAGAGCCAAATTGTATTAGCCAATTCATCACATGAAATTGACCTGGTACCGCCCATAAGATTTAGATATGCCACCGCAGTGGTGTTGTCTATTTGGAGACGGACATGAGTGTCAGTAAAGTTTGAACAATAAGCTCTAAGTCCGTGGAATGCTCCTAGCATCTCCAAATAGTTTATCCCTTGTGCTGACAAAAGGGTAGATTCAAGTGAGTGCCATCTGCCCCCACAACTAGTGTTGTTGTCCGTAGCTCCCCAGCCATGGGAGCTTGCGTCTGTTTGTAAGTATACCACCGGACGAGGCACAATGATGGGTTTGAATGAGTTATGGATATTGTCAATCCACCATTGTAACTCAATTTTTCTGCCTTAAGTGGCAGCTGCATAGGTCTATCAAAATGTCCAGCATTCAATATTAACGCTGAAATCTTGTATCTTTGTAAATTTTGATAATGTAAAGGTCCGAATTGAGCAGCTGGAAAAACTGCTACGATTTTCCCAATTACCTTAGCAGTTTGTCTGATTGATGGTATACTGGCGCAGACCAGGTTCTTGCATGCTTGAAAGACATCCCCAACTTTGTTAATTGGTATGGTGGCAATCATGCGATTGGAATCTACCGTGAACCCCAGGTAGTCCATGATCTGTGAAGGGCAGAACTTTGATTTATCTGGATGGATAATAAATCCCAATTTTTGAAATATTTCCACAGTGGCTGAAACTGCCAATTTCGCTGACTCCAGTGTATGCCCAATTATAAGGATATCATCCAGATAAGCCATGACCGTATGATTTTGCCTCCTCAGTGTTGCTAGCACTGGCTTGAGTAATTTAGTAAACAGTCTGGGGGCTGTGGTAAGCCCATTGGGCAAAGCTTTGTATTGCCAAAGTTGATCCATCCAGGTAAACTTCAAGAACTTCCTGTGATGTTTCCGAATGGATACTGAATAGTATGCATCTTTTAAATCAATGCATGCCATGAAGCAGCCCTCCGAAATCAAAGATTTGGCTGTTTCGAACGTGTCCATTTTGAAATGGGTATATTTTACAAAGGTGTTCAAATGGGTTAGATCTATAATGACCCGACATCCACCATCTTTTTTGGTTTTTGTAAATATATTAGATACGAATTCAATTGGTTCATGTGTAGTTCTTTCTATCACACCTTTCTCCTGTAGTCTCAAGATTTCAGCATAGCCTACTGCTGTTTCCTTCCTGGAAAGTGCAAATTTGCGATTCGGCATATGCTGAGGTGGAGGAATTTGGCCATTTATAAACTCAATCTCATAGCCCTGAATACTTTGTAAGATAAACTCATCTGAGGTGATGGTTTCCCATGCCTCCTTAAATCCCCGTAGTCTACCCCCAACATGTGAGGTTAGACATGCAAGTGCATGGAATCCAGACCGCCTTACCTTCATGGTTATCGGTGGTCCCTGACGTGTTTGGTGGGACGTGGAGGTGCTGGGCTGCGCTGGTAATGTGGAAACCGCATTTTCCATGCTGGCCGTTGAGGGCCTAGCCCTAGAAAAGGCCTGGGCTGTTGAGGCTGTTGGTATAGAGGAGGTGCCGGAACGTAGGGCCCTGCTGGCCTTTCGCTTTGACCTCGAGGCCTGAAAAAGGTGTTTTCTTGGCCGTTTGTCTGGTCAAGGTGTGTGACCTCATAAGACCTACTGTTTTGGCATGGTCATCTAAATCTTTGACCTGCTTCGGGAGGTCTTCTCCGAATAGCTGTCTGGGTGGTGGTGGTGTAGGTGCTCTGCATAGCCCCGCAAATTTGGGGTTTAATGTAGGCTTGATGATGCTTTTCCTAAAAGCATTGATCTCATATTGCGTATTGCAAAGTAGCGCCAGAGCATCCTCCTGTTCGGTGTTCAAGTCCACTCCATCCACCGACCTCGCAAACGCGGTAATCCCAGATGTGAGTAATTTCAGGATTCTTTGCAGTTTTACTTCCTGAGCTCTAATACCCGGACTGATATTGCCCCAAATTGGCATATTCACAATAGGCACATTAAGCGAGTTGCAATTCCCCAGTGCCTTGTGTCTGTCCATGGCCTTCGCAAGGACCTCCTCCTGTAGCTGATGGTTGGCGAGGAAATCTATGGTAGCAGCCAGCTTAGTATTGAGGGGATGTCCCGATGATACGGGTAATCCAAACTTGGCTGCCACGTCCAGGAGCTCTTCCTGGGGAACCTCAGGTGCTACTGGGGCATGTACCAAGATCTCCTCCTCTTCTGGCCTCATGCTATCCATGGATGATGAGGATATATCCATGAGTCCCCTGAAACTGTGTGTTTCCCGCCTTTGATTTTGCAGTACTTGTTCCAAAATCCTCTCCATCCGATCAATGCGCCCTTCATCGTGCGTGAATGGGCGGTCAGAGCCCTCATGCCCGAAGGAACTTCTGAGGCTCCTATCATCGGCCCGTACCTCGTCGAGGTAATATCGGTGCCGTGACGATAAGTCGCTACCAGCCGCCTCAGCGAAACTGAACGACTCCCACGCGGATCTGCTCATACGCCTCCTTTTGGCTGAGCTAAATCCGGCTGCCTCTGAGGGCATATGCGGTGAGAAGTCGGCACCCAACGCCGCAGCGTGGTGACCCGACATCCGCGCGGGCTTGCCGACTGTCCTTTTCCTGGACCCAGACGGCGTACGGTTCCGTCCCGCCCCCAGCGGGGGAAGCGGTGACCGTGGCGAGACTCCACCTGTGTGACTCCTCCTGGTCCAACTAGGTGGTGAGTCTCCACTGGCCCTTCCTGGTCTGCCAGTGGACTCGGGTCTCGCTGATTCACCAGGCCGCAATCTTGCGGCTCCTGGTGAGACCTCAGCCCGAAAAGGGCTAGGTTGTCGAGCTCTATCCCTGGCTCCTCCGTGAGGGCTCAGGGAGAAGGGCCGTGCAGCAGCACGTGAACCCCGTTTGCTCGCCTCTGCCAACGATCCTGTTGGCGATAATGAAATGGAGTCAGGGTCTACCTGCTCCGGCGCTGTACCGACTTCTTGCTCTGCGGGAACCCCGCTAGTGCTCAGCTGTGTCGGTGATTCGGGTCCTGTGATTACAGGGCTCCCCGATTTGCGCGCCTTTTTCCCGGCCCGTCCAACGGGTGCTGTAGAAGGGAGCTCCGGGATAGGTGGCCGGCAACTCCTTCCGGATGTTCTGCGGCTCGTAATCCTCTTGTCCATGTCCCTGTTGGAGAAAAAAATATACTCAAAACAGGAACAACCAGCTCAAGGTTGTCTATACTTACCTGAGTGGCCCTTATGAAGGGCAGGTGGTGAGCCGCGCTCCACCTCCAGCCGTCGACTGCAAATGCGAGCGACGATATGTCGCGCATGCGTGCTGGCGGGTTCTTCACGAAGTCACTCACGTGACTCCGAAATGAAATTGCAAGCAGTGACTCGTGGGGTATCGCAAGGCTCGGTGCTGGGACCGCACCTATTTCAATATACATCAATGGTTTGGTTGAAAGGATTCAAAGTAACATTAGGAAATTTGCAGATGACACAAAGCTGGGTGGCAGTGTGAACTGTGAGGAGGATGCTATGAGAATGCAGGGTGAACTGGACAGGTTGGGGGAGTGGGCAGATGCATGATAGATGAAGTTTAAGGCAAATAAATGTGAGGTTTTCCCCTTTGGTAGCAAAAACAGGAAGGAAAATTACTACAACGGGATCTGGGGGTCCTTGTAAACCAGTCTATGAAAGTAAGCATGCAGGTAAAGCAGGCAGTGAAGAAAGCGAATGGCATGTTGGCTTTTAAAACAAGAGGAATCGAATATAGGAGCAAAGAGGTCCTTCAGCAGTTCTACAGAGCCCTAGTGAGACCACACCTGGAGTATTGTGTGCAGTTTTGTTTCCCTAATTCCTCGATAAGTCCGACAGTAAGATTGTTACACCTAAGGGACTGGAAGAGAGAAGGTGGGTGACGGTGAGAATGGGAGGGAAACATGGAACGCAAAGGTCCCCGGGTGTTGTACCTTTTGAGAACAGGTTCACCCTCTTGGACGCTTTCGGGCCAGAAGACGTTATCCCACTGAGCGGAGGGCTGCCTTGCGAAGCAAAAAGGGCTGTTGAGCCAAAACCAAAGAGGCCAACGTCAGGCAACGCCATTGTAGTTGGAGACTCCATTGTGAGAGTAGGGACAGGGGGTTTCTGCGGCAACAGACGGGGTTTGAGGATGGTGTGCTGCCTACCTGGTGCCAGGATCCAGGATGTCACGGACAGAGAGCAGAAAATCCTCAAGGGCGAAGGTGAACAGCCGGAAGTGGAAGTGCATGTCGGCACGAACGATGTCGGAAAGAAGGGGATGAATATTCTGCAGTGTGACTTTAGAGAGCTCGGAAAAATACTGAAACGCAGGACTTCCAGGGTTGTTATCTCCGGTTTCCTTCCAGTTACTCGTGCTGGCGAGAGCAGGAACAGGGGGATACAGGACCTGAATGTGTGGCTGACGACCTGGTGCAGGGGGCAGCGATTTAGGTTCTTAGATCACTGGGATCTGTTTTGGAGTAAGGGGGAACGTTACAAAAGGGACGGGTTGCATCTTAAAAGGTGGGGAACCAGCATTCTGGCAGGCAGGTTTGCAACTGCTACACGGGTAGTTTTAAACTGAATAAGGTGGGGTGGGGTGTCAAGTGGGATAGTCGAGGACGGAGTTAAAGGGAAAGAGAGTAAAGGGATGGTTAATGACCCCAGAAATAACGGGAAAGGCAGCTCACAAAGGGATAGGAATGGATGGCCAAGTGTAATAGGGATCGATGTGAAAGGTGAGATACGTAAGGAATTAAAATTATTGTATATGACTGCGCGAAGTATAAGAAGTAAAGTAGACGAGCTTGAGGCTCAGTTAGAGGTTGGTAGATATGACATTGTGGGGACTACTGTGATGTGGCTGCAGGAGGATCGTGCCTGGCAAATTAATATTCAGGGTTATACATCCTATAAAAATGACAGGCAGGTGGGCAGAGGAGGGGGTGTGTAGCTCTGCTGGTGAGGGATGGAATTCAGTCCTTTGCGAGGGAAGACATAGGGACTGACGAGGTAGATTCACTGTGGATTGAGTTGAGGAATTGTAAAGGCAAGAAGACACTAATTGGTGTTATTTACAAACCCCAAAATAGTAGTCCGGTTGTAGGGTGTAAGTTGCAGCAGGAGTTAAAACTGGCATATAACAAAGGTAATGCCACTGTGGTGATGGGGGATATCAATATGCAGGTAGACTGGGAAAATCAGGTTGGATCAGGACCCCAAGAAAGAGAGTTTGTAGATTGCCTCCGACATGGATTCTTAGCGCAGCTTGTAATGGAGCTGACCAGAGAAAAGGCAATTCTGGATTTAGTGTTGTCAAATGAACCAGATATGATAGGGAACTCGAGGTAAAGGAACAGCTTGGAGGTAGTTATCATAATATGATTAGATTTATTCTGCAATTTGAGAAGGAGAAACTTAAATCGGAAGTGGCAGTGATGCAGTTGAACGAAGGTATGTTAAGGCAAAAAAGAGTAGCAATGTCAAATGTGGATCCCTTGAAGGCAGACCCGCGTGAAGTTATTATGGGCAACAAGGAAATGGCAGAAGAGTTGAATAGGTACTTCGGATCTGTCTTCAAGAAGGAAGACACAAACAATCTCCCAGATGTACTGGTGTACAGAGGATCTGAGGGAGTAGAGGAACTGAAAGAAAAGTTCATAAGGCGAGAAATAGTGTTGGGACTGAAGGATGATAAATCCCTAGGGCCTGATGGTCTGCATCCCAGGGTCGTCAGGGAGGTGGCTCTAGAAATAGTGGACGCATTGGTGGCATTACCTTTGTTACATGCCAGTTTTAACTCCTGCTTCAACTTACACCCTACATCCGGGCTTCTATTTGGGGGTCTGTAAATAACACCAATTAGTGTCTTCTTGCCTTTACAATTCCTCAACTCAATCCACAGTGACTCTACCTCGTCCGTCCCTATGTCTTCCGTCGCAAGGGACTGAATTCCACCCCGCACCAGCAGAGCTACCCCCCCCCCCCCCCCTCCTCTACCCACCTGCCTGTCTTTTCTATAGGATGTATAAACCTGAATATTAAGTTCCCAGGCCCAATCCTCCTGCAGCCGCGTCTCAGTAATCCCTACAATGTCATATATGCCAACCTCCAACTGAGCATCAAGCTCATCTACTTTACTTCTTACACTTTGCACATTCATATACAATACATTTAATTCCTTACGCATCTCATCTTTCACATCGATCCCTATTACACTTGGCCATACTCTCCTATCCCGTTGTGAGGTTCCTTTCCAGTTAATTCTGGGGTCATTTACCATCCCATTACTCTCTTTCCCTTTAACTCCATGCTCGACTATCCCATTTGACACCGCACCCCCCTTATTCAGGTTAAAACCACCCGTGTAGCAGTGGCAAACCTGCCTGCCAGAATGTTGGTCCTCCACCGGTTAAGATACAATCCGTCCCTTGTGTACAGTTCCTCCTTACTCCAAAACAGTTTCTAGGATGAACCTGAGGTCATCCACTTTCTTCTTCAGTTCCCCAACACAGTCCTGCAGGTGCTGTACCTGGATGCAATTCTCATATTTGTAGCAGTCAGAGGCACCAGCAGTGGCATTTGACCTCCCACATATTGCAAGCATCACACTGAAGCAGCTTGCTTGACATCTCCTTCTTACGTCTCTCCCTCACCAGCCTTTTGGGTAGCCTCCTCTCCTCAGCTTCCACGCCGAAGACTCCCGAGCCAAAGACTCGCACTTTTCTCACAATGACTGGCACATTAATTTCCCCTATCTCCCTATTCTTGCCTTCGCTAGCACGAGGTACTGGAACCATCCTGAGATCACTACCCTGCAGGTCCTGCTTTTCAGTCTTCTACAAAATGACGTACATTCTTATTGCAGAACCTCCTTCCTCCTCCGACCTATATGATTTGTGCCAACATGCACAGCAACCTTCGGCTGCTCCCCCTCACTCTTTAGGATGCCGTGCGGCCGCTCCGACAGGTCCTGGACCCTGGCATCCAGGAGGCAACACACCAAGCCTGCTGCCGCAGAATATCCTATCCGCACCTTTGACGATATAATCTCCCACCATCGAAGCTCTGCCTGACGTCACTCTTCCCCGTTGAGCCTCAGCACCAGGGTTGCACTCACAGCTTTGGAGTCGTGTCGTGTCGTCCGCTTCCAAAAATACGACACAATTGTTTTCAGTCGGTTGATCGACCAGGGTTTTCTGCACTCCACGTTTGCTCCTCTTTCTCACAGTCAACCTTATTCGCTCTTCCTGTATTTTGGTGTGACACTCTCACTGTAGGTCACGTCCAGGATACACTCGTTATCCAACTGCTGCTCCAGTTCCCCAACACATCAATTCAGGAACTGCAGAAGCGCAACATTTCTGCAAGCGTAGTTTCCAGAAGCACCAGCAGTGTCCCCGACTTCCCACATCCTGCAGGAAAGACACAGTACCAAATTGTCTGCCATTTCTTCAGTGGACTAAAACATCACACATTTCGAATCAGGTGTAGCCTCCTTGCCTCAGATTTCTGGCCGAAGACTCCAGCCAAAGGCGCAAACTTTACTCTCCAAGGCACTTCACCTCAACAAGGCCACTCCCAACAAAACCGCTTCGCTACAGCTACATTTATTTATGTTACCTAATCAACTAGGGGTAATTTGTAAATTACTCGAACCTGTGCCTTTGGCTCTCTTTTTAAATCTTCTTTCCCTCTGACCCACCTAATTTCAGCCATCTCGCTGCTTCTGGCTGCTGCTTCTCTCCGACTCTCCAAAGAGGTAGAACGATTCCAAGGGGAGTATGGGGCGACCGTGCCTAACAAAGGACACCAGGGACAGTATAAAAATAAAAGAGAAGAAGTACAACATAGCAAAGATGAGCTGGAAGAAAGAGGATTGCTTAATGTTTAATGAGCACAGAAACATAGAACATAGAAACATAGGTGCAGGAGTAGGCCATTGGGCCCTTCGAGCCTGCACCGCCATTCAATGTGATCATGGCTGATCATCCAACTCAGTGTCCCGTACCTGCCTTCTCTCCATACCCCCTGATTCCTTTAGCCACAAGTGCCACATCTAACGCCCTCTTAAATATAGCCAATCAACTGGCCTCAACTACGTTCTGAGGCAGAGAATTCCAGAGACTCACCACTCTCTGTGTAAAGAATGTTTTCCTCATCTCGATCCTAAAGGAATTCCCCCTTATCTTTAAACTTAGAACATAACTAAAAAAGCGATACGGGGAGAAATGATGAGGTACGAAGGTAAGCTAGCCAAGAATATAAAGGAGGATAGTAAAAGCTTATTTAGGTATGTGACGAGGAAACAATTAATTCAGACTAAGTTGGGCACTTGAAGACTGAAAAGGGTGAATGGGGAGCAAGGAAATGACAGATGAGCTGAACAGGTACTTTGGAGCCGTCTACACTAACCATATAACCATATAACCATATAACAATTACAGCACGGAAACAGGCCATCTTGGCCCTTCAAGTCCGTGCCGAACAACTTTTTCCCTTAGTCCCACCTGCCTGCACTCATACCATAACTCTCCACACCCTTCTCATCCATATGCCTATCCAATTTATTTTTAAATGATACCAACGAACCTGCCGCCACCACTTCCACTGGAAACTCATTCCACACCGCTACCACTCTCTGAGTAAAGAAATTCTCACTCATGTTACCCCTAAACCTCTGTCCCTTAATTCTAAAGTCATGTCCTCTTGTTTGAATCTTCCCTATTCGCAAAGGGAAAAGCTTGTCCACATCAACTCTGTCTATCCCTCTCATCATTTTAAAGACCTCTATCAAATCCCCCCTTAACTTTCTTATTCAACCTATCTCTGTAACTTAGCTGTTGAAACCCAGGCAACATTCTAGTAAATCTCCTATGTACCCTCTCTATATTGTTGACATCCTTCCTATAATTGGGCGACCAAAATTGTACACCATACTCCAGATTTGGTCTCACCAATGCCTTATACAATTTTAACATTACATCCCAGCTTCTATACTCAATGCTCTGATTTATAAAGGCTAGCATACCAAAAGCTTTCTTTACCACCCTATCTATATGAGATTCCACCTTCAAGGAACTATGCACGGTTATTCCCAGATCCCTCTGTTCAACTGTATTCTTCAACTCCCTACCGTTTACCATTGACGTCCTATTTTGATTTGTCCTGCCAAGGTGTAGCACCTCACATTTATCAGCATTAAACTCCATCTGCCATCTTTCAGCCCATTTTTTCCAACTGGCCTAAATCACTCTGTAGATTTTGGAAATCCTATTCATTATCCACAACACCCCCTATCTTGGTATCATCTGCATACTTACTAATCCAATTTACCACCCCTTCATCCTGATCATTGATGTACATGACAAACAACAAAGGATCCAACACAGATCCCTGAGGCACCCCACTAGTCACCTGCCTCCAACCCGACAAACAGCCATCCACCATTACCCTCTGGCTTCTCCCATTCAGCCACTGTTGAATCCATCGTGCTATTCCTGCATTTATACCCAGCAGTTGAACCTTCTTAACCAACCTTCCATGAGGAACCTTGTCAAAGGCCTTACTGAAGTCCATATAGACAACATCCACTGCTTTACCCTCGTCAATTTCCCTAGTAACCTCTTCAAAAACTTCAAGAAGATTAGTCAAACATGACCTTCCAGGCATAAATCCATGTTGCCTGTTCATAATTAGACCCTGTTTATTGTCACTAAGGAGAACACAAACAATCTTCCTGATATACTAGTGGCCTGAGGATCAGGCGTGACGGAGGAAGTGAAGGAAAACCACATTAGGCAGAAATTGGTGTTGGGTAGACTGATGGGACTGAAGGCTGATAATTCCCCAGGGCCTGGTGGTCTGCATCCCAGGGTACTTAAGGAAGTGGCTCTAGAAATCGTGGACGTATTGGTGATCATTTCCCAATGTTCTATCGACTCAGGATCCGTCCCTGTAGATTGGGGGTAAGCAAATGTTATCCCACTTTTTAAGAAAGGCGGGAGAGAGAAAACAGGGAATTATAGACCCGTTAGCCTGACATCGGTGGTGCGGAAGATGCTGGAGTCAAATATAAAAGGGGCACATGTGGATAGCAAATATGAAATAGGGGCACATTTGGATAGCAGCAACAGGATCGGTCCGAGTCATCATGGATTTACGAAGGGGAAATGCTTGACTAATCTTCTGGAATGTTTTGATGATGTAACTAGGAAAATGGACCAAAGAGAGTTAGTGAATGGAGTGTACCTGGACTTTCAGAAAGCATTTGTTAAGGTCCCACATAGGAGATTTGAGGGCAAAATTAGGGCCCATGGTATACGGGGTAGAGTGCTGACATGGATAGAAACTTGGTAGGCAGACAGGAAACAAAGAACAGGGATTATCGGGTTCCTTTCAGAATTGCAGACAGTGACTAGTGGGGTACCACAAGGCTCGGTGCTGGGACGGCAACTATGTACAATATAGATCTATGATTGAGATGAAGGGATTCAAAGTAACATTAGCAAATTTGCAGATCACGCAAAGCTGTGTGGCAGTGTGAACTGTGAGGAGGATGCTATGAGAATGCAGGGTCACGTGGACAGGTTGGTTGAGTAGGCAGGTGCATGGCAGGTGCAGTTTAATGTCGATAGATGTGAGGTTTCATTTCATTTCAAGATTTTTCATTTCACTGCACATCCCGTATGTGTATGTGACGAATAAACTTGACTTGACTTGGTTATCCACTTTGGTAGCAAAAACAAGAAGGCAGATGACTATCTAAATGCTGTCAAGTTTGGAAAAGGGGAAGTACAACGGGATCTGGGGGTCCTTCTTCAACACTCAATGAAAGTAAGCATTCTGTACAGCAGGCAGTGAAGAAAGCGAATGGCATGTTGGCCTTTATAACAAGAGAAGTATAGGAGCAAAGTGATCCTTCTGCAGTTGTATAGGGCCCTAGTGAGACCATACCAGGAGTATTGTGTGCAGTTTTGGTCCCCTAATTTGAGGAAGGACATTCTTACTATTGAGGGACTGCAGCGTAGGTTTACAAGGCTAATTGTCGGGATGGTGAGACTGAGATGGTCTGTCATATGCTGAGAGAATGGAGCGGCTGGGCTTGTATACAATGGAGTTTAGAAGGATGATGGGATATCTTATTGAAACTTATGCGACTATTATGGGTTTGGACACGCTTGAGGCAGGAAGCATGTTCCTGATGTTGGGGGGAGTCCTAAACCACGGGCACAGTTTCAGAATACGGTTTAAACAATTTAGAACTGCGACGAGGACATATTTGTTTTCGCTCTCTCTCGCTCTCTCTCGCTCTTTCTCTCTCGCTCTCTCTCGCTCACTCTCTCTCGTTCTCGCTCGCTCTCTCTCGCTCACTCTCTCTCGATCTCGCTCGCTCTCTCTCTCTCGCTCTCTCTCTCTCGCTCTCTCTCGCTCGCTCTCTCGCGTTCTCGCTCTCGATCTCTCTCTTTTTTCTCTCTTTCTCGCTCCCTTTTTCTCTCTTTCTCTTTCTCTTTCTCTTTCTATTTCTCTTTCTCTTTCTCCCCTTCTCCCCTTCTCCCCTTCTCCCTGTCTCTCTCGCTCGTTTTCCCTCTTTCTCACTATATTTCTCTCTCTCTATCTTTTTCGCTCTCTCGTCCTTTATCTTTCTTTACCATTATTTCCATTTCTCTCTTTTTTTCACTCCTCCTCTCCCTCTCCCTTTTTTCCCTTCCTTTCTCTTTCTTTCTCCTTCTTTCTCTCCCTCATTCTCTATCTCTCTCTTTCCCTCCCTCTTTTTCTCCATTCTTTCCTTCCCTTCCTTCCTTCGTGCCTTCCTTCCAAATAAAATAACGGATGGGGCGATTGGATCCTCGAGCTCAGGGAAGGTTTGTTAATAAGTCAAGTTTGAAAAGAACCCACGAACGAGCGGTTGCGAGTTGCTCCACCCAAACCTAAAGACGGAACATAATTGCAATTCGAGCAAAATGTTTCATGCTGGACTCAACTGCTGCAAGCTTTGTGCATGTTATGAAGCGTGTAAACATTGGTGAAAAGACAGTATTTTGTTACAATGGAGGGTAGGGTAGGTCACTGTAACCTTCCAAAGGCCCCATCCACGACTGTGATGATACCGAAGACAAATTCAAAAAGCGGTCAGGCAGCATATCTGGAGAAAAAGAATAGATAACGTTTCCGGTCGACACACTTCAGCAGACGGCGTTTTGCGTCGAGACCATTCTTTAGAGTCTGAATAAGGGTCACGACCCGTAACTTCGCCTATTCATTTTCTCCAGAGATGCTACCTGACCCATTGAGTTACTCCAGCTTTTTGTGCCTGTCTTTGGTTTAATCCAGCATGACAGTTACTCCTTAAACTTTATGCATATAATCTGGTTACAGTGCAGCATTATATCCTGCCGGATATAATGGGTCCCAGTACAACGAGCCGGAACGGGACATTGTGATCAAACAGTGACTACAGTGCAGTGTTAGGTCCCACTTGGATTATAGTGTTACTCGGATATAGAAACAAGCCTAACATCACAGTTAAACCTTAGAACGTAGAATTAAACTCACACTCACTCCCCTGCCAAGGGCTGACACAGTAAGCAACCCTAAGTAAGCCATTTATTGAAATGCAGGTGGAAGGAAGTGGCGGAATGAAAACAAAGGTTTGCATGAAAACGGGGGAAGGGGTACAAAACTGTGAAAATAATGGGAACAATGGAAGGGAGGTGGGAGTGGGCTTATTACCTAAAAATGGAGAATTCAATGTCAATGCCGTTGTTTCCATTCAATGTCAATGCCGTTGGATTATAGACTGACAAACTAGGATACGAGATCATGTTCCTTCAACTTGCGTGTGGCCTCACTATGACAATGGACGAGGTGCTGGACAAAAAGATCGTTATGGGAAAAGAAGGGGTGATAAAATGGGTCGCAACCTGGAGATCAAGCAGACCTTGCAGCAACCAGCATAAGTGTTCAGTAAAACGGCCGGCTAGTCTACGCTTGGGGTCGCTGATGCAGAGGAAGACATATCAAGAGCACGTAATGCAGTAGATTAGGTCAGGGTAGGTGCACGTTGACCTCTGTTTCGACTGCAAAGGCTGTATTGGTCCCTGGATACAGGTGAGGACGGATGTGAGGATGTGTCGGAACAGTTGTTCCACATACTGTAGATGCAAGGGAAGTACCTGGGAGAAGGAATGAGTGAACTAATCAGCTGTGGATATAGTGGGTACTACCGTAAGTGGAAATGAGTGGCGATGGGGAGATGTGACTGGAGGTGATATCACGTTGAAGGTAGAGGAAATGTCGGAGAATTGTGTTTTGCATCTGGAGGCTGTTGCGCCGAAAGACAAGTACAATATCAAAGGGGAATCTGCGTTTAGTAAATATAAAATGATATAACGGATGTTCCAGAATGGAAAAAATCATCTTGGAAACAGGTTCCCCCTGTGATTGAGTCTGCGGATGGATACATGGGAGAGTGATGTTATAGATACCCCAAGTAAACTTTAAGGCATGGCGACGGTTTGTGGTAAAGTTCACAAAATTATCGCATTTCCACACGTGCAGAATTGTGAAGATCCGAATCCGTTTAATTTTAAACCACCTATTCATTTAGCGGTTAAGCGTCGCCATCTGTCACATGCCATCATTCCTCATGTTCATGAGATTAATTCTGCAGTGACGTAGAATGCAATTCTACCAATGGAGCAGTTACACCTTGATTCGTCGGCCATGATTCCGGCAGACATCGAATCACTTCGAATATAGTTCTACCAATCCAAGTATCACAATACCCGCAACCTAATTAATTGACCCAGTTGTCCCACTTAACGGGCTTACATTTGCTATCTTCTATCAGTCTACTGTCGTTCAAATACCTAGCTGTAGAGAATTAAGGAAGAGTCACCAACCGACGGAGACTTTAGAAAAATTATTTCGAACGTTCAATATTAAATGAAATAGGACTATGAGAAAAGGCGCCCATTTAATGTAAACACGTATTTCATACCATTCTTCAGCTCCTCTTTGAATTTCCTCTGCGTGATTGTATATATACATGTGTTGGTGCAGGTACAAAGAAATTGCAACATGAATCCAAATTGCTGCAGGATATATGTCGGAGTATTCAAATATCTGTCCGTGTAAAAGTAATTTTGAGCTTGCCAGTTCGTGGAATATACGACATAGGGTATCCACAACAATATGAAATTAGCTGATAGAGCGAACAACAAGATCATTGACTTTCTGCGGTTTTCCACCTCTGGATCCTTCTGATTCTTACTGTTGCTCCGGAGTCCTTGGCGTACTTTATTTGCCGCTATAATATGACTGACCGTGACAGCATTGAACAATACAATTAAACAGATTGCCAATAAAGGTGTAAGGATACTGTTAAACAACTGGAATGCCTTCCACACGGATGATGTAGCGTATATAGCTTTGCCGACGCAACGCCATGGCACGTTGTCAATGATAACATAGGGTTCCACTGCGAAGTAATATGGAACGCACCTCGCACAGCTCCCTATAACCACAATTACTACCAACACGGTCGCTGCTTTCTCGGTGCAATATCGCTGCCGCAGCTTTTGGCAACAAATTGCGACGCAGCGATCGAATGTGAAAGCCACCGTTAGCCAAACTGAAGAATCCATGGTGGCCAACCTCAGGAGAAGAGTCCCTGCGCAAATGGGAGTTATAAGCAAGGGGCGGGCGTAAACGTAGATGTTATTAATCTGCTCCACTACAACAGCAAAGACAACACCCATTAAATCAGCTCCGGCCATCCCCACCAAGTAGCGAGAGACGCATTTGGAGAGACCACATTTTCCCCGAGAAACAATCAAAATCGTCATTAAATTAACTGCAAGGAGGAAACAAAACAAGTGATTAGTTCAAAGCCCGCCAAACTGATCTAGTTCACTTGATGTCCTTGGTGGGTCCAATTCTCCTGATTCTGTGCTCTGCTAGGCTGGCATTGGATCGGAGGTTGGGAAATCCTATCCGTCCGGGCTGCGCCGCTGCACTCCGTCTGGACAACGGCCGATCCAACTACCAGTTGAACCGGCATCGCTCAGGCAGTTCAGAGCGGAACCGATGAAAACCTTCCGGCTTCCCAACGCCACGCAATGTAGTAAAATACTGAAGTGGGGATTGATGGTTGTTGGGAAATGAACTCAGAGAGATATTTTCGTGCGGGGTAATATACTTGCTAAATTTGTCCGTAAATAGAAATTAGAAATAGACACAAAAGAAGACGCGAACGAACATTTCACGTCATTCTTCAAAATAAAGAAGCATGAAGACTGAGTTCTCATTCGCAGCCTGATAGTGGCAATGAGTTGGGTGTCAGAAATAACCCTAAACACCGAGATATAGCTGCGACCGCCAGCTTGTCTCGTGTTGTAAAGTTGCACGATCCTAGAAGGATAAACTCCCAGATCTAGTAAAATATCTACACGTACCGCTTCGCAATGCCGAGCAATGAAATAATAATGGAACAATGGCAATACTAACACTAATCTACTTCGTAAATGACAAACTATAGGGCTATTTAAATAGATTAACTATAAAAAAATATATATTTGAAGCCCGAATAATGTTGTAAACATCCATCGTATGCGGCAACGTCATCACGGGTTTTAAGGCATTGTTCTACTGCACGGCAGGTACCAAACGAGAGCTTCACACAAAAATAAGATAGTTATCTTACCCGGGATACCAACCGCCGCAAGTAATGGATAGTAAATCCTCGCAATATAGTAAATTGCTGGATAAGCCATTTTACTCATGAAGCAGCGACTATTGGTACAGAACGTTCCAGCTGCTCATGTTTTACAACCTCTTATACAAGAGAGGGGAAGTGCACTGAGCCAATCAAGTCTGATCATCTCCTTAGTCATGTTCGTCACAACCTATCAACCATACTGATAACCACGTGTCATCGTGTCACCAATGAATTCATTTCGCTACTCGGGGGGGTTGCAAACAATTATTTTTAATACAGTTTGTTAATATCGTGAAGACCAGGTGGTGTACATTTAAGTCTAAGGATTTGAGCTGCTTATCTTCGGATTGCTGGGATCAGTATAATCTAGATCACAGGCAAATAATTTCAGATGTATATTTTGTCACAGGCGCAAAACATGGTTTCTTTAAGTTAAGCAAGGAAGTTTAATTTCCGGGTAAAGTAAGATACATGTCTCACTGAAAGGAGAACATTCAGGCCGCATTCTACTGTTTTCCGTGCTGGATACACCAGTAACAGACAACGGCATTAACAAAATAAATATTTACTGTGTTTATTAAACTCTAATGAAATCAACACAACCAACCCGTGAGTCGATTCGTCTGTGACGAAGGCAGATGCCCATATAACCATATACCAATTACAGCATGGAAACAGGCCTTCTCAGTCCTACCAGTCCGTGCCGACCATTTATTTTCCCCTACTCCCATCTACCTGCACTCAGACCATACCCCTCCACGTCCATATACCTATCCACTTTCACTGTAACTTCTGAAGAATGGTCTCGTCCCGAAACGTCGCCTATCTCTTTCGCTCCTTAGATGCTGCTGCACCCGCTGAGTTTCTCCAGCTTTTTGTGTAACCCTTCACTGTAACTTCGTTGCTGTAACCCAGGCAACATTCTAGTAAATCTTCTCTGTACTATCTCTATTTTGTTGACATCCTTCCTATAATTAAGCGACCAAAATTGTACACCATACTCCAGAATTGGTCTCACCAATGCCTTGTACAATTTTAACATTACTTCCCTACTCCTATATTCAATGCTCTGATTTATGAAGGCCAGCACACGAAAAGCTTTCGTTACCACCCTATCTACATGCGATTCCACCTTCAGGGAACTATGCACAGTTATTCCTAGATCCCTCTGTTCCACAGCATTCCTCAATTCCCTACCATTTACCATGTACATCCTATTTTGATTTGTCCTGCCAAGATGTTGCACCTCACACTTATCAGCATTAAACCCAATCTTCCATCTTTCAGCCCACTCTTCCAAATGGCCCAAATCTCTCTGTAGACTTTGGAAATCTACTTCATCATCCACAGCACCACCTATCTTAGTATCATCTGCATACTTACTTATCCAATTTTCCACCCCATCATCTAGATCATTGATGTACATGACAAACAACAGTGGACCCAACACAAATCCCTGAGGCACCCCACTGGTCACCGGCTTCCAACCTGACAAACAGCCATCCACCATTACTCTCTGGTATCTCCCATTCAGCCACTGTTGAATCCATCTTGCTACTCCGCCATTAACACCCAAAGATTGAACCTTCTAAACCAACCTTCCATGGGGAACCTTGTCAAAGGCCTTACTGAAATCCATATAGACAACATCCAGTGCTTTACCCTCATCAATTTCCCCAGTAACCTCTTCAAAAAATTCAAGAAGGTTTGTCAAACATGATCTTCCAGGCACAAATCCATGTTGACTGTTCTTGATCAGACCCTGTTTATCCAGATGCTTATATATATTACTTCTAAGTATCCTTTCCATTAATTTGCTCATCACTGACGTCAAAATAACAGGTCTATAATTGCTAGGTTTATTCTTTGAGCCCTTTTTAAACAATGGAACAACATGCGCAGTATGCCAATCCTCCGGCACTATTCCCGTTTCTAATGACATTTGAAATATTTCTGTCATAGCCCCTGCTATTTCTACACTAACTTCCCTCAATGTCCTAGGGAATATCCTGTCAGGACCTGGAGACTTATCCACTTTTATATTTTTGAAAAGTTTCAGTACTTCCTCCTCTTTGAATCTCACAGTTTCCATAGCTACTCTACTTTTTTCCCTTACCTCACAGTTCAATATCCTTCTCCTTGGTGAATACCGAAGAAAATAAATTGTTCAATATCTCCCCCATCTCTTTTGGCTCTGGAGATAGCTGTCCATTCTGGCCATTCTGGACGGAGAGTAATTCTCCGTTTTCTCTCTCCCTCCCTTCTTAAAAAGAGGGGTTACGTTTGCTACCCGCCAATCCTCAGGATCTACTCCAGAATCTAAAGAGTTTTGAAAGATTATCACTAGTACATCCACTATTTCCGGAGCCACTTCCTTAAGTACTCTGGGATCCAGCCTATCTGGCCCTGGGGATTTATCGGCCTTTAATCCATTTAATTTACCAAACACCACTTCCCGACTAAGCTGGATTTCACTCAATTCCTCCTTTGACCCGCGGTCCCCTGCTATTTCCGGCAGATTATTGATGTCTTCCTTAGTGAAGACGGAACCAAAGTAGTTATTCAACTGGTCCGCCATATCCTTGTTCCCCATGATCAACTCACCTGTTTCTGACTGCAAGGGACCTACATTTGTTTTAACTAATCTCTTTCTCTTCACATATCTATAAAAACTTTTGCAGGCCGTTTTTATGTTCCCTGCCAGTTTTCTTTCATAAGCTACATTTCAGTACAGGAGTAAAGAGGTTCTTCTACAGCTGTATAGGGCTCTGGTGAGGCCATATCTGGAGTATTGTGTACCGTTTTGGTCTCCTAATTTGAGGAAGGACATCCTTGTGATTGAAGCAGTGCAGCGTAGGTTCACGAGATTGATCCCTGGGATAGCGGGACTGTCATATGAGGAAAGGTTGAAAAGACTAGGCTTATATTCACTGGAGTTTTGAAGGATGAGGGGGGATCTTATAGTCATATAAAATTATAAAAGGACTGGACAAGCTAGATGCAGGAAAAATGTTCCCAATGTTGGGTGAGTCCAGAACCAGGGGCCGCAGTTTTAGAATAAAGGGGAGTTAATTTTGGACTGAGCTGAGAAAAAACTTTTTTACCCAGAGAGTTGTGAATTTATGGAATTCCCTGCCACAGAGCGCAGTGGAGGCCAAATCACTGGATGAATTTAAGAGAGAGGTGGATAGAGCTCTAGGTGCTAGTGGGGTCAAGGAGAAGGCAGGCACGGGTTATTGATGGCAGACCATGATCACAATGAATGGCGGTGCTGGGCCGAAGGGCCGAATGGCCTCCTCCTGCACGTGTGTTCTATGTTTTCTATGTTTCTATCATCCCCACCACCGATGTTAAGTTAACTGGTCCATAATTCCCTGTTTTCTCTCTACCGCCTTTCTTAAAAAGTGGGATAACATTCGCAACCCTCCAATCCACAGGAACTCATCCTGATTCTATAGAACATTGAAAATTTTTCACCATTGCATCCACGAATTCTTGAGCCACTTCCTTACGTACCCTGGGATGCAGACCATCAGGCCCTGGGGATTTATCAGCCTTCAGTCCCATCAGTCTACCCAACACAATTTCCTGCCTAATGTGGATTTCCTTCAGTTTCTCTGTCACCCCAGATCCTTTGGCCACTACTATATCAGAAAGATTGTTTGTGTCCTCCTTACTGAAGACGGATCCAAAGTACCTGTTCAACTCATCTGCCATGTCCTTGTTCCCCATTATAAATTCACCTTTTCCGGTCCTCAAGAGTCTAAATTTGGTCTTAACTTTTTTTTCTCTCTTCACATACTTAAAGAAGCTTTTACTATCCTCCTTTTATATTCTTGGTTAGCTTACCTTCGTACCTCATCTTTCCTCCCCATATTGTATTTTTAGTTTTCTTCTGTTGCACTTTAAACGTTACCAAAATCATCTTGCTTCCTGCTCATCTTTGCTACGTTGTACTTCCTCTCTTTTATTTTTATACTGTCCCTGACGTCCTTTGTCAGCCACGGTCGCCCGTTACTCCACTTGGAATCTTTCTTCCTCCTAGGAATGAACTGATCCTGCATCTTCTGTATTTTTCCTAGAAATACCTGCCATTTCTGTTCCACGGCCATCCCTGCCAGTGTATCTTCCTAGTCACTTCCCTCATGGCTCCATAGTCCCCTTTATTCACTGCAACACTGACACCTCCGATCTATCCTTCTCCCTCTCAAATTATACACTAAAACTGACCATATTATGGTCACTACCTCCTAATGGCTCATTAACCTCGAGGTCCTTTATCAAATCCGGTTCATTACATAACACTAAATTGCCTTCTCCTTGGTAGACTCCAATACAAGCTGCACTAAGAATCCATCACGAAGACACTCTACCAAGTCCCTATCTTAGGGTCCAGTACCAACCTGATTTTCCCAGTCTACCTGCATGTTTAAATCTCCCATACCAATCGCAGCATTATCTTTGCTAAATGCCAATTTTAACTCCTGATTGAAATTGCACCCTATGTCCAGGCTACTTTTTGGGGGCCTCTAGATTACCCTTTTTACCCATACAATTCCTTAGTTCTATCCATACTGACTCCACATCTCCTGTTTCAATGTCACCCCTTGCAATGGACTGAATTTCATTGCTCATCAACAGAGCAACCCCACCCCCCTCTGCCCACCAGTCTGTATTTTTGATAGGAGGTATACCCTTGTGTATTCAGTTCCCAGCACTGGCCCTCTTGCACCCATGTCTCTGTAATTCCCACAACATCATACTTACCAATTTCCAACTGAGCCAAAAGCTCGTCCACTTTATTTCTTATACTTCGTGCATTCATATACAACACTTTGACTTCCGTATTCACGTCCCGCGTCGCACCGCTCGCAATTGGCCATGAACTTATTCTTTTATTCCTTCTCGAACTTTCCTTCCCATTAATTCGAGAATCTTTTGTAATTATTCCTGTAGTCACTTACACTTCAACTCCATCTTCATGCTCCCAATTTGTCAATCCCTCCCCCCCCCCCACTATTTAGTTTAAATCCACACGTGTAGCCCTAGCAAACCTGCCTGCCAGAATGCCTGTCCCCCTCCAGTTAAGGTGTCACCCGTCCCTTTTGTATTAGTCTCCCCGACCACAGAAGAGATCCCAGTGGTCTATAAATATAAATCCTTGCTCCCTGCACTAGCCCCTCAGCCACACATTCAGATGCCCTATCTCTCTGTTCCTGTCCTCACTAGCACGGGGTACTGGAAGCAATACAGAGATAACCATCCTAGAAGTCCTGCCTTTCCGTTTTCTTCCCAACTCTTGGAACTCATATTGGAGAACCTCTTCTTCCCGATCTCTACCACAGAAGGTAGTTGAGGCCAGTTCATTGGCTATATTTAAGAGTGAGTTAGATGTGGACCTTGTGGCTAAGGGGATAAAGGGGTATGGAGAGAAGGTAGGTACGGGATACTGAGTTGGATGATCAGCCATGGCCATATTGAATGGCGCTGCAAGCTCGAAGGGCAAAATGGGCTACTCCTGCACCTATTTTCTATGTTTCCATGTCATTTGTGCATACGTGCACAACTGCTTCCGGCTGTTCACCTTCTCTCGAGTGGATGTTCTGAATTCGGCTCGTAACATCCTGAATCCTGGCACTAGGGAGGCAACAGACCATCCTCGCATCTCGTCTGTCGCCACAGAATCTCCTGTCTGCTCCTCTGACATTGGAGTCACCCACCATTATGGCTCCGCCCGATGTCGCTCTTGCCGGTCGAGTCCCATCTCTAGGAATGGAGCCACCGACGTGTCCGCCGCTCGGACTGGAAACATCGTCTACCCCGACAGTTCCCAAGAGGGCGTACCTGTTTTCATTTGGCACAGCCACCTGAGTCTCCTGCACTTCACGATTACCACCCTTTCTCTCAATCACACACCTTCGTGCTCCCGTATCCTCGGCGTGACAACCTCACTATAGGCCCTGCCCACGAAACTCTCGTTTTCCCGGATGGCACTGAGGCCATCCAGCTGCTTCTCCAGTGCCCCAACACGGTCCTTCAGGAGCTGATGCTTGCCGCACTTCCCACAGTTGTAGAAGCCAGAGGCTCCATACGTGTCCCTGAGCTCCCACATTCTGCAAGCATCACACTGTCTCATCTGTCCTGTCATGTGTTCACCGCGTCCCGTCCTCTCCAGCTTTTTGCGTAGCCTCCTCTTCTCAGACTCCTCGCCGAAGACTCTCGAGCGAAAGACTCACACTTTACCAGACTGATTCCTGGGATGTCAGGACTTTCATATGAGGAAAGATTGGATAGACTCGGCTTGTACTCGCTGGAATTTAGAAGATTGAGGGGGGATCTTATAGAAACTTACAAAATTCTTAAGGGGTTGGACAAGCTAGATGCTGGAAGATTGTTCCCGATGTTGGGGGAGTCCAGAACAAGGGGTCACAGTCTAAGGATAAGGGGGAATTCCTTTAGGGCCGAGATGAGGAAAACATTTTTCACACAGAGAGTGGTGAGTCTATGGAATTCTCTGCCAATGAAGGTAGTTGAGGCCAGTTCATTGGCTATATTTAAGAGGGCGTTAGATGTGGCACTTGTGGCTAAAGGGATCAGGGGGTATGGAGAGAAGGCAGGTACGGGATACTGAGTTGGATGATCTGCCATGATCACATTGAATGGCGGTGCAGGCTCGAAGGGCCAAATGGCCTACTCTTGCACCTATTTTTCTATGTTTCTATGTTTCTATGTTTCTATGTTTCTATGTTTACTCACAAGGCACTACCCTCACAAGGCAGCTCCCTCCCTGCCGCTCCCTTAGAGCAGTCTTGTTTATATTGACTGATAAATTGCCTAATTTACCAATTTACAAACCACATTTCTCAGTTTTAAACAGTTTTCCCCCCGTGACTTATTCACCTTCACCCAAGGCCTTCAACCAATCAGCCCTTCTCCCTGCTTTTCTTTGTTGCTGCTTGTCCAAGATCCACTTCAGCTCTGGGTTGTCTGGCTGCTTTTTGTGCTCTTTTTAAACTGCTTTCCACCTCTGCCTCACCCCGACTCACCTTCCCCCACTGGCTTCAGCCATCAGCTCTTCTCCATGCTTTTCTTTTTTGCTGCTTGTCCAAGATCCACTTCAGCTCTGGGCTGCCTGGCTTCTATTGGGTGCTCTTTTTAAACTGCTTTCCACCTCTGTCTCACCTCTGACTCACCTCTGCCTCACCTTCCCCTAGGGGCTTCAGCCAATCAGCTCTTCTCCCTGCATTTCCTTTTTGCTCCTTGTCCAAGATCCACTTAAGCTATGGAGATAGCAAGGCAATGATGTCCTTGCTTGCCTTTGACAGAAGCATGGAGTATTAGAGGCATCCACCACCTCAGCCTAATTTGGAGTATTGCGTGTAGTTCTGCTCGATCCAACACAGCAAAGATGAGGATGCGTTGGAAAAGGTCTAGATGGGGTTCACAGCAATAATATATCTACAAAAGAGTATTAACTACAGGGAGATATTGGACGGGCATGGGTTGTTTTATATGAAACACCGGGGACTGTGGGCTGTCCTGGCAGACGTCTATAGATTTCTGAGAGACGTCGATAGGGTAGATAATGCGAACATTATATCCCAAGATAGAAATATCGAAAACATGAGGGCATAAAAAGTGAGAGTGGGAAAGTTTATATGTGTGTGTGCAATGGGTGGGGTTTTGGGGTGGTATTTATGCAGAGGATGGTGGGTGCGTGTAGCGCGCAGCCAGGAATGGTGGTGGAAGCAGATGCGCTTGTGGCGATTCTGATGCTTCTGTATAGGCACATAGATAGGATTGAAATAGAGTGATATGCATCGCCTGCAGCGAGAGAGCAGATGAATAAGCATCAAGTTTGGCACAGACATTGTGGGCTGAATGCTGTACAATTTAATGTTCTATGATTCCTAGGTTTCGAGTAGCAAGGTTTTCTTCAAATGCTGTGTGAGAGCGCAAAAAGTGGTTGTACAATACGTACGCTCGCAAAATATTCTCCGGTTTTCGGTGCTACATGTTAATACTGAAAGATTGTAGCACATTTGACGGATTAAATTTCATGCCGTTGGTAAGGCGCCAAAAAACATTAGGGATAAATGTCAACCTGCGGGTGTTGGAATCAGAGACAAAGCAAAAACACTTTACAGGTGAGGCAGGTAAGCAATAGCTTTGAATACGGAAATCATTTATCGTTTCAGACCGAGGAACTGACGCCGTGAGAACTGGACATTCTAAATAACATAGAAGATAGGGGATGCGAATGGGTACAATGGGGAATTACATAATTAGGTGAAAAATATGGTCGAATCGGAATGGACTGTAAAACGTGTTGGTATAATGTGTTGCAAATGCTCGATTTTGTGACCTACATGTCCTTGCTAAGCATGTTCGAAAATAATAGATAACACAACAGAAATACTGTAGATTGGCATGAAAAACACCCGTGAAAGAAAGAACGAGTTAGTTATCCATAAAACAGAGACTAGAGAAACGTAGACGCTGTTGTTGTTCGCGAACGTTGTCAATGTAATAATAACGTCGCCGATACCTATTAAACTCGTATAATTCCATTTAGTTTACTTGTTTACACCATGTGAAAGACAAAATTAGGTTCCCGTATGACAATTAACATTTTTCCTGTATCCATGGTTTGCTGACGAAAACGATAAACGTTTAAATATATTGTTCAAAATCCCCGTATGTGTTACAGTTGGATTGCAGTGGAATTGTTTATTGTTTCCATAGCAACCCATTCAATGTAAGTACATGCTTCACACCATTCTTCAGCTCCTCCCTGAATTTCTTCTGGGTCAATCCATAGATGCAAGTGTTGGTGCAGGTACTAAGAAACTGCAACATATATCCACATTGTTGAAATATATATATCGGGGTGTTCAAATATTTGTCTGCGTATGCAAAATTTACAGTTTGCCAGTTCATAGAATGTATTACATAAGGAATCCACAGCAATATAAAGTTGGTTGAAAGAGCGAATAACAACATCATTGATTTTCTCCGGTTCTCCACCTCTGAATCCTTTTGATTTTCAATGTTACTCCGAAGTCCCCTGCGGATATTATTTGCTGCAATTATATGCCTCACGGTTAAACCATTAAACAGGAGAATGAAAGATATTGGTAATATAGGCGTCACAATACTGTCAAATACCTCGTATGCTTTCCAGAAGAATGACGTGTAGTACTCCTGTATTGGGATGCAACCCCACGGTACATTGTTAATTATTAGCTGAGACTCCATTACTAAATAGAACGGAATGCACCTCAAACAACTCACTACCGCCACTGCCGCTATCACTATCGCCGCTGTTTTCTCGGTGCAGTACGTTTTCCGCAGGTCGTGACAAGAAATCGCGATGCATCGATCGAACGTGAAAGCGACAGTGATCCAAACTGAGCAGTCCATGCTTGCAATTTTAAGCAGATGCGCCAGGGCACATACTGGAGTTATCAGCAAAAAGTGGGCGTACGAAAAGAGAAGATTAATCTGTTCAACAATAATAGCAAATACAACAACTATGAAATCGGCGGCCGCCATTCCCATCAGATAGCGTGTAATACATTTAGAGAGTCCACATTTTCCACGGGATAGGATCACAATCGCCGTAATATTGACTGCACAAAGAAAAGGAAGCAGAGGATTATTTTTCAGCACGTCTATTTTAATCATCATCACTTTGTTTGCATTGAAGGGAATGTTTTATATGCATCACGTACGCCACCATCTGGAATTGCCGCCTATGTACCAACTCATCCTCACTTTCCACAACTGCCAGCAAAAGGAATAACTGACTAATACCTCGTCATATATATCTGGGGACAAAATGTAGAAACGTTTACAAGGTGAGTTGATTTGGGGGCAAATAAAGCGGTTAGGCGAAATAACAGAGAAAAGAAAAAAGGGATAACATACTCAGCAGATGATGTAGTAGCGGTGGAAAAGAATCAGCCATCGTTCTAGGTCAGAGCCCGTTCATCACGGGGGGTTCTCATAAACAGGCTATTTTTTGTTGCTGGTAGTTGCGTAGGTATCACTGGAACACGCGTTCCCCTCCCTCTTATAGGATGAAACAGGCGCTGCAGTGTAAATGAGCGAGGTCACCCAGTGGATGGAATAGTGCGAGCAATTGGGGCAAGAGAACAAGGTTTAGAAAGGTTACGAAGGGAGAGAAAAAAATAACGTTAGCGTTCGAAAATGACGAGAGGGATGTCAGGTAGGAAAACCAGTCCTAGAGTAATCGAGCAGTAAATCATAGAATCAGAGAAAATATGTGCAGGAGTAGGTCATTCGGCCCTTCGAGCCTGCACCGCCATTCAGTATGATCATGGCTGATCATAACAGGCCTTTCACTGCACCTATCTACCCATGCCAAACAAGATATCTAATTTCCAGTGCTGGTTTTGCCTTCTCCCCAATATCCGTAAACAGCACTGCCTTGGCAGACGTGTTATTTCTGCCTGTTCCTGCCCCAATTAAATCACTTTCACGTAACCTGTCGCCATTCTATTCCCCTAGCCCAATCCCTCTCGATCAATGCCCAAGACTCCTTTCGACTCTCCAACGACTTTCGTTTTCCAGGCACCCGTTCCCTCATCATTCCTTTGGACGTTCAGTCACTCTACACCTCCATCCACCACCGAGAAAACCGTAAAGTCCTCCGTTTCATCCTTGAACGCAGAACTAGCTAATGTTCATCTATGAACACTCTTCTCCTGGCGGAGCTGGTCCTCAATCAATAGAATAGCCATAGGCACTCGCATTGGCCCCAGCTATGACTGCCTTTCGAATTGAATGTTGAACAATCGTAGTTCCAGGCGTAAATTGGCCCTATATCCGAATTTTATCGGCTACATGGACGATTTCATCGGGGCTACCTCCTGCATCCATGCGGAATTCATGGACTTTAATAACCATATAACCATATAACCATATAACAATTACAGCACGGAAACAGGCCTTCTCGGCCCTTCCAGTCCGTGCCGACCATTTATTTTCCCCTAGTCCCATCTACCTGCACTTAGACCATACCCCTCAATTCCCTTCCCGTCCATATACCTATCCACTTTACTTTTAAATGTTACAATCGATCCTGCCTCCAACACTTCTGCTGGAAGATCATTCCACACAGCCACCACTCTCTGAGTAAAGAAGTTCCCATTCATGTTACCCCTAAACTTCTGTCCCTTAATTCTCATGTCATGCCCTCTTGTTTGAATCTTCCCTACCCTCAATGGGAAAAGCTTATCCACGTCAACTTTGTCTATCCCTTTCATCATATTAAAGACCTCAATCAAGTCCCCCCTTAACCTTCTGCGCTCCAAAGAATAAAGACGCAACTTGTTCAACCTTTCTCTGTAACTTAGTTGCTGGAACCCAGGCAACATTCTAGTGAATCTCCTCTATACTCTCTCTATTTTGTTGACCTCAATCAAATTGGATGTGGTTTAATAACCACATCCAATTTCCATCCTGCATTGAATCTCATGTGGACCATTTTCGACAACTCCTTCCATTTCCTTGACCTCACTGTCACCATTACAGGAGATAGATTATCGCCTGACGTCTACAACAAAACTACTGACCCCACAGCTATCTAGACTACATTTCTGTCGTCGCGAAGCGTCATCCATTCGTTCTCTCCAGAGATGCTGCCTGTCCCGCTGAGTTACTCCAGCATTTTGTGTCACACTTCTTCACACCCTGATCCTGCAAGTCTCTATACCCTCCTCCCAATTCCTCCATCTCCGCCGCATCTTCGCCCAAGACGAGGTCTTCAATGCCAGGACATCCGAGATGTCTTAATTCATTATAGAACAGGGGTTCCGCTCTTCTATAAGAGATTAAATCCTCACGCATGTCTGATTGGTATCCCGCAGCACCGATCGTGCTCTCCGCACCCACTCACACGAGCGCCCTAGTCCCTCTAGTCCTCACCTTTCACCCCATCTGGCAACGCATACAGCAAATCACCCGACATTTTGGCCACTTCCAACGGGATCACACAAATAGTCACACCTTCCATCTCCACTGATTCTAAGAACCACCTGTCACGAATGGGCACTGAACTGGGACAATGTATGTTTCTCTTCCACTTCCACCTGATCTGATGAAAATGTTCTGCCTTGACACCTTGAATGGCAACAACAGGATCGTTCCAAGTCAGCATAGATTGACGAAGGGCATCTTCTGGAATGTTTTGCGGATGTAATAAGTAAAATTGACAAGGGAGAGCCAGTGGATGTAGTGTACCTGGACTTTCAGAAAGCCTTTGATAAGGTCCCACACCGGAGATTACTGGGCAACATTTGAGCACATGGTATTGGGGGTAGGGTGGGTTGAGCACATGGACAGAACATTGGTTGGCAGACTGGAAACAACGAGTAGGGATTAACGGATCCCTTTCAGAATGGCAGGCAGTGACTAATAGGGTGCCGGAAGGCTCGGTGCTGGGGCCGCAGTTATTTACAATATACATTAATTATTTCGATAAAGGGATTAAAGGTAATATTAGCAAATGTGCAGATGACACAAAGCTGCGTGACAGAGTGAACTGTGACGAGGATGCTATGAGAATGCCGGCTGACTTGGGCAGGTTGAGTGAGTGGGCAGATGCATTGCAGATGCAGTATAATTTGGATGAATGTGAAGTTATCCACATTGGTGGCAAGAACGGGAGGGCGGATGATTATCTGAATGGTGTCAGTTAGGAAAATATGAAGTACAACGAGACCTGGGTGTCCTTGTACATCAGTCACTAAAAGTAAGCATGCAGGTACAGCAGTCAGTGAAGAAAGCTAATGACATGTTGGACTTCAAAACGAGAGGAGTTGAGTATAGGAGCAATTAGTTCATTCTGCAGTTGTACAGGGCCCTGGTGAGACCATACGTGGAGTATGGTGTGCAGTTTTGGTCTCCCTATTTGAGGAGCGACATGTTTGCAATTGAGCGAGAGCAGCGTAGGTTCACGTGGTTAATTCCCGGGATGGCGTGACTATGATGAAAGAATGGAGCGATTGAGCTTATATATTTGTTGGAATCCCTTCTGAGAGGGGATCTTATTGAAACGTATAACATTATTAAGGAATTGGACTCGCTAGATGCAGGAAGAATATTGCCGATGTTGGGGAAGTCCAGAAGCCGGGGCCACAGTTTTAGAATAAGGGGTAGGTCATTTAGAACTGAGATGGAGATGAAGAGTAGTATGTTTGCCCAATCCAATTTGCCTTCAATCTTATCCGTTTCCATGTGAATTTAAGGAAATCTCTGCCACAGGAGGCAGTGGAGGGCAATTCAAGAAGAGATCGATTGAGCTCCTAGAGCTAACGGAACCAAGTGTTATGGGGAGAAGGAAGGACCGGGGTACTGATTGTCGATGATCAGCCATGATCACATGGAATGGCGGTGCTGTCTCGAAGAGCCGAATGGTCTAATCCTGCACCTATTATCTATGTCGACCACCCTTTAGTGCTTTCCGAAGAGAACGCTGATTCACTCACCCCTTTCCACCGAAACCATCCCTTCCCCATGTACTTTACCTTGCAACCGCAGGAGAATTAACAACTGCCCAGATACCTTCTTCCGTGACTGCAAACAGGGACCCCGCTAGAACTTTTAGTTGAGGCAGAGATTTGCTTGCAACTTCCCCTCCAATGAACTCTGTTGTATCGTTTTTCGACGCTGTGGGCTTTAATATATCAGAGGAGACCAAACGCAGAGAGGGCGATCATTTCACTGAATACCTAAGCTCATTCCACCTTGGCCGCTTCCCATTCCCACACTGATCTTTCTGTCCCAGGCCTCCTCCTTGTCAGAGTGGGGCCAAACGCAAAATGGAGGAACAGCATCTCATATTCCACTTCGGCAGCTTACAATCCGAAGTTCCTTTCTCTAATTTCAAGTAACCCTTGCATTCTTTCTCTCTCCGCCCAACACCGACCCAAGTCGTCTCCCAGTTCCACTGCACGCATCCATGCCCCATTATCACGTCCTCCAAAGACAGCATTGTGAAGTTGAGTGCTCCACCTTTCCTTGGTCCGCAGCACAGGCTTTGGTTTGTTCTGAAATACTTCTTAGCTCTCGACCCCCCCCCCCCCACCCCCCCGAGTCTCGGCCTCAAAAAGGGGTTCGCCCCGAAACGTCATCTATTCCTTTGATCCAGAGATGCTCTCTGACCAACTGAGTTACTATAGCATTTCATGTCTATCGTCGGTGTAAAGTAGTATCTGCAGTTAATGTTTACATATTCGGATTATCCGGCGTTTGGCCCGTATCCTTGTAAACGTTATCCCTGACCGTGATTCCGCAGTATAAGTTCTGCTAATGTACATTCATGCAGTATTTAAATGTGAGATAAATCAAGATAAATGTGAGGTTATCCACTTTGGTGGTAAAAACACCAGTCACTGAAAGTTGGCGTGCAGGTACAGCAGGCAGTGAAGAAAGCTAATGGAATGTTGGCCTTCATAACAAGAGGATTTCAGTATAGGAGTAAAGAGGTTCTTCTGCAGTTGTATAGGGCTCTGGTGAGACCACATCTGGAGTATTGTGTACAGTTTTGGTCTCCTAATTTTTAGGAAGGACATCCTTGTGATTGAGGCAGTGCCGCGTAGGTTCACGAGATTGATCCCTGGGATGGCGGGACTGTTATATGAGGAAAGATTGAAAAGACTAGGCTTGTATTCACTGGAGTTTAGAAGGATGAGGGGATCTTATAGAAACATATAAAATTATAAAAGGATGGACAAGCTAAATGCAGGAAAAATGTTCCCAATGTTGGGCGAGTCCAGAACCAGGGGCCACAGTCTTAGAATAAAGGGGAGGTGAGAAAAAACTTTTTCACCCAGAGACTTGTGAATTTATGGGGCAGAGGGCAGTGGAGGCCAAGTAACTGGATGGATTTAAGAGAGAGTTCGATAGAGCTCTAGGGGGCTAGTGGTGTCAAGGGATATGGGGAGAAGACAGGCACGGGTTATTGATAGGGGACGATCATCCATGATGACAATGACTGGCGGTGCTGGCTAGAAGGGCCGAATGGCCTCCTCCTGCACGTATTTTCTATGTTACTATGTTTCTATGTAACATACCTAAAGTGTTATGCACCCATATTTACCTGCAATATCCCCACTCAGAGAGCGATGTACTTAAACACCGAGATCACTCTAGATCACGACACTCCCCAAGGTCAAACATTCACAATGGAGGTCTCGTTCATAATTGTTTTACAAAAATAATATTCATACGGATTTCACGCCTACTTGCGTTCTACTTACGCCTAAAGTCATCTCGGCTTCGTATTGATTTCCACCGTGAAAAGGAACCGATATGTATTAATTGATAACCGTGTCCATGTCCAGCGACTCCACACATAGATGAACAATTTGGTTGCTGCGAGACCTAGTCCTTTTCCGTAAATATACTGACAAAATCGCGTTGCAGTTTCCATAATATTATTTGCCAGTCCTTATTTTACACCCTTTTTTGCCCTCCATGATTCTTTCTGCTCCATATACTCCTCCGTGGATATTTGTCTGGCCATCACTGTAACGTGCGTTCTTATTTTTTTCTTGCGCGGAGCCTCAAGTTTCTCACGATCCAATGTGCATCACCTCTGCTTGACTGGATTATTACTCCGAGGAACATATACAGTTCGAGTGCATGTTTTAGAAGGATGGTGTGAGGCAGAACAGGATATTCAGATGCAGACTTGAATTTCGAACTCTGTGGGACGAAGACCGTAACGGTCCTGGGGATGATGAGTGAGTGTATGTTTCTCAAACTTACATTGAGCATCTTTCAAACAGAATAGGATAGCTAAATTTGTTGATTAAGTGAAATGTTGCATTAAAGCGAAAGGCAAGGGAACATTTAGTTTTGCGCCTATTCAATTGGCGTTGGTGATTCCTGTGTTCAAGAACTCTCTTTCTCATCTACAGTAGAACCGGCCGTTTATGCATCTGTGACATCAAGTGTGTGGTTCTCTCTCTAATGACGGTGCCCTGCCTTCAGGGCTGCAGTTCCGCATCTCATATTGGATACGTACAGGCGTCTCTGTCTGCACTCTCCCATTGCCTTACTCCGTTGTTTTAGTGGGATATGGACAATGATCTTTCTCCAACCGATGCTATTAACCCTTCAACCAAAGATTCTCATCTACAACCATTTAGATTTTATCCTCAGCGTATTCTGTCTAGACTCCCATGGTGTTACATTGATGAAGCCAAACTTTAGAGCACCTCAAGCTCCCTACCCTCGGCATAACTGACACATTTTTTGCCCTACACACACCGGTGCAGCGGGTTGATCTGATGCCTCACAGCGCCAGAGACCCGGGTCGCTCTCAACCCCGCATACTGTCCTCGTGCAGTTAACACACTCTCCCTGTCTTTTTGACCTCGTACATTAAGTTTACCTCACTATCCACTGTTGCTATCTTACCTGCCAGAATGTTCGGACTATTTAATGTTGATCGTTACTGCACTGAACTGATTTCCAGTTATAATCCGATAATATGGCTTTCATTATTTTGAAGCGAGGATCCATATTGACTAGCAGCAGAGATTACACTTTACGTATTCACGAGATCCGGCAACGCCACCATTTGATCGGTAGAACAATTCACAGCACCATTAAAATTAAAATAACCTTATTTCGTGGTAAATGGCGCAAAAGCAGCTGGAGACCACAAGAAATTAGAAATGCGTGCAACAAGGGTAACACGGTTATAATGGGTGACTTGAATCTGCATGTAGATAACCATATAACCATATAACAATTACAGCACGGAAACAGGCCATCTCGACCCTTCAAGTCCGTGCCGAACAACTTTATTTCCCTTAGTCCCACCTGCCTGCACTCATACCATAACCCTCCATACCCTTCTCATCCATATGCCTATCCAATTTATTTTTAAATGATACCAACGAACCTGCCGCCACCACTTCCACTGGAAGCTCATTCCACACCGCTACCACTCTCTGAGTAAAGAAGTTCCCCCTCATGTTACCCCTAAACCTCTGTCCCTTAATTCTAAAGTCACGTCCTCTTGTTTGAATCTTCCCTATTCTCAAAGGGAAAAGCTTGTCCACATCAACTCTGTCTATCCCTCTCATCATTTTAAGACCTCTATCAAGTCCCCCCTTAACCTTCTGCGCTCCAGAGAATAAAGACCTAACTTATTCAACCTATCTCTGTAACTTAGCTGTTGTAATCCAGGCAACATTCTAGTAAATCTCCTCTGTACCCTCTCTATTTTGTTGACATCTTTCCTATAATTGGGCGACCAAAATTGTACACCATACTCCAGATTTGGTCTCACCAATGCCTTGTACAATTTTAACATTACATCCCAGCTTCTATACACAATGCTCTGATTTATAAAGGCTAGCATACCAAAAGCTTTCTTTACCACCCTATCTATATGAGATTCCACCTTCAAGGAACTATGCACGGTTATTCCCAGATCCCTCTGTTCAACTGTATTCTTCAATTCCCTACCGTTTACCATGTACGTCCTATTTTGATTTGTCCTGCCAAGGTGTAGCACCTCACATTTATCAGCATTAAACTCCATCTGCCATCTTTCAGCCCATTTTTCCAACTGGCCTAAATCACTCTGTAGACTTTGGAAATCCTCTTCATTATCCACAACACCCCCTATCTTGGTATCATCTGCATACTTACTAATCCAATTTACCACCCCTTCATCCAGATCATTGATGTACATGACAAACAACAAAGGACCCAACACAGATCCCTGAGGCACCCCACTAGTCACCTGCCTCCAACCCGACAAACAGCCATCCACCATTACCCTCTGGCTTCTCCCATTCAGCCACTGTTGAATCCATCTTGCTATTCCTGCATTTATACCTAACAGTTGAACCTTCTTAACCAACCTTCCATGAGGAAACTTGTCAAAGGCCTTACTGAAGTCCATAGAGACAACATCCACTGCTTTACCCTGGTCAATTTCCCTAGTAACCTCTTCAAAAAATTCAAGAAGATTAGTCAAACATGACCTTCCAGGCATAAATCCATGTTGACTGTTCCTAATTAGACCCTCTTTATCCAGATACTTACATATATTATCTCTAAGTATCTTTTCCATTAATTTGCCCAGATTGGGTGAATCAAATTGGCAGGGGTGCTGAGGAAGAGGATTTCTTGGAATGTATGCGGGATAGTTTTCTCAACCAACATGTGGAGGAACCAACGAGAGATCAGACTATTCTAGACTGGGTATTGAGTAATGAGGAAGGGTTAGTTAGCAGTCTTGTTGTGCGTGGCCGCTTGGGCAAGAGTGACCATAATATGGTTGAGTTCTTCATTAGGATGGAGAGTGACAAAATTAAGTCAGAAACAAGGGTTCTGAACTTGAACAAAGGTAACTTTGAAGGTAACTTTGAAGTCAGAAACAAGGGTTCTGAACTTGAACAAAGGTAACTTTGAAGGTGAATTGGCCAAGATAGACTGGCAGGTGATTCTTAAGGGTGGACAGTGGATATGCAATGGAAGGTATTTAAAGACTGCATGGATCAAGTACAAAAATTGCTCATACCAGTTTGGCAAAAGAATGAATCAGGGAAGGTGGAGCATCCATGGATAACAAGGGAAATCAGGGATAGTATAAACACAAAAGATGAGGCATACAAATTGGCCAGAAAAAGCAGCCTACCGGAGGACTGGGAGAAATTCAGAATCCAGCAGAGGAGGACAAAGGGCTTCATTAGGAAAGGGAAAATAGATTATGAAAGGAATCTGGCAGGGAACATAAAAACTGACTGCAAAAGTTGTTATAGATATGTGAAGAGAAAGAGACTAGTTAAAACAAATGTTGGTCCCTTGCAGTCAGAAACAGGTGAATTGATCATGGGGAACAAGGACATGGTGGACCAATTGAATAACTACATTCTGTCTTCACTAAGGAACACATAAATAATCTGCCGGAAATAGCAGTGGAACAGGGGTCAAAAAAGATGGAGGAACTGAGTGGAATCCAGGTTAGCCGGGTGGTGGTGTTGGGTAAATTGAACGGATTGAAGGCCGATAAATCCCCAGGGCCAGATAGTCTGCATCCCAGAGTACTCAAGGAGGTAGCCACAGAAATAGTGGATCCATTAGTGATAATTTTTCAAAATTCCTTAGATTCTGGAGTAGTTCCTGAGGATTGGAGGGTAGTTAATTTAATCCCACTTTTTTAAAAAAGGAGGGAGAGAGAAAGCGGGGAATTACAGACCAGTTAGACTACCATCGGTAGTGGGGAAACTGCTAGAGTCAGTTATTAAAGATGGGATAACAGCGCATTTGGAAAGTGGTGAAATCATTGGACAAAGTCAGCATGGATTTACGAAAGGTAAATTGTAAAGGTCTGACAAATCTGATATAATTTTTCGAGGAGGTAACTAGTAGAGTGGAAAAGGGAGAACCAGTGGATGTGTTATATCTAGATTTTCAGAAGGCTTTCGACAAGGACCCGCATAAGAAATTAGCATACAAACTTAAAGCACAAGGTATTGGGGGTTCAGTATTGATGTGGATAGAGAACTGGCTAGCAGACAGGAAGCAAAGGGTAGGAGTAAACGGGTCCTTTTCAGAATGGCAGGCAGTGACTAGTGGGGTGCCGCAAGGCTCAGTGCTGGGACCCCAGCTATTTACAATATATAGTAATAATTTGGACGAGGGAATTCAATGCAACATCTCCAAATTTGCAGATGACACCAAGCTGGGGGGTATAGTTAGGTGTGAGGAGGATGCTTGGAGGCTGCAGGGTGATTTGGATAGGCTGAGTGAATGGGCAGATGCATGGCAGATGCAGTATAATGTGGATAAAAGTGAGGTTATCCACTTTGGTGGCAAAAACATGAGGGTAGACTATTATGTGAATGGTGGCAGATTAGGAAAAGGGGAGATGCAACGAGACCTGGGTGACATGGTACACCAGTCATTGAAAGTAGGCATGCAGGTGCAGCAGGCAGTGAAGAAAGCAAATGGTATGTTAGCATTCATAGCGAAAGGATTTGAGTATAGGAGCAGGGAGGTTCTACTGCAGTTGTACAGGGTTGTGGTGAGGCCACACCTGGAGTATTGCCTACAGTTTTGGTCTCCAAATCTGAGGAAAGACATTCTTGCCATTGAGGGGGTACAGAGAAGATTCACCAGACTGATTCCTGGGATGTCAGGACTTTCATATGTGGAAAGACTGGATAGACTCAGCTTGTACTCGCTGGAATTTAGAAGATTAAGGGGGGATCTTATATAAACTTACAAAATTCTTAAGGGGTTGCACAAGCTAGATGCTGGAAGATTATTCCCGAAGTTGGGGGAGTCCAGAACAAGGGATCACAGTCTAAGGATAATGGGGAATTCCTTTAGGACCGAGATGAGGAAAACATTCTTTACACAGAGAGTGGCGAGTCTCTGGAATTCTCTGCCACTGAAGGTAGTTGAGGCCAGTTCATTGGCTATATTTAAGAGGGCGTTAGATGTGGCACTTGTGGCTAAAGGGATCAGGGGGTATGGAGAGAAGGCAGGTACGGGATACTGAGTTGGATGATCAGCCATGATCGCATTGAATGGCGGTGCAGGCGCGAAGAGCCGAATGGCCTACTCCTATACCTATTTTTCTATGTTTCTAAGAGACTGCAGATGCTGGCATCATAAGTGAAAAAAAACTGTTGGATTTGCTCAACTGATCAGGCAGCAGCTTGCTGGAGGAACTTAGGGTCAGGTAGCATGACGCAACATTCACACCCTCTTTCGCTTGTGAAGAAGAGCTCCGACCCGATTGAAAAAATATATACATTCCCTGAATTTTCTTCTGTCGATGCTTCCTGACCATCTCAGTTCCTCTGGCAACTTGGTTATTTTTTCCGGCAAATTCTGGGGTTTTACTCCTGCAAAAACCATTGTGCTTCGTCTGATATGCAAACTCACATTAAGGGAACAAAAGTCGGGAATATAAGTTAGGTTAAAACTGCGCAACACAGATAAAACTGCCACTAACTGAATAGGCCACGATTTTTAAATGCAGTAACTGTCACGGGGCATTAATTAACGGAGTCACATGAGAGGTAACTGGATACAACGCCTTACCGAGAATGCCAACTGCAGCAAGAACAGGATAGTAAATGGTCTCTATGTCGAAAATTGTTAGACGTGCCATTTTCCGCGAGGAACTGTGTGTACGGACCAATGCATTCCAAGGGACGTTTTTATTGCTGTTTGCGTGGAGAAGCTTTTATACAGGAAAGAAAGACCCACTGCGGCAATTAGTGGGATGCCTCTTCACAACAACAGTCATGATCCGTTAAACAAACTGCTTACAGTAATCTAGTTTATTTCATAGAGCAATTGCGCAATGCATTTCTCTTCTCGAGGGATATTGCAAACATTTGTTTGTTCAATTTGACTGTATAAAATGTTGCAAGTTTTGCCTTTTTGCTAGGAAGTTTGAGTTGCTGGAACAAACCCTTTCTTGTCATCAATAGTGTTTAGAACCTGGCAGTCATCTCCCTGTAAGCAGATGTCTTTACAGTGGGTACACACATGTAGAAAACTGGCTTCATTTGGCAGGGTTGATGAAGACATTGACTATCTACCAGCTTCCTTGTTGGTGAAAGACGATGTGGTGAAAGACGATGTGCCAAAATCGATGGTACTATATAACTTTAAAAGTGCTAATCAATCAATCTACACAGATATCTGAATGGGTTTTAATGGCACTACAATTGTGCCAATATATTTTCGCGGAACACCTTCGCACAGCCCGAGTGAACCAATCTGATCTGCCGGTTGCTGGACACTTTAATTCTCCTACCCATTCCTACACAAAACTTCCTGTCCTCGGTCTCATCCATTGGCAGAGTGAGGCTAATAGGAGGAACAACATCTCGAATATCGCTTGGGCAGCTTACAGACCAATGGGATAATATTGATTTCTCTCACTTCAGCTACCCCCGGCATTGGGTTTCTCTCTATTCCCCCCCCCCCCCCCCACCCACATCACACTGGCTTCTCATTTTCGCCCGACAAACAGCTTCAATGACCTGTTTCTTTATCATCGTTACTTTTATGCATATCCATCATTCATTGTTCCTCATATCTCCACATCACCCTCTATATCTCTCTTTCCCCTTATCCCTAATCAGTCTGAAGAAGGGTCTCGACCCGAAACGTCACCCAGTTCTTCTCTGCAGAGATGCGATCTGTCCCGCGGACACTGTCTCCGGCTTTGTTATGTCTATCTTCGCTTTATTTTTATTTGTATTTATTTATTTAATTTTTCTCTTTATAATATATTTTTATTAGTGGTAAATACAAATTATGATAAAAAAACATTTCGTGTGAATCAATCATACATTATTGATATTATCAATTGAAGATTCATTCTGCTTCTAATATTTTTTGATTTTTTATATATAGATAGAAAGTAAGAAAGAGAGAGCGAAAACAAACCCCATAAATGTCAAGATAAAAAAAAGAAAGGATGGAATGATTTACTAATAATACATGGGTACGTCTGAAGAAGGGTTTCGGCCCGAAACGTTGCCTATCTCCTTCGCTCCTTAGATGCTGCTGCACCCGCTGAGTTTCTCCAGCCTTTTGTGTACCCTCGATTTTCCAGCATCTGTAGTTCCTTCTTTAATACTAATAATACATCATTGGAGATAGGTTCGAAGATTATAAAGTACAACTTTTCATCTGATCCTGAGTTCAAGTTTCAGTTTCCCGTGCCGAACCAATCTACCCCTTCAAATAATCGATGAATGAAGACCATATTTTAACAAAATGTTCTTATTTGTCCATTAAGACAAATCTGATTCTTTCCAGTTGTAGGGTCTCCGACATATCCATAATCCACATTTTAATTGTGGGGATTATAGGACCTTTCCAAAATTTTAATCTTAATTTCTTCCCAGTTATTATACTGTAGTCTAGAAAGTTTATTTGGCTTGTTGTGAGTGTTAGACGTTGTTCTGATATTCCAAATAGTATTAGTTTTGACTCGGGATCCAGTTTAGTGTTTACAACTTCAGAAATTATTCTAAAAGTATCAATCCAGAAATGTTTGATTTTTATACAATTTGCAAAAGTTAGCCTCTAGATGCTGACATTTATCGCAGATGGGGAGATATGTGGGGAAATTATTTTTAATTTTACTTTAGAGTAATTTAATCTGTGTAATACTTTAAATTGTATTAAAGCATGCATGGCATTTAACGAGCATTCATGTGTATGTTGTAGAATTTTGTCTCAAATATCTTTCATTATAGGTTGACCTAATTCATTTTCCCATGTATGTCTATATGATTCCGTAGATGGGACCTCGCTATCTAAAAGGGTATTATAAATATAAGTTGGTAATTTTTCTGTATTAGGATGTTTATTCAAACATTCATCAAGGATTTCTAGTTCCCTACCCCTATAATCTTGTGTATTGGATTTAACATGACCTCTAAGTTATAGATATCTAAAACAAATATTTGAGAGTTGTCCATAAATCTGTTGTAACTCCTGAAATAAGAAAAGTGCCTTTCTTATAAAGATGTCCCATCTTTTTAATTCCGTTATTTTTCCATTGTGTAAAACCTTTATCCAACATGGAAGGTTTCAATATGGGATTGTTTACAATGGGGAGACAGAGTGATATATTATCCAATTTTAAATCATTTTTTACTTGTTTCCAGATTCGTATACCACTGTGTATTATAGGGTTTTCCCTATAGGTTTTTTTGTGCAATTTTGTAGGTGCAAACATAATCGAACCGATTTCAAAAGGTAAGCAATCTTCATTTTCCATCCTTAACCAGTCTGGTTGCTGATCCATTTTTCCAGCCAGAAACTCATGTTTTTAATATGGACTGCCCAGAAATAAAACAGAAAATTTGGTAAAGCTAAACCTCCATTAGTCTTTGATTTACATAAACGTTTTTTGCTTATTCTATGATTCTTATAATCCCAAATGAAACTTGTAACAAAGGAGTCGACTTAAAAAAAAACAGATTTTGGGATATACATCCGGATTGACTGAAATAAGTACAGTCATTGCGGCAAAAAGATCATTTTTATAGCATTAATTCTACCAAACATTGAAATAGGAAGTGTTTTCCAATACTGAATATTCTTGTTTAGTTTATTCAGTAAAGGTGGGAAATTTGATTCAAATAAAGAAGTATATGTCTTAGCTACATAAATTCCTAAATATTTAAATATTAACACTAGCAAGTTTGCGGTGACACAAAGCTGGGTGGCAGTGTGAACTGTGAAGAGAATGTTAGAAGGTTGCAGGGGGACCTGGACAGGTTGAGCGAGTGGGCAGATGCATGGCAGTTAGGTTAGGTAAGAGGGAGGTACAGCGAGACGTTGGTGTCCTTGTACACCAGTCACTGTAAGTTGGCGTGCAGGTACAGCAGGCAATGAAGAAACCTAATGGAATGTTGGCCTTCATAACAAGAGGATTTCAGTACAGGAGTAAAGAGGTTCTTCTGCAGTTGTATAGAGCTCTGGTGAGACCACATCTGGAGTATTGTGTACAGTTTTGGACTCCTAATTTGAGGAAGGACATCCTTCTGATTGAGGCAGTGCAGCGTAGGTTCACGAGATTGGTCACAATGAATGGCGGTGCTGGCTCAAAGGGTCGAATGGCCTCCTCCTGCACCTATTTTCTGAGTTTCTATGTTTCTATATATGTGTTTGTTCGTTTGTGTCGTATGTGAAAACCCTACAAAGATCACTTTCATGAGAGAGGTACTCCTTAACACCAGACAAACGGTACCTCCAAACATCGTTCAGGATTTTTCTCACTCGCTGGATTATTTGGACATACTCGACGGCGGGGCTGTAGCTGTGTTCAAGGTCTTGGGATGGAGGAGGACCTGTGCGAAGCGCTTTGCATAACAGTAGGCCAACCTTTGGATTCTCCATTGAAGGGTTTTTACATAATGCCCAATAAGACATTAACAAACGCATTTGAAAAATTGAAGGTTGACACTTTGGTAGGTCCAATCTATTTTGCAAAAGATAAAATTTCCTCCAATAACAAAACTATTAATCATGCATTTCCCGGTAAATGTCTTCTTATTTCCGTTTATTATTTGACGGCTGGAATACACACTCAACAAGGTGAATATCCCCTTCTTGTTTCTCGGTTCTCCCCATTTATCGAGCGCGGGGCTTTGATTCACAGAGGCCCAGGAGCCATTGGAGCAAGAGGAGGACTTTCCGTGCGGTGAGTAGAAAAATCGAGCGCATGGCTTTGCTTCACAGAGGCCCAGGAGCCGTCGGAGCAAGAGGAGGAGTTTCCGGGCGGTGAGTAGAAAAATCGAGCGCGGGGCTTTGCTTCACAGAGGCCCAGGAGCCATTGGAGGAAGAGCAGGAGGACCCAATCTGCAAGGTTCCAGCACACTTCAAAGGAAGTGGTCTGGTGGAAGCCGCTGATTGGTGGAAGCGGACAAGAGGAAGCAGTTGATTGGGAGCAACCCCAGGTTTGCATTTCTGCTTTCTGGTTAAGGGCTCAGAGAGTTAAGGGTACAGTGCTTTTTAGCAAAGGTTAGTTTAAAGGATTAAGATTTTTATAGTGTGATTTGATTTAATTTGGGGGCTAGCCAAGTCAGTTGAGATCGGCCCCATGGTTTGCTCATCCTGCAACATGTGGGAGATCAGGGATATGGTCAGTGTCCCTGGTGACTACGTTTGCAAGAAGTGTGTCCAGCTGCAGCTCCTGGCAGACCGCATTGAGTGATTGGAGCTGCGGTTAGATTCATACTGGAGCATCCACGATGCTGAGAAACGCGTTAATAGCACGTACAGTGAGTTGGTCACACCGCAGGTAAAGGTTAAGCGGACAGAAAGGGAACGGGTGGTCATTTGTCAGCGTAGCAGTAGGCGGGTAGTGCAGGAGTCCCCTGCGGTCATCTCCCTCCTAAACAGATATACCATTTTGTATACTGTTGGGGGAGATGGCTCATCAGGGGAAGGCAGCAGCATCCAAGTTCATGGCACCATGGGTGGCTCTGCGGCACAGGAGGGGAAGAAAAAGAATGGAAGGGCTACAGTAATATGGGATTCAATTGTCAGGGGAATAGATAGGCGTGTCTGCGGTCGCAAACTCCAGGATGGTATGTTGCCTCCCTGGTGCAAGGGTCGGGGGTGTCACTGAACGGCTGCAGAACATTCTGGAGGGAGAGGGTGAACAGCCAGTTGACGTGGTGCTCATTGGCACCAACGATATAGGTATAAAACAGGATGAGGTCCTACAAGGTGAATTTAGGGAGCTAGGAGATAAACTTAAAAGTAGGACCTCACAGGTCATAACCTCTGGATTACTACCAGTGCCACGTGCTAGTCAGAGTAGAAATAGGAGGATATTACAGATGAATACGTGGCTTGAAAACTGGTGCAAGTGGGAGAGATTCAAATTTCTAGGGCATTGGAACGAGTTCTGGGGGAGGTGGGACCAGTACAAACAGGACGGTCTGCACCTGGGCTGGAATGGAACTAATGTCCTTGGAGGGGTGTTTGCTAGTGCTGTTAGGGAGGATTTAAACTAATGTGGCAGGGGGGTGGGAGCATGTGCAGAGAGACAGAGGGGTGTAAAATGAGGGTAGAAGCAATAGGTAGCAAGGTGCAAAGTAAAAGTAGCAGGCAGAAAAATCCAGGGCAAAAAGAAAAAAGGGCCACTTTTCAACATTATTGTAAAAGGGGTAAGAGTGTTATAAAAACAAGCCTGAAGGCTTTGTGTCTCAATGCAAGGAACATTCGTAATAAGGGGGATGATTTGAATGTGCAGATAGTTATTAATATATATGATATAGTTGGGATCACGGAGACATGGCTCCAGGGTGACCAAGGCTGGGAGCTGAACATCCAGGGATATTCAATATTCAGGATAGACAGGAAGGAAAAGGAGGCGGGGTAGCGTTGCTGGTTAGAGAGGAGATTAACGCAATAGAAAGGAAGGACATTAGCTTGGAGGATGTGGAATCGATATGGGTACAGCTGCGAAACACTAAGGGGTCGAAAACGCTACTGGGAGTTGTGTACAGGCCACCTAACAGTAGTAGTGGAGTTGGGGATGGCATCAACCAAGAAATTAGAAATGCATGCAACAAAGGTAAAACAGTTATAATGGGTGACTTCAATCTCCATATAGATTGGGTGAATCAAATTGACAGGGGTGCTGAGGAAGAGGATTTCTTGGAATGTATGCGGGATAGTTTTCTAAACCAACATGTAGAGGAACCAACGAGAGAGCAGGGTATTCTAGACTGGGTATTGAGTAATGAGAAAGGGTTAGTTAGCAGTCTTGTTGTGCGTGGCCCCTTAGGCAAGAATGACCATAATATGGTTGAGTTCTTCATTAGGATGGAGAGTGACATTTTTTATTCAGAAACAAGGGTTCTGAACTTGGGTTGTGAATTGGCCAAGATAGACTGGCATTTGATTCTTAAAGGGTTGACGGTGGATATGCAATGGAAGGCGTTTAAAGACTGCATGGATGAACTAGAACAATTATTCATCCCAGTTTGGCAAAAGAATAAATCAGGGAAGGTAGCTCATCCGTGGATCACAAGGGAAATCAGGGATAGTATAAAAACAAAAGATGTAGCATACAAAATAGCCAGAAAAAGCAGCCTAACAGAAGACTGGGAGAAGTCCAGCAGAGGAGGACAAAGGGTTTAATTAGGAAAGGGAAAATAGATTATGAAAGAAAACTGGCAGGTCCCTTGCAGTCAGAGACAGGTACATTGATCATGGGGAACAAGCACATGGCAGACCAACTGAATAACTACTTTGGTTCTGTCTTCACTAAGGAAGACATAAATAATCTGCCGGAAATAGCAGGGGACCGGAGGTCAAATGAGATGGAGGAATTGAGTGAAATCCAGGTTAGCCGGGAAGTGGTGTTAGGTAAATTGAATGGATTAAAGGCCGATAAATCCCCCAGGCCAGAAAGGCTGCATCCCACAGTGATTGAGGAAGTAGCTCCAGAAATAGTGGATGCTTTAGTGATAATTTTTCAAAACTCTTTATATTCTGGAGTAGTTCCTGAGGATTGGAGGGCAGCTAATGTAACACCACTTTTTAAAAAGGGAGGGAGAAAGAAAACGGGGAATTACATACCAGTTAGTCTCACATCGGTATTGAGGAAAATGCTAGAGTCAGTTATTAAAGATGGGATAGCAGCACATTTGGAAAGTGGTGAAATCATTGGACAAAGTCAGCATGGATTTATGAAAGGTAAATCATGTCTGACGAATCTTAGATTTTTTCGAGGATGTAACTAGTAGAGTGGATAAGGGAGAACCAGTGGATGTGTTATATCTGGACATTCAGAAGGCTTTCGGCAAGGTTCCACATAAGAGATTAACATACAAACTTAAAGCACACAGTATTGAGGGTTCAGTATTGATGTGGATAGAGAACTGGCTGGCAGACAAGAAGCAAAGAGTAGGAGTAAACGGGTCCTTTTCAGAATGGCAGGAAGTGACTAGTTGGGTACCGCAAGGCTCAGTGCTGGGACCCCAGCTATTTACAATATATATCAATGATCTGGATGAGGGAATTGAATGCAACATATTTATATGGTTATATAGTTTAACATCTCCAGGTTTGCGGATGACACGAAGCTGAAGGGCAGTGTTAGCTGTGTGGATGATGCTAGGATGCTGCAAGGTGACTTGGATAGGTAGGATGAGTGGGCAAATGCATGGCAGATGCCGTATAATGTGGATAAATGTGAGGTTATCCACTTTGGTGGCAAAAACAGGAAAGTAGACTATTATCTGAATGGTGGCCGATTAAGAAAACGGGAGATGCACCGAGACCTGGATGTCATGGTACACCAGTTATTGAAAGTAGGCATTCAGGTGCAGCAGGCAGCGAAGAAAGCGAATGGTATGTTAGCATTCATAGCAAAAGGATTTGAGTATAGGAGCAGGGAGGTTCTGCGCAGTTGTACAGGGTCTTGGTGAGACCACACCTGGAGTATTGCGTATAGTTTTGGTCTCCTAATCTGAGGAAATACATTCTTGCCATACAGAGAGTGCAGCGAAGGTTTATCAGACTGATCCCTGGGATGTCAGGGCTTTCATGTGAAAAAAGACTGGATAGACTCGGCTTGTACTCGCTCGAATTTAGAAGATTGAGGGGGGATCTTATGGAAACTTACAAAATTATTAAGGGGTTGGACAGGCTGGATGCAGGAAGATTGTTCCCGATGTTGGGGAGGTCCAGAATAAGGGGTCACAGTTTAAGGATAAGGGGGAAGTCTTTTAGGGCCGAGATGAGAAAAAAAACATTTTTCACACAGAGTGGTGAATCTGTTGAATTCTCTGCTGCAGAAGGTAGTTGAGGCCAGTTCATTGGCTATATTTAAGAGAGAGTTAGATGTGGCCCTTGTGGCTAAAGGGATCAGGGGGTATTGAGAGAAGGCAGGTACAGGATACTGAGTTGAATGATCAGCTATGATCATATTGAATGGCTCGAAGGGCCGAATGGCCTACTCCTGCACCTATTTTCTCTGCTTCTATGTAGCCTCACTGGGCTAACGACCTTTTTTACAATGTCGGATATTCTCCCGAATTAATGAACCAACTTTTACCCCCACCTCCATCTCACCTGTCGCACCTGTAAGCTGGACCATTATTTTACTGGTTCTGCTTCTCCTTTAAATCTGGTTTCTCGGTTGACTCTGACGTACCAGTCACACCCTGTACACAAGCCCTGGGTTCATCCGCCAACCTGTGCGACTTTTAACAGTGACATAAATACAAGTTAATCCAACCGATTTCCACGCTCTCTGTCGCGCCGCTGCCAGTCCAACCTACTGAACCTAATCCCATTGACTTCTGTACCGACTTCCAGCGTGCCAGCATCATTCCAGCATTTGATACTGTTCCCTGCTACGCCAGTTTCAAACTGCCCGTGTCGCAATTGCAAACCATCCCACAGGGATATTCTTCCCATTCATGGGTTACACAAAAAGCTGGAGAAACTCAGCGGGTGCAGCAGCATCTAAGGAGCGAAGGGGATAGGCGACGTTTCGGGTCGAGACCCTTCTTCAGACTGGTCAGGGATCAGGGAAACTTCCCATTCATGTTCATGTGCACTCCATCACCCTTGCACAGGCCACCACTGTATCCAAAATAACGCAATGATCCCCATCTCTCTCCCCTCTCTCTTTCTCCTCACTTTCTGTCACACCTCTCTTTCTCTCTCCTCTCTTTATCCCTCTTTACTCTCTTTCTCTCTCTATTCTCTCTCCCTCCCTCCCCCTTTTCTCTCTCTCACATCTTTCTCTCTCTCCTTTCGTTCTCTCCCTCCTCTTTATCTTTCTCTCACACTTCCACACACCCTCTCTCAATCCCTCTCTCTTTCATACCCGCTCTCTATATTTCTTCCCCCTCTCCCTCCTCTCTCTCACCGTCCCCTTTCCCCCTCCCTCTCTCCTCCTACTCTCCCAACTCCCACTTCCTCCCCACCCCTCATTCCTGGGGGAGGTACGGAAAGCAGAAGGAGAGAGGGAGGGGGGAAGACTGGATGGACCGGATGGTTCGTTGTCTCTCTGAACTAAACCTCTCTATTTCACTCTCTCTCCTTCTCTCGCTCTCTCTCTCTCCCTGCCTTTTCCTCCCCTCTCTCCCTCCTTTTTTCTTTAACTCTCTCTCTCTCTCTCTCTCTTCCCCCCCTCTCTCTCTCTCTCTCTCTCTCTCTCTATCTCTCTAACTGTCCCTCTTTCTTTCTCTCTCTCTCTCTCTCTCTCTCCTATTTATTGATGGCCTTTAATTATTTAATGGTGCTCCCCTTTAATTATATTGTGGTCAACACTCCCACCGAATATTGACTCCCCGCAATGACAGGTCCCCTGTATTTTGTCAACATCACTTTAATTCATGTTCAGAAGTGATAGGAGTAAAATAAGGCCATTCGACCCATCTAGTCGACTCCACCATTCAACAGTGGCTGATCTCTGTTTCCCTCTGAACCCGTGCAGTTGTATAGGGCTCTGGTAAGACCACATCTGGAGCATTGTGTACAGTTTTTGTCTCCTAATTTGAGGAAGGACATCCTTATGATTGAGGCAGTGCAGCGTAGGTTCACCAGATTGATCTCTGGGATGGCGAAAGATTGAAAAGAGGAAAGATTGAGGAAAGATTTAAAAGATTAGGCTTGTATTCACTGGAGTTTAGAAGGATGAGGGGATATCTTACAGAAACATATAAAATTATAAAAGGACTGGACAAGCTAGATGCAGCAAAAATGTTCCCAATGTTGGGCGAGTCCAGAACCAGGGGCCACAGTCTTTGAATAAAGGGGAGGTCATTTAAGACTGAGGTGAGAAAACGCTTTTTCACCCAGAGAGTTGTGAATTTGTGGAATTCCCTGCCACAGAGGGCAGTGGAGGCCAAATCACTGGGTGGATTTAAGAAAGAGTTAGATAGAGCTCTTGGGGTAGTGCAGAGGTGGGGAACCGTTTCATGTTGGAATGCCGCATACAAGAAACTTCAATCAGATATACTTAAAAATATATTATTTTGTAAGCCCTCATGACTTACTGATGTTTTAATTGTGGCCGTCAGTCGGAGAGGGTTATTTAGTTGCATCTTTTTTTACTCTTTGATATTTTAAATACGTTAATTTTAAGAATAAAATTAAAATAATAAAAGACGAACTAAAACAGATTAATAAAAATAAAAAGGATTTGTTCTACAAATTTGGATTAATTCAAAAGGCCGCACAATGGCCTCGAAGGTCACAGGTTCCCCACCCCTGGCCTCGTGGAGTCAAGAGATATGGGGAGAAGGCAGGCACGGGTTATTGATTGGGGATGATCAGCCATGATCACAATGAATGGCGATGCTGGCTCGAAGGGCCGAATGGCCTCCTCCTGCACATATTTTCTCTGTTTCTATGCTTCTATTCTCCTGCCAAACGGCATAAATTCTGCTCTTAGAACATAATGCACATGAAGTTACAAACTTATAAACTTATACAGACCCAGGAATACTCAGGAAATGTATACCGTTTGAAAAACATCAATGTGCATAAACGGATGTTGCCACAATTGGCTAAATAAGCTGATTTATCTAATAAATAATTTAACAGATTTGGCACCATGTTATTGGAAAGATATTTTCAAGCTTGAAAGGGTTCAGAGGTTTTACCAGGATGAGAGTGTATGAGCTACAGGGAGAGGTTGAGTAGGCTGGGTTTCTATTCCTTGGCGTGCAGAAGGATGAGGGGTGATCTTATAGAGCTGCACAAAAATCACAAGAGGGATAGATCAGGTAAACACACAGAATCTCTTGCCCAGAGTTGGAGAATGGAGGACCAGAAGACATCGTTTCAAGGTGAAGAGGGAAAGAATTAATGGGATTCTGAGGAGTAACTTTTCCACATAGGGGTTGGTGGGTGTATGGAACAAGCTGTCAGAGGAGGTAGTTGAGGCAAGGACTATCCCAATATTTAAGAAACAGTTAGACAAGTAAAGGATAGCACAGGTTTGGAGGGATATGGGCCAAACACTGGCAGGTGGGACAAATGTCGCTGGGACATTTTGGCCGGTGTGGGCAAGTTGGGCCGAAGGGCCTCTTTCCACACTGCATCTCTCTAAGACTCTAAAAGGCTTTTTTCCATAGACAACATATTAAGCAAAAGTTTATTCAAAATATATGCAATAGGGAAAGCGCATCTTGTGTTGCTGCTTTCAAGGTGTTATGGACTTGGACTCCAAGATCCCTCTGCACATCGATGCTCTTCAGTGTCTTGCCATTAAAGGTAGACTCTCTCCATATGGCACAACGACACGTCCTGTTATTCCCTGCTCAACACTCCCACCGAGTGGTGACCCACCGCAATTACATGACCAGTTATTTTGTGGATAACACTCCCACCTACTGGTGTCCAATGACAGGTCCCCTGCATTTTACCCACAACACTTTAATCCATAGAAACATAGCAAATAGGTTGAGGTGGAAGATTGCAACCTTCACATGGTCTGCTCTGTTTCGCCAAATGCAATCAACCCGGCGTGCACAATCAAATAAGATCAAATAGAACAAGTTCTTGCATACGCAAGAAGAAGAAGAAAAAGATTGTAAATAGGTGCAGGAGTAGGCTATTCGGCCCTTCGAGCAAGCACTGCCATTCAATATGATCATGGCATTACATCCAAAATCAGTATCCTGTTACTGCTTTCTCTCCAGGTCCCTTGATTCCGTTAGCCCTAAGAGCTAAATAAAACTCTCTCTTGAAAACATCCTGTGGATTGGCATCCACCGCCTTCCATGGCAGAGAATTCCACAGATTCGCATCTCTCTAGGTGGAATAGTTTTTCCTCATCTCAACCCTAAATGGTGTACCCCTTATTCTTGAACTGTGCCCCTGTTCATGTTCATAAGATAGGAACAAAATTAGTCCTTTTGACCCATCGAGTCTACTCCAACATTCAATCATTGATGATCTACCTTTTCCTCTCAACCCCATTCTCCTGCCTTCTCCCCATAACCCCTGACGCTCGCACTAATGAAGAAACCGCGGCTAGAAATAATCAAATTATAAAGTCACATCTGGGTCCACAATTCATGACGGGTTGTAATCACAGCAAAGCACTGCCTGCTTGTCCACAAAACAAACAAAACAAGCCTTGTCCACAAAACAAGCTTGAAACTTTAGGTTTCAAAACATATTTTATTCATAAAATATCCTGATGTCTGTAAATACAAATGAAGAACGAATGTCAAAGAGACACCAAATTACAGGACTTGTAATTATGGCGGGACACCACAAGGCGGGAGTAATGTCCACAAAATAACAGGACTTGTCATTGCGGCAGGCCACCAATGGGTGGGAGTGATGTCGAGAAAACAAAGGGTCGGCCTATTCTATATTAATACAGACTTATATATTCCAATCTGTTCTATTCTTATAATGTAAGAATATCTTTATATATCCTGAGAATTGAGTTAGTGAATGTAGAACGTGCATTTGGAGTATTGTGAGCAGTTTTGGACCGCAACCTGAGGAGCGATGTGCTGTCATTGTAGAGGGTCCAGAGGAAGTTTGGTCGAGTTTAGTTTAGTTATACAGCGTGGAACGATACGATAAGATAAAATTTTATTTTTCACAGGAGGAAAATCGATCTGCCAACAGTCATAAAAAGCACAAAATACATGAAACTTGAAATTAAAGTGACGAGTGAAAAGGATTGGGGATGTGCAAAGATTGGGGAGGGGGTAGGGGAGGCAGTCTCGGTCACAGTCTACCCCACGACAGTAGAGTGAGGAGTTGTCAGGTTTGATAGCCACAGGGAAGAAGAATCTCCTGTGGCGTGGTGTCCTGCATCTTGGTGGAACGAGTCTGTTGCTAAAAGTGCTCCTCAGGTTGACCAGTGTGACATGGAGGGGGTGATCTGTATTGTCCAGGATGCTCCGCAGTTTGAGGTGCATTGTCTTCTCCAAGACCACCTCCCATGAATCCAACTCTGACCCCAGGATGGAGCCAGCCTTCCTGATGTTTGTTAATCTCGCTGGCGTCCTCAGCCTTAGCCCTACTGCCCCAGCACTCGACGGCGAGGAAGATGACACTGGCTACCACCAATTGGTAGAACATCTGCAACATCTCACTGCAGGAGTTGAAGGAGCGGAGCCTACTCAAAAAGTATAGCCGGCTATGTCACTTCTTGTACAGAGCCTCATCATTCCTGGACCAGCACAGTTTCCGCCCAGGTCAACGCCAAGGTATTTGAAGATTGGTTATTTCCAATTGTAGTGCTTGCTAGTAGTTGCTCCGCCTAATATGCGATTCATATTACCAAGAGCTTGCCTACGCCATTTAGTCTGAGTAGTTGCGAGGAACTACTCAGACCGATGCTGTAAGTGGATTTTAATAAACATGTGTTGTATCTTTACGTGTGCTCGACTCGACTCATTACATGGTATCAGAAGTGGGAATAAGCCGAGCACGCCTGTCGGATTGCTGAGAGAACGTCTTCTCACACTAAGTCCGTGATTTCTGGCCTGCATTCGCAGTATAGTGTCACTCTTACAGACATCTCCTGTCGTAACATAGAAACATAGAAAATAGGTGCAGGAGTATGCCATTCGGCCCTTCGAGCCTGCACCGCCATTGAATATGATCATGGCTGATCATCCAACTCAGTATCCGGTACCTGTCTTCTCTCCATACCCCCTGATACCTTTAGCCACAAGGGCCACATCTAACTCCCTCTTAAATATAGCCAATGAACTGGCCTCAACTACCTTCTGTGGCAAAGAATTCCAGAGACTCACCACTCTCTGTGTGAAAAATGATTTCCTCATCTCGGTCCTAAAGGAATTCCCCGTTATCCTTAGACTGTGACCCCTTGTTCTGGACCTCCCCAACATCGGGAACAATCTTCCTGCATCTAGCCTATCCAAACCCTTAAGAATTTTGTAAGTTTCGATAAGATCCCCCCTCAGTTTTCTAAATTCTAGCGAGTACAAGCCAAGTCTATCCAGTCTTTCTTCATATGAAAGTCCTGACATACCAGGAATCAGTCTGGTGAACCTTCTCTGAACCCCCTCTATGGCAAGAATCTATTTTCTCAGATTTGGAGACCAAAACTGTATGCAATACTCCAGGTGTGGTCTCACCAAAACCCTGTCCAGCTGCAGTGGAACCTCCCTGCTCCTATACTAAAATCCATTCGCTATGAATGCAAACATACCATTTGCTTTCTTCACTGCCTGCTGCACCTGCATGCCTACTTTCAATGATTGGTGTACCATGACACCCAGGACTCGTTGCATCTCCCCTTTTCCTAATTTGCCACCATTCAGATAATAGTCTACCCTCCTGTTTTTGCCACCAAAGTGGATAACCTCACATTTATCCACATTATACTGCATCTGTCATGCATCTGCCCATTCACTCAGCCTATCCAAATCACCCTGCAGCCTCCAAGCATCCTCCTCACACCTAATTATACCCCCCAGCTTAGTGTCATCTGCAAATTTGGAGATGTTATAGGTATATGGATGGGAAGGGAATTGAGGGGTATGGTCTGAGTGCAGGTAGATGGGACTAGGGGACAATAAATGGTCGGCACAGACTGGAAGTGCCGAGAAGGCCTGTTTCCGTGCTGTAATTGTTATATGGTTATATGGTTATATGGATGTTGCATTCAATTCCCTCGTCCAAATCATTAATATATATTGTAAATAGCTGGGGTCCCAGCACTGAGCCTTGCGGTACCCCACTAGTCACTGCCTGCCATTCTGAAATTGACTCGTTTACTCCTACCCTTTGCTTCTTGTCTGCCAGCCAGTTCTCTGTCCACATCAATACTGAACCCCCAATACCGTGTACTTTAAGTTTGTATACTAATCTCTTATGTGGGACCTTGTCGAAAGCCTTCTGAAAGTATATAACACATCCACTGGTTCTCCCTTAGCCACTCTGCTAGTTACATCCTCGAAAAATTCTATAAGATTCGTCAGACGTGATTTACCTTTCGTAAATCCATGTTGACTTTGTCTAATGATTTCACCACGTTCCAAATGTACTGGTATCCTATCTTTAATAACTGACTCTAGCAGTTTCCCCATTACCGATGTTAGACTAACTGGTCTGTAATTCCCCGTTTTCTCTCTCCCTCCTTTTTTTTTTAAAGTGGAGTTACATTAGCTAACCTCCAATCCTCAGGAACAACTCCAGAATCTAAGGAGTTTTGAAAAGTTATCACTAATGCATCCACTATTTCCGTGGCTACTTCCTTGAGTACTCTGGGATGCAGCCTATCTGGCCCTGGGGGTTTATCGGCCTTTAATCCATTCAATTTACCCAACATCACTTCCCGGCTAACCTGGATTTCACTCAGTTCCTCCATCTTATTTGACCCCCGTTCCACTGCTATTTCCGGCAGATTATTTATGTCTTCCTTAGTGAAGACAGAACCAAAGTAGTTATTCAATTGGTTTGCCATGTCCTTGTTCCCCATGATCAAGTCACCTGTTTCTGACTGCAAGGGACCTACATTTGTTTTAACTAATCTTTTTCTCTTCACATATTAATAAAAACTTTTGCAGTCAGTTTTTATGTTCCCTGCCAGTTATCTGTCATAATCTATTTTCCCTTTCCTGGTTAAGCCCTTTGTCCTCCTCTGCTGTTCTTTGAATATCTCCCAGTCCTCTGGTTGGCTGTTTTTTCTAGCTAATGTGTATGCTTCATCTTTTGTTTTGATACTATCCCTGATTTCCCTTGTTATCCATGGATGCACTACCTTCCCAGATTTAATCTTTTGCCAAACTGGGATGAACAATTGTTGTAGTTCATCCATGCAGTCTTTAAATGCCTTCCATTGCACATCCACTCTCAACCCTTTAAGAATCACTTGCCAGTCTATCTTGGCCAATTCACGTCTCATACCTGCAAAGTTACCTTTGTTTAAGTTCGGAACCATTGTTTCTGACTTAATTATGTCACTATCCATCCTAATGAAGAACTCAACCATATTATGGTCACTCTTGCCCAATGGGCCACGCACAACAAGACTGCTAACTAACCCTTCCTCATTACTCAATACCCAGTTTAGAATAGCCTTCTCTCTCGTTGGTTCCTCGACATGTTGGTTTAGAAAACTATCCCACATATATTCCAAGAAATCCTCTTCCTCAGCACCCCTGCCCATTTGATTCACCCAATCTATATGTAGATTGAAGTCACCCATTATAACTGTTTTACCCTAGGTGCACGCATTTCTAATTTCCTGTTTGATGCCATCCCCAACTCCACTACTACTGTTAGGTGGCCTGTACACAACTCCCACTACATGTTGGGTCTGAGTGCTTCTCTTCTCTGCCTCCTGCCTGTTGTAACAGGCGTCCGCGGCCTTTCCCGGCATGGCAGCAGAGAAGGTCTGCCATAATGTCCTAATTGCAACTATTTTCATGCTACGGGTAGAGAATTCTGTATTGCTTATGGTAAAATCTTTAATTTCTGCAAGAAATTCAACCACATTGCAAGATGTTGCCGTTTCAGTGCGACTCAATCCGTCTCAAGGCCGAGTTTGCACCTGTTACAACAGGAGCCTGCTGATAACAAATACCAAAACCTGACTTGCCATCCTCCGCTCAGCTCCCTGAAAGTACAGATAACAGTTGCCATCTACTCTCTCCTCCCTTCCTCTAATGAGCAACTTGACCAGAGAAGGGAAGATAACCATGTTTGTGAATAACAGGCCTGTGATTGCGAAGGTTGATACGTGCGCAAAATGCGATGTCATCTCATTATCTGAGTTTTAAAAATTCGTAATGATGAACATATTCAAAAGGCCTCGGCCACGCTTCGGGCCGACTGGGGAGATGTTCTACACCCGCATGGACAGACTAATTAAAAATGCACCATAGACTCGCAGCCTCATACCCTAAAGGTTTATATCGTCAAGGGGGATTCTGAGACTCTGCTCGGTATCAATGCATGCCAGGATCTTGGCCTAGTATACTGTGGCCGCGCTATCCATCAACTCTTTCTGGCTGAGGGCCCCACTCAGCAAATACTCTCTCAATACAGAGAACTATTTACCGACAAGCTTGGCATGTTGCCCCTCAAGGAGCGCATTGCTGATGATCCCGATGTCACTCCTGTGGTTCCATGCACCACATCGTGTTCTGCCGGTCATGTGTGACAGAGTACACTATGAACCCAAGCAGATGGTCTCCCTGGGTGTCATTGCTGAAGTTACTGACCCATCTGACTGGGTTTCCACCATGGTGGTTGCAACAAAAAAAGAAGGAGGAGATTCGTATCTGCATAAACCCCAGAGATCTTAACAATGCCATCAAACGCTCGCACTACCCTATGTGAACAGTAGAGGAAATTGCTGCGTTGTTAATAGGCAACGCATCAGTGTTACATGGGAACATAGAAACATAGAAGATAGGTGCAAGAAGAGGCCATTCGGCCCTTCGAGCCAGCACCGCCATTCATTGTGATCATGGCTGATAGTCCGCTATCAATAACCCGTGCCTGACTTCTACCCATATCCCTTGACTCCACTAACCCCGAGAGCTCTATCCAACTCTCTGTTAAATCCATCCAGTGACCTGGCCTCCACTGCCCTCTGAGTTGTGAATTCCATGAATTCACAACTCTCTGGGCAAAAAAGTGTTTTCTCAGCTCAGTCTTAAATGGCCTCCTAAGCGTGTGGCCCGTGGTTCTGGACTCATCCAACATTGGGAACATTTTTCCTGCATTTAGCTTGTCCAGTCATTTTATAATTTTATATGTTTCTATAAGATATCCCCTCATCCTTCCAAACTCCAGTGAATACAAGCCTAGTCTTTTCAATCTTTCCTCATATGACAGTCCCGCCATCCCAGGGATCAATCTCGTGAACCTACGCTGCACTGCCTCAATCACAAGGTTGTCCTTCCTCAAATTAGGAGACCAAAACTGTCATGACATCTTTTAGCCAGTCTAATCGCCTGTTTGAATATTTTCCCACTCGCTTCATATTCCTCATCAGCCCTGTCTGATGTAATCTTTTTAAGCCGGAATTATACATTTTTTTGGTGCTGAACACGTCTCCAACCTCTTTGGTCATCCACGGTTCCCACACCTTGCGATCCATGTCCCTCTTCCTGACTGGAGCTTGCTGATCTCTCACCTTGCTCAGCAGGCCTTTAAACACATTCCACATGGCATCTGTGAACTTACCCAACAACTGCTCCCAATCTACCCCCCAGTTTCTGCCTCATGACATTGTAATATGCCCTTCCCCAATTAATTACCTTCCCCCACCAAACCGATCTTTCCCTAATCAAAACAGTCTTCAAACATATGCAGAATAACATATGTAAAGAAATGCAGAAGTTTAAGCCGAAGATAGCACAAAACCCTGGAGTAACTGAGCAGGCCTGGCAGCATCTGTGGAGAAATGAAATCTGTCCTATTTCTCTTTCTAACTCTCTTTCTCTTTTCCCTCCCAATCTCGAATCTCCCCTGCCCTGAACCTCTTCACGTGTCTCTCCCTTCACTGCCGTCTCCCTCCCCCTTTCTTGACTCCTCCCACACTCCTGCTCTTTCTTATTTCCAGTCCCGCCATCCCCGGAATTAACCCTGTAAACCAACGCTGCCTCCCTTAATAGCAAGAATGTCCTTCCTCAAATTATGAGCCAAAAACCGCACACAATGATCCTATACTCAACTCCTCTTGTTATGTAGGCTAACATTCTTCACTGCCCCTCTCGCTAATTCTGTCCTCCTCATCTCTTCTCTTCTTTTCCTCCCTCTCCCACGTCCCAGTCTTCTTTTCCATCGCCTCTCAATCCCTTCCACTTTATCACCATCTCTCTTTCTCACTTACATCCCTATCGCGTTCACTTCCCATTTTCTCCTATTCCTTGTGGTCCGCTTACTCACAATCGCTTCCAGCTCTCACACCCTCTCTCTTTATCCCTCTCTCTCTATATATGCATTTCCACCTCACTCTCTTCCTTCGTTATCTCCCTCTTTCCAACCTCACTCATTTGTTGCTGAATGTCACTTTCCTTCCCCCTCTCCCACATCCGTATCTCTGTCCATCCTTTTTCTTCCACTTTCTTGTCCCTTCCACTGTCTCTCATCGCGCACTCCTCCGTTCCTCGCCTTCCATGTTTATCTCTTTGTCCTTACTTACTGGTGCGTTCAGTTCCTCTGCTTCCGTCCTCTTTTTTCCCCAATATCTCCCTTCCTTCTCTCATATTGCTCTCTTGCCCACTCCATTATTTGTTTCTCTTCGCTCCCCTCTTTCCTTAAACCCAACCACCATACGTCTTTCACGCCAATGCACTCTCTCCATTTCTCACCCAACTCAATGTTTTTCTTCCTCATCTCCCTCAATCCTCCCTATTTTCTCCACTTCTCGCTTCCCTCTTTTTCTATCCTCTCCACTTCCCTCGTGTTCTCATTATCCATCGCTTTCTCCCTGTGCCATACTTCTTGTTCCTCACTATATCCTGCTTTCCCATCTTCACCACTTCTATTTATTCTTCTCCCCCCCTCCGGACTATGATCGTCTGACGCCATCCATTCAATTTTGCCCATCAATGCTGCTCTCGTTTCATTTTCCAGTTTCTCTCTCTCTCTCTCCCATTCTCTTAATTTATCACATCCACACATTAGGTATGTTACAAAACTTACCTTTAGCGGCGCTGCAGTTCTGCCGCTCCCTTGTGCGCGACTTTGCCGCCTTTCAGAGGGGGGCGGGCTTAAAGTGCCGTTTTTCCACAGGCAGGGATAATCGATGAATGTCGGGCGATTTCGTTGCGGAACAAAAATCGCTCCGACATTTCATGAATGAAGGTATTTTTAAATTACTCTAAATTATTTATTAACTAGAGTAATTTAAAAATCACCTTCAAAAGCCGTGAGCACCGACAACCGGAAGGATTTTGCGTAGGGGAGAAAAAAAGGTAAATCGTTTATTTTTATATTAAAAGTTGGTTTTTCAGGAGGCTTTAATAATATTTTCATGTTGCGAAATGGGGTCCAAAAAAATGTATGAACAAACAGTATTTTTCCTCCCGACTTCACCGCTAACCGCAACGTTCCAACCCACCGCATTCCACTAAAACCCACTCGCTAGTTGATTTAAATGGCCAGTAATTTACAGGAATCAAACACTAAATTCCTTCCATTTGGCCCAGAAATTCATGAACATTAGATTTGAAAATTATGTTATATTGTGGATTATTGTGTGAATGTTATTTGGACACTTAGGCAATTTAAAAAAAGTTTATCTTTTCTTAAGAATTGGATAGATGTTTAGATCTACTCATTGAATTTTGTAATTAGCTACAATTAGATAACTAACTAATTATATGCTTTAATTTCAGGTCATCCAAGTAAGATTGTTTCATATTTGTTTCAGAATGCTTCAATCTATAATAACTGAAAATGTCATTGAGTTCTCTTAATTTTTAAGAAAGTTATGGGCTTTTAACTGTTCCAGATCACATCTTTTGAGTTAAGTCAATTGAAAGGCAATGGGGAACAAGATGCTAATTTCCGAGTATGAAATTGGTCATAACTTTCTTAATACTGAAGATATGAAAGTGAATTAGGTGTCAAATTAAACTTCTTTTTGTGCTTTATCTGATGGGATAAATTGCAGACTTGATTTTTAAAATCTCAAAATTTTGTAAAATTCCTACACACATTCGATTCTTTACTGTTTCACAGCTACTCGTTCACTCTCGCCCTGCTCCATCACTCCGTCTCACCGTCTGTCGCATCTGCAAAGACCATGGAGTGAAATGAATCTTATGAGAGGTTTACGAGGATGTAATAAGACCAGGGACATTTGAGGAATGTAAAATAGCACAAACTACCTCAACCAGGGAATTACGTTATCCTCTCTAGCTTGGAGGACCGGGAAACAGACATCGCTGCTCTCCGATCAACAAAACTCCTACCAGGTAGTATCCACCGGTGAGCATTGTTAAAAAGCACTTAGGGATACGACTTACTCGAATTTAGATGGCAGTGGGCAATTAGGGACAATCATAATAGTTTTGTGTGAATCAGGTGACGGACAAATTCTCTTGAGTTCTTTGCGAAGAATTGGGGATGAACAGCCACGATCACATTGAATGGCGGTGCTGGCTTGAAGGGCCGAATGGCCTACTCCTACAACTATTGTCTATTGACAATCGGTCCCGGTGATGGTTAAACCATTCGGACCCGAGCAAGTGGAAGAGTGAGGAGTGGTCCTGGGAGAGGGTAGGACACGTTCACCAGCATTCAAGTAGGATATTTGATCAATGATCTAGGGATGGGTATACCAGACGAACCACGTTCACCACGCAGATCCCAACTGATTGGGAAGATCCCATTCATCCCAGTGCGGAGTTTAGTCTGGCTGTGTTTCTGCTGCGCAGAAAAATGGGATGATAGATCCCAGGACGGAGTTTACAACAGATCGGTCCACACTCAGAGGACCAGTGGCGCAGGTATTCACGTATTCGGGTTCAGGTATTGTCTGTGGATTTTGCAATTTCTCACTTTGACGGCGCGAGTTTCCCCTGTCGCAAGTCGCAAAACGTTCCCATAGTATGTAGGGAATGAATGAGAAGGTGGAATAACAGAACTAGTGTGACCAGGTTAACCGATAGTCAGCGTGGATTTAGGTTGCTGAAAGGTCTGTTTCTGTGCCAGATTTCTAAACAAATTGAACTAAACTAAATTAATCTAAACGCTGAGAGGGGGAATGGTACAATCGGTATGAATAAAATATCGCGCTGTGGCGGACATGAGGACCCGGAGCGGGTAGCCGATGAGATCATCGATCCGGATTTAGCTGGATGATCCGACAGTGACCCTAAGAAGCTGGATCCCGGACTGGCGAGACTGCTGCGGCCTCCGGATTGCGCTCAGGTCGCGAAAGAATTAATGACTCGAAGCATTGAGGTGACTGGATATTTCACTGCGCTCCTCACCTGCTCCCTGAACTTGAACTGGGTCGCCGCATAAATGAAGGTGTTGGTGCAGCAGCTGATATTCCTCAGCAAATACCCAACGTAGTGAAAGATCCGCTCAAAATCATTCCGTACAGTTCCGTGTCTGTAATTCGATAATACACGAAGTCTCCAACAGCCATCAACCACAAAAGGATGAAGCTGCCGGAGATGGTGAAGAGTAAAATTACAGACTTCCTCCTGCTCTCCATCTCCGGGTCACTGCGGTGCTCCCCCTTGTTCCTACCCCTCAGCATCTTGCGGACCCGACTGGCTACTAAAATGTGCCGGTCAGAGCGTTGAGCAGCAGGATTATAGAGAAAGGGATAAGCGGAGTCAAAACAGTGTCGAGGCAGTCAAATACCACCCAGCTGAGATCAGTGTAATAACTGCCCATCGAGTCACAGCCCCACGGTACATTGTCAATAATAAACCATGGTTCGTATGCGAAGTAGCGGGGAACATTGATCAGAAAAAACAGAACGCTGGTTGTTCCGAGAACCACAGCCGCAGTTCGCCCGGTGCAATGTTTCAATTTCAGCTTCTGGCAATAAATGGCGACAAACCGATCAAAGGTGAAAGTTACGGTGAACCAAACAGACCAGTCAGTAGCTATATTACCCAGGACACGGATAACACTGCACAGAGGGGTAATAGACATGAAATTCCCCGGAAAGTAACGATAATTAATTCGATACAAAATGACGTCGGTGATCACAACCAGTAGATCCGCTGCCGCTATTGCCACGAGGTAGCGAGTGGTGCAGGCAGAGAGGCCGCACTTTCCCCGGGACAGGATCACAATCGCCACTAAATTCACTGCAGAAGAAGACGACAGAGAGTGGCATCACTGAACACGTTCTGCAGGCTAAACACGTGATCGAGTTTCAGTTAGAAGTCGCGAGTCTCGGAGTGGATATGTGTCTGGAAGTTCTGAGTAACTGGTGCAGGCTGAGTAACTGGTGCAGGGGGCAAGGATTTAGATTCTTAGATCACTGGGATCTGTTTTGTAGTAAGGGAGAGCTGTACAAAAGGGACGGATTGCATCTGAACAGGTGGGGGACCAGCATTCTGGCAGGCAGGTTTGCCACCGCTATACGGGTGGTTTTAAACTGAATAAGGGGGGTGGGGTGTCAAATGAGATAGTCGACGATGGCGTTAAAGGGAAAGAGAGTAAAGGGATGGTTAATGACCCCAGAATTAACGGGAAAAGAAGCTCACAAAGGGATAGGAGAGTATGGCCAAGTGTAATAGGGATCGATATGAAAGGTGAGATGCATAAGGAATTAAAAGTATTGTATATAAATGCACGAAGTATACGAAGTTATGTAGATGAGCTTGAGGCTCAGTTAGAGGTTGGTAGATATGACATTGTGGGGATTACTGAGACGTGGCTGTAGGGGGATCGGGCCTGGGAATTTAATATCCAGGGTTATACATCCTATAGAAAGGACAGGCAGGTGAGCAGAGGAGGGGGGTAGCTCTGCTGGTGAGGGATGGAATTCAGTCCCTTGCGAGGGAAGACATACGGACTGACGAGGTAGAGTCACTGTGGATTGAGTTGAGGAATTGGAAAGGCAAGAAGATACTAATTGGTGTTATTTACAAACCCCCAAATAGTAGCCCGGGTGCAGGCTGTAAGTTGCAGCAGGAGTTAAAACTGGCATGTAACAACGGTAATGCCACTGTGGTGATGGGGGATTTCAATATGCAGGTAGATTGTGAAAATCAGGATGGTTCAGGACCCCAAGAAAGAGAGTTTGTAGAGTGCCTCCGAGATGGATTTTTAGAGCAGCTTGTAATGGAGCCGACCAGAGAAAGGGCAATTCTGGATTTAGTGTTGTCCAATGAACCACATATGATAAGAGAACTCGAGGTAAAGGAACTGCTTGGAGGTAGTGATCGTAATATGATTCGTTTTAATCTACAATTTGAGAAGGAGAACGTTAAATCGGAAGTGGCAGTGATGCAGTTGAACTAAGGGGACTATGAAGGCATGAGAGGGGAGCTGGCCAAAGTAGACTGGAAAGGGATCCTAGCAGGAATGATGGTGGAACAGCAATGGCAGGAATTTCTGGGCATAATCCGGAAGAGGCAGGATCATTTCATTCCAAAAAGGACGAAAGATTCTAAGGGGAGTAGGAGGCAACGGTGGCTGACAAGAGAAGTTAGGGATAGAATAAAACTAAAATAAAAGATATATAACACAGCAAAGAGTAGCCGGAAGCCGGAGGATTGGGAAATTTCATAGGACAAGGGAAGGAAACAAAACGGGCAATACGGGCTGAAAAGATGAAGTACGAGGGGAAGCTGGCCAGGAATATAAAGAAGGACAGTAAAAGCTTCTTTAGATATGTTAAGGGAAAAAGAGTAGCAAAGTCAAATGTGGGTCCCTTGAAGGCAGACATGGGTGAAATTATTATGGGCAACAAGGAAATGGCAGAAGAGTTGAATAGATACTTCGCATCCGTCTTCACTAATGAGAACACAAACAATCTCCCAGATGTACTGGAGGACAGAAGATCTAAGGGGGTAGAGGAACTGAAATAAATTTTCATTCGGTGATAAATAGTATTGGGTAGGCTAATGGGACTGAAGGATAATAAATCCTCTGGGCCTGATGGTCTGCATCCCAGGGTCCTCGGGGAGTTGGCTCTAGAAATAGTGGACGCATTGGTGAACTGTGAAGAGGATGTTAGGAGGTTGCAGGGGGACCTGGACAGGTTGAGTGAATTGGCAGATGTGTGGCAGATGCAGTATAATATAGATAAATGTGAGGTTATCCACTGGCGGCAAAAACAAGGTAGTAGATTATTATCTCAATGGGGTTAGGTTAGGTAAGGGGGAGGTACAGCGAGACCTGGGTGTCCTTGTACACCAATCACTGAAAGTTGGCGTGCAGGTACAGCAGGCAGTGAAGAAAGCTAATCATAATAAAAGGCCTTCATAATAAAAGGAATTCAGTACAGGAGTAAAGAGGTTCTTCTGCAGTTGTATGGGGCTCTGGTGAGACCACATCTAGAGTATTGTGTACAGTTTTAGTCTCCTAATTTGAGGAGGACATCCTTGTGATTGAGGCAGTTCAGCGTAGGTTCACGAGATTCATCCTTGGGATTGCGGGACTGTCATATGAGGAAAGATTGAAAAGACTAGACTGGAGTTTAGAAGGATGAGGGGGAATCTTCTAGAAACATATAAAATTATAAAAGGACTGGACAAGCTAGATGCAGGAAAAATGTTCCCAATGTTGGATGAGTTCAGAACCAGGGGCCGCAGTCCTAGAATAAAAACTTTTTTACCCAGAGAGTTTTGAATGCATGGAATTCCCTGCCACAGAAGGCAGTGGAGGCCAAATCACTGGATGGATTTAAGAGAGAGTTGGATAGAGCTCTAGGGGCTAGTGGAGTCAACGGATATGGGGAGAAGGCAGGCACGGGTTATTGATAGCGGACGATCAGCCATGATCACAATGAATGGCGGTGCTGGCTCGAAGGGCCGAATGGCCTCCTCCTGCACCTATTTTATATGTTTCTATGTTTCTATGTTTCAACAATGTCAGACACGGCTCCGACTTCGCCTAATCTTCCTGACTGACGGAAGCAAAGCTAAGATGATGGATGTGGGGTGGGAGGGGGGGAACTCGCAGCTGGCCGCTACATGAGGTGGAATAGCCCTTCCAATACTCATCATGCACACATTTTCTGATATGACCACTTTCTATTGTTTCTGTTGTCTCAAGTGGTCCGACCAATGACTGACCAGTAGGTATTGAATCCGACTGTGACATATATTGCATTGAGGCTCGTGCACAGGATCTGGTGATCAAACGGATCATTATGTCAGGGATTGTGATCTTCACCATGCAAAACCCTAGCGATCCTAAAACCCAACATCTCGGAGAACTGCATGTCCAGAGGACTGGTGCAAATCTGGGAAACGTCCCAGTAAAGCCAAAAACAACATTCTAATGAGTCCCTGGAGTGAGAGAAAAAGAGGTTTCGTTTAGGCTGCCTCAAAATTTAAAAGGAAGATAGCAGGGTCAACTCAGAATATTGACCTGAGCGGATAAATATCACAAACATTTTTGTCCAACGATCATCATTAGAGAACGTTGTTACATGAACCATTAAACAGGACAATATCGGTTAACATGCGGAGTTATACAACTTGAACTTCCCTGTTCACTTACCGGGTACTCCAATGGCAGCAATCAACATGTATAAGATTTTCTCCACACTTCGATATCGGCCCAACATTTTTATGCCCAGCGATGTGCCTCATGTGCTATAGTAAGCTCTCAGAACGACATGTTTGTACCAGAATATTCTCAGAGATTTTATACCAATTAATACCAATTACCATCTCCACGGAGGCTGTGAGGTTTCAACAGAGTTAACAATAGAGACCTTGAGATTATTCACAGCAAGATTGCATCAGCCGAGCAATACCCGCTGTGACAGGTTGCAATTAATTCAGGGAAATGCCTGAGTTGTGCAATCGGATGGAATTGTAGCGAAACTGAGAGATCAAATCTGGCAGCAGCAGTCTTCTAACAGGGCAAATATTCTTTCAAACTGCATCAGGTCCACATCGTGTTGTTTGGCAGATTCCCTTAATCCGCTGATTCCCTTCATTTCACAAGGAAACCCCATATATTGCGGACCCACTGATGACGTCGGTGTGCCGCGCTTCAAGATGCACTGAGATTTTTATCCGAAGGTTGAGGACAAATTACAATGGGTAAGATTATATTAGCCCTGCACTTTGCTTCGGCACTCAATATCATTGCGGCTAATCTGACCGTAACACCAATCACGCACTCCCTGCACCTCTGGTGACCCTTCATTCCCTCCTCATTCTGGGAAAAAATATCCTGTGCCTTCATCACCCAGGAGGAAGTCGATACCAAAGACGCACGAAACTCTGACAAATGGAACTTTGCTCCCTCATATGTTCTTCAATGTGCAAATTACTATGTGGAACAAATGGACCAGAGCTTCAGCTCCGCTCACTCGAGGCAACATCCTCTCCACATTCACCGTGTCAATACCCGCAATAGCTCATTAACTTCAATGGTTTCTCGTCTTACACCCGCAAACTACAAGGGATTGACGGCTGGCGTGTCCAATATTGTTAAAGAAGGAACTGCAGATGCCGGAAAATCGAGGGTACACAAAATGCTGGAGAAACGCAGCGGGTGCAGCAGTATCTATGGAGCGAAGGAGATAGGTAACGTTTCGGGCCGAAAACCTTCTTCAGACCAATATTGGACCTGTGGACTTCGGGAGCCGCGGTCTCCGGTAGCAGGCGGCCGTTTCGGAACGCCAAGCCGCTGAGAGCGTTCTTCCGCCGCCAGAACTCCATCATCCCGACGAGACGGCCTGAAACATCGGGCGGCCGCAGCGGCGACTGCGGAGGCCTCAATAGGCCCCGACCGCGGGTGAACATAGAGGAAGTGGACTGAACTTTGCTGCCTTCCTTCACAGTGGGAAATGTCGATCCCGCTGTGGGGGGATGTTGGTATGTTTAATGTTAAATTCTATAATGTTGTTTTTATTTTATCTGTGTGCTGCAATGGCAACTCAAATTTCACTACACCAATTGGTGTATGTGATAATAAACGTCCGTTGTCCTTTGTCCTTAATATTGGTCATATAGCCATTCAGACGATCAGGGGTTTGTCGAATATACTTTATCTGATTTACTTCCCAAGTATTTGCATTCTTCCGCAGAAGAAGATGACCATGTTCTGATGACGCTATTCCCGGATGCCACTACTCACATGTTCAATTAAAATATTTATGAATCGCCTCCTTGTGTTCTCGATTGGCCCTCGCAATTTATGATGACTTACCATCTACTGCTTTAATTATTTTCAGTATCCGTCGATGAGCCGCTAGTACATCCAGCAATATAACACGAGGGTCACACTGAATTGTCCTGCTCCCCATTATAGCAGCATGTTGCCTTTGTTTCATGCTGTCATAAACGCCTACTTCATTTTTCAAAATATTGTATTCAATTTGCCAGGGCCTAAACTTATTCTAAGAGACAAAAAGAGGTTACGATTTTAATTCCTGCGACGAGGGTAATTCCCTGGTTGGCAGGACTGTTATATATTGATAGAATGGAGCGGCTGGGCTTGTATACAGTGGAATTTAGAAGGATGAGAGGGGATCTTATTGAAACATTTAAGATTATTATGGGTAGACCCAAAATGCTGGAGAAACTCAGCGGGTGAGGCAGCGCGTATGGAGAGAAGGAATTGGCGATGTTTCGCGTCGAGACCCTTCTTCAGACTGATGTCAGGCGAGAGGGTAGGACAAAGAAAGAATGTGGGCGGAGACAATGGGACTGGTGGGGGACTGTGAAGGGGAGGGGATAGAGAGAGAGAGAAAGAGAGAGAAGGGAGAGAGAGGCAGGGCTACCTTAAGTTAGAGAAGTTAATATTCATACCGCTGGGATGTAAACTATCCAAGTGAAATACGAGGTGCTGTTCCTCCAATTTGCGCTGGGCCTCACTCTGACAATGGAGGAGGCCCAGCACAGAAAGGTCATATTGGGAATGGGAGGGTGGGTTGCAGAACTGGGCCACCAGCTTGGTTAAGACGGACTGAGCGGAGGTGTTGGGCGAAACGATTGCCAAGCCTGAGCTTGGTCTCGCTGATGTAGAGAAGTTAACACATGGAACAGCGGATACAGTAGATCATGTTGGAGAAGATGCAAGTGAACCTCTGCCTCTCCTGAAAATACTGCTTGGGTCCTTGGATGTAATCGAGGGGGGTGATAAAGGGAATGGCGTTGCATCTCCTGCGCTCGCAAAATAAAGTATCTGGGGAGGGGGAGCTTTGGATGGGAAGGGATGAATTAACCAGGGAGTTACAGATGGAACAGTCTCTGTGGAAAGCAGAAAGGGGTGGTGATGGGAGGATTTGGCCAGTAATGGGTTTGTGAAGGGATTGGACACAGTAGAGGCATGAAACATGTGCCTGATGTAGGGGGTGTCCAGATCCAGGGGCCTCGGTTTGAAAATAAGGGGTAGGCCATTTAGAACTGAGATGAGGAAATACTTTCTCACCCAGAGAGTTGTGAATCTGTGGAATTATCAGCCTCGGAAGGCAGTGGAGCCCAATTCTCTGGATGCTTTAAAGAGAGAGTTAGATAGAGTTCTCAAAAATAGCAGAGTCGGGGGATAAGGGGAGAAGGCAGGAACGGGGAACTGATTGTGGGTGATCAGCTATGATCACATTGAATGGCGGTGCTAGCTCACAGGGCCGAATGGCCTACTCCTGCACCTATTGTCTACAAAATATAAGAAAAGATGTCGGAGTTTTGAACAAATAAACAATGTGTTCTTCACAACGAGCCAGGCAGCATCTGTGGATGGAACGGCTGGAGGGCGTTCCGGGATGTGGCCCTCTTCAAACTGACAGAACACTGAAAGGTAAAGCACATGAATAGGTCCTTTGTCCAACAAGCTTTGGGTCGAAAATATTCCCAAGATTAACTAACCTCATCTGCCTGCACAGGTTTCATTCCACTCTAGTCTGTGCATATTCACTTAACGTCTCTTAAACGATGCTATCTTCTCTGCTTCCACCACTATCCCTTTCAATTCCTTCAATGATCCTGGTTTAAAAAATCGCTCTGTATATCTTGTAGACAAAAATGGTGGAGAAACTCAACGGGTCAGGCGGCATCTATGGAACGAAGGAATACGTGACGTTTCGGGTCCGGACCCTTCTGCAGCATTTGTGTCTACCTTCGATTTTTCCAGCATTTGCAGTTCTTTCTTAATCATGTACATTAATGCAGTACATCTTGTGATAGGATTAGGGGGAGAATATTGGAAAATGTACGTGGGTTTGGGCAAAGTAATGGATGTATATGCGTGCAGAGAATGCAAATGGGTGGAGTTAGTACAAAGGCTGAAGGTGAAATGGAGACAAAGGGGTGTCGGATAAGAAAAAAAGTGAGGGGAGATTTTGGGAAACGTGTGACTCGTGAATGCGATATGAGAGTGCGAAGGTGAGGTGGGTGACTAGGTGGTCTGCGAAAAAGCGTGGGGGGGGAGTCAAAGGAATGGGAAAGAATGGAGTGGGGGTATTACTTTAATTTACTTGAAGATTGAAAACTAGGTTGTAAAATACTCAAGTGAAACATGTGGTGCTTGTCTTCAATTACGAATGGCGATGGCCGTTTGGAAAAAAATGCATTGAAGGAGTATGTGGGAGGCTCTGCATCGAAAAAAAATCAGCTGATATCTCGAAGGACCAACACGCTTCCATCTCCTTCCTACCATGGGGATGAAGGTACTGGAGCCTAAAGACTGGCGTCTATCAGGTTTCAAAACAACTTATTCCCAACAATCATAGAAGACTGCGCAGCACTAACCATAACCTTGTAGTGGCCTGGATGAGGTCAGTAAAAGCCAGACGCCAGGCAGGTTCAGAAGTAGTTTAATGACTCGTCACAAACACACAGAACGCCCCCGAGCAGGATCTGGGAAACCCCGTGGGCAGACGATCGACCCTGACCCTCAAGAGCCGAGGGGGGTGATCCAAGAGGTGGCCTAACCCCCAGGGACTGCCACAGGACCCCCCCCCCCCCCCAAGAACAAGAGGGACGAAACGGACAGGCGGGTGCACGCGGCGACTAGGCCGGTGCACACTATGCCAAACACGGGAACGGGCAACCGACCATCAGGTGCAGGGGACAGAGTTGCCACTGGAGGAGGTACCCTAGACCAGGCACGTGCCGTCAGGGTAGGCAAGGTAGGCACTGCCTACCCTGACTAAAATTATAAAATGGTAATTACTAAATATAAATAGTAAAGGCATGGGAGAATTATGCATATCTAAGAGATCGACCTCTTAGGTAGGCATAATTCTCCATGCCTTTCAACGGCAGCAGTTGCAACGCGCGAAGGTCTGTGCAGCCCACGTGCCGTCAGCACTGCTTCAATGACAAGCGGGGCTGAAGGCAGCTGTAATTCTGCCCAAAGATTATAGAGGAGCTCCTTTAGGGATGTTGGGGGAGTCCAGAACAAGGGGTCACAGTCTAAGGATAAGGGGGAATTCCTTTAGGACCGAAATGAGGAAAACATTCTTTACACAGAGAGTGGTGAGTATCTGGAATTCTCTGCCACAGAAGGTAGTTGAGGCCAGTTCATTGGCTATATTTAAGAGGGCGTTAGATGTGGCACTTGTGGCTAAAGGGATCAGGGGGTATGGAGAGAAGGCAGGTACGGGATACTGAGTTGGATGATCAGCCATGATCACATTGAATGGCGGTGCAGGCTCGAAGGGCCGAATGGCCTACTCCTGCACCTATTTTCTATGTTTCTATGTTTCTATAATCTTTGATTCTGCCTTTGCTGTATTGTGCTTGCGCAGCAGCCTTATGCGCATGCACAGCGCTGGTTTCTTGGCGGGAATTTCAAATATGGATTGCCATTATCTGAAGTGTAATTTATCTTAGGAAACAAAGAGAGAAGAATGGAGTTCGTTTACCAATAATGTGGTAAGTACATTTCTTAGTGCTATATGTTTTTAAATACCGTATTTCCCGATGTGGGGAAGTTCCTTCACAGCGTTTGGGGAGTATGGCCCGGGGTAAAGTTGCGGGGAGGGCAGGAGCGTTGTGAAGGAGGTGGTCGGGATCATGCCACTTGCGACACTCCTTGCACGGAGGCGTGCAATGCCACCACATTGAGGCTGGAGGAGAAGTAGCTTGGGAGGCTGTGAGCGGCCGCCAGGCCGCAGCGAAACCGCCCGCCACCTCAGCGTCTTCTGCCGGGCCCCGCTCACCTCTGACAACTCTCCGTCTAAAAATCTCGCTCCTGCCGCTCGCTGGCCTCACTCATGTCAGCCGCTTCCCGCAAATCCTTAAATTCTGATTGAGGTTATTCGGCTGTGGGAATTTAAGGATTTGCGGGAAGCAGCTGACATGAGCTCAGCCGGCGAGCGGCAGGTGAGAAGTCTTCAGACAGAGAGCACTACCAGAGGTGAGCGTACGGCAGAAGGCACTGAAGTGGTGGCCAGTTCTGCTGCCAGGTCCCGGCAGGTGCTCGCAGCTACCCGAGCTGCTTCTATCCCCGGCTACAATGCGGTGGCTCTGCGTCCAGAGCGGTGCGGCAGCGGTGAGTGAGTGAGTTACTGGCATTATCCCCGATCCCCTCCTTCTCAACACTCCTGCCCCCCCTGCAACTTTACCCCTGGCACAGACTCTCCACATGCTGTGAAAGGAACTCCCCCTCCCCAAATTCAGTAATTCAGAATAAAGGAGACTTGGAAGCCTTGGGCAAATTGAGTTGTTAATGTCTTTATTTTTATTTTTTCATTTTAACGGAGAGAACAATCTGCGCATGTGCGGTTTAAGTTTGGAGGATGCTAACCTAGCTGGAAGGGAATACTCGTTTTATTCAACAGTACATAAAACTTATTCACGTATTGACTATTTTCTAGTGGACACAAAACTAATTCACAACACAATGAACCCAAAATATTATAACAGTATCATTTCTGACCACTCCCCACTAAGTGTTTTTTTTTTAAATTGGAAGGAATGCCTAATAAAAAATCATTTTGGAGGTTTAATCCTCAAATCCTAAATGACCCACAAGGTGGTATGTACTAAAAACGATATGGAACTTTTTTTCGAGACCAATGACACCCTAGATAATTCACCCGTGCTACTATGGGAATCTTTTAAAGCATTTTTCAGAGGATCTATAATTTCATATCAAGCTTTTCAAAATATAAAGAATAAGAATGAACAAATACAGTTAGAAGACGAAATTAGACAATTGAATCTAGATAATGCTAAAGAGCCAACTATAGATAAACATAACAAAATAACAATATTTAAATTTAAATTAGATTAAATATTATCAGCAAAAGTTATAAGATTATTTCAAATCACAAAACAGGAAAAATTTGAATTCGGTGATAAACCACATAAACTTTGGGCACGCCAGCTGAAAAAAACGGGAAAAAGAACATACGGTTTTAAAGATCAAATCAGATAATGGGGAATTGTTAACACTACCTAATGATATTAATAAAATATTTGCTCAATTTTATCAACATTTATACACATCTAAAACGTCAGCAGATAGTATTAAAGTTACAGGGTTCTTGGATAACTGTAACCCGAGTGAACAGGAGGAATTAGGAGCACAGATCTCAATTAAGGAAATAGAAGAAACAATAAACTCATTGAAAAATGGAAAACACCAGGACCAGATGGGTTTAGTAATGAATGTTATAAAAGATTTTATGAGATAATTTCACCACGTTTACATAAAATGTACACATATGTTTTCAAAGAACAAATATTACCAGAAACATTAGCGGAATCAACGATTACACATATCAAAAATAAAGATTTAGAAGACCCTGGTCCATACAGAGCCATCGCACTGTTAAATACAGATCAAAAAATATTAGCGAAAAAATTAGCTAGAAGATTCAGTAAATATATTCGTAAATTAATAAATGCGGATGAAACAGGGTTCATACCCAAGAGATACGCATGCAATAATCTGAGACGTCTGTTTAATATAATGCATTCATATAAATTCTTAATGGGTTGGACAGGCTAGATGCAGGAAGATTGTTCCCAACGTTGGGGAGCTCCAAGACAAGGGGTCACAGCTTAAGGATAAGGGGGAAATCCTTTTGGACCGAGATGAGAAGGACTTTTTTCACACAGAGTGGTGGGTCTCTGGAACTCTCTGCCACAGAGGTAGTTGAGGCCAGTTCATTGGCTATATTTAAGCGGGAGTTAGATGTGGCCCTTGTGGCTAAGGCGATCAGAGGGTAAGGAGAGAAGGCAGGTACGGGTTACTGGGTTGGATGATCAGCCATGATCATATTGAATGGCGGTGCAGGTTTGAAGAGCCGAATGGCCTACTCCTGCACCTAATTTCTATGTTTCTATATAAAACTGACGAACAAGATTTATCAATTATCTCATTGGACGCAGAAAAAGCTTTTGATCAAGTGAAATGGGACTACATGGTTAAAGTATTTCAAACATTTCAAATGGGAGAGAATGTTATTTCATGGGTAAAACTATTATATGACAGACCCACTGCTAGAATATTAACTAATAAAATGTTGTCTCAGAAATTTCAATTATCCAGGGGCAATAGACAGGGATGCTCACTATCACCCCTGCTATTGCTCTTGTAATAGAACTGCTAGCTGAAAGGATTAGAACACATCTGAACATCCATGGTATAATATAATTCAAATAACAAAATATCATTATATGCAGATGATGTACTACTGTACATCACAAAATCACAAATCAGCATACCAAATATATTAAATCTAATACAGGAATTTGGACCCTTTTCAGGATATAGAATAAACTGGAATAAAAGTGAAATTATGACGATAAAACCTCAAGTGTCAACACTTCTGCTAAAATGCCCTTTTAAAATCGCTACAGATACTTGGGAATCGAAATTACCAGAAAATATAAATCTTTATTTAATGCAAACTATATGCCCTTACTTAACAAATTAAACGCCCTGATTAAGTATTGGAAAATTCTTCCGCTGTCTTTAATAGGATGAATAAATGCTATAAAAAATGATCTTCCTAGCACAAATGTTATATCTATTCCAATCAATACCAATATACTTACCTAAAAAGTTTTTTTTTAAACTGGATTCTCCTATTACAAATTTCATATGGGACTATAAATCTCATAGAATTCAAAGAAGACATGTGTGCAAACCCAAACAATTTGGTGGATTAACACTCCCTAATTTTTTGTATTATTATTGGGCAGCAAACGTCAAAAATGTGATTCACCTGTTGGACAACTCCGCCCAGCGGGTGGACTGGACAGTAATGGAGAGAGAGGATTGTGCCCCTTTTAATATAGGAGCGATCCTTCTCTCACCAACAAAATTGAATAATATAGTAAAAATCCAATTATTCATAGTACTATCAGAATTTGGAAACAAATAAAATTAACCCTTAAATTACGGAATGTATCACTTCTCACCCCAACGGTTAATAATCCGTCGTTTAAACCCTCTAGTATTGACAAATCATTTACATATTGGGAAAGAATAGGAATTAAAACGTTCGGAGACATGTATGAAAATGGATATTTCTTGTCATTCCAACAACTACAACTTAAATACAACCTGAGAAGTAATCAATATTTTAAATATTTTCAAATTGGTGATTACTTGAAAAAATATACACAAGAATATCAAAATTTGTCTCCAGACTTATTAGACGAAGCAATGCATATTAAGGCAGATTCAACTAATTTGATACCATATTTGCATAATATTATCCTAAATATAGAAATACCATCATCTTATATAATTAGAAGAGATTGGGAACAAGAACTAGCTATAAAAATCTCGATATTTTTTATTTTTCTTTCTTTTCCTTTGTTTTTCTTTTTTAGTCTCTCTTTTGTCCTACGCTTCTATGGGTTCTTCTTCATCACTCTTTCACGCACTTACCATCATATCTAACTCTCTCTATTCTTCCCCTAACTCTTCTGCTTCTTAAAGTATAAAATAAGAAGTGGTACAGGAAATGTATTATGTTATTTTTGGCTTATATCATTGTAATGTACATTGCTTCTAATAAAGAAAAAAATATATATATATAGTGTTTTTTAAAATAGCCAACTGACTGCGTACCCTGAGTAATTACTCACGGCACATGCCTGCCCTAGACGGAGGGTGCCCTCGCTTACGGGGCCGCACCACCAGCACTGGCTGATCAATGTGCCGGCTTCAGCCCGATGTGCCGGGCTCATGCCGATCCCCCATGTCCAGGACGAAAGTAGACGAGCCATGCTCCATGACCCGGAAGGGACCCTCATACAGCAGATCCTCGAAGACGAACTGGCAGTCCTCCAGACCAGAGGGAACGAGCGGATGGAAGGACCCATGACGAGACGCGGGCACCGACACCAGCTTGCCCACTGTCTGCCGAAGACGGTGCAGAGCGTCTGAAGGCTGCTCCACCTGGCCCCGTGCCGGCAGGATGAACTCCCTGGGCACTGTCAACGAGCGCCATACACCAACTCGACGGAGGAGGAGGCCAAGTCCTCCTTGGGTGCGGTGTGGATCCCAACCAAAACCCACGGTGAGCGTCCACCCAGTCCGGATCATTGAGCCGTGCATTCAGGACATCCTTGAGTTGGCTCCACCAGTCCGTTTGCCTGCATATGATATGCCGTTGTGTGGTGCAGGCGAATGCTCATGAGGTGTGCCATGTCCAACCACAGTTCCGACATGAACTGAGACCCCCGGTCAGATGTTATGTGCAGTGGCACACTGAACCAGGCGACCTAGTGCGCCACCAAGGCTCAAGCACGAGTGGCTGTTGAGGAATCAGCCAGCGGATTGGCTTCAGGCCACTGCGTGAACCGGTCCACCACTGTGAAGCCACGGTGGCAGCGTCCCCACGATGTCCACGTGAATGTGGTCAAACTGCTGCTGAGGGTTGGTGAAAACCTGCAACGGCACACGAACGTGTCGCTGCACCTTGGCGGTCTGGCACGGGATGCAGGTGCGAGCTCAATGTCCAACATCCTTGTGCAGCCCGTGCCACATGAAACGGGATGCTCAAGGGCTGTTGTCACCAGGATGGAGGGATGAGCAAGTCCGTGGAGCGCCTCAAACACCCTGCACCGCCAAGCGATGGGGACGATGGGTCTCGGAAACACATTGGAGCATTCGCACAGAAGCGTTGCGCCCCCAGGACCACAGACCACGTCCTCCAACTGCAAGCCCGATACCACCGTGCGATAGGCGGCCATTTCCTCATCCACCAGCTGTGCGGCTGCCAGGGGGAATAATCAATACCCTCAGCGACTTGGAGAATGGTGCGAACAGCAGGTTGCGAGAAGGCGTCGGCCACCCTGTTGTACTTGCCCTCGACGAAATGTATGGAGGTGGTGTACTAGGACATTAGTCTAGGTGCTGCAAACGCAAAAGCGCGGTCGCCGCTGAGCTTATGCCTGGCCCGCGGGTTGGTCAGTAACCCCAAGTCGGCCAATCTGCTTGTTTTCTGCTCTTCACCACAAGATTAACAAACAGTTTCTACCCCAAGGCCATCACCATTCCGAATTCTACACTGAACACAGAGCCCCCATACCCAATATTTTGTACTGCTACAACACTACACTGTGAAATATTGCACATTCTGACGACGTTTTTCTTGCCGTTGTTGTTATTCCCATTGTCGTTATTATTTATCTGTTACGTTGGAGCTCCGCTCGGGCAGTGCGCCTGAAATTTTGCTGTATGTCTTTACAATGACAATAAAGTGCATTATTATTATTATTATTATTATTATTATTATTATTATTATTATTATTATTATTATTATTATTATTATTATTATTCTGTTACACGTTTCTACAAATAAAATGGGCAGCACAGTGCTGGGTTGTAACAGAACGTGGTTTCGCCCAAGACCACAGGAAATTGCAGAGTTCACGATGTATCCCAGTCCATCGCACAAACTGGACTATCCACGTTTAACAACATCTATACCACGCTGCTTCGGAAATGCAGCCGATATAGTAAAAAACCTGTCCCACCCCAGCCATTCCTTGTGCTGACTACCCTGAACGGCAGAAGTTATAGAAGTTTCAAAGTGCGCACCACCAGACTCAGCGAAGCTTTTTTCCCTCTATTATTAGGCTACTGTACCGTTCCGTTCGCCTTTATTCCATTGAGGACAACGGACAATAGAACTGATACGTTCCACAGACGATAACTAATATAACCATAGAACAATTACAGCACGGAAACAGGCCATCTCGGCCCTTCTAGTCCGTGCCAAACACTTACTCTCACCTCGTCCCATCTACCTGCACTCAGACCATAACCCTCCACTCCTTTCCCGGCCATATACATATCTAATTTATTTTTAAATGATAAAATCGAATCTGCCTCCACCACTTCCACTGGAAGCTCATTCCACACAGCTACCACTCTCCGAGTAAAGAAGTTCCCCCTCAAGTTGCCCCTAAACCTTTGTCCCTTAATTCTCAAATCATGTCCTCTTGTTTGAATCTTCCATCTCAATGGAAAAAGCTTATTCACGTCAACTCTGTCTATCCCTTTCATCATTTTAAAGACCTCTATCAAGTTCCCCCTTAACCTTCTGCGCTCCAAAGAATAAAGACCTATCATGTTCAACCTTTCTCTGTAACTGAGGTGCTGAAACCCAGGCAAAATTGTAGTAAATCTTCTCTGTACTCTCTATATTTTGTTGACATCTTTCCTTTAATTTGGCGACCAAAATTGTACACCATACTCCAGAATTGGTCTCACCAATGTACAATTATAACATTACATCCCGACTTCTATACTCAGTGCTCTGATTTACAAAGGCCAGCACACCAAAAGCTTTCTTTACCACCCTATCTACATGAGATTCCACCTTCAGGGAACTATGCACAGTTATTCTTAGATCCCTCTGTTCAACTGCATTCCTCAATTCTCTACTATTTACCATGTACGTCCTATTTTGATTTGTCCTGCTAAGATGTAGCACCTCACACTTATCAGCATTAAACCCCGTCTGCCATCTTTCAGCCCACTCTTCCAAATGGGCTAAATCTCTCTGTAGACTTTGAAAATCTACTTCATTATCCACAACACCACCTATCTTCATAACTTCATCCTGAAACTCTGCATCTTCCTGTTGTTCTTGAGTTTGAACTTGTCGTATCCATGTCTGCTATATCTTCCGCCCATGTAACAAAAAATAAACTAAACCGAAACTTACCCAAAGAATGTTGCATTTATTTGAACCTACAGGGCTTTACAATTGAATACACTTTAACGCCAAGTTGTCGGTTTTACAGCATTGCCCATTTCTTGACGTCAGCTAGCGTTAATCCCTCCGTCACTCATGATTTGTCCATGTTATACAGCACCGAGAATGAAGCACATTTTATCCGAAGGATAATAATACAGTTAAAACCTAGCCAATGTTCAAAAGAACAAACCTCCCAATAAGATGCAAAAAAAGATCAAGAGAGTAGATATTATTATGGTATTGGGTAACTGTACTGCACTGATTTCGCACTGATTTTTGGGTAACTATACTGCACCGGTTTGGCACTGATTTTTTTCTACACCTGATTGAGAATACAAACGATACAACCTTCAATCTTAGTATGACACTCGGTGTGAAATGAGTTTGTATTTCCTTGGTAGCTCACGCCAGAATATCCAACAGGAAGGAGTGGTAATTGATCCTGTCATATGTGACCCTTAAGTCGACTCCGAATCGCTGTCAATTAAACCGGAGCCACTAATTGCTGTATTAAGCCAGTTCGGTATTCCGAAAAACACAAGGAATCATGGGATTTGTCAAAGGTCGTGCATCATAAATAAAAATCAAAGGAAACGCTGCAGATTCAGTGAGTTTAGTTTGGGTCCGTTTTTTCAGTGGGAGACCGGGGCGGGCCCGGAGGAGGGGGGGAGACCGGGCGGGCCGGGGGGGGGAGGGCAGACTGGATGGGCCGGGGTGAGGCCCGCAAGTGCTGCCGAGCCGCCACTGGACCGTCCCCAGCCCTCAACTTTTCAATGTTGGCATTGTAAACTACAAGTTTTTGCTCTTCAAACCACGTATGACATGCCTTTCTGCCCACTAGGTTCCCATTGAGAATGTCCTGTAGATTCAATTTCTTAAGAAAATGATTTTATTTTTAAATAGCCTAAGTATCCAAATAACAAACTAATGATTCACTGTGAAAAGTTGAGGAAAAACAAGGTGTACAGTGTTGCTTATTGGTTTCAATCTGCGGAGTATGATGATGTTACAGATTATGATAGGCCAATGTACCAGCTAGCAACTGATCTTCTCCATAAAGACTTGGTCTATTGCCAGAAATTGTAATTTATTTACCTATCTGTTATGGACTTACAGCATATAATACAATAATATGAAAGTTCTGATCTTGAGAATATCACATTTTTGAATTTACAAGGCAGTCTGGGTGTTTATTACTATTTCCGTCACAACGGTCAATTTTGTAATTAGCTACAATTAGGTAATTAACTAATTATATGCTTTAATTTTACCAATTTACCACTTTATCAATTTATTTATTCATGTGTGTATTTACGTATATAATGGTATATGGACACACTGTTCTGTTTTGTAGTCAATGCCTACTAAGTTCTGTTGTGCTGAAGCAAAGAGAGAATTTCATTGTCCTGTCAGGGACACATGACAATAAACTCTTTTGACTTTGACTTTGACAATTTCAGGTCATAGAATCATATAATCATAGAAAATAGTTGCACGAGTAGGTCATTCGGCCCTCTCGTGCCAGCACCGCCATTCAATATGATCATGGCTGATCATCCAAATCAGTATCCTGTACCTGCCTTCTCTCTATACCCCCTGATTCCTTTAGCCACAAGGGCCACATTTAACTCCCTCTTAAATATAGCCAATGAACTGGCCTCAACTACCTTCTGTGGCAGAGAATTCCACAGACTCACCACTCTCTGTGTGAAAAATGATCTTCACACCTCGGTCCTAAAAGACTTCCCCCTTATCCTTAAACTGTGACCCCTTGTTCTGGAGTTCCCCAACATCGGGAACAATCTTCCTGCATCTAGCCTGTCCAACCCCTTAAGAATTTTGTAAGTCTCTATAAGATCCCCCCTCAAGCTCCTAAATTCCAGCGAGTAGAAGCCGAGTCTATCCAGTCTTTCTTCATATTGTGAGAAAAGGGTTAACAGACATGGTTGATTTAAACTAGGGATAGAAAAATATAGCTTAGAAAGAAATAAGGTGTCAGCAGAAATCAGACTGCTAGTAGAATAGAAAGTAACGAGATATAGAACAGAGAGAAATTCGAGATAAAAAGTAACAAACAGATAGAGACTTCAGTATAAGCCTTTGACGTCAGGAGATGTTCCGAGACGTTCCTGGACTTTCTCGTGGGAATGTGGGCTTTCTGTTATAATTAAAAAGAGGCAAAATGGTGAGAAAAGAGGGTGTGGCTATAATGTAATGAAATGTGTAAAGATAGAATACATCCCGACCCTCGGTGTGCCTCTGGGGGACAGCAAAGGAGAGGCACCTATTCTGCAGAATATTATCTTAATCAAAACGTCTTTGCCTGACTTTGTCTCTAAAGAATTTGTGATTTTTTTATATCTCACAATTTGGGGGCTCGGTTCCGGGATTTAATTACTCCAAGCCAGTTGACGGGGATACACGGACAAAGAGAAGGTGCACCCCGCTGAGTTCAGCGGTCTCAGACTCCTTGCTTACCATCAGAAGGTTTGAGCCAGTGATGCCCGGACCAAACAGAGACTCAGCAAAGAAGTGAAGGTGGTTGGAGATTGGTTGGAAATCGCGGAAATCGAGTAATTCTGTGCACAGACCCCGGTAAGAAACTTTGACTGTTATAGTATTACCTGGGCGATTTGATAAAAGATCGGAGAGGAATTCTGATAAAGAGAATGGGAAATGTAAGTGAAAAACCCAAAAGGGAGAGAAAAGGCCTAAAGCCAAATCCCCGCATTCTGCCTAATAGCGCGTTGGGGCGAATGCTGAACCACTGGGGGGCAGGAAATACCCAGGGGTTGGAGAAGACAACAATGATAAGATATTGTTATTTTAAATGGCCAAAACACCCGATTAAAGGAGCTTCGGTCTGGTGGCCAGAGGATGGGTCAGATGAGGATTGGGTACAACAGGTATTGAATGAAGGGTTACACAAAAAGCTGGAGAAACTCAGCGGGTGCAGCAGCATCTAAGCAGTGAAGGAGATAGGCGACGTTTCGGGTCGAGACCCTTCTTCAGTCTGAAGAAGGGTCTCGACCCGAAACGTCGCCTATCTCCTTCACTCCTTAGATGCTGCTGCACCCGCTGAGTTTCTCCAGCTTTTTGTGTAACCCTCGATTCTCCAGCATCTGCAGTTCCTTCTTTAACACAGGTATTGAATGAATATGTGAAAAATAAACCCAATCCAATAATAGAAGAGATCAATTATGCCGCAGTATGGGAAACGGGATGTAATCTGTTGAAATTAAAAGAGGAGTCTGGAGAGTTAAATTCCTTATCACCCTCATGGAATTTACTGGAAAACCTAGCTCCTCCCTATGTACATCCATCACCCGACGTAGTGCCGCCAATTCGACCCCCGCCTCCACTCGTGGCGACGGGAGTGGAAGAAGTGACACCTGGGTCCGCTTTGATGGTAAAAAGAAAGGTCAGGGTAAAACAAGAATTTAATGATGATGTTACTGACAGTGATGACACCGACAGTGACCTACCGGACCCCAGGAGTTAGAAAGAAAAGGGAATAAAGAGACAGGAGGCGGTCGCGGTAGATGAATTAAACCCCCCGTCATCAGGAGGTCAGACAGAGTAAGAAGAAAATCGGTAAAAATTAGACCTCTAAGAGAGGTACACTGAAGTGAGGAATTTCAAAAAAGAAATGACAAGCCTCCTAGGGGATCCTTTAGGTCTGGCAGAACAGTTAGATCAGTTTCTTGGGCCAAACACTTACACATGGGAGGAGTTAATGGCCATTATGGGGAATCTCTTCACATCCGAGAAGAGGCAAATGATTAGGGCAGCAGCAAGAGCCAGGTTGGGAAGAAGGGAACAGCAGCAGGACGAGGAAATATGAAGGACCTGCGGGATATAATTATTAAAGGAATAAGGGAGGCAGTACCCAAAGGACAGAATTTCAAACGAGCATTTGAGAATGGACAGCAGAAAGATGAGGCCCCGAAAGTGTTCCTTCAAAGACTCAGGAAGAACATGCGACAGTATACCGGAATAGACCCGGACTCAGAGGCAGGACAACAATTGCTTAGGGCCAATTTTGTAACCAAATCCTGGCCTGATGTGAGGAAGAAGTTAGAAAATATGCATGATTGGAATGAGAAACCACTACCTCAGTTGCTTACAGAGGCCCAGAAAGTGTGGAGAGATGAGGAGAAACAGAAGGGGAAGGCACTGATTATGTTGCAGGCTGTAAAGCGAGTGGTAGATGTTAAAGAACAGGTAGGTACAGGATGGAGAGGGAGTTCCTCCCGAGGTAGAGGTAGAGATAGAGGAGGCGGCAGAGGCTGGGAGAGAGAAGGAGAAAGGTATGGCAGGAACCAGAGAGAAGGAGAAAGGTATGGCAGGAATCAGAGAGAGAGAGAGAAAGGTATGGGAGGAGCCAGGGTGAAGGAGAAGGCCGGCGCAAAAGGGCAGAGACAAATACAGGACAACATTGGAGGGGAAGGAAGGAACAGTGTATACCGATTCAAAATACCCTTTTAAAGGTACACACCTTTGGGAAAATCTGGAAAGAGCGAGGAATGATAACCACTCAAGGGAAAAAATTAGCACATGAGCAATTGATAGGACAGACACTGGAAGCCTTGAAAAAACCAGAACGAATAGCCATAGCATATGTGGCAGGGCATCAGAAGGGTAACACCCTAGAGGTCAGAGGAAATAGGGCAGTGGATGGGGTTGCAAAAAGAGCAGCCACCGGACAGATGGTAATGAAGTCACTAATATCTTTAAGGGGACAAGAGGAAAAGATACCTATCTTTAGTGAGAAAGAGCAGGAACACATGTGAGAAATGGGGGCTCAGGTTACTTCAAATGGAAAATGGTGGACACCGGATGGAAAGCAGCTATTGAACAAAGAAATAATGAGAGAATTATTAGGGAGGTTGCATGGACAAAGCCATTGGGGAACACAAGCCCTCTCTGACACCCTCCTCAGAACCTACGCTTGCCGTGGAATGTATACCATGGCCGGACAAGTCATAGGGGGCTGTGTAATATGTCAGCGAATTAACAAAAAAATCATGAGAGCAGTCCCAGGAGGAGGACAACCATTAGCAGTTAGACCCTTCCAGAGAATACAGATAGATTTCACCGAGCTGCCCCGGGTACAAACCTGGAAGTACCTGTTAGTGATAGTGGACCATTTCATCAGGTAGGTAGAGGCATTCCCCACGGCAACTGCCACCTCACAGGCGGTAGCCAAGATATTACAAGAACAAATTATACCCAGATATGGGATTGTGGAAACAATAGACTCAGCTAGAGGGACCCATTTTGCCTCCAAAACACATAAAATGATATGTGAAGCACTGGGAATAGAATGGAAATTGCATACACCATGGCATCCCCAGAGCTCAGGAAAGGTGGAAAGGAGGAATAGCACCTTGAAGACCCAAATCACCAAGTTGCTAGAGGAAACAAGACTCCCCTGGACTAAGTGTCTCCCGATAGCCCTGTTGAGAATCCGAACGGCACCTCGAAAAGACATAGGGATATCACCATATGAAATGTTATTTGGGCTCCCAGACTTAGGGAAGATAGAAGGAGTTCCAACAATGCGAGGGAACGATGTGTTCCTGAGGAACTATTTACTGGCAGTGTCCCAATCTCTTGCAGAACTAAAAATTAAAGGATTGCTGGCCCAGAGCCCACCACTGGACTTCCCGATTCACTCAGTCAAGGCTGAAGACTGGGTATTAATAAAAACGTGGAAAGAAGAAAAGCTGCAATCTAAGTGGACTGGACCCTACCTGGTGTTACTAATCACCGAGACAGCAGTACGAACAAGGGAGAAAGGGTGGACACACGCAAGTCGAGTTAAGGGTCCTGTGGAGGCCCCACCAGATAATATCAGCCCGTGGACTGTGCGCAAAGGAGAGGAACCATTGACTTTTATATTTACCAGGAACCCACGGGAAAAATGAAGATTTCGTGTTGGTGGGTCGTGTGTTGGGAAATCACCCAACTTGTAAGTAATGTAACATGCATAAAAATCACAATACCACAGAATAGAAGGTCCACCACCATCCCATTTGATGTATGTAAAGGGAAATGGTGGTGCGGCTATAGAATGTATGTATGCACCCATCCCTGTAAAGATTGGCACGCTGTGTGTTCACTTCATCAAAATATGGGTGGCATCAGACTATCAAACTGATAGGTGTAAAGTGTATCAAAACCCGAACGAGAAATTACTAGGACGCGTATATGTGAGCATACAGAGTGTTCAAATGCAGGAAAGTGGTAGATATTGGATATGTGCAGATAGAACAGGGAAGGATGCATGTCTGAAGTTTGAGATAGAAGTGAAGTGGGATGGAGAGATGGTAAGATACGATGAGAAGGGAGAGGTGTTCAAGATAGATGACAGTCAGAATAGGGATCCCGGGGCAACACCAGCACCACCAGCAGTCAGCAATGTAAATAGGGAAAATGAGCCTAAGGATCTGAAGATAATGATAGTACCAGGAGAAACAGGATTAAGGCAGTTATATGCAATCAGACGTATAACATAACGGCTGAGGAACAGGGGCCACTGTTTAATGGCTCCTGGCTGAGAAAGCAGATAGTCAGTAGAGCTGATGTCTGGTGGTGGTGCGGGGAGAATACCCTGTGGCCCCGGTTACCAGGGTCATGGACAGGAACCTGTACCCTCATACAAATGATGATGCCCTTTACCATAGCAGTAGACCATGCTGTAGAATTCAAGGAAGGAAACCAAAGACAAAAGAGAAAGGTGAAAGGATCATTCGACACACACATCTATATAGAAGCGATAGGAGTGCCAAGAAGGGTACACGATGAACTCAAAGCCAGAAACCAGATAGCTGCGGGCTTTGAGTCCATGCTCTTCTGGTTGTCCACAATTAATAAAGATGTGGACTGGATCAACAACTTATACTACAATCAACAACGCTTTATAAATTACGCTTGAGATGCAGTTGAAGGATTAGCGGAACAACTGACAGCTACCAGCCAAATGACCTGGCAAAATTGCATGGCCTTGGACATGCTACTGGCTGAGAAGGGAGGGGTGTGTGTGATGTTTAGCGAACAATGTTGCACATTCATCCCCAACAACACTGCTCCAGATGGGTCAGTGTCAAGAGCCCTAGCAGGTCTCACCTCTCTGTCTATCGAATAGGCTGAGAACTCTGGAGTAGACACCTCCTGGACTGGGTTTCTAGAATCCTGGTTTGGGAAATGGAAGCACATCTTTACATCAACCCTAACATCAGTGGTAGTCATGGTGGGGTTACTGGGTTTGTTTGGATGCTGTATCATTCCCTGTGTACAGAGGTTGGCCCAGCGATTGATAGAAACAGACCTGACAAAGAACAGCGCTGCCACCATAATGGCCTTCAGAACACAGTATGACCAACGAGAGGGGGATACGGAGGCAAAGAATCTGTTGATAGCATTAGAAAAGGAGGATATAGTGTAAATCAAAAGATGCGTAGCAAAAAGAAAAATGATGGATTGTGAGAAAAGGGGTTAACAGACATGGTTGATTTAAACTAGGGATAGAAAAATATAGCTTAGAAAGAAATAAGGTGTCAGCAGAAATCAGACTGCTAGTAGAATAGAAAGTAACGAGATATAGAACAGAGAGAAATTCGAGATAAAAAGTAACAGATAGAAACTTCAGTATAAGCCTTTGACGTCAGGAGATGTTCCGAGACGTTCCTGGACTTTCTTGTGGGAATGTGGGCTTTATGTTATAATTAAAAAGAGGCAAAATGGTGAGAAAAGAGGGTGTGGCTATAATGTAATGAAATGTGTAAAGATAGAATACATCCCGACCCTCGGTGTGCCTCTAGGGGACAGCAAAGGAGAAGCACCTATTCTGCAGAATATTATCTTAATAAAAACTTCTTTGCCTGACTTTGCCTCTAAAGCGTTTGTGATTTTTTTATATCTCACAATATGGAAGTCCTGCCATCCCAGGAATCAGTCTGGTGAACCTTCTCTGTACTCCCTCTATGGCAAGAATGTCTTTCCTCAGATTTGGAGACCAAAACTTTACGCAATACTCCAGGTGTGGCCTCACGAAGACCCTGTACAACTGCAGTACAACATCCCTGCTCTTGTACTCAAATCCTTTTGCTATGAATGCTAACATACCATTCGCTTTCTTCACTGCCTGCTGCACCTGCATGCCTACTTTCAATGACTGGTGTACCATGACACCCAGGTCTCATTGCATCTCCCCTTTTCCTAATCAGCCACCGTTCAGATAATAGTCTACCCTCACGTTTTTGCTGCCAAAGTGGATAACCTCATCCAAGGTCATCCAAGCAAGATGCTTTATATTTGTTTCAGAATGCTTCAATCTATAATAACTGAAATTTTAATTAAGTTATCTTAATTTTAAATAAAGATGGGCTTTTGACTCTCCTCGATTACAGCTTTTGTGTTAAGTCAATGGAACAAGATAGGGAACAAGATGCTAATTTAAAGTATGAAAATGGCCATAACCTTTTTAATACTTAAGATATGAAAGTGAATTAGGTGTCAAATTAAACTTCTTTTTATGCTTCATATGATGGAATAAATTGCAGACTTGCTTTTAAAAATCTTAAAATGTTGCAACTTTGCTACTCTATATCTCCCCCTATCTCTCTCTCCCCGCCTGTCCCTGGCAACCGTTGCCAGGGCGGGATGGGCGGCTCCGATTGGCGGAGGGCGCTGTCTGTCCGAGGAACGGTCCTTTGTGACGTCGGGGCCGGGGGAAGCGGAACGTACTCCCATTGGCCGCTGGCGCTGCCTGTCGGTGGGGGGCGGGACCTGGTGGTGGTCACCGGTCACGTGAGACGGGCCGACAGGACAGGACGAGGCCTCCGCTCATCGCCGCGGCCGCTCAGGTGGGAACAGTCGCCGCCGCCTCTCGGCCCCGCGTCCTTTCCCCACCCTCTCCTCCATTCCCGAGTGCAATGTTGCGGCGGAGGAACTGGAGCCCGAGGTGGGAGTCGGGTCTGGGCGCCCTCCTGGCGGCGGGATTGGGGGTGACGTCAGGACGCCGATCGTGAGCGCCGTGCGTGTGCAGGGCGGGGGTACGTCACGGGGCAGGGCGGGTGTACGTCACGGGGCAGGGCAGGTACACGTCACACTGCAGGGCAGGTGTACGTCACAATACAGGGCGGGGGTACGTCACGGGGCAGGACGGGGGCACTTCACAATGCAGGGTGGGGGCGCGTCACAGTGCACGTCACGTCACGGCGCTGACCCTCTCCCTTGTCCTCCCCTTCCCCTCACTTCCACTGTCCTCATTCCACTTCCCCACTTGCTTCCTCTCCACCTCGCCACTCCTTCCCTCCTCCCCTTCCCTTATCCCCCTCCTTCACCCCGCTTCCCTTCCCCTCTCTCCCCCGCATCGCCTCCTCTACCCCTCTCCCCACACCCCTTCCCCCCCCCCCCCAGCTTCCCTCCCCATCCCCCACTTCCCCTCCTTCAAGCATTAGTAACGTTCATGCGTTAGTAATATCCTGTTTGCCAGCTTGTTGACAGTCTGCTCTCCTGCAGGGTTTAGGAGCCGTTGCTGTGGACGGAGAGAAGGAGACGTGAGCGGCCATTGAGGGCGGCCAGGGTGCCGTTGCCCCCCCCCCCCCCCCCCCATCTGCTCGATGTGCGGGCTGAGCTTTGAGGGGCTGAGCTTCGATGGAGGACCACATGACGGGGCATACCAAAGAGACGCACTATGAGTGCGACGTGTGTGGCAAGGCCTTGCAGCACCCGAGCCATCTGGAGTCCCACCGGCGGGTGCACACGGGAGAACAGCCCTTCAACTGCTCGGAGTGTGGCAAGAGTTTCACCAGCTACAGCATCCTACTGCAGCACAAAAGCGTGCACTCAGGCGAGAGGCCCTTCCCCTGCTCCACTTGCGGCAAGAGCTTCACGAGGGTGTATGACCTGAAGAGCCACTGGCAAGTGCACACGGATGAGAAGTCATATGGCTGCTCCACCTGTGGCAAGAGCTTTGCCCGGTTATCGGGGCTACAGGTGCACCGGCGGGTACACAGCAGCGAGCGGCCTTTCACCTGCTCCGACTGCGGCAAAGGCTTCAAGTTGCCATCAGTCCTGAAGGTGCACAGGCGCCTGCACACCGGGGAGCGGCCCTACACCTGCGCCCAGTGTGGCAAGGATTTCACCCAGTTACCCCACCTGCTGTCCCACCAGCGCTCCCACACTGGTGAGCGCCCCTACACCTGCGCCCAGTGCGGCAAGGGCTTCACCCAGTCCACCCACCTGCTGTCCCACCAGCGCACCCACACTGGCGAGCGCCCCTACACCTGCGCCCAGTGCGGCAAGGGCTTCACCCAGTCCACCCACCTGCTGTCCCACCAGCGCACCCACACCGGCGAGCGCCCCTACACCTGCTCCCACTGCAGCAAGGGCTTCACCCAGTCCAGCTACCTGCTGGAGCACCAGCGCAGCCACACCAGCGAACGCCCCTACACCTGCGCCCAGTGTGGCAAGGGCTTCACCAACTCCACCAGGCTGCTGTCCCACCAGCGCACCCACACTGGCGAGTGCCCCTACACCTGTGCCCAGTGTGGTAAGGGCTTCACCCAGTTCAGCAGCCTGCTGGAGCACCAGTGCACCCACACCGGGGAGCGCCCCTACACCTGTGCCCAGTGCGGCAAGGGCTTCACCAACTCCACCAGGCTGCTGTCCCACCAGCGCACCCACACTGGCGAGCGTCCCTACACCTGCGCCCAGTGTGGTAAGGGCTTCACCCAGTTCAGCAGCCTGCTGGAGCACCAGTGCACCCACACCGGGGAGCGCCCATACACCTGTGCCCAGTGCGGCATGGGCTTCACCAGCTCCAACAGGCTGCTGTCCCACCAGCGGGTGCATGCCGGCAACCGTCCCGTCCCCAGTCCGGTGTGTGGAGAGCGCTGTGCCATGGCTTCCCACGCCCTGTCTCACCAGCGCGTGCACACCAGTGGCCAGCTGTACAACTGCCCGTACTGCCGTGAGGCGTTTGATAGCTCGCGAGGGTTGCGACAGCACCGGCGGGCCCACGCCGGTGAGCGGCTGCTCCCACTGTGTCAAGCAGTTCAAAAGAGCACGGGGGCTACAGGAGCACCAGCAGATGCACACCAGAGAGAGGCCCTTTGAGTGCGTTGACTGTGGCGGGGGTTTCACCCACATATCCAGCCTGTGGCAGCATCGGCGGGTGAAACCACCCACTCACCTCTCAATGTTAACATTGTGTCAGTCTGAAGAAGGGTCCTGACCTGAAATGTCGCCTATCCATGTTCTCCAGAAATGCTTCCTGACCCGCTGAGTTACTCCAGTGCTGTAAAACGTCTGCTATCCATGTTCTCCACAGATGCTGTCTGACTCGCTGAGTTCCTCCAGCACTATGTGAAACGTCACCTATCCATGTTCTCCACAGAAGCTGCCTGACCCGCTGAGTTACTCCAGCACTCTGTGTTTGGTCCATATCCCTCCAAATCAGTCCTATCTATGTATCTGTCTAACTGTTTCTTAAATGTTGGGATAGTCCCAGCCCCAACTACCACCTCTGGCAGCTTGTTCCATACACCCACCACCCTTTGTGTAAAAACATTACCCCTCAGATTCCTATTAAATCTTTTCCCCTTCACCTTGAACCCATGTCCTCTGGTCCTTGATTCCCCCACTCTGAGCAAGAGACTCTGTGCATCTAACTAAATTGTGTTCCATACAAGATTCCAGCATCTGCAGTTTCTTGTGTCTCCCTCACCTATATCCACCTATCACTTCTGAAGAAGGGTCTCAACCTGAAACGTCACCCATTCCTTCTCTCTAGAGATGCTGCCTGGTGTTGCATGCATCCTCAATAAGGATTGTAACATAGTTGTATAGTAGTTTATTAAGAATATTTGTATTATGGTGGTGTGTTCTGGTTTGTGTTTATTGTAGTGTAATATTTATTTTTAATAATAATATTTTTTAATAATTGAATAAATATTTTGATTTTAAAAAAGCAGTCTGAAGAAGGGTCCTGACCTCAAATGTTGCATGTCCATGCTCAAAGGTACAAGTTATTCCAGGAGATTGTGTCTCATTTTGTAAACCAGCATCTGCTGTTCCTTGTACCTAGACTAGGCTTGCATTTCACCCAACACCTGCGCTCGGCCCGCCAAAGCCTGCTGGATCTCGGGGTTGCCAACCGGGACTTCCCACTCCCACACTTAATGGGTTGGACAGGCTAGATGCAGGAAGATTGTTCCTGATGTTGGGGAGGTCCAGGACAAGGGGTCACAGCTTTAGGATAAGGGGAAAATCCTTTAGGACCGAGATGAGAAGGACTTTTTTCACACAGAGAGCGGTGGGTCTCTGGAACTCTCTGCCACAGAGGGTAGTTGAGGCCAGTTCATTGGCTATATTTAAGAGGGAGTTAGATGTGGCCCCTGTGGCTAAGGGGATTAGAGGGTATGGAGAGAAGGCAGTTACGGGATACTGAGTTGGATGATCAGCCATGATCATATTGAATGGCGGTGCAGGCTCGAAGGGCCAAATGGCCTACTCCTGCACCTAATTTCTATGTTTCTATATTTCTGTCCTGGGCCTCCTGCATTGCCAGAGTGAGGTGACATGCAAACTGGAGGAACAGCACGTCATAGCTTACAGCCCAATGACATGCACATTGAATTCTCCAAATTAAGGAGACTTCCCCCCTCCTAATCAATTCCTGGAGTCCATCCTGACCCCATCTCTTTTTTCCAGCTTTCTTCCCTGATTCCATCAGTCCCAGGAAGGGTCCCGCCAGGTTTAAAGAATAAGAGGAATAAGGGGTAAGCATTTAGAACAGAACATTTAGAACACTTTTTCACACACAGAATGTGAGTCTGTGGAATTGTCTGCCTCAGAGGGTAGTGGAGGTCGGTTCTCTGGATACTTTCATTCTTCTTCTTGCGCCTGGCATGCACAGCCTAAAGTTGTAGGACAACTTGTTGTATTTGATCTTATTTGATTGTGCAATTCGTCAGGTTGAACGCATTCGTCAAAACAGGGCGGACCACGTGAGAGAGCTACATAGGGCTCTTAAAGGTAGCGGAGTCAAGGGATATGGGGAGAAGGCAGGAACGGGGTACTGATTAGGGATCACTGATTAGGAAGAAGGGTCTCGACCCGAAACGTCGCCTATCTCCTTCGCTCCTTAGATGCTGCTGCACCCGCTGAGTTTCTCCAGCTTTTTGTGTAACTTACTGATTAGGGATGATCAGCTATGATCACATTGAATGAGATTGCTGGCTTAAAGGGCTGAATTGCCTACTCCTGCACCTATTGTCTATTCTTCAAGTGCCGGTAGAACTCACAGGTCAGCCATCCGTGGTGGGAAACGGATGGAGAAGTGTTCCTAATACAAACCCTCCTTGGCCCACGAGGAACAGACAATCAACCGGGAATCAACAAGCATCTTCTCATTCATACTGTACCCAAGTGAAAATGCAAAAGTGAACCAAGCTGCGCACAGCCGACTGCCCACAGAACCAGCTGGCTGCCACTGGCCCAAAATCGTAAAGGCAATTGTAAAGGTGTTTTTTTTTAAAGAAAGTCTGTTCACTGTTCTTCGGAATTCATGTTGTGCTATTACTAATGAAAGAAAATGCCAACTATCTCCAGAAATGATAAGAAATTATTCTCGCCTCCATGCTTATCTGTGGCCGTAGGGCAGTCGGACACCTCCCCACTACTTCAAAGATAGTTCCTACACTTGGCAATATCGTTTGGCCGCTGTTGTATTTTATTTGTTTAATGGATTTGAATAGATTAAGAAATATTTCCTTTCCTACAAGGGTCTTTCCTCTGAGGAGTTTCTAAAAGCAAAATGCCCACTCTTGCCTTTATTAAGTGACTGACGATTTGTCCTGCAAGGTATAACTGACAAATAATGGATTAGCTGTACAAAATAGGATCCATTGATTCAATTGTGATCAAATCCTAGTGAACACTGTCACCTTTTTCTAATGCAGCCGTCATAGCGGGAACTCACCGTCCCCGGAAGGAGTCCAGCTAAACACTAAGCTGACACAAGTTGGGTGCTTGAGACGTGTTTTAATCGGTAAGATACAACTCTCTACTCCTCAAATGGGCACGGGCGTTGTCCGACCGTAAATACCCTAAGGTTCAACCCCGTGACCTGCGCCTCCCACACCGAGACACCTAACTCCTCCCTCTAGAGCCGAGGGTTCGCTCTGCCAGTGGCCTACCACCAGGTGCCGCCACATTACCCCCCATCCCCCCAGAACCAGAGGCGTCACACCAAACGAGGTGGCCAGATCGCGCGGATACGTCCCCTCGCGCAGGGGACTTGCCCAGTCCAGAATAATTCAAGGGGACTCGGGACGGCGGCCACCCGCGACGGGGAGGTTGGACCACCTGTACTGGCTTGCTCAATGCAGATGGGCTGGCTTTAAACGAGCCACGGAGACAGTTTCCTGCCGGCCCTCCATGTCCAAGACGAATGTCGAGTGCCTGTCCCGCAGCACCTGAAAGGGCGCTGCAAGGGCGACCTGTGGGCATCACGATGCAGATAGACATACGGACAGTCCACCACCGCCGGTGGCACATGGGATGGGGCCACCCCATGACGAGACATCGGGACGGGAGCCAGGGCGCCAACCCTCTCCTGCAAGTGCACCAACGCAGATGCCGGCAGTTCCTGGGACCATAAGTGGCCGGGACAAACTCCCCGGGGACGGTGAGCTGAGCGCCATACACTAGTTCCGCCCAAAGATCATAGAGCAGAGCAAGATACTCCTACGTAATCCAATGCACTGAGGTGTAGTATGTAACGGAGCGTCACGGCCGCCATCTTTCAATGCAAAATGCGATGCCTCTCGTAGTGTAATCAGAGCTGTTGATTACACTTACACTCAAGCACTATCACTTCACATATTTTAGTTAATTTTATTTTTTAATGTTTCCCCCCTGCTTAATATATCTATTTCTGCCCATTTCCCTCCCAATCGTTCCTCCCGAGCCCCCTCCTTTGTGCAGTTCCCCTTGTATTGTATTGTGCAGTTTCCCTTCTATTACGTTTGCACACACTGTGCACAAAACTACATTTAACTTATATATACATATGAATGTGTGTGAAAGGTAAGTTAGATAGATCTCAAAGTTCCTTCTCATGGATCAGAAACAACTTTGATTTTAAAGCAACACAATTTCTCTCTGTATCTTATTTGTCAGATGATGTACATCAACCATAAAGGCAATTATATTTATAATTATATACATATAAATATATGCATATATCTATATTACTAAAAGTCTGATCTTGACCGCTTTTGGTCCACTCTGCTGCGATATCCGAGAGAATGCCGCTACCAACGGCCATAATTTTTGGCCACCTCGCTCAGATCCCCCCTCCGCCTTCCTGAACCGGAGGATTTTTCCCATTGATGTAAAATGAGAGAGATATTAGTGTTTTTAAATAATTCCCCTATCTCTGCTGCCCTCGCTGGCGGCAGGGGGAGGGACTAAAAAACCCGGAAGTGCCGTGCCTTACTCAGTCTCTGCCAAACCCAGGAAGCGAGAGGGTCACGGCTCTCTGAGCGGCGAAACTACTCCACGGTGAGTCCCCGGGATGTGCTTTTCAGCGAACTGATGTGTATTTTGTCGGCTTGCCTGCTTGCTCAGTGTTTTTTTCCCGCAATTGCTTGGCGTTTTTAAAATTGCTTTTCAGCGAACTGATGTGTATTTTGGCGGCTTGCTCGCTTGCACAGTTTTTTTCCCGCAAGGGGAGGGATTATAAAACCCGGAAGTGTCATGCCTCACTCAGTCTCTGCCAGACCCAGGAAGCGAGAGGGTCACGGCTCTCTGAGCTGCGAATCTACTCCACGGTGAGTTCCCGGGATGTGCTTTTCAGCAAACTGATGTGTATTTTGTTGGCTTGCCCGCTTGCTCAGTGTTTTTTTCCCGCAATTGCTTGGTGTTTTTTAAATTGCTTTTCATCGAACTGATGTGTATTTTGTCGGCTTGCTCACTTGCTAAGTGTTTTTTTCTAGTAAATGTACTGTCTGATATCTCTGCGAAGTTTCCTCCATTATGGAGTCCTGGAGCTGGTGAGAGGCCATATAGTTAACATTGCCGGCCAGGTTTTCATCCATTTGTTCATCAGTTCCAGCCGGTATGGCAAATTTGCTTGCCACATCCGGCACACCTGGAGCATAGGTCATGTGCTTTGGTGCATGCTCTTCTGCAGTATCACCAACGTCTGGGTCAGAGTCATACTGCCCTGGCTCTCCCGGCTCGTGTTCACGGGAGGTAGCATGCAGCCCTTAAAAAGGCGCTGCTGTTATGGGTCCCCATGCAGACTCGTAGGCATATTGTTCTTCCTGCCTGTACAGCTCTTTGCTATATGGACCTCTGCTAGAGGTTGCTGCTGAGAGCTGCTGGGGAACCCTGGGGTTATAAAACCTCGGCTGGAACACCTCCTGGTTGATCATTTTATCTATGAGGTGTTCCATGTTGTCCAGACGTCCCCAACCTTTTTATTGGAAGGAGGGGAGTCTTCCTGGCCTGACTCATCAGAGTCGACAAGCCTGGACAATTTACTCTTGGCCTGCCTCCCGACAGGAGTGGCCACAGTGCTCTGAAGCACCGGAGTTGCTGCCGCTGGCTGAACTGCCGGCGGCTCTGAAGCCGGCGTGCACCCGCTGACCGCGGCCCTGCGGGCAGGTTTTTACTTTTATAGGCAACACCCTCGCCTTACTTTCTGTTAATATTTTTCCCCTTAGGAAGTGTCCCTGCTGGTTCCTGCAACCAGCCTTATGGGACCGAGCAAACCACAGAACGTTTGAAACACTTAACTGCGGGTGTTTTACTTACCGTTGGTGGAGCTGCGCTCCCCAGCCAAATGCGTCTGACGTAATGACGCGCATGCGTGCTGGCGGGATCGTCACGGAATCACTCACGTGACTCCGAAATGAAATCAGGATGGAACCTAAAGTCCCTGGTGCTGTAAGGCAGCAACTCTACCGCTGTGCCACCCTAGCGCACCTATTGTGCAGGAGAGTGCTGCTGTATCCGGTGATCGCTGGACAGTGCAGTGGGCCGGAGGGCCTGAAGTCGAAAGAGACATCGCCTCCCAGGAACGACCATCGTAATATTTCGGTGAACGGTCCAGAAGGCTTCAAAGAGCTGCGGAGGTAGTGACTTGCGTTTCACATTTTAGTTTTAATATTTTAGCTTTAGTTTTGAGAGGTACAGCATGGAAACAGGCCTTTTGGCCCACCGAGTCCACACCGACCAGCGATCCCCGCACACTAATACCATCCTACGCACACTAGGGACAATTTTACATTAATGGCAAGTTAATTAGCCTACAAATCTGCACGTCTTTGGAGTGTGAGAGGAAACCAGAGCACCCGGAGCAAACCCACGTGTTCAATGGGGGAAGATCCAAACACCATAGCGACAGAACCCGTAGTTAGGATCAAAGCCGGGTGTCCGGCGCTGTGTGGCAGAATCTCTACCGCTGCGTCACTCCAAGTTAAGACAATGAAAGGCAGCGTCTCCGTTCCTCCCCAGTCCTGCAACAGCCCACTCCCGTGCCAGTGTTTGATTCATGGGCGTGATATTCCACTCAACTGCTCCCAAGTTTTGATCCATCCTTGAACTCTCCCATTCTTCCCTTCCCAGATTCAGCCCGCTCCTCTCCGCCACCGTTTGAAGCATGGATATGTATCAGCGCTGAGTTTCCATGACTGAGTTGGTCACCGTGGAGTTTACCGGTGCTGTGGACAGAGGAGCAACGAGTGCAGTTATGCCCTGCCTCCATTCCCGGCATATCTTTGTGCCCATCCAAAAGTTTCTTAAACACCATTATATTCTGCCTCCACCAGCACTGGCAGCGCATTCCGGACAGCCACGCACAGGTATTATTGAAATTACACTTGGACAGGTAGATGCATAGGAAATGTATGGAGGGATATGGACCAAATGTGGGCAAAAAGGACGAGTTTAGATGGATCTTCTTGTATAGCATGCACAAGTTGGACTGAAGAGCCTGTATCTGTGGTATACAAATCCATGAGTTAGGCCAAAGGTTAAAAGGCAGGGCCCAGAGGGCAGTAATCTCCATAATTATCCAATGCTGGTGAGGGAAGACATCAGAGGATAGTATAGAGGAATGCATGGGTGAGGAGCAGGGGCCAATATTCAGATACCTGGCCAAACGGGCAGAGGTGACCTGTACAAGAGGATGGGTTGTACCTGAACTGCAGGGAGACCAATATGCTGGTAGGCAGTTTTGCCCATGCTATAAGAGCGATTTGGCAGTGTGTGGGATCTAAAGTAATTGTACGCATCTGAGAAGTTGATTTAAGAAAAGGAAGTTTGATAGAAAAGACAGACAGGAGAACTGTACTTTACAAGGAAAGGAGGTTGGATTAATTGTATTTAATTCAATGCAAGAGGCCTGACAGGTTTGTGGTTTTTGGTTTCCTCGTCCTCCAAAAATATTCCAAATGGAATCTAACCTGGTGGCGGGGGGTGGATTTAAGCAAAAAAGGGTTCTTGGAAAAGAAGAGCTACATTAAATGTAGTTGTGTCTGGTTGGATAACTATGGTAGGGTGAAGACTATTCCATGCTTTAATTGTGTGGGGTAAGAATGAATTGCTGTACACATCTGTCTTGGTAGCTGGTATCTTAAATTGGATCGAATGCCCTCGTCTGCTCCTAATTGGTTTGGGTTTGGTAATCTATGTTGAGATGACCATTTACATTTTGTAAAAACAGGTCAAACAGTGAGCTTCACGTCTGTCTTGGAGAGGATTTCACCCCGACCAGTGAATTCAGGTAAGGTGCATGAAGTCGGGGTATATGGGACAATATGGCAACATAACTAATGGAGGGACATAACTGGCAGGCTATTGACTTGATGCCATGGATGGGATAAAGGCGGAGTAAAGAGAGTTAGGAAGCAGCATTTTAGTTACTTACTTAGACTTAGTTGCTCCCACATTGTTGAGTGCATTGGGCAGCAAGCTTTGGCCATTCTGTTCAGTTATGTGCGATGTCCTCCACCCTCGATAGGCTTGCGTCCCGGGCTTCCAAATCCTTCTGGAATGTTCGCCTCCATGTGAGTTTTGGTCGGCCTCTTTTCCTTCTTCCGTCAGGTTGCCATGGCATTGCTGTCTTAGGTGCACGTTCTGGTGACATTCTGAGTACATGTCCTGCAGATTTCATCCTGCGTCCCTTTGTCCTGGCTGAGAGGCGATGTTGCAGTTTCCCAGTTTGTGATGTGGTCTCTGTAGCTAGTCTTCAGGATCTTCCTCAAGCAGCGGTGATTGGGGATAACATTAAAACATACAGCACAGGAATGGGCCCTTAGCCCCACAATGCTAATGCCACTCATTTACCTCTTATTGTGCATAATCTACAACTCTCCATTCCTTGCACATTAATGTCTTAAATGCCTTTTAACCACATCTGCCTCTACTATCATCCTGGCAGAGTGTTCCAGGCACCCACCATCTTTGTACAAAGGTTTGCCAGGCAGTTCTTGTGTAAACTATGCCCTCCAGCCTATGCCGTTCCCACCCTGGAAATGTTGGCTATCTAGCCTAGCTCTGCCTCGCAGAGTTTGATACATATCTATCACGTCTCCTCTCCATCTTCGATGCTTCTAATAAAATAATCCAGTCTATCCTTAATACCCTGTAATCCAGGCAACATTCTGGTGAGCCTCTCCACCCTCTTCAGAATATCTATATCCTTCCTGTAATGGGGCAACCAGAACTGCATGCATTACTCCAAACTCCTATAAAGCAACATCATGACTTCATACACTCAGTGTTCTAACCGATGAAGGCAAGCATACCACAAACATATCTACTTGTGTTGCATGGAGGTACGAAACTCGATTGCAACATCCTAGAGAAGATCACGGCAATAGTTCCAGATAGAATTAGTGAGGCATGAGAAATCAAAAGGGGACAACCAATTTGCTGGGATTGTACTGCTGGCCGCGTATAGTCCATGTGAACTAACGAAGAAACATGCAGGGAGATTGCAGAGCATTGTGAGAATAATGAGGTCGTCAATAAAGATTGGCACGGCCAAAGTGCTGAGGGCTTAGATGGGGTAGAATGTTTTCTCTGTGTTCAGAAAATTTCCCTCGGTTGACTAATAGAGGCCCCCGTGGGGATAGATCAAAGTTTGATTCCTCTTGGAAAATGGGACAGGGCAAATGAATGAGCTTTCAGTTGGGGAGCACTTTGGGACCCGTGACCAGAATAAAATTTGGTTTTACACAGTTATGAAAAAGGACAGAGCTGATCCTCACATTAAAGAGAGAATTGAGGCAAGGTGGACTTCAATGTTATTGGACAGGATCCTGCTAAATCTTATTGGAGCGAGTTGTTACACAGAGAGTGGCGGGTGCCTGGTACATTTAGCCAAGGATGGTCTTGGAGATGTTTAAGAGGTGTTTACATTTGCTACGTGGATATGGAATGAAGTGATATGGATCACGTGTCGGCAGAGGGGATTAGTTTGTTGGATATTGATGTCGTGGGCCAGATGGCCTATTCCTGCACTACTTTGCTGTGCTCCTGTTCTATGTTTGTAACAAAGGAATGTCTGGTAAGTGGGTGATCTGTCTGAGTGGAACACTGAGCATTTAAGAACTGCATGTTCCTTTTAGAGAGAAGAGCAAGAATGGCAGCACTATGATGCCCTGGATGGCAAGAGATATGGAGTCTTGGGTAAGTAGAATGGAGCAGGAATGGCTTGGGTAAAGGCGGCTGGAATCAAGTGTATCTCGGTAGTATAGGGGAAGGAGTATATTTAAGCTTAAAGGGGCACGAGGTAGATTTAACAGTGACAATTAAAGAGAATCCAAAGAGATTCTGTATATTTTACGGGGGGAAAGGGGAGAGTGTAGGGCACCTCTAAATGCTACGCGTCCATTTATGTGCAGAGCCGCAGGACATGGGAGAGTCCCGCATTGAATCTTTTGGCTGCTTTAGAGTGGAGAAAGACATGAAGACTAGGGAGCCCGCAAAAGTTAATGATGATGTCTGGGCGTTAGTCCGTATCGCAGTAGAGATGCTGGATTTCATGTATGCAGGTAGATCGATCTACAGAATATATTAGGTATATTCAAAACACAGAGATAAGCCAGAGACAAAAGCTGGATGAGAGAGGCATCAAGGTTAGCCACAGGGAGGTGCTGCAGGATGGTGGATGCTGATGTTGTGCCTCTATTTAACAAGGAGCACAAAGAAAAACCTGGGAACCATGAACCAGAAAGCCTAACATCTGTGGTAGGTAAAGTCCTTAGGAAATCTTTAGTGTGAAGATATATACATTCATTTGGAAAGACAGGGGTTGAATAGGGACAGCAAGCACAGCTTTAGTGTGTGGGGGATCATGTTCCACAAACGTGATTTAGTTTTAAGCTGTAAGAAAGGACAATAACGGCTAGACAGTACATAGTCTGTGTGGGCTTCAGCAAGGCATTTGATAAGCCTCTGCATGGAAGATCATTCTGCATGGTTTGATGGTGTGGGATTGAGAGAGGGTTATTGATGGGATATAAAATGGGCGTGATGGAAGGAAATTGATGGTGATGGTGGAAGAATGGTTTTCGGACCGGTGGCCCATGAATAGTGTATTTCAGGGATCCATGTTGGCTGGCAATGTATTAGATGGGGTCAGTAAGTTTGCAGATTACAATAAAATAGGTGCTATTGTAGTTAGCGTGAATTGCAGCGTAGTCTTGATCAGCTGGGTATGTGGGCATAGGGATCCAGTCAAGTGCGAGGTGTGGCATTTTGGAAAAACAAACCTGGATAGGACTTTCCCAACGAATGATAGGGACGGGGGAGTGTTGCAGAGCAGAGTGAACGTGGAGTACAAGTACATAGTTGCCTGAAAGTGGCATCAAACGTTGACAGGGTGGTGACTGAAGCTCTTGGCATGATTTTAAGGACAGTGTGTATAGAATTTGGACATCATGTTCCAATAGGACAAGTCATTGGTGAGGTTGCACTTGGTCACCATGGAAGAGTTGGGCCGAACGGCCTGTTTCTGTGCTGTATCAGTCAATGACCTCACTCTGCAAGTGTCCGTTGTGGGCAGAACTAACCATGGACATAAAACTCTAAGCCCCAGCAGTGTAAGAACATCGAGCAGTACAGCACAGGAACGGGCCCTATGGACCACAGTGTTTGTGCTGAACATGATGCCAAGTTAAACTGATCTCATCTGCCTGTATACGATCCATATCCCGCTATTCCTTGCACGTCCACGTGCCTATCGACAAGCCTCTTAAACGCCACCATCGCATCTGCATTCACCACCACCCCTGGCAAGAAGCTCCAGGCTCCATTACTCTCCTCTTACAAAACTTGCCCTGCACATCTCTGTTACACTTTCCCCAGCTAATCGCTCTGCCCTCTTGTGTTAGACACTTCCATCCTGGGAAAACGGTTCTCAAAGTCAAAACTCAAAGTATCAAAGTAACCTTTATTGTCATTCAGATCTTTCGGTCTGAACTAAATTTTGTTGCCTTGCAGTCATAACATATAATAAAAATCAAAACACACAATAAACACATATTTAACATCCACCACAGTGAGTTCACCAGGGACCTCCTCACTGTGGTGGAAGGCAAACGTCTTAAAGCCTTTGTCTTCTTCCCTCCTTGTTCTCCCTCTGTGCTGAGGCGATTCAGGCCTCAGATGTGGTCGTCCACTAGGCCCGCAGCCGAGCCTCTGAAGCCGGCCCGCCGCCACCACCAGAACGCCGCCACAGCTCTGAAGCCGGGTCCGCCGCTGGAACGCTGGAACCCCACAGCCCTGAAGCCGGGCCCGCTGCCGGAACGCTGGAATCCCACAGCCCTGAAGCCGGGTCCACTGCCGGAACGCCACACCCACAGCTCTGAAGCCGGGTCCGCCGCTGGAACGCTGGAACCCCACAGCCCTGAAGCCGGGCCCGCTGCCGGAACGCTGGAATGCTGGAACCCCACAGCCCTGAAGCCGGGTCCGCTGCCGGAACGCCACACCCACAGCCCTGAAGCCGGGGCCGCCGCCGCTGGAACGCCGCTACAGCTCTGAAGCCGAGGTGCCGCTGGAACACCGCTGGAATGCTGGAACACCACAGCTCTGAAACCGGGTCAGCCGCTGGAACAGCTCCGAGGCTGCCAGCTCCGCCATTAGGCCTCAGCACAGATGGAGACAGTGACGGGGGACATGACAAGAAAAGTCGCATCCCCCCCGAAGGGAGAGACTGAAACCTTGTTTCTCCCACCCTACCCCCCCCCCCCCCCCAACCCACGCACACATACACAGCCTAATAAACTAAAATTTAACTCAAACAGACACAAGAAAACAAAAAGAAAAGAAAAAAACAGATGGACTGCAGGCGAGCCGCAGCTGCCAGGCAGCACCGCCACTTCCGGAACTCTGTCTAAGCAACCGATGCCTCTTATAACTATAGATACTTCTGTCAAGTCTCCAGTGACGTGCGGTGAGGTCAATGGCTGCGGAGGCACTGGCTTGTGTCTGTTGTCTGTCAGAGAAGGAGTGAAGGGAGGGAGCGAGAGAAGGGAGTGAGGGAAGTAGAGAAAGAAGGGAGGGTGGGAAGGAGAGATGGGAAAAGAGAGAGGGAGGACGGAGTGAAGGAGAGAAGGGCGGGAGGAAATGAGAGAAGGGAAGGAGGGAAGAGAATAGGAGAAGGGAGGGAGAGGGCCGGCGGCGGGAGTGAATGCCGGGATCCGGGCGAACGTGTGTGAGCTGGGGCCGAGGTTTGTAAAAGTTGCTCCAGACCCCGGCCCGGCCCACTCTGTATTCTCTCTCCCGCGTCTCCCCGGGGAGAGAGAGGGGTGGAGCAGGGGCTGTGTGCGTGAAGCACGGTGACTGGAGGGGCGGGAGTGCTGCCCTGGGACTGTGAGGGAACGACCCACCTCCCCCTCTCAGCTCGTCGCTGCCTCCCTTCTCATCTCTCCCTGTATTTGCAGCGGAGCTGGCCAAATCTGGCGATTTTGACAATAAAAAATGATTAGATTCATATAGAAATGACATTTATAACAGATCAGTGGAAAAATCTTTATATTTATTTTATTATTTTTCTTTACTTTTCTTAACAGCTATTTTCATTGGGCGTGTGACGGGTGAGGCTCTGCCTCCTCCGACCGCACGTCCCTGCAAGTCTCCCCTCAACCTCTGATATTGCAGTTAAAACAATCAACCTCTCCCTGTACTTAAACACTCTAATCCAGGCATCATTCTGCTGTACCTCCTCTGCACCCTCTTCAATGCCTCCACATCCTTCCTGTAATGGGGAGACCTCAACTACACTCAATACTCCAAATGCAACTCACCAAAGGTCCAACCGAGCAGCATGAGAACTTTGTGACTCTGCCACTCAATGCCACGAGCAGTAACGGCAAGCACATCATACGCCTTCTTTACCACCCTATCTACGTGTGCCGTCACCTTCAGCGGGCTATGAACTTGAACTCCAAGATCCCTCTGCACATCAATGGGGTTTAGGGTCTTGCAATTACTGCACACTCCCCCTTTCATTCATCCTCCCAAAGGTTGGTGGTGGGTGTGTGGGTGATTCTCACGTATCTCAGGCCCAAAGGTGTGTTCCACCATTATTGATCCTCCCTCATTGAATCAGCTCACAGGCAGGGAGAACCAAAAGGCAGGACTCACACAGGAATTGTCAGCATTATGTTCCATCGCCATTGCTCTGACAGTTTGACCAACTAATCACCATCATCCTGTAGCCAAGATAACCCTCCTCACGGTCAGCAGCACCACCAGGTTTGTGGCCATCTGCAGTCGATTTCCAGCCGTCTCCTTTATCACCAAGTTAACCGAGAACATGCGTGGATTCAATTTGCATTTTTATTGTTTTACTTTTAATAACATTAGTAAATTAAAGTTGCATTACAGCTGAACAAACAAATAGAAATATATTCTTCTTGAAAAAACCGTACAGTCAGATGCATCAGAAATATTGAGACATTACAGGAATAGGTCATAAAATTAAACTCATGATTACATTCAATCACGTCATTGAGAAATAATCAACCGTGTAATTGACAGAATGAAAGAGGAACTTATCAATAACACTCAGAAATGATGAAGGATAATGAGATGGATGTTGATACAGATATCTCATCGACACTATTAGCTTGGATTCCTGTCAAACCACCACCACCCACACTGCCCAACAGCCCAACCCCACACCAACTCACCCCACACGCCACACACCCCCCCCATATCACCCTGCACTCCCCACACCCGCCCCATATCATCCCACCCCCGCCCCATATCACCCCACACCCCCCACACCACACACCCCCCACACCCGCCCCATATCACACCACACTCCCCTGCACCCATCCCACCCCACACCCCCCTACACCCACCCCACATGCCCACCCGTCTCCCCCACACCCCACATCCCACCCCTCCCCACACTCGCACAATCTCCTGTCGATGATCCGAATGCTGAACCTGGCATTTTCCGGTCTGTTAATCCTTGGGCTTGACTTGTTTACAGGGGAGCTGCTTCCTCAGCATCTGACGTAACTGTGGACCAGAACAGTGGATGGTGAGGGTGAGACCGCAATGTGTGGGATCACGGCCCAGAGCTGGGGCACATGATGGGGGAGCACTAGTCCTTCCTCCACCACCGCAGAACCCGTCACTAAACACCAGGGATTCCCTCCCCTTAACACCACCAACTCCATCCCCACAACACCAGCAGAACCCGTCACCAGGAATATCCCAGCTCCCAGCACCAGCTCCATCCCCACAACACCAGCAGAACCCGTCACCAGGAGGATCCCAGCTCCCACCACCAGCTCCATCCCCAAGAACCAGGACCACACAAACCTTCCAAATCACCTCTCTCATAAACTGTGGAAAGGTCCAGCTCCCACTGTCCAAGCACAGGATTGGACGTAACACCCCCTCCTCCAATACCAGGGGAAGCTCCTTCCTCACCCACCATGGAAATCCCCTCGTCCACACAAAAGGGGAACTCACCACCCAGGGGAATGTCCACAAGTTTACACGCGCACGAGCGCACGCCCCCACCACAGTGGATCTACGAAGCAGCTTCCCCCTGAATGCAAAGGATTCCAAAACCACCGCTCCTCCACCCTGGAGAATCCCCTCCACCTCCTGCACCGTGGGGATATATTTACCCTCCTCCTCCTCACCTCTCCTCCGTAGTGGGGATACACCTACCCCATAACCTCAAACCAAAGAACTGACTGGGGGCGGGGTAGAGTGACTGGGGGCGGGGTAGAGTGACTGGGGGCGGGGTAGAGTGACTGGGGGCGGGGTAGAGTGACTGGGGGCGGGGTAGAGTGACTGGGGGCGGGGTAGAGTGACTGGGGGCGGGGTAGAGTGACTGGGGGCGGGGTAGAGTGACTGGGGGCGGGGTAGAGTGACTGGGGGCGGGGTAGAGTGACTGGGGGCGGGGTAGAGTGACTGGGGGCGGGGTAGAGTGACTGGGGGCGGGGTAGAGTGACTGGGGGCGGGGTAGAGTGACTGGGGGCGGGGGGGGGAGAGACTGACTGGGGACGGGGGGGAGAGACTGACTGGGGACGGGGGGGGAGAGACTGACTGGGGACGGGGGGGAGAGACTGACTGGGGACGGGGGGGAGAGACTGACTGGGGACGGGGGGGAGAGACTGACTGGGGACGGGGGGGGAGAGACTGACTGGGGACGGGGGGGGAGAGACTGACTGGGGACGGGGGGGGAGAGACTGACTGGGGACGGGGGGGGAGAGACTGACTGGGGACGGGGGGGGAGAGACTGACTGGGGACGGGGGGGGAGAGACTGACTGGGGACGGGGGGGGAGACTGGGGACGGGGGGGGAGACTGGGGACGGGGGGGAGACTGGGGACGGGGGGAGAGACTGGGGACGGGGGGAGAGACTGGGGACGGGGGGAGAGACTGGGGACGGGGGGGGAGACTGGGGACGGGGGGGGAGACTGGGGACGGGGGGGGGAGACTGGGGACGGGGGGAGAGACTGGGGACGGGGGGAGAGACTGACGTGACGGGGGGAGAGACTGACTGGGGACGGGGGGAGAGACTGACTGGGGACGGGGGGAGAGACTGACTGGGGACGGGGGGAGAGACTGACTGGGGACGGGGGGGAGAGACTGACTGGGGACGGGGGGGGGAGACTGACTGGGGACGGGGGGGGGGGGAGACTGACTGGGGACGGGGGCGGGGAGACTGACGGGGGGGGGGGAGACTGACTGGGGACGGGGGGGGGGGAGACTGACTGGGGACGGGGGGGGAGACTGACTGGGGACGGGGGCGGGGAGACTGACTGGGGACGGGGGCGGGGAGACTGACTGGGGACGGGGGCGGGGAGACTGACTGGGGTCGGTCGGGGGGGGGGGGAGACTGACTGGGGTCGGGGGGGGGGGAGACTGACTGGGGACGGGGGGGGGGGGGGGAGACTGACTGGGCTCCGTTCACCAGCGGGCGGTCACTGAGTGAGGAGGGAGGGTGAAGGTCACTGTGAACACAGTTGTCGGGCCTGGGGGCAGCGACGGGTAAACTCTCACCTGCTGGAGATAGGCCTTCGTGTCCTCGGGCGATCCCAGGTCCTGGTCCCTCACGAACAGCACTTGTGCCTCGTTAATCAACCTCTCGCACTCCTCCTCCGTCAGCAGCCAGGGGGCTGGAAGTGGGAGAGAATGTCCGTCACTCGGCTGTGTGAGCAGACAAGGCCCGCGGAACCCAGTCTGTGTCAGAGCGATGGTAGTGGTGGTGGAGACAAGGGCAGGAACCCGGACAACACTAGGCCTGCGGGACCCAGTCTGAACAGACACGGCCCACGGTACTGACTGGGCTCCGAGTCTGATTGATGAACCACACGGGGTGACACTGGACACTGGGTACTGGCTGATGACCACACGGGGTGACACTGGACACCGACTGATGACCACACGGGGTGACACTGGACACTGACTGATGACAACACGGGGTGACACTGGGCACTGACTGATGACAACACGGGGTGACACTGGGCACCGACTGATGACCACACGGGGTAACACTGGACACTGGGCACTGACTGATGACAACACGGGGTAACACTGGGCACTGACTGATGACAACACGGGGTAACACTGGACACTGGGCACTGACTGATGACAACACGGGGTGACACTGGGCACTGACTGATGACAACACGGGGTGACACTGGGCACTGACTGATGACAACGCGGGGTAACACTGGACACTGGGCACTGACTGATGACAACACGGGGTGACACTGGGCACTGACTGATGACAACACGGGGTGACACTGGGCACTGACTGATGACAACACGGGGTAACACTGGACACTGGGCACTGACTGATGACAACACGGGGTAACACTGGGCACTGACTGATGACCACACGGAGTGACACTGGGCACTGACCGATGACAACACGGGGTGACACTGGGCACTGACTGATGACAACACGGGGTAACACTGGACACTGGGCACTGACTGATGACAACACGGGGTAACACTGGGCACTGACTGATGACCACACGGAGTGACACTGGGCACCGACTGATGACAACACGGGGTGACACTGGACACTGACTGATGACCACACGGGGTGACACTGGGCACTGACTGATGACCACACGGGGTGACACTGGGCACTGACTGATGACCACACGGGGTGACACTGGACACTGACTGATGACCACACAGGGTGACACTGGGCACTGACTGATGACCACATGGAGTGACACTGGGCACTGACTGATGACAACACAGGGTGACACTGGGCACTGACTGATGACCACATGGAGTGACACTGGACACTGACTGATGACAACACAGGGTGACACTGGACACTGACTCTGATTGATGACCCCACCACACACAAGACCTGATACCTGAACACGTCTCTTCCTTTGGGGCAGGGGACGGTGTCCCGCTGGGCTCTCTGGTTGTCGACTCTTTCTGTTCCTCACCTCCAGCACCTTTGCTCCCTGGAACAAGTGAAGAGATGGGAGAGTGAGAGTGGAATCATGAAGATATGCCACCAGGATGGGTAGGAAATGGATGACTTCAAGCTCCAGAGAAACCTCGACCACTCTCTGACCCCGTCTCCCCCAGTGACTCTCCCTCCTTAATCTCTGACTGGGCAGTCCGAGTGGGGACCAGCTTCAGGACTGACCATGGGGAGCGGCGTTCCCATCAATCATCCCAATATTAATTCCGAACCTTTCAGACCCTGCGGGGGCGTTGGTCAAACTGGGATCAGGGTCTCAGTCGTGGTTCCCTTCGGGTGCCTGAGTGGTGTCCAACTGCAGATTTGGCAGAGAATTGAAGAGTGCAGGGGAAAAGGCTGGAGAGACAGGAGGTGTCACCAAGACCACAAACATCACCAATCTCTGAAGGAGGAATGTCCAACTTCTTGGTTCTTGGTTCTCCAAAATATTCCAACTGGAATTTAAACTGGAGGTGGTGAAGGGAGGGGTTTAGCCAGAGAGGGTTATTGGGAAGAAAGTGCCACTTTAAATGTAGTTGCATCTGGCTGGGCAACCGTGGCTTGGTGGAGATTATTCCATGCTTTAATAGTGCGTGGGAAGAACAAATTGCTGTACACATCTGTCTTTGTGGCTGCGACCACAAATTGGATCGAATGCCCTCGTCTGCTCCTAATTGGTTTGGGGTTGGTGTAGGTCTTGTGATCTATGTCCAGCTGACCATTTAACATTTTGTAAAAACAAGTCAAACAGTGAGCTTCACGTCTGTCTTGGAGAGGGTCCCCCCCGCCCAGAGAATTCAGCAGTTTGGTGACACACGCTTCTCTCTCGTAGGTGTTTGTAACAAATCGAGCGGCCTGTCTTTGGACACGTTCGATGGATGAAATGTTTTTATCTGTGTATGGGTCCCAGGCTGCAACTGCGTAGTCCAGATGAGGTCTAATGAGGGTGAAATACAGCTTCTCCTTGACAGAAGCTGAACAATGATGGAAGTTGCGCCTCAGGAAGTTTAGGGCACCTGTTGCTTTCACTGTTGCATGATGAGTCTGACCATTCCAATGTAGATCATGCTGCAATTTGATGCCAAGATACTTGGTCCGCACAAGGCGGGGGCGGGGTGTATGACCGGGGGTGGGGGGGGAGTGTATGATGGGGAGAGGGGTAGAGTCAAAAGTCGAGTCTGCTGTACTCACTCTATACTCATGACTGCGTAGCTGGTCATAGTGCAAACTCCATCATCAAGTTCACTGACGACACCACTGTTGCGGGACGTATCACTGATGGGGATGAGTCAGAGTATAGAAGAGAGATCGAGCAACTGTCCATGTGGTGCCAGCACAATAACCTGGCCCTCAACACCAGCAAAACCAAGGAACTGATTGTGGACTTTGGAAGGAGTAGGATGGGGACCCACTGCAGAACAAACTACCGTCCTCTCCAAAAGCTGGCTGCAGGGACAGGTGATAACGTGTGAGGTGGCTTCGTACCTGAGGATGTGTCTCCCACTGGAACTGAAGAAGGTTCCTGGGTGGAATCTCCAGTCGATGATCCCTGGGTCTGTTCCCTTGTGGACATCTGGGGAACTGGAATAAAGTAACAGAGAGACGGAAGTGTGACAACACCACAACAGGTCATCAGACTATCAGATGTGTACAGTCTCCCATCACCCACTCTCCAGAAACGTCCATCACTCCACATGCCCCCCCCCTCCCCCCCCCCCCACCTCACCCCTTTTGAGTCAGGGCGAATTTCAGGGACTGACCATAGAGCACAGAACAGGTGCACAGAACAGAAACGGCAGATGGAGTTTAATCCGGGTAAGTGTGAGTTTTTGCCCTTTGGAAGGCCGTATATGAGGAGACATTATGGTTAATAGCGAGACCCTTGAGACCACTGATGTGCAGAGGGGTTTTGGGGTCCAAGTCTATAACAACCTGAAAGTGGCAATGATAGAAAGGCATATGGTTTGCTTGCCCTCATCGGTGAGGGCTTTGAGTATCAGAGGTAGTGGCTGTCAATGAGTCTTTTGTCTAAGCAAGTGGACATGCAATGACTGGAGGGATATGGATTAGGTGAAGGCAGAGGAGATATGTTTAACGGCATTATCTGCGGCACGGATATTGTGGGACAATGGGCTTGTTCCTGTGCTGTGCTGTGTTTCACTCTCCCCACCACTGATACCTGAGCTTGCAGACCCTGCTGGGTCACTGGTCAAACCCTGACCAGAGTCTCCACTCGTTGCTCCCTGGGGTTCCCGAGTTGTGCCCGACGGTGGATCTGGAAGAAGAGAATGGAAGTGGGATAGGGAGGGTGAGAGATGAAAACATCATGATCAGCTGATCAGGTGGGAAGTCGGCCTCAGAGACAAAGAGTCCATGCTAACATCACAACATACCAAGGGTCACAGGTCACACGTCTCACCTTCAACATTGCAAACTCCTCGAACACGGTCTACGCCTCACTCCCTTGTAAAGCCATGCTTCTGCACCGTGCTCTCACTCTCTCTCCCCCGACTCTCTGTAACTCTCTCCCTCTCTCTGACTCGCTCTAACTCTCTCCCTCTCTGACTCGCTCTAACTCTCTCCCTCGCTCTGACTCTCTCTCTCTCTCTGTGTCTCTCTCTCTTACTCTCTTTTTTTTGAAGAGCACAACTAACTATGTATTACAGCAAAACACCAATAAAACAGTAAAACTATCAACAAAGTAACAATACAAAGTACCAGGTCTCACTTGCCTCTGCCTATTTGAGTCTCCTGTCTGCTGTCACTGTGTGCTCTCTCTCTCTCTCTGATTCTCTCTCTGTCTAACTTTCTCTCTTTGACTCTCTCTCTATCTCTCCCTCTCCCTGACTCACTCTCTCACTCTCTCACTCTCTCACTCTCTCACTCTCTCACTCTCTCACTCTCTCACTCTCTCACTCTCTCTGTCATAGGAACAGAATGAGGCAATTCGGCCCATCGACGACTCCGCCCTTTAGTCATGGTTGATATATCGTTCCCCGTCAACCCTATTCTCCTGCCTTCTCCTCTAAACCTTTGAGCAACTTCAGTAAATCTCCACTTTAAAAATACCATCATCTTGGAGATACCAATGTCCTCAGCCTTCTGTGGCAATGAATTCAACAGATTCACCACCCTCTGGCTAAATAAATCCTCCTCAGCTCCTTTCTTTGTTCTGAGGCTGTGCCCACTGGTCCTTTCCTCTTTCAATACTGGAAACATCCTCTCCACATCCACTCTATCTAGGCCTCTCGTTATAGGGTAAGTTTCAATGTGATTTCCCCCTCATCGTTCTAAACTCCAGTGAGTACAGGCCCGATCTCCAGTCACCCATTCCCTCCATAACGGCCGTTTATTTCTCCTACACTTACACGTTTTATACATTTCTACTTGTCCTTTCCCCTCCTCTCTCCACGCCTCTCCGCCCCTCACTCTGAATCTCTACCCTCTCCGCAATGCTCCAACTCCACTCTCCCTGGGGTATTCTCCTCCCCCCACTCCAGTCCCCCCCCTCCCCCACCCTACACTCTCTGCTCCTCCACTCCAGACCCTCTCTTCTCATGGTCCCCTCCCCAACCCATCCCCCACTGCTCCAATCATCCCTCCATCGATACCTGAGCTTGTATCTTCTTCTGGGACGGTGGACAAATCCTCCTGGGGTTCAGTTGTTGTTTCCTGGGGTTCATCAGTTGGTACAGAGGGTGGATCTGTAATAAAGTGTGGACAGACAGTGGGTGTAGTGGAAGAATAATCCAGCAGCTCTGAAGTGCACGGCCAACACCAGTCTCTGGTGACCCCCAACAATTGTCCATCCCTCTCCTGCATCCCCTCTCCCTCCCCTCCATCATTCCATCCGTTACTCAATGCAATCTGTCCAGCATTATCCCTCTGATTTCATGACCCTCTCCCCCTGCCTTCTCGCCCCTCTCTCTCCCCCTTAGCTGTCTCTCTCTACCCCCTCCCCCTTGCCCACCAGCCTCTCTCCCCCTTCGCTCCCTTCTCTTTTCCCCTCCTCTTCCCGTCGTTCCCAGGGAGGGAGGGGGGTTGTTGTGAGGGGGATGGCTGAGTCCAGGGGGGAGGTCCCGGGTTGGGGGGGGGGGGGTTCCCCTCAGGGGAAGGCATAACGTAGGACTCGGTCATGGTGGCGGTGGGGGAATGAAGCAACAAATCATGTCCCCTTGATAACATATGATGACGTTTGTCGGCACTGGGCCTGTACTCGCTGGAGTTTAGAAGGATGAAAGAGGACCTCATTGAAACTTACCAAATGGATTGAGTGAATGCAGAGGATGATTCCACAAGTGGGAGAATCTAGGACCAGAGGCCATAGCCACAGTATAAAAGGGGATGAAAAGGAATTTCTTTATTCATAGGGTGGTGAATCTGCGGAATTCATTGCCACAAAAAGCTGTGGGGACCAAGTCAATGGATATTTTTAAGGTGTAGATTGATAGATCCTTGATTGGTATGGATGTCAGTGTTTATGGGGATAAGGCAGGAGAACTGGGGTGAGACGGGAAGATAGATTTAATGGTAGAGTGGAACTGATGGGATGAACTACCTAATCCTGGGATGAGTGACAGGGTGGGGGCCATGTCCTGTGGGTCTTGCCTCCCCTACCCTAGATAAAAGATGCTGTGCATTTACCCTCATGTTTATACTCCTATATAAGATCACCCCTCAACCTCTTGCTCTCCAAGTTATAAATTCCCAACCAGTCCAACTTCTCCCGAGAGCTCAGTCCATTGAGTTCCTTGCAACATTCTCGTAAATCATCTCTGTGCTCTTTCCAGCTTAAGAACATCTTCCCCACAGCAGGGCGACCAAATCTGAACACACACTCCACATGTGGCCTCACCAACGTCTTGTACAATGGCAACATGACATCCCAACTTATATAATCAATACCTTTACTGATGAAGGCCAATGTACCAAAAGCCACCTTTACCACCCTATCGACCTGTAATGTCACCTTCAGGGGATTGTGTACATGAACTCCTAAATCTCGCTGCTCTGCAGCACTTCCCAGGGCCCTGCCATTCACTGATCCAAGGCACAAACCTGGCCAGATGTTTCAGTGGGAGAGCATTTTGGGAACATAAATTATCTCTATACCCCCTCCCTCGACTCTGTCCAGGGACCACGACATTCCTTTCAGGTGAGGCAGACGTTCACTTGCACCACTTCCAACCTCAACTTCTGCACCTGCTGTTCTAGGAATATTGACTTCTCTAACTTCAAGTAACCCTTGCATTCCCTCTCTCTCCGTCCCTCCCCACCCTAGTCGTCTTACTAGTTTCATTGTCATCCCGCTTAGTTTCACTGTTGGTACTTGGGTTCCCTGTTCACCTTCTCCAGAGCCAACAAGGGACCATTGTGGGCTCCACCTTTCCTTAATACACGTTGCTGGCTTTGAGTTGACCTTTTATTCACTTGTCCTTGGTATATTTTCATATCTCTTGTTCCCCGCTCCCCTGAATCTCAGTTTGAAGAAGGGTCTCGACCTGAAACATCACCTATTCCTTTCCTCCCGAGATGCTGAGTGATCTGCTGTTACTCCAGCATTTTTGTCTATTTCCATAATTTTTCAGACAGATATGAATAACAATAGGTCTGGCCCTTGGGGAAAGATATTAAATGTGGGTAAGGCACACTACAGCATTATTAGGCAGGACAAGGGAGAGAAATCTGGGAGCGGCTGTTTTGGGTAAATTCACATCTGACGTGTAAGTGTTCTGCAGGGATATTTACTGGGACCTCTTATTGTTTGTGGTAGAAAGTGAGGAGCACTTTGGGAGCTCAAATATGAGGGAAAATGATGCATTTAATGGCAAGAAGAGCATTGTTGTGCGGAGGAGTCTTGAGGTACAAATCCAAAACAGAAAGTGGAAAGACAAGTAGATACAGTGATGCGAAGGTGTAGTCTTGAGGTTCAAATCCATACAAGCTGAGAATGGCAACACAAGTAAATACAGTGATAAAGAAGGCATACGGTATGCTTGCCTTCATCGGTCGGGGCATTGACTATAAGGGTCAGGGATTTATGTTGCAGTTATATAGCACTGTGGTTAGGCTGCATTTGGAGTGTTGTTTGTCATTCTGGTCACCCCAGGATGTGGTGACTATGGAGAGGTTCCACCAATACCCCTGGGAGCCGCTCCAGGTACCCTCTAGTCTCCGTGTCAAATACAAACTTGACCCCACATCTCGCTTCAACTTTGCTCCTTTCACTTTAAAACTATACTCCCTCAGCTTTGACATTTCCACCCAGTGGAGTCGTTCCAGAATGCTGGTTGGATGCAACAACATTTGGTTCAGACCGAAAGGTCTGAATGACAATAAAGTTTCCATGATTCCATGGATTACATGGTATTAGCTGTAATGAGAGGTTGGACAAACCCGATTGGTTGCTCTGGGTCGTTGAGGCTGAATGGAGACCAGACAGAAGTAAATAAAATGATGTATGAGAGGCATGGATAGGGTTAGAACTTTTTCCACAGGGTGTAAATGTCAAAGACGAGGGAGCAGAGTTTGAATATGAAAGGGGCAAAGTTTAAGGGAGACGTGGGGGCAAGTTTATTTTGGACACAGAGTAGTGGGTGACTGGAGCACGCTGCCTGGGGTGGTGGTGGAAGCAGATAGAATAGTTGCTTTCAACAGTCGTTTGTTCAGGCACATCGATTTACAGCAGGGATATGGATCAAGTGTAGGCAGAGGACATTAGTTTAAATTGGCATCATGTTCAGTGCAAACTGTGGGCCAATGGGCCTATTTCCGTGCTGTACTGTTCCATGTTCCATTCTCCCCACCACGGATACCCGAGCTTGCAGACCCTGCTGGGTCACTGGTCAAACCCTGACTGGAGCCTTCAGTCGTTGCCTCCTGGGGTTCCTGAGTTGTGTCCGACAGTGGATCTGGAAGAAGAGAGTAGAGGTGGGACAGTGAGGGTGAAAGAGTAAAAACACATTGAACAGCTGATCAGGAGGGAAGTCGGAGCAGGGATGAAAAGTCGCAAGTCCGTGCTAACACCAACACACACCGAGTGTTACAGGTCACACATCTCACCCTGAACGTTACACACTCCTCCAACACGGTCCACGCCATGTTTCCTTGTTCCTCCACGACTCTCTCCTACAGAGCTCCATCCCTCGACCCTGAATAAATCCACCCTTTTCCAAGTCTCTCACAACCCCTCCCCCAATCCTCGCTCTCTCTCTCTCTCTCTCACTCACTTCAGCATTCAGCCCCTGCCCCCATGGGTCAGTCAGTCATTACAATACATCATCTTCAGCCTCTCCACTCTCTTTCCTTCTTCACCCTCAATCTCCACTCCCCCATTCCCTCCTCACCTGCCATTCCTTTCTTCTCTACTTACAAGTTTCAAATATTTCTGCTTCCCCCCTTCTCCAAGACTCTCCACCCCTCACTGTTTGAAACTCCTCCCGTCAGGACACAATTCCAGAGGTTGCAGAGAAGATTTACAACAAAATTGCCAGGACTCGAGGGACTGGGCCAGAGGGCGATGTTGGGCAGGCAAGGACTTTATTCCTTGGTCCTCAGGAGGATGAGGGGTGACCATGAGAGGAATGGTTAGGGCAAGTGCAGTCTTTTACCCAAAGTTGGGAAATCAGGAATCGGTGGAAATTGGTTTCAGGTGAAGGGGGAAAGATTTAATGGGTTCCTGAGGATAAATTACTTTTACACAAAGGGTGGTAGGCATGTGGTGCAAGCTGCCAGAGGAGGGAGTCAAGGCAGGTACAATCACAACACTTAAAAAACATCTGTACAGGTACATGGACAGGATAGCTTCAGAGGGGCATGGGCCAAATTCAGACAGGTGTGACTAGTGTAGATGGAACGTGTTGGTTGGAGCGGGCAAGTTGGTACTGTTTCCACGCTGTATGCATCTGTGGTTCCTCTCGTTCCAACTCTTTGCAGAGTCCCCCCTGGCTCCTCCCCCATACAAACCCCCTCCTGCTTCCCACTCAAGACCCTCTGCTCGAGTCACCTTCCACTACTCTTCACCCACTGTTCCACGATGTGTGCATCGATACCTGAGCTTGTATCTGGATCTGGGACGGTGGACAAATCCTGGTGGTTTTCTGGTTTTGTGTCCAGGATTTTATCAGTTGGTTTGGAGGCTGCATCTGTAATAAAGTGTGGACAGACAGTGGGTGGGTGCAGTGGAGGGAATAATCCAGTCGGTCTGCAGGATGGAAGGAGGCCATGGTGCATGGCTGACCCCAGTCTCTGGTGAGCAGAATGAATATCCAGCCCTCATCTCCGTCACTCCGTTCTGCTTCTTTCTCCCTCCACTCCATCATTCCATACGTTACTTATTGCTCTCTGTCCATCTCTCTGTCCTCATTTCATTCTGCCCTCCTCCTCTCTTTTGCCTCCAGCTAATCATTCTCCTTCCCCCTCTCCAGCGAGCGCACACACTCCCGCACACCCACTCCTCCAGAAATGTTTGGGAGTTTCAAGTTACTAACTGAAAATATTACCAACAATTTGTTGTGGACCAACAACACGGAAGTGAAGGCCAAAATATACCCAGGCCGGTGGCTGTGGCAGCGAGCAGGAGATTGCCGGTAAGCAGACCGGCTGTGGGGGGGCAGTGCAGTGCACCTCTATGGTGAGTGGGCTTCTGGAGGCCCTGCAGATGTCTGCAGATGGGCCGGGCCGGGTCGTGCACCACCCCACGACACTGAGTGAGAGGACCGAACGTGACCTGCAGCTGCACGGAGCGGTGGAGCAGCCGTAGATGTTGAGGACACCAACGCCTACACTTGCCCAGGTCGACCCTGCAACGTTGCCAGGACAACGGGGCTTCATGGTTCGGCGAAGAAACTCTGCGCTTACACAAACTAGTTCCTGAAAATGGTGCCAAGACTGGTGACCTTTGTGTACTGTTTCAATGTACTATTTCTGTACTTGCACTGTATCTAAGATGTGATTATGGATAGTAATACACACTGAACTACTGAAAATGAATTCACTGTTCCACTGTACATGTGACAATAAAGCACCATTGAACATTCCACTGATCTGACATTTTTCATTCTTTACACCGTTTTACCACTTTAGTGCCCATAACACCTCAGCTGTTGCTCTGCCCTGGTCTAATCCTCCGTGAAAACTCAGCCCAATTGTCCAAGCCCAAGTTACACTCCCTCACCGAAGCCTTCCATCCACCCACCAACCACTTTAACTCCCTTCCACACTGCACGGTGGGGCAACGGTAGAGTTGCTGCCTTACACATTCATATCATTGACCCCAGTGTGTTGGATCGCTGGTCCGCGCACTGTATATCAAAACTAAACCCCACGTGGAGACATCATGAACTGCAGGTGCTGGTTTACAATACAAGACACAAAGTGCTGGAGTAACTCAGCGGGTGAGGCAACATTTCTGGAGTGGTTCCCTCAACCAACCTCAATCCAAGGGGGATTGTTGTCCACTGCAGAACAAACTACCGTCCTCTCCAAAAGCTGGCTGCAGGGAGAGGTGATAACGTGTGAGGTGGCTTGGTACCTGAGGATGTGTCTCCCACTGGAACTGAAGAAGGTTCCTGGGTGGAATCTCCAGTCGATGATCCCTGGGTCTGTTCCCTTGTGGACATCTGGGGAACTGGAATAAAGTAACAGAGAGACGGAAGTGTGGCAACACCACAACAGGTCATCAGACTATCAGATGTGTACAGTCTCCCATCACCCACTCTCCTTCAGAAACGTCCATCACTCCACATGCCCGCCCCCCCCCCCCCCCCCCCCACCTCACCCCTTTTGAGTCAGGGCGAATTTCAGGGACTGACCATAGAGCACAGAACAGGTGCACAGAACAGAAACGGCAGATGGAGTTTAATCCGGGTAAGTGTGAGTTTTTGCCCTTTGGAAGGCCGTATATGAGGAGACATTATGGTTAATAGAGAGACCCTTGAGACCACTGATGTGCAGAGGGGTTTTGGGGTCCAAGTCCATAACAACCTGAAAGTGGCAATGACAGAAAGGCACATGGTTTGCTTGCCCTCATCGGTCAGGGCTTTGAGTATCAGAGGTAGTGGCTGTCAATGAGTCTTTTGTTTGGGCAAGTGGACATGCAATGACTGGAGGGATATGGATTAGGTGCAGGCAGAGGAGATATGTTTAACGGCATTATCTGCGGCACGGATATTGTGGGACAATGGGCTTGTTCCTGTGCTGTGCTGTGTTTCACTCTCCCCACCACTGATACCTGAGCTTGCAGACCCTGCTGGGTCACTGGTCAAACCCTGACCAGAGCCTCCACTCGTTGCTCCCTGGGGTTCCCGAGTTGTGCCCGACGGTGGATCTGGAAGAAGAGAATGGAAGTGGGACAGGGAGGGTGAGAGATGAAAGCATCATGATCAGCTGATCAGGTGGGAAGTCGGCCTCAGGGACAAAGAGTCTGTGCTAACACCACAACATACCAAGGGTCACAGGTCACACGTCTCACCTTCAACATTGCAAACTCCTCGAACACGGTCTACGCCTCACACCCTTGTAAAGCCATGCTTCTGCACCGTGCTCTCACTCTCTCTCTGACTCTCTCCCACTCTCTGACTCTCTCCAACTCTGACTCTCTCCCACTCTCTGACTCCCTAACACCCTAACTCCCTTTTTTGTTGAAGAGCACAAATTATTTATTACAGCAAAACACCAATAAAACAGTAAAACTATCAACTATCAACAAAGTAACAATACAAAGTACCAGGTCTCACTCGCCTCTGCCTATTTGAGTCTCCTGTGTGCTGTGTCTCACTATTGTGCTCTCTCTCTCTCTGACTCTCTCTCTCTGATTCTCTCTCTCTGATTCTCTCTCTCTGATTCTCTCTCTCTCTCTCTGATTCTCTCTCTCTCTCTCTCTCTCTGATTCTCTCTCTCTCCCTCTCTCTCTCTGTCATAGGAACAGAATGAGGCAATTCGGCCCATCGACTACTCCGCCCTTTAGTCATGGTTGATATATCGTTCCCCGTCAACCCTATTCTCCTGCCTTCTCCTCTAAACCTTTGAGCAACTTCAGTAAATCTCCACTTTAAAAATACCATCATCTTGGAGATACCAATGTCCTCAGCCTTCTGTGGCAATGAATTCAACAGATTCACCACCCTCTGGCTAAATAAATCCTCCTCAGCTCCTTTCTTTGTTCTGAGGCTGTGCCCACTGGTCCTTTCCTCTTTCAATACTGGAAACATCCTCTCCACATCCACTCTATCTAGGCCTCTCGTTATAGGGTAAGTTTCAATGTGATTTCCCCCTCATCGTTCTAAACTCCAGTGAGTACAGGCCCGATCTCCAGTCACCCATTCCCTCCATAACGGCCGTTTATTTCTCCTACACTTACACGTTTTATACATTTCTACTTGTCCTTTCCCCTCCGCTCTCCACGACTCTCCGCCCCTCACTCTGAATCTCTACCCTCTCCGCAATGCTCCAACTCCACTCTCCCTGCGGTATTCTCCTCCCCCCACTCCAGTCCCCCTGCTCCCCCACCCTACACTCTCTGCTCCTCCACTCCAGACCCTCTCTTCTCATGGTCCCCTCCCCAACCCATCCCCCACTGCTCCAATCATCCCTCCATCGATACCTGAGCTTGTATCTTCTTCTGGGACAGTGGACAAATCCTCCTGGGGTTCAGTTGTTGTTTCCTGGGGTTCATCAGTTGGTACGGAGCGTGGATCTGTAATAAAGTGTGGACAGACAGTGGGTGTAGTGGAGGAATAATCCAGCAGCTCTGAAGTGCACGGCCAACACCAGTCTCTGGTGACCCCAACAATTGTCCATCCCTCTCCTGCATCCCCTCTCCCTCCCCTCCATCATTCCATCCGTTACTCAATGCAATCTGTCCAGCATTATCCCTCTGATTTCATGACCCTCTCCCCCTGCCTTCTCACCCCTCTCTCTCCCCCTTAGCTGTCTCTCTCTACCCCCTCCCCCTTGCCCACCAGCCTCTCTCCCCCTTCGCTCCCTTCTCTTTTCCCCTCCTCTTCCCATCGTTCCAAGGGAGGGAGGGGGGGGGAGTTGTGAGGGGGATGGCTGAGTCCAGGGGGGAGGTCCAGGGTTGGGGGGGGGGGTTCCCCTCAGGGGAAGGCATAACGTAGGACTCGGTCATGGTGGCGGTGGGGGAATGAAGCAACAAATCATGTCCGCTTGATAACATATGATGACGTTTGTCGGCACTGGGCCTGTACTCGCTGGAGTTTAGAAGGATGAAAGAGGACCTCATTGAAACTTACCAAATGGATTGAGTGAATGCAGAGGATGATTCCACAAGTGGGAGAATCTAGGACCAGAGGCCATAGCCACAGTATAAAAGGGGATGAGGAGGAATTTCTTTAGCCATAGGGTGGTGAATCTGTGGAATTCATTGCCACAAAAAGCTGTGGGGACCAAGTCAATGGATATTTTTAAGGTGTAGATTGATAGATCCTTGATTGGTATGGATGTCAGTGTTTATGGGGATAAGGCAGAAGAATGGGGGTGAGAGGGAAAGATAGATTCAATGGTAGAGTGGAACTGATGGGCCGAACTACCTAATTCTGCTCCTGGAACTTGTGAGCTTGGTCATAGGGGAAGTGGGGTGAGTGACAGGGTGGAGGCCATGTCCTGCGGGTCTTGCCTCCCCTACCCTAGATAAAAGATGCTGTGCATTTACCCTCATGTTTATACTCCTATATAAGATCACCCCTCAACCTCTTGCACTCCAAGTTATAAATTCCCAACCAGTCCAACTTCTCCCGAGAGCTCAGCCCATTGAGTTCCTTGCAACATTCTTGTAAATCATCTCTGCGCTCTTTCCAGCTTAAGAACATCTTCCCCACAGCAGGGCGACCAAATCTGAACACACACCCCACATGTGGCCTCAGCAAAGTCTTGTACAATGGCAACATGACATCCCAACTTATATAATCAATACCTTTACTGATGAAGGCCAATGTACCAAAAGCCACCTTTACCACCCTATCAACCTGTAATGTCACCTTCAGGGGATTGTGTACATGAACTCCTAAATCTCGCTGCTTTGCAGCACTTCCCAGGGCCCTGCCATTCACTGATCCAAGGCACAAGCCTGGCCAGATGTTTCAGTGGGAGAGCATTTTGGGAAAAGTTCCCATTTTGGGAACATAAATTATCTCTATACCCCCTCCCTCGACTCTGTCCAGGGACCACGACATTCCTTTCAGGTGAGGCAGACGTTCACTTGCACCACTTCCAACCTCAACTTCTGCACCTGCTGTTCTAGGAATATTGACTTCTCTAACTTCAAGTAACCCTTGCATTCCCTCTCTCTCCGTCCCTCCCCACCCTAGTCGTCTTACTAGTTTCATTGTCATTCTGCTTAGTTTCACTGTTGGTACTTAGATTCACTGTTCACCTTCTCCACAGCCAACAAGGGACCATTGTGGGTTCCTCCTTTGCTTAATACACATTGCTGGCTTTGAGTTGATCTTTCCATACCTTTTATTCACTTGTTCTTGGTATATTTTCATACCTCTTGTTCCCCGCTCCCCTAAATCTCAGTTTGAAGAAGGATCTCGACCTGAAACGTCACCTATTCCTTTTCACCAGAGATGCTGAGTGATCAGCTGTTACTCCAGCATTCTTTGTCTATCTTCCATAATTTTTCAGACAGTTATGAATAACAATATGTCTGGCCCTTGGGGGAAGATATTAAATGTGGGTAAGGCACATTGCAGCATTATTAGGCAGGACAAGGGAGAGAAATCTGGGAGCAGCTGTTTTTGGGTAAATCCACATCTGACGTGTAGGTGTTCTGCAGGGATATTTGCTGGGACCTCTTATTGTTTGTGGTATCAAGTGAGGAGCACTTTGGGAGCTCAAATATAAGGGAAAATTATGCAGTTAATGGCAAGAAGAGCATTGTTGTGCGGAGGAGTCTTGAGGTCCAAATCCAAAACAGAAAGTGGAAAGACAAGTAGATACAGTGATAAGAAGGTGTAGTCTTGAGGTTTAAATCCATTCAACCTAAGAGTGGCAACACAAGTAGATACAGTGATAAAGAAGGCATACGGTATGCTTGCCTTCATCGGTCGGGGCATTGACTATAAGGGTCAGGGATTTATGTTGCAGTTATAAAGCACTGTGGTTAGACTGCATTTGGAGTGTTGTTTGTCATTCTGGTCACCCCAGGATGTGGTGGCTATGGAGAGGTTTCAAATATTTCTGCTTCCCCCCTTCTCCAAGACTCTCCACCCCTCACTGTTTGAAACTCAATTCCTGAGGTTGCAGAGCAGATTTACAACAAAATTGCCAGGACTCGAGGGACTGGGCCAGAGGGCGATGTTGGGCAGGCAAGGCATTTATTCCTTGGTCTGCAGGAGGATGAGGGGTGACCATGAGAGGAATGGTTAGGGCAAGTGCAGTCTTTTACCCAAGGGGGAAAGATTTAATGGGATCCCGAGTAGAAACTTATTTTTTACACAAAGGGTGGTAGGCATGTGGTGCAAGCTGCCAGAGGTGGTTGTTAAGGCAGGTACGATCACAACACTTAAAAAACATCTGTACAGGTACATGGACAGGATAGCTTTAGAGGGGCATGGGCCAAATTCAGACAGGTGTGACTAGTGTAGATGGAACGTGTTGGTTGGAGCGGGCAAGTTGGTACTGTTTCCACGCTGTATGCATCTGTGGCTTCTCTCGTTCCAACTCTTTGCAGAGTCCCCCCTGGCTCCTCCCCCATACAAACTCCCTCCTGCTTCCCACTCAAGACGCTCTGCTCGAGTTACCTGTTCATGTGGTTTATAAATGCTCATTCCATATACCCACCATCCTCTGTTGCAGTTTTCTGGCTGAAAGACATTGAACCTATCACTTCCTATCATGATTAAACACATCTCACTAAGAGCTTCCTGCGTTCCAAGCAATAAAGTCATAGCTAGCCCAATCGAATCCCTATAGCTCAGGCCCACAAGTCTGGCAACACCCCTGTAAATTCTCCCTGTACTCTTTCCAGCTTAGTGATGTCCTTCCTAGAACAGGGTGACCAAAACTGGATACGATGCTCCAAGTGTGGCCTCACCAACATCTTGTACAACTACAAAGGAATATCTAAATGTTTACACTTAATAACTTGACTGATGAAGTTCACTGTACTAAAAGCCCTGTTGACCACCCCATCTACCTGCAACAACACTTTCAGAGTACCATGTACCTACACCCCTAGATCACACTGCTCTATAACACTTGCCAGGCCCCTACCAGTCACTGTGAAGCTCCCTCCCTGCTTTCACTTCCCAAAACAAAATTTCTGGAGGTGAGGAAGGCTGTTAAAGTATACAGCAGGATATAGATTAGCTACAGAAATATGCGCAGGAAGCGCAAATGGACTTTAATCTAAGCATGTGTGAGGTTCTGCACTTTGAGGGGGGGGGGGGTCAAACACAAGGGGAAAATATAGTATTAATGTCAATAAGAGCATAGATATAGAGGCTCCAAGTCAGTAACAACATTAACGTGGAAACACAGAAGATGCATTGATAAAGGAGGCATATGGTATGTTTGCCTTCTTCGCTTGGGGCAGTGAGTATAAGCGTCAGGATGTTATGTTGCAGTTATCTGGAGCTTTGATTAGGCTGCATTTGGAGTATTCTTTACCATTACAGCAAGAATGTGGAGGCCACAGTGCGGAAACAGACGGGCTTTACCAGAATGCTGCCTGGATTAGAGCACGTACGCTATGAGGAGAGGTTATAACCATATAACCATACACCAACAATGAATGGATGTTGAATCATGAAGTCTTTAACGACATTGTCGTTCAGTATGGTGTATTGGACATTGATCTGTTTGCATCCAGACTAAATCATCAGTTACCATGGGAACCAGACCCAGGGGCAGTAGCAGTAGATGCATTCTCGCTACACTGGGGTGGGAAGTTCTTGTATGTGTTTCCCCCTTTTTGCCTCATCAGTCGATGCTTGGCCAAGATCAAGCAGGACACCGCCTCTGGCATATTGGTAGTACCAGACTGGCCTACTCAGCCTTGGTTACCACTCGTCCTAGCCATGATTACACAGCCTTTTATGACTGTCCCCAAAAGCAGAAATCTGCTGCTACTTCCTGTGACAGGGGAAAGCCCCCCTCTTCATGACCGAATAATTTTATTGGTTTGTAGATTCTGAGGAGACTATTCCGGGGGCTCGGACGTTCAGATCGTATGGTAGATGTGATTACTGTGGCCTGGAGGAAGAGCACCCAGATACAGTACATTACTCATATAAGGAAATGGGAGATGTACTGCTCTCGAATATTTCGTATGACACGGCTTCCATTACAGATGTTTTTGAGTTTCACTGTTCTACGTCAGAAACTCAGTTGCAGCACCATTAATAGTGCTAGGAGCGCTTTGTCATCTTACTTATGGCTAAGGTCAAGGAACCACACTGTCGGATCTCATCCCTTAATAACCAGATTTATGAAGGGCATTTTTAACTCTACTCCCCCTAGGCCCAGATATTCACAGATATGCGATGTGAGCGTGGTCCTCACGCTGTTCCGTCAGTGGGCACCAGCTTCATATCTGTCTCTGCCTAATCTCACACTTAAGGTAGTCTTGCTCATGTCGCTGGTCTCAGCGCAATGGGTCCAGACGTTAAATAAGCTTAGACAGGACAGCATGGGAACATCTTTTGACAACATCACCTTTTTTGTTGATGATCTTATAAAGCAAAGCAGACCAGGGATGTTGGGGCTCAAATTAGGTTTTATGGCTTATCCCTTAGACCAACGGTTGTGTGAGGTAGCTCACATACTTCAATACATAAAGGTCACTAAGAGCCTCAGAGGTATGGAATTATCCTTATTCATCAGCCACACCACACCTCATAGGAACGTTACAGTGCAGACCATTTCTAGATGCCAGGTTCTGGCACGTGCAGGGGTGGACACTGACATTTTTAAACCTCATTCCGCTAGGGCTGCATCTACGTCAGCAGCGAGGGATATAGACGTCCCTCTTGACCACATTCTAGCGGCTGCAGGATGGTCTAATGAACTGACGTACCAAAGGTTTTATAACAAACCTATCGCCAGACCAGGGACGTTTGCTAATTCTGTTTTAGGTTCTGTTTTATAGTTTTCCCCTGGGTGAGAGGGGCACTATTATTTTTCTTTGATTATTAAAGCATCAGTATTTTTATCTATGTCATGTTTGAATGCATTAATTAGTCTCACTCATCCTGGTCAACTGATGCAGTATGTGATGCATGGATTCGTTTCCACGGCATGAAATCAGTAAGCTTCAAAATCTTCACATAATCACTCACATGACTCCGAAGTAAAATAGTAAGATTAAATGAGAACTTACCAGTTTGAAGTTTGATCTTGATTTTATGAGGAGTTACGATGAGGGATTACGTGCCCTCCGCTCCCAACCCTCGTATCATCAAGGTCATCTGGTAGTTCTAGTTTTTCTAATCTTACTATGTTTACTTCAGCTACTGTTATCTGTGATTTCACACCGCTGCTTTGAAGATTGATGCGCATGCGGACTGGCGGGCTTCTTCACGTAATCCCTCATCGAAACTCCTCATAAAATAAAGATCAAACTTCAAACTGGTATGTTCTCTTTTAATCTTACTATTATGAGGCATTGACAGAGCAGCCGTTCAGAATATTTTCCCGAGGATGGAAATGTCAAAGACAAGAGAGAATGGTTTTAATGTGGGAGGAGTAACGTTTAAAGGAGACCAAGCTGCCAGAGGAGGAAGTTGAGGCTGGGACTATCCCAACATTTAATAAACATGGTACATGGTTAGGACAAGTTTAGAGGGATACGGGCCAAATGCTGGCAGGTGAGACTAGTGTAGCTGGGACATGTTGGCTGGTGTGGGCAAGTTGGGCTGAAGGTCTGTTTGCACGGTGTATCACTCTGTGACTGTGAGGTAAGGTAAAAAAGTAGAGTAGCTATGGAAACTATGAGATTCAAAGAGGAGGAAGTACTGACACTTTTGAAAAATATAAAAGTGGATACGTCTCCAGGTCCTAAAAGGATATTCCCTAGGACATTGAGGGAAGTTAGTGTAGAAATAGCAGGGGCTATGACAGAAATATTTCAAATGTCATTAGAAACGGGAATAGTGCCGGAGGATTGGCGTACTGCGCATGTTGTTCCATTGTTTAAAAAGGGTTCAAAGAATAAACCTAGCAATTATAGACCTGTTAGTTTGTCGTCAGTGGTGGGCAAATTAATGGAAAGCATACTTAGAGATAATATATATAAGCATCTGGATAAACAGGGTCTGATCAAGAACAGTCAACATGGATTTGTGCCTGGAAGGTCATGTTTGACAAACCTACTTGAATTTTTTGAAGAGGTTACTAGGGAAATTGATGAGGGTAAAGCATTGGATGTTGTCTATATGGATTTCAGTCAAGGTTCCCCATGGAAGGTTGGTTAAGAAGGTTCAATCTTTGGGTGTTAATGGCGGAGTAGCAAGATGGATTCAACAGTGGCTGAATGGGAGATGGCAGAGAGCAATGGTGGATGTCTGTTTGTCAGGTTGGAAGCCGGTGAGCAGTGGGGTGCCACAGGGATCTGTGTTGGGTCCACTGTTCTTTGTCATGTACATCAATGATCTGGATGATGGGGTGGAAAATTGGATAAGTAAGTATGCAGATGATACTAAGATAGGTGGTGCTGTGGATAATGAAGTAGATTTTCAAAATCTACAGAGAGATTTGGGCCATTTGGAAGAGTGGGCTGAAAGATGGCAGATGGAGTTTAATGCTGATAAGTGTGAGGTGCTACATCTTGGCAGGACAAATCAAAATAGGACGTACAGGGGGATCTAGGAATAAGTGTGCATAGTTCCCTGAAGGTGGAATCGCATGTAGATAGGGTGGTGAAGAAAGCTTTTGGTGTACTGGCCTTTATAAATCAGAGCATTGAATATAGGAGTAGGGAGGTAATGTTAAAATTGTACAAGGCATTGGTGAGACCAATTCTGGAGTATGGTGTACAATTTTGGTCGCCTAATTATAGGAAGGATGTCAACAAAATAGAGAGAGTACAGAGGAGATTTACTAGAATGTTGCCTGGGTTCCAGCAACTAAGTTACAGAGAAAGGTTGAACAAGTTAGGTCTTTATTCTTTGGAGCACTGAAGGTTAAGGGGGGACTTGATTGAGGTCTTTAAAATGATGAAAGGGATAGACAGAGTTGACGTGGATAAGCTTCTCCCATTGAGGGTAGGGAAGATTCAAACTAGAGGGCATGACATGAGAATTAAGGGACAGAAGTTTAGGGGTAACATGAGGGGGAACTTCTTTACTCAGAGAGTGGTGGCTGTGTGGAATGATCTTCCAGCAGAAGTGGTGGAGGCAGGATTGATTTTAACATTTAAAAGTAAAGTGGATAGGTATATGGACGGGAAGGGAATGGATGGGTATGGTCTGAGTGCAGGTAGTTGGGACTAGGGGAAAATAAATGTTCGGCATGGACTGGAAGGGCCGAGAAGGCCTGTTTCCGTGCTGTAATTGTTATATGGTTATATGGTTATATAGCTGGGACATGTTGGCCGGTGTGGGCAAGTTGGGCTGAAGGGCCTGTCTCCATGCTCTATCACTCTATGACTCCAGGTCACACATCTCCCCTTTAACATTATCCATTCCTCAAACATGGCCCATGCCGCACTTCCTTGTTCATCCTGGACTCTTTCTTATGGACTCTCTCCTCCCCCCACACCAACTCCTCACCTCCCTCCGTGCCACACTGACTCCGCCCCCACCCCGCGCTCTCTCCTCTCCCCAACCCAAATTCCCCCCCCCCCCCCCCCCCCCCACCCATGCTCACTCCTCTCCCCACACTGCGCTGTCTCTTGACAGTGACTTTTACAAATCTTCTGGTTACGCCCATAGTTTATCGTGGAATTATGCTGGGCATGTACATTGTGGTCCCATGCACCTGTTCCTGTGCTCTCCTGTTATGTGTTCCAGTTGCTTTTAATAGTCCCTTGGTTAGGCACATGGTAACGCAGGAACTGGAGTGATATGTGTATCCAGAGGCCAGTTTAATGCCCCTGTCCCACTTAAGAAACCTGAACGGAAACCTCTGGAGACTTTGCGCCCCACCGAAGGTTTCCATGCGGTTCCCGGAGGTTTCCGAAGGTTTTTGTCAGGTTCCCGGAGGTCTTTTCAATGTTTTGAAATAATCGCCAGAACATAGAAGAAGCAGAAACCACTTTCGACCATTAGGGAGACTGACAAAAACCTCCGGGATCCTCCGGGAACCGCACGGAAACCTTGGGCGGGGCGCAAAGTCTCCAGAGGTTTCCGTTCAGGTTTCCTTAGTGGGTCAGGGGCATTAGTGGGACAGGGGCATTACTAATCTTATATAGTTCAATAATATTGGCACGGATATTGTGGGCCAAATGACCTGTCCCTGTGCTGTCCTGTTCTACGTGTCATACTCCCCACCACTGATAACTGAGCTTGCAAACCCTGACCCCAGTCTCCAGGGGGTTCCCGAGTTGTGTCCGGTGGTGGATCTTGGAGAAAGGAGGAGGGCACGGAGGGTGAGAAAGTAGAAACGCACTAAAGAGCCGATCAGGAGGGGAGTTGGCTGCAGATACGGAGAGTCAGCAGTCCGTGCAAACACCAACACACAGGTCTCACAGGTCACACATCTTGCCTTGAACGTTCCACACTCCTCAAATACGGTCCAGCCACGCTTCCATGTTCCTCCTCGACTCTCTCCTGGGAACTCGCTCCTCCCTTCACACCTCATCTCCCCCCGCGTCACACTGACTCCACCCCTATCTCTCACCACTCCTGTCCCCACCCCACCCTCTCACCTCCCCTCGCCCCGTGCTCTCCTCCCCTCGCCCTGCACTCTCCTCCCTCTGCCCCTGATCTCTTCCCCCACACCGCACTGTCCCCCCATCCCCTCCTCCCCATCCCATTATCACCACCCCCACATCACGCTCTCTTCTACCCACCCCGCGCTCTCTCCTCCCCCACCCTGTGCTCTCTCCTGCCTCTCCACTCCGCTCTCTCCTGCCCCCACTTCAATCCTTCTCCCACCCCCAACCTCACACTCCCGAGTCACCCTCCCCTTCTCCCCCCACTGTTCCAACGATACCTCCATTGATACCCAAGTTTGTATCTGGTTGTGAGATGGTGGCCAAATCCTCCCAGGGTTGGGCTGTTGTTTCTTGGTTCCCAGTTGGTACGGAGTCTGGATCTGTAATAAAGTATGGACAGACAGTGGGTGCAGTGGGGAAATAATCCAGCAACTCTGTGGGATGGAAGGAGACTAAAGTGCACGGCTGACACCAGTGTCTGGTGACCCCGATTGTCCAGCCCTCTCCTGTATCACTCTGCTCTGCTCCCCTCTCCCTCCATTCCAGCCGTTACTCAATGCACTCCTTCCGTCTCTTTGCCCTCATTTCATTGCAAACTCCCCCGTTCCCTCTGTCCCCATCCTAGATCCCAACTTTCCCCCCACTGGTCCTTCGCCCCTCTCTCCCCCAGCTGATAAACCCTCCCCCTCTTTTCCTCTCGCTCCACATCTCCCTTCCACCTCACCCTCATCCCAGAGAAGGGAAGAGGAGGAGGGAATGGCTCGGTCATAGGGAGAAAAGACAGCAGTGTGCTGGGGCAGGGGACGGCCAGATAATGGGGTGGGGGAGGGGACGGGGTGGGGAGGGGATGCGGTGTGGGTCGGGACGGGGTGGGGGTCGCGACGGGGTGGGGGACGCGACGGGGTGGGGGACGCGACGGGGTGGACGGAGACGGGGGGGGGGACGGAGACGGGGGGGGACGGAGACGGGGGGGGGACGGAGACGGGGGGGGACGGAGACGGGGGGGGACGGAGACTGGGGGGGGGACGGAGACTGGGGGGGGGACGGAGACTGGGGGGGGGACGGAGACTGGGGGGGGGACGGAGACTGGGGGGGGGACGGAGACTGGGGGGGGGGGGGACGGAGACTGGGGAGGGGGACGGAGACTGGGGAGGGGGACGGAGACTGGGGAGGGGGACGGAGACTGGGGAGGGGACGGAGACTGGGGAGGGGACGGAGACTGGGGAGGGGACGGAGACGGGGGGGAGGGGACGGAGACGGGGGGGAGGGGACGGAGACGGGGGGGAGGGGACGGAGACGGGGGGGAGGGGACGGAGACGGGGGGGAGGGGACGGAGACGGGGGGGAGGGGACGGAGACGGGGGGGAGGGGACGGAGACGGGGGGGAGGGGACGGAGACGGGGGGGAGGGGACGGAGACGGGGGGGAGGGGACGGAGACGGGGGGGAGGGGACGGAGACGGGGGGGGGAGGGGACGGAGACGGGGGGGGGAGGGGACGGAGACGGGGGGGGAGGGGACGGAGACGGGGGGGGGGAGGGGACGGAGACGGGGGGGGGAGGGGACGGAGACGGGGGGGGAGGGGACGGAGACGGGGGGGGGGAGGGGACGGAGACGGGGGGGGGAGGGGACGGAGACGGGGGGGGAGGGGACGGAGACGGGGGGGGAGGGGACGGAGACGGGGGGGGGAGGGGACGGAGACGGGGGGGGAGGGGACGGAGACGGGGGGGGGGGAGGGGACGGAGACGGGGGGGGGAGGGGACGGAGACGGGGGGGGGAGGGGACGGAGACGGGGGGGAGGGGACGGAGACGGGGGGGGACGGAGACGGGGGGGAGGGGACGGAGACGGGGGGAGGGGACGGAGACGGGGGGGAGGGGACGGAGACGGGGGGAGGGGACGGAGACGGGGGGAGGGGACGGAGACGGGGGGAGGGGACGGAGACGGGGGGAGGGGACGGAGACGGGGGGAGGGGACGGAGACGGGGGGAGGGGACGGAGACGGGGGGGAGGGGACGGAGACGGGGGGGAGGGGACGGAGACGGGGGGAGGGGACGGAGACGGGGGGGAGGGGACGGAGACGGGGGGGGAGGGGACGGAGACGGGGGGGAGGGGACGGAGACGGGGGGGAGGGGACGGAGACGGGGGGGAGGGGACGGAGACGGGGGGGAGGGGACGGAGACGGGGGGGGAGGGGACGGAGAGGGGGGGAGGGGACGGAGAGGGGGGGAGGGGACGGAGAGGGGGGGAGGGGACGGAGAGGGGGGGGAGGGGACGGAGACGGGGGGGGAGGGGACGGAGACGGGGGGGGAGGGGACGGAGACGGGGGGGGAGGGGACGGAGACGGGGGGGGAGGGGACGGAGACGGGGGGGGAGGGGACGGAGACGGGGGTGGAGGGGACGGAGACGGGGGTGGAGGGGACGGAGACGGGGGGAGGGGACGGAGAGGGGGGGGAGGGGACGGAGACGGGGGGGAGGGGGGGGAGGGGACGGAGACGGGGGGGAGGGGACGGAGACGGGGGGGGAGGGGACGGAGACGGGGGGGGAGGGGACGGAGACGGGGGGGGAGGGGACGGAGACGGGGGGGAGGGGACGGAGACGGGGGGGGGGGGGAGGGGACGGAGACGGGGGGGGGGGAGGGGACGGAGACGGGGGGGGGGGAGGGGACGGAGACGGGGGGGGGGAGGGGACGGAGACGGGGGGGGGGGGAGGGGACGGAGACGGGGGGGGGGGAGGGGACGGAGACGGGGGGGAGGGGACGGAGACGGGGGGGACGGGGACGGGGACGGGGGGGAGGGGACGGAGACGGGGGGGAGGGGACGGAGACGGGGGGGAGGGGACGGAGACGGGGGGGAGGGGACGGAGACGGGGGGGAGGGGACGGAGACGGGGGGGAGGGGACGGAGACGGGGGGGAGGGGACGGAGACGGGGGGGAGGGGACGGAGACGGGGGGGAGGGGACGGAGACGGGGGGGAGGGGACGGACACGGGGGGGAGGGGACGGACACGGGGGGGAGGGGACGGAGACGGGGGGGAGGGGACGGACACGGGGGGGGAGGGGACGGAGACGGGGGGGAGGGGACGGAGACGGGGGGGGAGGGGACGGAGACGGGGGGGGAGGGGACGGAGACGGGGGGGGAGGGGACGGAGACGGGGGTGGAGGGGACGGAGACGGGGGTGGAGGGGACGGAGACGGGGGTGGAGGGGACGGAGACGGGGGTGGAGGGGACGGAGACGGGGGTGGAGGGGTCGGAGACGGGGGTGGAGGGGACGGAGACGGGGGTGGAGGGGACGGAGACGGGGGTGGAGGGGACGGAGACGGGGGTGGAGGGGACGGAGACGGGGGTGGAGGGGACGGAGACGGGGGTGGAGGGGACGGAGACGGGGTGGAGGGGACGGAGACGGGGGTGGAGGGGACGGAGACGGGGGTGGAGGGGACGGAGACGGGGGTGGAGGGGACGGAGACGGGGGTGGAGGGGACGGAGACGGGGGGGAGGGGGGGGAGACGGGGGGGAGGGGGGGGAGGGGGGGAGACGGGGGGGGAGACGGGGGGAGACGGGGGGGAGGGGACGGAGACGGGGGGGAGGGGACGGAGACGGGGGGAGGGGACGGAGACGGGGGGGAGGGGACGGAGACGGGGGGGAGGGGACGGAGACGGGGGGGAGGGGACGGAGACGGGGGGGAGGGGACGGAGACGGGGGGGAGGGGACGGAGACGGGGGGGAGGGGACGGAGACGGGGGGGAGGGGACGGAGGCGGGGGGGGAGGGGACGGAGGCGGGGGGGAGGGGACGGAGACGGGGGGGAGGGGACGGAGACGGGGGGGAGGGGACGGAGACGGGGGGGAGGGGACGGAGACGGGGGGGAGGGGACGGAGACGGGGGGGGGACGGAGACGGGGGGGGACGGACGGAGACGGGGGGGGGGGGCGGACGGAGACGGGGGGGGGGGGGGACGGAGGGGGGGACGGAGACGGGGGGGGGGACGGAGACGGGGGGGGGGACGGAGACGGGGGGGGGACGGAGACGGGGGGGGGACGGAGACGGGGGGGGACGGAGACGGGGGGGGGACGGAGACGGGGGGGGGGACGGAGACGGGGGGGGGACGGAGAGGGGGGGGACGGAGAGGGGGGGGGACGGAGAGGGGGGGGGCGGAGGGGGGGGGACGGAGAGGGGGGGGGGACGGAGAGGGGGGGGGGACGGAGAGGGGGGGGGGACGGAGAGGGGGGGGGGACGGAGAGGGGGGGGACGGAGAGGGGGGGGGACGGAGAGGGGGGGGGACGGAGAGGGGGGGGGACGGAGAGGGGGGGGGACGGAGAGGGGGGGGACGGAGAGGGGGGGGACGGAGAAGGGGGGGGACGGAGAAGGGGGGGGACGGAGAGGGGGGGGACGGAGAGGGGGGGGGACGGAGAGGGGGGGGGGACGGAGAGGGGACGGAGACGGGGGGGGACGGAGACGGGGGGGGACGGAGACGGGGGGGGGACGGAGACGGGGGGGGGACGGAGACGGGGGGGGGACGGAGACGGGGGGGGGACGGAGACGGGGGGGGGACGGAGACGGGGGGGGACGGAGACGGGGGGGGACGGAGACGGGGGGGGACGGAGACGGGGGGGGACGGAGAAGGGGGGGCGGAGAAGGGGGGGCGGAGAAGGGGGGGCGGAGAAGGGGGGACGGGGGGGGAGGGGGGACGGGGTGGGGAGGGGGGACGGGGTGGGGGAGGGGGGACGGGGTGGGGGAGGGGGACGGGGTGGGGGAGGGGGACGGGGTGGGGGAGGGGGACGGGGTGGGGGAGGGGGACGGGGTGGGGGAGGGGGACGGGGTGGGGGAGGGGGACGGGGACGGCGGACGGAGACGGGGGGGAGACGGAGACGGGGGGGAGACGGAGACGGTGGAGAGGGGGCGGAGACGGTGGAGAGGGGGCGGAGACGGTGGAGAGGGGGCGGAGACGGTGGAGAGGGGGCGGAGACGGTGGAGAGGGGGCGGAGACGGTGGAGAGGGGGCGGAGACGGTGGAGAGGGGGCGGAGACGGTGGAGAGGGGGCGGAGACGGTGGAGAGGGGGCGGAGACGGGGGGGAGGGGGCGGAGACGGGGGGGAGGGGGCGGAGACGGGGGGGAGGGGGCGGAGACGGGGGGAGGGGGCGGAGACGGGGGAGGGGGCGGAGACGGGGGGAGGGGGCGGAGACGGGGGGGAGGGGGCGGAGACGGGGGAGGACGGAGACGGGGGAGGACGGAGACGGGGGGGGGACGGAGAGGGGGGGGGACGGAGAGGGGGGGGGGACGGAGAGGGGGGGGGGACGGAGAGGGGGGGGGGACGGAGAGGGGGGGGGGACGGAGAGGGGGGGGGGACGGAGAGGGGGGGGGGACGGAGAGGGGGGGGACGGAGAGGGGGGGGACGGAGACGGGGGGGACGGAGACGGGGGGGACGGAGACGGGGGGGGGGACGGAGACGGGGGGGGGACGGAGACGGGGGGGGGACGGAGACGGAGGGGGGACGGAGACGGGGGGGGACGGAGACGGGGGGGGACGGAGACGGGGGGGGGACGGAGACGGGGGGGGGACGGAGACGGGGGGGGGACGGAGACGGGGGGGGGACGGAGACGGGGGGGGGACGGAGACGGGGGGGGGGGCGGAGACGGGGGGGGGGACGGAGACGGGGGGGGGGGACGGAGACGCAGGGGGGGGACGGGGGGGGACGGGGGGGGACGGACGGAGGGGGGGACGACGGAGGGGGGGACGGAGAGGGGGACGGAGAGGGGGGGGGACACGGAGGGGGGGGACACGGAGGGGGGGGACACGGAGGGGGGGGACACGGAGGGGGGGGACACGGAGGGGGGGACACGGAGAGGGGGGACACGGAGAGGGGGGGGGACACGGAGAGGGGGGGGACACGGAGAGGGGGGGGGACACGGAGAGGGGGGGGACACGGAGAGGGGGGGGGACACGGAGAGGGGGGGGGGACACGGAGAGGGGGGGGGACACGGAGAGGGGGGGGGACACGGAGAGGGGGGGGGACACGGAGAGGGGGGGGGACACGGAGAGGGGGGGGGACACGGAGAGGGGGGGGGACACGGAGAGGGGGGGGACACGGAGAGGGGGGGGGGACACGGAGAGGGGGGGGACACGGAGAGGGGGGGGACACGGAGAGGGGGGGGACACGGAGAGGGGGGGGACACGGAGAGGGGGGGGACACGGAGAGGGGGGGGACACGGAGAGGGGGGGGACACGGAGAGGGGGGGGACACGGAGAGGGGGGGGACACGGAGAGGGGGGGGGACACGGAGAGGAGGGGGGACACGAGGGGGGGGCGAGGGGGGGGGCGAGGGGGGGGACGAGGGGGGGGGGACGAGGGGGGGGGACGAGGGGGGGGGACGAGGGGGGGGGACGAGGGGGGGGACGGAGGGGGGGACGGAGGGGGGGACGGAGGGGGGGGGACGAGGGGGGGGGGTTGGAGGGGGGGGGGGTTGGAGGGGGGGGGGGGTTGGAGGGGGGGGGTTGGAGGGGGGGGGGGTTGGAGGGGGGGGACGGAGGGGGGGGACGGAGGGGGGGGACGGAGGGGGGGGTGGACGGAGACGGGGGTGGACGGAGACGGGGGTGGACGGAGACGGGGGGGACGTGGCTGGGGGTGGGGACGGCCAGATGGCAGGGTGGGGAAGTGGATATTGCTGAGCCCTAGGGGCGGATGGATTGGAGCTGGGGAGAGGGGAAGGCTGGGTTCTGGGGGGGTGTGGGGGAGGTGTGGGGGGGGGGGGGGAGTGGATGGGACGGCTGGGTCTCAAGGAGGGGGCGGGCGGGCGGATGCGATGCACTACGGGAGGGAATCGATGGCCGGATCAAGGGGGACGGTAGGGGATCATGGGCCCGGAGGGGTCGGGGGTTGAGAGGGGAGGGGACCTCTCAGGGAACAGCCGGGGTATGGGGAGTAACGGGTCAGCTGTGTCTGGGGGAGGAGTAACAGGGTTCAGTTGATTCCCGGATAGTGGTGGGGGTAGGGAATAGTCACGGGGGGGGGGGGGGGGTGGGGGGTTGGCTGTATCCCAAGGTGGGGGGTGTGTGACAGCTGGATCCTGGATGAGTGGGGAATGAGGGAAGAGTCTAGGTCGCACAGGATGGAAGCAATGAGTGAGTCGGGGAGCTGGGTCAGGGACATCCTGCACATGAGGTGGGTCAGTGATCGGGTGGGGGTGGGGGTCAGGCCCCGGTGGTTTAGCTCAGACAGTCAGCATGGGACTGGGACCTGAGATGATGACAGACATGGTTTGCAAAATTGCTGACACAGAACTGTGCAGATTTTCCCAACAACCTCCCAGATGAGTTGCTGTGAACAGCGACGTACCTGTACAATACACCTTGTTACAGCAGAGTGTGGGCGCCAGCCGATACACAAAGAAACCTCTGCAGTTTTTCACCTTGATCTCATGCTGTCTCTTGCAGGGGTTACCATACCGCCTGAAACAGACTGTTCTGGTCACCTCCCCGTCTCCCACACTGGGATGGGAACCTGGAATGAGGTTTATAAACATTGTAAAATGTACCCGATCCCACAGTGCGGTTGGGAATGTGAATCTGGAGCCAGTGGAACAGTTACCACAACCCATGGTCCAGTCTGACCTGCCTCAGTCAGTGATCTGCTGCCCACACCCACCCCACCCACACTCCCCACAGCAACACTGACACCAGCTGCTGGCGCTGACACCCTGGGGTACCGGGTCTGAGGTTACGGGGCCAAAGCTGGAGAATGGGGTTGGAAGGGAGATATAGATCAGCCACAATTAAATGGCAGAGTTTTAATGGCAGAGGGGATCTTATTGAAACATATAAGATCATTAAGGGTTTTGACACGCTAGAGGCAGGAAACATGATCCCGATGTTGGGGGAGTCCAGAACCAGGGGCCACAGTTTAAGAATAAGGAGTAAGCCATTTTGAACGATGACGAGGAAACACTTATTCACACTGAGAGTTGTGAGTGTGTAATTCTCTGCCTCAGAGGGCGGTGGAGGCAGATTCTCTGGATGCTTTCAACATAGAGCTAGATAAGGCTCTTAAAGATAGCAGAGTCAGGGGATATGGGGAGAAGGCAGGAACGGGATACTGATTGTGGATGATCTGCCTTGATCACATTGGGCAGCTTACAGTCCAGTGGTGTGAATATTCTCCAACTTCAAGTAACCATATAACAATTACAGCACGGAAACAGGCCTTGTCGGTCCTTCTAGTCCGTGCCGACCATTCATTTTCCTCTAGTCCCATCTACCTGCACTCAGACCATACCCCTCCATTCCCTTCCCATCCATATACCTATCCACTTTACTTTTAAATGTTAAAATCCATCCTGCCTCCACCCCTTCTGCTGGAAGATCATTCCACACAGCCACCACTCTCGGAGTAAAGAAGTTCCCCCTCATGTTACCCCTAAACCTCTGTCCCTTAATTCTCATGTCATGCCCTCTTGTTTGAATCTTCCCTACCCTCAATGGGAAAAGCTTATCCACGTCAACTCTGTCTATCCCTTTCATCATTTTAAAGACCTCAATCAAGTCCCCCCCTTAATCTTCTGCGCTCCAAAGAATAAAGACCTAACTTGTTCAACCTTTCTCTGTAACTTGGTTGCTGGAACCCAGGCAACATTCTAGTAAATCTCCTCTGTACTCTCTCTATTTTGTTGACATCCTTCCTGTAATTAGGCGACCAACTGTAACCCCGACATTCCCTCTCTCTCTATCCCTTTCCCACACAAGTCGCACCAGCTTCTCGTTTTCACCCAACAAACAACTAATAATGACTTGATTCCTTTATCATCTTTACTTTTTTGCATATCTTTCATTCATTGTTCTTTACATCTCTTTATCACTGTCTATATGGATGATCAGCCATGATCACATTGATTGGCGGTGCTGGCTTGAGGGGTCGAATGGCCTACTCCTGCACCTATTGTCTATATCTCTCATTTCCCTCATCCGTAATCAGTCTGATGAAGAGTCTCGACAGAAAACGGTTCAGGCTGCCAACTCTCACGCATTGAGCACGAGACACACGTATTTCACGCAATTCTCACGCTCTCACGCTGATCACAGAATTTCTCACGCTCAAAACAATTAATTAATTTTAAAAAAAGAAAGGAAAGCCACGAACAATTCGCCAAGGCTCCCAGATCTCCTCCATATTCACCAATGAGAATAGTTTTCTGTTGCCGTGTTTCCCGTAAAGAACGAACAATTTGATTGTCTTAAGCCCATCACACACCATTTAAAATGCCAATGTAACTGCAGTACTAATGATTCCATTTGACATTCATGGAACCAAAATCTGCAGATGCTGGAAATGCAAAATAAAGTAAACATTGTTTTAGACTTGAGTAAAAACCACAAGGGGAATATATAAGGTGAATGCATAGTCTATTTCCAGGGATATGTGATTCAAGAACTAGAGGGCATTGGTTTAAAGCAGGGGTGTCAAACTACCGGCCCGCGAAGGGGTCCAATCCAGTCCAGGGTGATTCAGGGGAAAAAACATTCTTTAGTTTAGAAACTAAACGACACATTCCCGTGCAGATGGTATAATAGGTGAGACACGGCAGTGGTCCGTGCATCGACCCCTGAGGTAGGTATGTTACAAAACTTACCTTGAGCAGCGCTGCAGTTCTGCCACTCCCCGTGTGCACGACTTTGGTGCCTTTCAGAGGGGGGAGGGTTTAAAATGCCGTTTTTCTCCTGACAAGGCAAATCGATCCATCTCATGGGATTTCGCTGCTAAAGAGAAATCGCTCCAACATTTGTTTTATGAAGGTATTTTTAAACTACGCTAGATCATTTATTAGCTAGAGTAATTTAAAAATCATCTTCTAAAGCCGTGAGCGCCGAAAACGGGAAGGATTTTACGTAGGGGAGAAAAGAAAGTACACAGTTTATTTTTACATAAAAACGTGCTTCTTAGGAAACCTTTAATCAAATTTTCATCTTGCAAAAAGAGGACCAAAAAATATATACGAACCGGCAATGTTTTTCCTGCTGACTGTGGGTTAAATTCATCGCAAACCGCAACGTTCCAATCCACCTCGTTCCACTAAATCCCACTCACGTTGATTTAAATGGCCATTAATTTAAGGGAATTAAACACTAAATTCCTTCCATTTGGCCTATAAATTCATGAAAATGAGATTTAAAAATCATGTTATACAGTGAATTATTGTGTGAATGTTATTTGGACACTTAGGCAATTTGAAAATGTTTATCTTTTCTTAAGAAATGGATAGACGTTAGATCTAGTAATTGAATTTTGTAATTAGCTACAATTAGGTAACTAACTAATTATATGCTTTAATTTCAGGTCATCCAAGTAAGATTGTTTCATATTTGTTTCATAATGTTTCAATCTATAATAACTGAACATTTCATTGAGTTCTCTTAATTTTTTAAGAAAGTTATGGGCTTTTCACTGTCCTAGATCACAACTTTTGAGTTAAGTCAATGGAAAGGCAATGGGGAACAAGATGCTAATTTCCGAGTATGGAAATGGCCATAACTTTTTTAATATTGAAGATATGAAAGTGAATTAGGTGTCAAATTAAACTTCTTTTTATGCTTTATCTGATGGGATAATTTGCAGACTTGATTTTTAAAATCGCAAAATTTTGTAACATTTCTCCCCGAGGCAAATTTTGTACCACTGCTACCTCACATCTCCCACCCTCACCTCCGGCAGCTCTGTGTCCATCGGCTGCTCTGTTCACACCCCATGGAGTTTTAACCCCGGCCCGGAGCCAGGAGCGGACGGTCCGGGTGAGTGGCGGTGATGAATCTCGGACTAAGGCTCCGCTCCGATGTCATGCCCCCAGGTCACTGACCCTCACCTCCCTCAGACCCCCGGGTCACTGTCCCTCACCTCCCCCAGACGGATACAAAGCACCTGGGCCGACCCACATTCCTGTGGGGGGGGGTGGAGAGGTCGCCAAGTCTCCGAATTTCCGCTCACTTACGCTGGGTGTTGTCGCCACTTCACTCACACACAACCTAACACACCCACACTCGTGCACACACTCACACACACCCTCACACGTACATTCCCATACACACTCTCCCTTACTTACACACAAACACCCTGACAAATCTTCACACATACACACTCAGAAACACCCTCACACGTACACTCTCACACACCCACACACTGTGACACACACACTCACACGTACTGACACACCCTCACATGTACAAGCTCACACACCCTCACATACACCCTCTCACACACTGACACACTCACTCTGAAACACACACACACACTGACACACACACTGACACACACACTCACCTCAATCACTGCAATAAATTAGAGGCTAACTGTTCATTGTCTGAGTTTGGTGTAGTTGTGTAGCCTACATCTACACTTTGTTTCATTAGGTCTACATTTGTGTCTGCTAATGTTCCATTTCAAATGGTTTATTAATGGAAAGGGTACGTTTGTGCATGTACAACTGATGCAGCCGCATGAAGTCGCATTTTGCCCAATCCGGCCAGTGACCTAAAATGAGTTTGACACCCCTGGTTTAAAGTGAAAGAGGAACAATTTAATAGGAACCCGAGGGACAACATTTTCATGCAGGGGATGGTGGGTATGTGGAACGAGCTGCCAGGGGAAGTAGGCAGGTAAAATGACAGCATTTAAAAGACAGGTACACGGACAGGAACATTTTAAAGGTGTATGGGCAAATGCGGATAAACGGAACTAGTTTAGATTAGGCATCTTGATCTGCACGAACAAGTTGGGATGGCGGGCCTGTTTCCATGACGTAAGACACATTGAAGAAAGGGTGCAATTGCTCTCGAGCGGATCCAGGGGCGACTTATGAAGACGATGGCAGGGCTGGATTTTTTTTTTTCACTTTGAAGAAAGATTTGGTAACTTGGATTGTATTCTCTGCAGCAAAGGAGGTGGAGAAAAGGCTAAGTTCAGGTGAATGATGAGAATAGGACACGCTTAACAAAGAGCATAACAAAGAAGGAACTGCAGATGCTGGTTTAAACTAAAAGAGACAATAAAAGCTGGAATAACGCAACGAGACAGGCAGCATCTCTGGAGAGAAAGAATGGGTGATGTTTCGGGTCGTGACCTTCAGACTGAAGAAGTTGAAAACACAATGACTGGAGATGTGTGTTATCCAACTAAGGGCAGAAATCAGAATCATGTGTTCATATTTATTGACGTGACACCATATATTACAGAAAAAATAATTTAATGAGGTGGCACGTTGGCGCAGAGGCAGAGTTGCTGCATTGCAGCATCACAGCCCCAGATTTGATCCCAGCTACGGGTGCTGTCGATAGAGAATTTGTACATTCTCCATATGACCACACGGGTTTTCTCCGGAAATTCCGGTTTCTCCCACATCCAAAACAAGTACAGGTTTGTAGGGTAATTGGCTTCTCCCTTGGTAATTCTCCCTGGCGTATAGGATAGAACTGCTGTGTGGTAGATTGCTGGTCGGTGTGGACTTGGTGGGCCGAATGGCCCGTTTCCATATATATGTTTTACATATATATCTTAATTTTATTGAACCATATACTTGGTTGAATATGTGGCATTATTTTCGTCTTGTTTCTATAGTCAAAGGGTAAGGTTGATTAATTTATTTGTGCAGAATTCCGACTCCTCTTGCCTTAATTCTATTTTTTTTCTCTCTATATATATGCATAACAGCATGAATTATAATCCGATTTCCTTGCATGAATATAGTCATTCATGTGCTGCACCTGTTGATCCGAGCCTGGCTCTACTGTGGAATGTAATTAGGAATGTAACTTAACCTAACCTTATTCATACCTAATCCAATTTAAAGCATAAATGTTGCATTCAAGTGTACCTTAAAAGACTCGCTACAGAATGCACCAGATTGCAAAATTTCAAGCTGCAAAATGCAAAAACTCCCTACCGTAGGAGGGGGGACACCTCCTTCCCACACCTCCCACCCACCTCCTCGGTCACTCCGCTCCGCTCCCTCGGGCTTGGTCGATGCGCTCCCTCACAATTTCCCACTATCAACTCTCACCCAATGTTGGCAGTCCTGCAAAACGATACACATTCCTTCTCTCCAGAGATGCTGCCTGTCCCACTGAGTTATTCCCTGCTTTTCGTGTCTATCTGCAGAGTAGACTTGATGGGCCGAATGGCCTAATTCTTCTCCTATCAATTATGAACTTATGACTGGAAACACAAGCCCCGCCCCTGTTGGCAGCTGATTTGTCAGCGCTGGGGCTTCACCTGTCAGCATACATCAGGGGTGGGGCTTCACCTGTCAGCACCCATTGGGGGCGGGGCTTCACCCGTCAGCACCCATCGGGGCGGGGTTTCACCAGTCAGCACCCATCGGGGGCGGGGCTTCTGACCCTCCCCGCCCATTCCCTGAGCCCAAGAGATGCAAACTCTGACCCTACCATTTAACCAGCCTGGTCTCTTCGCGGAGCAGCGATAGGTCGGAAAGACAGTCTCGGGAATCTTCCATCCGCCAGAACTGAAACAACAATCAGAGAGTCAACAACAGACAACAGACAACGGACAATATGTGCAGGAGGAGGCCTTTCGGCCCTTCGAGCCAGCACCACCATTCACTGTGATCATGGCTGATCATCCAGAATCAGTACCCCATTCCTGACCTCCACATATCCCCTGACTCTGCTAGCTTTAAGTGCCCGATCTAGCTGTCACTTGAAAGCCTCCAGAGAACCAGCCTCTGAGGCAGAGAATTCCACAGACTCACAACTCTCTGGGTGAAAAAGTGTTTCCTCATTTCCATTCTAAATGGCTTACAGCATATTCTTAAACTGTGGCCCCTGGTTCAGGACTCTCCCTGAACTGAGAGAGTTTGTTCATTGGCATTGAGTCCACTCTCAATATTCACTCACCACAGCTAATAATGGAGCCGACCAGAGAAAAGGCAATTCTGGATTTAGTGTTGTCCAATGAACCAGATATGATAAGAGAACTCAAGGTAACAAACCCGCTTGGAGGTAGTGATCATAATATGATTAGTTTTAATCTGCAAATTGAAAAGCAGAACGTTAAATCGGAAGTGGCAGTGATGCAGTTGAACAAAGGGGACTATGAAGACATGAGAGGGGAGCTGGCCAAAATAGACTGGAAAGGGATCCTGGCAGGAATGACGGTGGAACAGCAATGGCACGAATTTCTGGGCATAATCCGGAAAATGCGGAATAATTTCATTCCAAAAAGGAAGAAAGATTCTTAGGAATCTGTACGTAGGAGGCAACCGTGGCTGACAAGAGAAGTTAGGGATAGAATAAAACTAAAAGAAAAGATGTATAACACAGCAAAGAGTAGCCGGAAGCCGGAGGATTGGGAAACTTTCGTAGGACAACAGAAGGAAACAAAACGGGCAATACGGGCTGAAAAGATGAAGTATGAAGGGAAGCCGGCCAGGAATATAAAGAAGGACAGTAAAAGCTTATATAGATATGTTAAGGGAAAAAGAGCAGCAAAGTCAAATGTGGGTTCCTTGAAGGCAGACACGGGTGAAATTATGATGGGCAACAAGGAAATGGCAGAAGAGTTGAATAGGTACTTTGGATCTGTCTTCACTAAGGAAGGCACAAACTATCTCCCTGAAGTACTGGAGGACAGAGGATCTAAGGGGTTAGAGGAACTGAAAGAAAATTTCATAAGGCGAGAAATAGTATTGGGTAGGCTAGTGGGACTGAAGGATGATAAATCCCTGGGCCCCGATGGTCTGCATCCCAGGGTCCTCAGGGAGGTGGCTCTAGAAATAGTGGACGCATTGGTGATCATTTTCCAATGTTCAATAGATTCAGGATCAGTTCCTGTGGATTGGAGGATAGCTAATGTTATCCCACTTTTCAAGAAAGGAGCGAGAGAGAAAACGGGGAATTACAGACCAGTTAGCCTGACTTCGGTGGTGGGAAAGATGCTGGAGTCAATTATTAAAGAGGTAATAATAGGGCATTTGGAGGGCAGTAAAATTATTAGTCCAAGTCAACATGGATTTATGAAAGGGAAATCATGCTTGACAAATCTTCCGGATTTTTTTGAGGATGTGACAAGTAAAATGGATGAAAGGGTGCCAGTGGATGTAGTGTATCTAGACTTTCTTAGGATCTTATAGAAACTTACAAAATTCTTAAGGGGTTGGACAGGCTAGATGCAGGAAGATTGTTCCCAATGTTGGGGAAGTCCAAAACAAGGGGTCACAGTTTAAGGATAAGGGGGAAGTCTTTTAGGACCGAGATCAGAAAAACATTTTTCACAAAGAGAGTGGTGAATCTCTGGATTTCTCTGTCACAGAAGGTAGTTGAGGCCAGTTCATTGGCTATATTTAAGAGGGAGTTAGATGTGGCCCTTGTGGCTAAGGGGATCAGGGGGATGGGGAGAAAGCAACTACGGGATACTGAGTTGGATGATCAGCCATGATCATATTGAATGTCGGTGCAGGCTCGAAGGGTTGAATGGCCTACTCCTGCACCTAATTTCTATGTTTCAGAAAGTATTTGATAATGTCCCGCACGCAGGCACGTGCCGTCAGGGTAGGCAAGGTAGGCACTGCCTACCCTGACTAAAATTATGAAATGGCAATTTTTAAATATAAATAGTAAAGGCATGGGAGAATTATGCCTGTCTAAGAGATCGATCTCTTAGGTAGGCATAATTCTCCGTGCCTTTCACCCGCAGCGCTTGTAACACGGGAAGCTCTGTGCAGCCCCCGTGCCGTCAGCGCTGCCTGAGCCGTCAGATTCAATGGGAGCTGAAGGCAGGAGAAATTCTGCCTTTGCAGCACTGCGCATGTGCATCATCTTTCTGCGCATGCGCATCGCGAGTTTCTTGGCGGGATGTTCAAATATGGATTGCCATTATTTTAATAGTATCTTAGCAAACAAATGGAGAATGGACTTAATGTACCAATAATGTGGTAAGTGCATTTCTTTGTGCTTTATGTTTTTAAATACTGTAGTTCCCAGGGTGGGGGGAGAGCTCCGTTCACAGTGTTTGGGCAGTCTGGCGTTGTGAAGGAGGGGATCGGGGTCAGTAACCCACTTGCCACGCTCCGGTCTGAGTGCAGGTGAGATGGGACTAGGTGAGAGTAAAAGTGTGTGAGGGGTGAGAAGTCCATGCCGGGTGCCGGCCGGCCGCAGCCGCTGTTCAGATTGTTGGGAGACGGAGCTCAGGGTTCGCCTCTTGAGCTGCTTTGGTGCCCAGGCGTAAGTTGAGGTGGAAGGTGGTTGGGGGTGCGGGGGGGGGGGCTCGTCTTCTGAAGAAGGATCTCGATCCGCTGAATTACTCCAGCAGTGTTAAAGAAGGAACTGCAGATGCAGCAAAATCGAGCGTACACAAAATTCTGGAGAAACTCAGCGGGTGCAGCAGCATCTATAGAGCGAAGGGATGGGTGACAGGAGGGTCTCGACCTGCTGAAATTCTCCAGCATTTGGATCTAAACATCACCCATCCCTTCCCTCTAGAGATGCGGCCTGTCCCGCTGAGTTACTCCAGCTTGTGTGCGTCTATCGTTGAATGGGTGACGTTTCGGGTCGAGACCCTTCTTCGGACTGAAAATAAAACTTGCCTCGCGTGAAGCGGCTTGTAAATTAAAACATAAAAACAAGAAATGCTAGACTCATTTATGTGCTCCTATTCATTTACCTGGCCTGTTGCTGTCCTCCCTCGTCCACCGTGAGCGCTGGACAACTCACTGGGTGCAAAACTCCGCTGCATTCCGGGCGGAGGGCGATGATCACCCGACTGACCGGCAAGTAGAGGCGGCGGGTCGGTCAAGCCCGGCTCCCCGCCACCGGGATAAACACCACTACTGGAGTAAACTCAGCGGGATCTCTGGAGAAGTCTGAAGTAGGGTCTCGACACGAAATCTCACCAATCCCATCTCTCCAGAGATGCTGCCAGTCCCTCGGAGTTACTCCAGCATTGTGCGTGTCTATGGGTTACACAAAAAGCTGGCGAAACTCAGCGGGTGCAGCAGCATCTAAGGAGCGAAGGAGATAGGCGACATTTTGGGTCGAGACCCTTCTTGTGTGTGTCTATCTTCGGTGCAAACCAGCATCTGCAGTTCCTTCACAATCCCACACTCTCGGCCACGGGGGGTGGATGGAGCATCACACATGGATACAACCCACTCACTGCCCAGACTTGCCCCTCCGGCAGGTCTTTAACCGCGTCCTAAAGCCGTTCGTGTTAAAGAAGGAACTGCAGATGCTGGAGAATCGAGGGTTACACAAAGCTGGAGAAACTCAGCGGGTGCTGCAGCATGAAGAAGGTCAGCAGGTCTGAAGAAGGGTCTCGACCCGAAACGTCGCCTATCTCCTTCGCCCCTTAGATGCTGCTGCACCCGCTGAGTTTCTCCAGCTTTTTGTGTAACCCCCATCTCTCACCTGCCGTTCACCGGCTTCACTCGTGTCAACCGCGTCCCGCAAATCCTTAAATTCCCACAGCCAAGTAACCTAAACTGGACCCGTGAACGCGCTGTCGGAATTTAAAGATTTGCGGGAAGCCGGCCGGCGAGCGGCAGGTGAGAGATGTTCAGACGGAGAGCACTGCCAGAGGTGAGTGGGGACCAGCAGAAGGGGCTGAAGTGGCAGGGTCCCGGCGGCCACTCGCAGTCACCCGAGCTGCTTGCTTCCGCGGAAGTGGCGGCCAGTTCTGCTGTCCGTGTCCGGCAGGTGAGAGATGGGGGTTACACAAAAAGCTGGAGAAACTCAGCGGGTGCAGCAGCATCTAAGGGGCGAAGGAGATAGGCGACGTTTCGGGTCGAGACCCTTCTTCAGACTCAGTCTCAGTCTGAAGAAGGGTCTCGACCCGAAACGTCGCCTATCTCCTTCGCCCTTAGATGCTGCTGCACCCGCTGAGTTTCTCCAGCTCTTTGTGTAACCCTCGATTCTCCAGCATCTGCAGTTCCTTCTTTAACACGGAGGGTGAGAGATGTTCAGACGAAGAGCACTGCCAGAGGTGATCAGAAGGCGCTGAAGAGCAGTCGGTTCTGGTGTTGGGTCCCGGTGGCCACTCGCACCCGAGCTGCTTCTATCCCGGAAGTGGCGGCCAGTTCTGCTGTCCTTGCCCGGAGCGCTGCGGCAGCGGTGAGTGAGTTTGATATGATCTCTGTCCCCCTCCTTCTCAAAACTTCTCCCTTCTCGCATATTTAACCCCTGCCGCAGGCTCCCCACACGCTGTGAAAGGAACTCCCCCTCCAATTGGACCCTTGAATTAGTATTGTCATTCCATAAGATGACAACTGATTCAACGTCCCGATGTGCTCCCGTTTTTCCCACCATCTCGGCACGTGCCTGCCCGCACGGGAGACTGGCGACTAAAATTAGAGCACATGGTATTGGGGGTGGGGTGTTGACATGGATAGAAAATTGGTTGGCAGACAGGAAGCAAAGAGTAGGAGTGAACGGGTCCTTTTCAGAATGGCAGGCAGTGGCGAGTGGAGTGCCGCAAGCCTCGGTGTAGGGGCTGCAACTGTTTACCATATATACATATAAATGATTTGGAAGAGGGAATTAGGAGCAACTCTAGCAAGTTTGCAGATGAAACAAAGCTGGGTGGCAGTGTGAACTGTGAAGAGGATGTTAGGAGGTTGCAGGGTGACCTGGACAGGTTGAGTGAGTGGGCAGATGCATGGCAGATGCAGTATAATAGAGATAAATGTGAGGTTATCCACTTTGGCAGCAAAAACAAGGGGGCAGATTATTATCTCAATGGGGTTAGGTTAGGTAAGGGGGAGGTGCAGCGAGACCTGGGCATCCATGTACACTGAAAGTTGGCTTGCAGGTACAGCAGGCAGTGAAGAAAGCTAATGGAATGTTGGCCTTCATAACAAGAAGATTTCAGTATAGGAGTAAACAGGTTCTTCTGGAGTTGTATAGGGCTCTGGTGAGACCACATCTGGAGTATTGTGTAGTTTTGGTCTCATAATTTGAGGAAGGACATCCTTGTGATTGAGGCAGTGCAGCGAATGGTTCACGAGATTGATCCCTTCGATGGCGGGACTGTCATATGAGGAAAGATTGAAAAAACTAGGCTAGTATTCACTGGAGTTTAGAAGGATGAGGGGGGATCTTATAGAAACATATAAAATTATAAAAGGACTGGACAAGCTCGATGCAGGAAAAATGTTCCCAATGTTGGGCGAGTCCAGAACCAGGGGCCACAGTCTTAGAATAAAGGGGAGGTCATTTAAGACTGAGGTGAGAAAAAACTTTTTCCACCCAGAGAGTTGTGAATTACGGAAATTCCCTGCCACAGAGGGCAGTGGAGGTCACTGGATGGATTTAAGAGAGAGTTAGATAGAGCTATAGGGGCTAGTGGAATCAAGGGATAGGGGGAGAAGGCAGGCACGGGTTATTGATAGGGGACGATCAGCCATGATCACAATGAATGGCGGTGCTGGCTCGAAGGGCCAAATGGCCTCCTCCTGCACCTATTTTCTATGTTTCTATGTCTCTATGGATCTATTTGTTTATTGCCTCCTCAACAGAGTCATGCAGCTTGAACAGTGCAGGAGTGGCCCTTCAGCCCACAACGTCCAGGCTGACTCTTTTGGCAAATGCCATTTACATGCATATGGACAAGAATTCTTCTGTGCTTTCCATATTTGACATTAAAATAATCCTTACACATAATATTTGTACTGATTGCATGTCATCCGTTGGGCGTGTGATCCAGATAATCACCCACTCCCTGTCCCATTACTGTCACTGATCCCAGTCTGTGTATCCACACTGTCCCATTACTGTCACTGATCCCAGTCTGTGTATCCACACTGTCCCATTACTGTCACTGATCCCAGTCTCCCTGTATCCACACTGTCCCATTACTGTCACTGATCCCAGTCTGTGTATCCACACTGTCCCATTACTGTCACTGATCCCAGTCTCTCTGTATCCACACTGTCCCATTACTGTCACTGATCCCAGTCTCCCTGTATCCACACTGTCCCATTACTGTCACTGATCCCACTTGTCTCCTCCATCTTCCCTCACTGGCCTGTGTTTCTGATACATTTTCTGCATCATTGACTAATACAATTATCTCCTCGTTACCTCTTAAATCTGTACCATCCCACTGGATGATTGTGGTCATTCATCCATTTGTTGTTCGAGCATGCCTGGTTCTCACAACGCGTGCTCCTCCAGGGCTGGTCCAGGACGATGTGGTTTACACACGGATCACCGAGTGCAGAGTCTGCGTCTGGGGGACATGATGATGGTCAGAGTTAATGTCCAGTTCAGACAAAGTCACCCAGCCTCTTGTACCCCCACTCACCTGCAACAACCTCTGCTCTACTCTCTGAAATATAACATCACCTAAATAATGTTCCCCACCGAAAATATCACCTATCCATTCCCTCCACAGATGCTGCCTGACCCACTGAGTACCTCAAGCACTTTGCATTTTACTCAAGGTTTACATCGGCAGTTTCTTATGTCACTAACTTTAAGCTTAGTTCATCGCTCTGCCTCTACTTATTTCCTTTTCCACACGATCGTACATTATGGAAATACTACATTCGGCCCAACTTGCACATGCTGACCAAGGGCACCCTTCCACCATACGTCTCCCAGCTTCTGGTCCGCATTCTTTTATTCATCGGCGATTCAAGTGGTCATCCCAACATTTGTTGAACTTTGTCGAGTTCAGCCAATCGCTCAGGCAATGTATGCCAGGTGGCCACTACGCTCTGGAGAAGGCGACCACTCATCTGCCTTCTATATCTCTTCCTCTTTACCATAATCATTCCTCCTTACTTATATCTCTCATTTGCTTATAATATCTCATCTAATTCTCCACAACCACAGGGGAAATAGTCAAGCACTCTGTGGAGGATTTGGAGAGAGTGCAGAAGAGTTTTACCAGAATGTTGCCTGAATTAGAGAGTATTAGCTGTAGGGGAGGTTGGGCAAGCTTGGATTATTTTTCTTTGAGCATCGGACCACAGCTGACAGGTGGCCTGATAGATGTATATAGTATTTGGGTGGCATAGACTGGGTAGGATGGAAACATCTAATACCAAATAGCATAGCTTTAAGGTGAGAGGAGAAAGTTTAAAGAAGATTTAAACCATATAACCATATAACAATTACAGCACGCGAACAGGCCATCTCGGCCCTTCAAGTCCATGCCGAACAACTTTTTTCCTTAGTCCCACCTGCCTGCACTCATACCATAACCCTCCATACCCTTCTCATCCATATGCCTATCCAATTTATTTTTAAATGATACCAACGAACCTGCCGCCACCACTTCCACTGGAAGCTCATTCCACACTGCTACCACTCTCTGAGTAAAGAAGTTCCCCCTCATGTTACCCCTAAACCTCTGTCCCTTAATTCTAAAGTCATGTCCTCTTGTTTGAATCTTCCCTATTCTCATAGGGAAAAGCTTGTCCACATCAACTCTGTCTATCCCTCTCATCATTTTAAAGAACTCTATCAAGTCCCCCCTTAACCTTCTGCGCTCCAGAGAATAAAGACCTAACTTATTCAACCTATCTCTATAACTTAGCTGTTGAAACCCAGGCAACATTCTAGTAAATCTCCTCTGTACCCTCTCTATTTTGTTGACATCCTTCCTATAATTGGGCGACCAAAATTGTACACCATACTCCAGATTTGGTCTCACCAATGCCTTGTATAATTTTAACATTACATCCCAGCTTCTATACTCAATGCTCTCATTTATAAAGGCTAGCATACCAAAAGCTTTCTTTACCACCCTATCTATATGAGATTCCACCTTCAAGGAACTATGCACGGTTATTCCCAGATCCCTCTGTTCAACTGTATTCTTCAATTCCCTACCGTTTAACATGTACGTCCTATTTTGATTTGTCCTGCCAAGATGTAGCACCTCACATTTATCAGCATTAAACTCCATCTGCCATCTTTCAGCCCATTTTTCCAACTGGCCTAAATCACTCTGTAGACTTTGGAATTCCTCTTCATTATCCACAACACCCCCTATCTTGGTATCATCTGCATACTTACTAATCCAATTTACCACCCCTTCATCCAGATCATTGATGTACATGACAAACAACAAAGGACCCAACATAGATCCCTGAGGCACCCCACTAGTTACCTGCCTCCAACCCGACAAACAGCCATCCACCATTACCCTCTGGCTTCTCCCATTCAGCCACTGTTGAATCCATCTTGCTATTCCTGCATTTATACCCAACAGTTGAACCTTCTTAACCAACCTTCCATGAGGAACCTTGTCAAAGGCCTTACTGAAGTCCATATAGACAACATCCACTGCTTTACCCTGGTCAATTTCCCTAGTAACCTCTTCAAAAAATTCAAGAAGATTAGTCAAACATGACCTTCCAGGCATAAATCCATGTTGACTGTTCCTAATTAGACCCTCTTTATCCAGATACATATATATATTATCTCTAAGTATCTTTTCCATTAATTTGCCCACCACTGAAGTCAAACTAACTGGTCTATAATTGCTAGGTTTACTTTTTGAACCCTTTTTAAACAATGGAACAACATGCACACTACGCCAATCCTCGGGGACTATTCCCGTTTCTAATGACATTTGAAATATTTCTGTCATAGCCCCGGCTATTTCTACACTAACTTCCCTCAATGTCCTAGGGAATATCCTGTCAGGACCTGGAAACTTATCCACTTTTATATTTTTTGAAAGTGTCAGTACTTCTTTTACTTTGAAACTCATAGTATCCATAGCTACTCTACTAGTTTCCCTTACCTCACATAATTCAATATCCTTCTCCTTGGTGAATACCAAAGAAAAGAAAAAGTTTACAAGGTTTACTTGTGGGACCGACTGCGCCTTGTGGGTTTACAAGGCAAGATCTGTTTTACGTAGAGAGTGGGAGATGCCCAGACTACGCAGCTGAGATGGTGATTGAAGCCGTTACGGCAGCAAAGTTTAGTCGACATTAAGCCAAAAACATGAAGAGGCAGAGAATGGAAGGATATATTTCAAATGGTAAGTGGAGGTGTGAGCTGAAGGGTCTGTACTTGTGTAGATAAAGACCAACCTCATTCAAGGTAAAGAGTCCAAGCTTTGAGCGTTTGCTCACCGTCACAAACAAAAAGGCCTACAACTAGGTACAGAGCCTTACATTGGACAGCTTACTTCAGACAGGGTGCGGGGGAAACGAGAAAAGTGATCACTGACTGCGGGTGGGATCTGGTGCATTAATGACTCAGGACAGCCCAGGGGTTCCACACAACCCCTCACATCTCTTGTCAATATGTAACAGCCACGTACCTGTACAATACACAGTCTGGCCACTGGGTGTTGGCTTCAACTGGTACACAAAGTAACTGCTGCAGTTCTTAACCTTGATGTCCAGGTTGATGCTGCACCCGTCTTCAGTTCCGAGGTTTCCACTCCCGGTGTTTCCAGCCTCTTTGAAACAAACTCTCCTGGTCACCTCCCCCTCGCTTACACTTGGATGGGAACCTGGAATGAGGTTTATAATCATTGTAAAATGTACCCGGTCCCACAGTGGTGCAGCAGGTAGTGCTGCTGCCTCACAGCACCAGACACCCGGGTTATGTCCTGACCTAGGGGGCTGTCTGAGTAGAGTTTCCAACTTCTTCCTGTGACTCTGTGGGTTTTCTCTGGGTGCTCCAGTTTCCTCCCACATCCAAACACGAGTGAATGAGTCAGTTAATTGGCCTTGTTAATTGCTAACCTGCCCCTGATTTGTTTAGGTTTAGGTTTATTATAGTCATGTGTAGCGAGGCACGGTGAAATGATGTGTTTTACATGCTGTTCGGGAATTAAAGAAGAACTTTAAAAATTAATCCGAATAAATATGGTCAAACAAGTCAGAGTTCAATTTGAAAATAAAGAAGTTAAAAACTTTGTGTAAATTTTAAAACAAATATTGTGCATGTGAATTCATTAATTTGAAGGTTTTGAATTTGGAACCTCATTGGTTTGAGCTGGGAAGGTGCAGAGAAGATTTACGAGGATGTTGCCAGGATTCAGGGCCTGAGCTACAGGGAGGGGTTGGTTAGGCTGGGACTTTATTTCTGAGAGCGCAGGAGACTGAGGCACGATCTTGTAGAGGGATATAAAATCCAAGGGGGAATAGGTAGGGTGAATGGGGCTTTATTTTGGCCAGAGAGCAGGGGAATCAAGAACCAGAGAACACAGGTTTAAAGTGAGAGGAGGGGCGGGGCAACATGCTGGAGTAGTCGCACTTTTCCTGGCTCCCAATCTGTTCACCTTCAACTGTTATTATAGCTCAGCCTAAGTTTTATAACTACCCATAAATATTTAAACACCTTCGACAACACCTCTCCACACCGCAAAGATGCCAGGCAGAGGAAAGAAAGAGGAGCCAACGACGGAAGACTCGACGACCAGCACCGTCATGGCTACGCTAGCAGCCATGTTAACAGAGCACAAGGCATCGCTACCGGCAGAACTCAACGTAGCGTTCACAAAACTGGAAACGAAGCTGGACAATATCCAGACCACTATTTTAGACCAACAACAGCGTCTTTCGTCATTAGAGTCATTTGCCGATACCACCAGCCAAGACATGCGAGCTATGGAGACAATGCTAACTACGGTGACCGAAGAGAACGTCAAGCTAAAGTCTACGCTTATCGACCTGGAAGGCAGGAGTCGCCGAATTAACATAAGGATAGTCGGTCCCCCCAAGAACATCGAAGGCCCCCAAACAACAGGTTTTTTCTCTCAACTCCTGCTCGAGACTCTTGGTGAACACACACTGGAATCAGCTCCGGAGCTAGACCGAGCCCACCGTACGCTAGCAGCCAAACCAAGCCCTGGTGAGAAACCCAGAGCAGTTGTGATTTGCTTCCATAGATTCCAGACCCGCGAGTTAGTGGTGCGTGAGGCTCGGAGGCAGAGCGGTAAGCTGAAGTACAAGGACATCCCGATCCACATTTCTGAAGACTACTGTCCCGAGATAACTAAACAACGCTCCGCATACCGAGACGTTATGAAGGAGCTGTACAACCTGGATCTCAAACCCTCCCTTCATTATCCGGCCAAGCTGTCCATCATGGCAGGGGAAGGAAACAGGCGACAGTTAACATCTCCCGAGGATGCTCAGGATTTCATTTCATCTTACCGTCGATGCAGACTGGGACCCACAGATGACTGACTTTGCTCGGTACATCTACATCCGAGTGGCACAGGGGCCCGGTTAACCTACGATCACATTATGGGCTAACTTTAGCTTGACTGCTCTTAGCAACTAGCCACTACTAGCGCTCGGCCTTGCCGATTATACTAGACCCCTGTCTTGAAATATATGAGGCCGGTAAGAACTCACCACGATTCATGACTATGTTATACCAACTTTTCCTTATAATGTTTGTGTATAATCATACTTGAAAGGCTCTTCCCTTGCACATGCTATCAAATTGGGCTTAAGGGACCCACTTTGTGGTTCGTGATCTGATCTCTGCCTTCTTGTTTTTAGCAACTGGCTGCTAAGGTTGCCAGCATTCCACCGGTTTGTTTACACTAGTCTTCATAGCGGACTGTCTGGGACTGATAAGAACTCAATAGTCAAGGCTGTGTTACACCAATTAGTTCTTACAGCGTTTTTGTTTAACAATACCCGTATAGACTTCTTCCTCATAGATAACGGACTGCTCTCCAAAATCAAATCCAGCGAGTATCATAGTATCGTGATATCAGATCACGCTGCGACTTCCCTCGATCTCCACTTTCGTAAATGAACTAACCCCTTTAGACAGTGGAGGTTCAACTCCTCATTACAAGCAGTGGCTCACTACAAGCAATTCTTGCACTCCCAAATCATTTTATATTTTGAGCTGAATGACTCGCCGGACATAGAAAGAGGTGTACTCTGGGAAGCTTCAAAAGCCTACATTAGGGGCCAACTTATCTCTTTTGTCTCCAACCTGAAAAGAGCCGAGACGTCCCAAATGGCAGACCTGCTACGAAAAATAAAGGACATTGATGACAAATATGCATCTGACCCAGACCCTAATTTTTATAAAGAACGCCTTAGGTTACAAACAGACTTTGACCTCACGTCTACTAATGAAGCCAAGCTACGACTGCTTATATCTAGGCAACACTTTTTTGAATCTGGGGATAAAGCTAGGAAGTTTCTGGCCTATCAGGCTTGAACCGAGGCGACTTCACGGCTAATTCCAGCCATTAGATCTAGCTTAGGGGAGATCCACACTGATCCTCTTACAATTAATGAAGCATTTGCTAAATTCTACGCTGAACTATACGCTTCTGATTGTCCTCCCACTGCAGATGACATGCTCCGTAGAATGACGCTTCCCCGAATTGACGATGAAGCCACAAGAGACTTGGGTGGTCCCATAACTGTTGCTGAGGTCCAAGCAGCCATCACATCATTGCAAAGCGGAAAGTCGCCCGGCCCTGACGGCTTCACTGTAGAATATTACAAAGCTTTCCCTGCTCTCCTCGCACCTGTCCTGAGAGATATGTACAATGAGGCGTTTCTACATAGTCGCCTACCGCCCACCTTGTCGTGGGCTACGATCTCCCTAATTCTTAAAAAGGAGAAAGATCCCCTGCTTTGTCGTAGCTACAGACCAATTTCACTCCTGAATGTGGACCTCAAAATCCTCTCTAAAGTCCTTGCACTCCGTCTTCAACAAGTGATGCCCTCTATTATCTCGTTAGATCAAACAGGGTTCATGCCAGGCCGACACTCCTCCCACAATACTAGGCGTCTCCTGAACATCTTCCATTCACCAAGTATTGAGACCCCGGAGACAGTGGTCTCCCTCGATGCTGAAAAAGCTTTCGACAGGGTCGAGTGGAGGTACCTATATGAGGCGATGGACAGGTTTGGCCTCGGCAATAGTTTCATTCTTTGGGTCAGTTTGTTATACTCGTCCCCGGTGGCCTCAGTACAAACAAACGACACACTGTCGCCCCACTTCCCATATAACCATATAACAATTACAGCACGGAAACAGGCCATCTCGGCCCTTCAAGTCCGTGCCGAACAACTTTTTTCCCTTAGTCCCACCTGCCTGCACTCATGCCATAACCCTCCATACCCTTCTCATCCATATGCCTATCCAATTTATTCCCCCTTCGGAGAGGTACCAGGCAGGGTTGCCCATTATCACCACTCCTGTTTGCTGTTGTGATAGAACCCTTGGCGGTTTGGTTACGCTCAGAGAATGGCTTTAAAGGTATTACACGGTTTGACACAACTCATAAAGTCTCATTGTATGCGGATGACCTGCTTCTGTACATCTCGAATTCAGTCAGCTCTCTCCCCGTGATTACGAATATTTTAGAACGGTTCGGTGCGGACTCTGGTTATAAACTTAACTACCAAAAAAGTGAGCTATTACCAATTAACTCACTGGCTAAGCAGCTCCCTCACTCTTTAACCTCGTTTAAATGGGCGGAGGACGGGTTTCGCTACCTCGGCGTTTTTATCACAACACCTATATCTGATATGTTCTGCACAAACTTCCTGCCTCTAGTTGAAAAAGCTGAAAGAGACTTTGACCGCTGGTCAGTTTTACCATTATCCCTTGTGGCCCGGATAAATCTGGTCAAGATGGTCGTCCTACCCAAATTCCTGTATCTTTTCCAGCACGTCCCTATACTTATCACTACATCTTTTTTTGATAAATTAGAAAGGAGAATATCTAAATTTTTATGGGGTAACAAACCGGTTAGAATTCGAAAGACGATACTACAGTCTCCTAAGAGTGACGGCGGTTTGGCACTTCCTGACCTTAGGTGATACTGTTGGGCAGCTAACTCGCAAAAAATCCTGTATTGGATGAATGATGATTGCGACCACCTACCGATCTGGGTACACATGGAAAAGGTGAGTTCACGTCTCCCGTTGCAGTCTGTTCTATGCTCCAAACTCCCAAATTCTACAACATCTGTGGGTGCAGGCCCAATCGTTTCCCTCTCGCTCAAGATATGGAGTCAATTCAGGAAAAACTTTGGTTTACAAGGCCATTCCATCTTGACCCCACTGCTTAAAAATCACATCTTTAAACCTTCAAGTACAGACTCCGCATTCAAAACCTGACATAGTAATGGTATCAGTAGTATCAAAAACCTATACAAGGATGGCATTTTTTCATCCTTTGCGGAGCTTTCGTCCAACTACAGCCTCCCAAACTCCCACCTTTTCCGTTTTTTCCAGATTAGGGATTTTGTGAAGAAGACATTCCCTCACTTCCCAAATCGCCTCCCTGAAACCCTGACCGATTCCATCCTAGCTCTAAATCCCAACCGGAAGAAATGCATCTCTTTTTTGTATAACTTGTTAGGGTCGGTAATATTGAATCCTCATACCTCATTAAAAGTTGCATGGGAGGGCGAGCTGAATATGAAACTAACAGACCAGCAATAGGACTCTGCCTTGGATTTGATCCATTCTTCCTCCATATGTGCCCGTCATGGCCTAATCCAATGCAAAGTCCTTCACAAAGTCCACTACACAAATGCAAGATTATCTAGAATATACCCTGCTGTCAAGGACACCTGCAACAGATGTAATCAATCTCCTGCCAACCATAGCCATATGTTTTGGTCTTGCCCTAACTGGCAGCCTTTTGGAGGAGTGCTTTCGACGTGATAAGCAGAGCCTATGGCCAGACTATTCCTCCAAACCCACTGTCAGCTATTTTTGCAACTCCTCCCAACACCAACCTCTCTGTTGCGTTGAAGCAGGTCCTGGCTTTTACAACCTTGTTAGCCCGGAGACTGATCTTGCTTAACTAGAGGCTTACCTGTCCCCCGACACACGCCCACTGGATCAAGGAGGTGCTCTACAATTTAAAGCTTGAAAAACTTAGGTTTTCTCTCAAAGGCTCTACCAAGACATTCCTAGATACATGGAACCCTTTCCTGGAACTTGTTAACTCGCTCAACTTGGGTAAGGGCTTTGAGGGTCGCTTACATACTGTTGCACAATTATGTCCTGACTATCACTGTCTGTTATCATTGTATGTATGCAAATTGCTGTGAAATTCAAATAAAAAGATGTAAATAAAATGAGAGAGGAACGATTTAATAGCAACCGGAGGGAGAACAGTTTCAACACACAGGGCGGTGGGAACATTGAAAGAGCTGCCAGGAGATGGAGTTGGGGCAGGTACCATTAAAATATTTAAAATACATGTTGGCAGGTGCATGGATAGGAAAGGCTTCAAGGGATATGGGCCAAATGGGACTGTTTGGGCATCTTGTTGGGCAAGGAGGAGTCGGGCCAAAGGATTTGTTTCTGCGTTGTATGACTCGTTCAATGTGACCTGATTATTGATGAACTGTGAGTGTGAGTCGTGTGTCAAGCTCCCTTGAAGCTGCTCCTTCACTGGCATGATTGGAGCTGCTGAAACTGCTCCAGGTCTAGTCTGTAGAGGGGACAGCAGCCGACCGATCGACAGCCCGATACCGGGACACAGGGAGCTGGAGCTCTGTCGCCTGACTCCATGAAGATCCAGGGCTGAGAGACTGTGGGGACAAACTTTCAGGGAGTTTGTGTTCATTGTCCATGTGGACGGCCCTGTGAAGTGATCAGTCTGGCCCTCCCTGTCAATAGCTAAGTCCCAAAGTAGCAAACTCTAATCCTACCGTTTAACCATCCTGACCTCTTCCCGGAGCAGTGATACGCTGGAACAGTAGTCTCGGGAATCTTCCATCCACCAGAACTGAAACAACAATCAGAGAGTCAGCCACAAACTGGGGTAATTTATTCAGTGAGAGAGAGACCAGGAATTGAGGACAATCTGTCCGCATCCCGTCCTATTTCAGTATCACCCACTGCCAGATAATCTCCCGGTGAATCCCGGCCCCTATCCTCCCCGTCTCTCACGGTACAGAATTTGACAGCTCCACATCCCAGTTTATACTCACTGCCCCTGTGTGATAACTGACGACCTGATCTTCCATCATGTCCTCACCCCTCCTCCTCCCTCACTGACTGAGTTTTTTTTTTTTGTTTAATTTCTTTTATTAGAAGCAATCAATTTGCAATAGTGTAAACATTATACAAACATCAACTTAATTCCATATATTTTTTAAATAACCCGTTAAAAGTTATTATCTTCTATTTTTTTAGGAAATAAAGATAAGGATAGAGTAGTTTTAAATCAATAAGAGGGTGATTAAATAATAATTTGATTATATAAAAGAGAAAAAGAAAATAGAGAAAAGAAAAAAGGTTAACAAAAAATGAAAAGATATTATATATATATATAAATGAAAATCAACAAAATATATTGTATCTAAAACTATTACAAATAATAATATCAATGAAGATATGCCTATTAATCCTAGTATAAGAATATGTTATTCTCATCAAGTCCCGCAGGGTACCCGTCAAGCTGTTCAGTGAGAGCTTGAAGAACAGCTACTTCTCTAGATACTGTATATATGGAGACCATATTTGTTCGAAGGTATTATATTTGTCCAATAGGACAAATCTGATTCTTTCTAATTGTAACGTCTCCAACATTTCTGCTGCCCACATTTAAATTGTGGGGGTTAATGTTCCCTTCCAAAATTTCAATATGATTTTTTTCCCTATTATCAAACAGTAATCAAAGAAATTTCTTTGATTTACTGTAAGTACCGAATTTGAATCCAAAATTCCAAGTATTATTAACTTTGGGTCTGGATCCAATCTAATTTTAAGAACCTCAGAAATAACCTTAAAAATTTCTGTCCAGTAGTGATTCAATTTGGGACATTTAGTAAAACTATGTGTTAAATTTGCTTCTAAGTTCTTACATTTATCACAAATTGAAGAGAGATTGGGAAAGATACTATTTAATTTAGTTTTTGAATAATGTAATCTATATAATACTTTGAATTGTATCAATGTATGTCTGGCATTTAACGAACACCGATGTATTTGCTGTAAACTTTCTTCCCAATTTTCTTTTGTTATGGATAAACCAATTTCATTCTCCCATGCTTGACGATATGTTTCAGTTGCTGGATTTTCCTTATCCAAAATTATGTTATATATATAGGCTATTAATTTTTCTGTATTTGGGTGCAATGACTGAGTTTGATGGAATTATATCCTCACATTACCTGTTGAATCTGTACCATCCTTCAGTAAGGTTTTGATCAGACTTCCATTGGCCATTTGTGCACTGAGTGTTGGAACAATCCGTGCTCCTCCAGGGCTGATCCAGGACGGTGTGGACTACACATGGGTCACTGTGTACGGAGTCTGTGGGTGGGACACAAGATGATGGTCAGTGTTCGTGTAATGTCCACTTGTCTTCACACAGCCTCTGATACACACAGCTGCACTTCCACCGTTCTTGGAGCAGACAAACCACCGTTTTATTTTCCAAGCCACAGATGGACCACCCCATATAAAAGCCTCACACACGCTCCATTTCAAACCGTTGCCCCATTGCTGTACCTCAACTGCTAACTTGCTGTGGCAGATATATTGGGCTGATACAGTAAATCTTGCATTTATATATCACCAGTGAAACTCACTGGCTGCACTGGAGTGTGTTAGTGAACTACACGAGGAGTTTGGCTACTGTTGTAATGTGGGACGTCCAGCAACCAGTTACTGAAGAACTATGTTTCCACGAACAGTTGATTAATAATGTGTTGTCCGAGATACAAGGAACTGCAGATGTTGGTTCACAAAAAAAGCACAAAGTGCTGGAGTAACTCAGCGGGTCAGGGAGCATCTCTGGTGAACATGGATGGGTGACATCAGGCCGGGATCCTTTTGAAGAAAGATCCTGACTCGAAACATCACAAATCCATGTTCTCCAGAAACGCTGCTTGAATTGCTGAGTTACTCCAGCACATGGTGTCTAATTTGTGCTGTCACCATGTTCAGGCCTGAACATTGCCACCCATCTCCCCCCTGCACCCCTGTCTCTCCTCCACTCTCACCTTTTACTAACACTCCTCCCTTTCACTCCACTTCTAACCTCTCCCTTTTCTCCTCTTCCCCCAGCGGAATGAATGAACAACTTTTGAAGCCTGATGCCTTTCAATGAAAGAAGTCTGCTGCCTGACAGTCAGGTCTGTGCCTGCTCCCAGTTGCAGTGACCCAGCCGGTGAGACCGCCGTCATACAGTGA